>JAPQWS010000168.1:18915500-19543500 GCA_028651295.1 Catharanthus roseus | reverse complement strand
AAACGGGGCGGGTCTATACCCTTTTTTAGCGGGTAAGGTTTAAATTTTATACCCGTATACCCGTACCTATACCCTTATTTATTCTGTTATATGAGTCTGGGCAGGGTATGATGCTACTCTTCAGCTTTACTCTCCCTCCCACGCACCTCACTCTCTCATACTCTCTCCCCTCACTCATCTTCTTCAACTCACTGCCGCCACTGTCGTCGCCGTCTACTACTCTCACTCTCACTCTTCAGCTTCACTCTCCAACCCGCCTCCTCACTCTCTCAGACTCTCTCCCCTCACTCATCTTCTTCAGCTCATCTAGCGGCACCGCCGCTGCCGCAGTCGTCCTCTATCTGCAACTGCAACACCACCATTTCCTACTGCTTTCTCGCTCTCAGTCTCTCACCTTTAAGCTTCTGCTTCACCTGCTTTAGTATTTTCTTTTCTTTTTTTTTTTTTTTGTTTCTGATTCAGTCTATAAGAGGCTTTTATAACAGTGATTCTTGTACACTGATTCTGTTTCAATCTAGCTTTAGTACACCGATTTTTGTTTTTGCTATTCTGTTTCAATCTAGCTTTAATATTTGAATGATTTTTTAATGTTTCTAATTCAGTCTACAGGAGAGTTTTGTGTTTTATATTTCTTGTACCCTAATTTTGTTTCAATCTTGCTAGAAAAAACTGATTCTTGTTTTTGCTGTTCTTCAATTTAGCTTTAGTATTTGAACGATTTTTTGCTGTTTCTGATTTAGTCTATAAGACAGTTTTGTATTCTCTGATTCTTGTACACTGGTTCTATTTCAATCTTGCTAGAAAAAACTGATTCTTGATTTTGCTGTTCTGTTTCAATCTAGCTTTAGTATTTGAATGATTTTTTGTTGTTTCTAATTCAGTCTATAAGATAGTTTTTTGTTCTGTTTTGTTTGAAAACTCTGATTCTGTTTTTGCTGTTGTTGTTTCTTATTTTTTGTTTCAATTGTTGTATATATTTTTGTTTAACAGGAAAAAAAATGGAAAAATGTCATACGGGTACGAGTATACCCATACCCTATCCTGGACCCTGGAGGGTTGAGTTTGGGTCCATGAATTTTATACTGGAGGGTATGGGTCCAGGTCTGGGTCCAAGTTTCACTATAAGGGTATGAGTTTGGGTGTTAGAGTACCCTGAGGGTCTGGACCCGTTTACAACCCTAATTTATATGATAAGAAGAAGTTGCAGAGGTTATTCTGGGCAGATTCACATAGTCAGCTTGATTATGAGAAGTTTGGAGATGTGTTGGTTTTTGATACTACATATTGACCCAATGTGTATAGAAAGCCCCTTGTGATATTGGCCGAGATTAATAACCACTTTCTGAAAAGATTGGTTCGGTTTTGACAAATGGTGACAAAGCAATTAGGAAAGTTATAAAGAAAATTATGCCTGGTTTACGACAATAGCTATGCAGTTGGCATTTGCACTGCAATGTCAAGACAAATGTTAATGTCCTCAATTTGTCTCTGTTTCTGGAAGGTTACTTCTAAATAAAAGCAGCATGGATGAGTTTGATGCTAGGTGGCAAAAGGTTGTCCGATCATGCGGTTTAGAAGAAAATGAATATGTTATCTAATTACACCGCACACGAGGAAGATGGGTAGAGTCACATTCTAGGGGACAATTTTTTGGAGAGATGCGTGCAACTCAAAGATATGAAAAGTTGAATGCTTACCTAAAAAGGTATTTGAAAGATAAGATAAGATTGTTTGAGTTTGTTTGGACATTTGAAAATGCTATTGATTGGCGACATCATGCAACCTGTACTATCTCTGCAAAAACCGATAATATATTTGTTGTGCCATCCACTGAGATTAAATCTCTTGAGATGAATGCTTTTGAAATATAATGAGAAACGTGTTTGTAATTATTCAGAAACACTTGTGAAGTCAAGGACTTTACTTTGAATTAGATAAAATCTCTCAGCATAGAAGCATATACATTTTGGGGAAATATGAGTGTCTGGACAAGACTTGGGTGGTTAAAATGAATCGAATTTCTGGGACCTTCAAATGTTCTTGTATGAAATTGGAGTCGAAAGGGATGCCTTACGCGCACATGTTTAGAGTTACTGTTTTAGAGCATACAACTATAATTCCAGAGAGTTGCATAAGTAAAAAGTGGACCCCAAGTAGTGATCAATTGAATGTGGCACATGGGATATCTCCAGAAGTAAGTCAAATGGCATGTTTTGATATGTTAAATGTGCTATGTGGACAAATATGCTATTACGACTACCAATTTGAGAAAGGCACCGCCATGTTAAGGAAGACAATAATTAGAGAAACAGATAAAATGAAAGCATTGTGTATTTCAAAGGGTGGGCAAGACAAAAATTATATGAGTGCAGGCCGTGCTCGTGTCGAAGTTGAATATCCTGATATGACGAGGGCAAAGGGAGATCGAAAATGCGATGGAAGCAGTAAGAAGAAAAAGCATGCGAGATATGGAAACTATGGGTATGTATCCGTATAAATTATATACCTTATAATTTACCATGATTTTTTATTAGTTTATAAGGCATATTCTTGTTGTGTTTCTTTTAGAGGAACAGATGGTCATAATACGAGGACTTGTAAACAAGTTGGCAAGCAATCAGAAAGCCTTGAAACTGATTTATACACAAACAACACAGTTAGTGTAGATTGCGAGTTAAGTTTGAATTGGACTCAGGTATATTTCCCAAATTAATTCATAATATAAATTCATTATGAATTATATACTTTACGGTAAGTTTAGAATATAAAGAATTATTACATGTAATGACAGGTACATGATACGAGTGATTATAATCAACCGCATATGAATTAATTTGATAATGTGAATCCTACTCATGTTTGGTATTTACATATTTCAAGTGTTAAGGATTGGTATGTAGAATTAAAATAGGATTATTATTCTTATAAATCCTAAACTATGTATTATATTTTAGCTGTCTAGTTGTAATTTGTTAGGTTTCCTAGTCATAATGTGTTTAGGATTTGTCACTTGGACAACCTATATAATGTACACAATTTTACATTAATAAGACAGAAAACATTGGATTGTTTTCCCCAGTAGAAACTTTCATTGTATCAGAGCCAATTGTCTAAAAATCTCTCATAATGAGTAATGACAATCTTGGCAATATTGATAACAACATGGTGGAAGAAAGCCATGTTCACAAAATGAAGAAAGATGCTTAGTTTGTAACATCATTAGATGGACCCGGACTGATCCTAACAACAGTCCAACTAAAATGAAGCGAGAAGGACAATAATTATGCAGAATGGGCAAAGGCCATGCGCCTGGCATTGAGATCAAAGAAGAAATTGAGATTTATTGACGGAATAATTCATATTCCTGAAGACTACCCAGATAAGGAAGAAGAATGGTGGGAAATTAATACCCTAGTCAATTCTTGGATTCTTAATACTATCGAACCCTCTCTTCGATCTTCCATAAATTACTCCGAGAGAGATGATGAATTATGAACATATTTAAAAGAATGATTCTTGGTTGGAAACAGGATGAGAAAATACGAGCTAAAGGCGGCAGTGGTAAATTGTAAACAAAGAGGAGATTCAGTAAATACGTATTTTTCACGTTTGAAAAAATTAGGGGATGAGTTAGACAATTATTCTCAACTCCCATCCAGCACGGATACAAAACTCTTGACTGTTATCATAAAAGAAAGAGAGGAGGAAAAGGTTTTTCAATTTTTAATGGGATTAAATAGTGAAATTTATGGCACTGTTCGATCCCATCTGATACAACAGGAACCCATGCCAAAGTTACGAACAGTTCTTGCTCAAATTTGTAAAGAAGAACAACATAGAAACTTAATGCGAGTAGGAGACTACGCCGGCGATGGTGCCGCCTTTGCCGTCACTGGAGCTGTCCCTGGAACGGATTGAAGGTCATCCTCTTCCTCAACAGCTTACTGCACACACTACAAGAGAGCTGGCCATGATGTCGCCGGCTGCTTCTAGCTGGTAGGACATCCGAAGTGGTGGCTGCGGAACTCACCTCAAACCACTGTCAGCCGCGGAGCTGCACCGGTACGCAATAGTAGAGAGGCGGGAGCATGGCGTGGCAGCAGATCTCGCCCCCTCTCTGCACAAACTTCACGACAGCAATAGCAGGTGACGAAACCACTGGACAGAGGACGAACACTGGATGACTGGGCCGGCTCTGCGATAGTCCGGGGAAGAAGAGCAGCCGGAGAAGATGACAGCTTCGGCAGCTTCTACCTGGGTTTGTCTTCAGATGCAGCAAAAAAATCTAGCAAAACAGAAGGTTATAGCAGCAATTTTTCCAAATTATCAAGTGGCCAATGGTCAAAATTGTTGACCATTATAAATAACACAAAAACCACTCAATCCCAAAAATTATCTGGTATGAAAAATTTATGGACTTTGGATTCAGGCTGTTCTCATCACATGACTTGTAGAAAAGATTTTTTGAGTAATTTACATAATGTCTACCTATATACTATTGTTCCGCCTAATGGTACTAGGGCAATTACTCTTCAAGAAGGAATGGTCTCCTTAAACCCTAAACTTAAACTCCTAAATGTACTTTTAATTCCCGAACTTAAATGCAACCTAATTTCCTTGTCTCAATTGGCCCGAGACTCTTGGTGTTTTATTACCCTTTCTAATAATTTTTGTGTTATACAGGACCGTATCTAGATGAGGCCGATTGGAGTGGGTGAGCAGAGGAATGAGATTTTCTTCTACAAGCCGATGAAACCGTCCACGTTGTATGCTTTTTCTAGTACCGTTCTTGATTCCAGCACATTATGACATATAAGGTTGAGACATCCTTTGGACTTTGTAATGAATAAATTTTTGAGAATTTCTAAAGACTCTAGACCTGGAACTGGTCCTTGCAATATTTGTTTACAAGCAAAACAAACTCGCGATTATTTTCCTTTAAATAATAATAATAAAGCTTCTGAAAATTTTGATTTAATTCATTGCGATTTGTGGGGATCGTATAAAACTGTATCTACTATAGGTGCATCCTATTTTCTCACCATACTTGACGATTACTCTAGGGTTGTTTGGATATACTTAATCTCTGAGAAAAGTGAAGTTGCATCTATTCTAAAAGATTACTTTGCCATGATCAAAACTCAATTTCACCAGACCATTAAAGTAATACGGAGTGACAATGGCACGGAATTTACATGTTTAAAGTCGTAATTTTCAACCCATGGGATGATGCATCAAGCTACAATTGCCGGTACCCTACAACAAAATGGTAGGGTTGAATGTAAGCATCGATATATTCTGAATGTCGCTCGGGCTTTGCATTTTTAAGCCAATTTGCCCATAAAATTTTGAGGAGAATGTGTACTGACTGCAGGATATCTTATCAATCGCCCACCTTCTTCTTTGTTGAATGGAAAATCTCCTTATGAATTACTATATGGGAAATTGCCATCATATTCTCACATTAAGAGTTTTGGATGTTTGGCTTATGTTCATGATCATGATCTACCTAGGGATAAATTCCGAGCCCGAAGTAGAATGTGTGTCTTCCTCGAATATCCCTTTAACAAGAAAGGTTGGCGATTTTATGACTTACAAGCAGAGAAGTTCATTCTATCCAGAGATGTAATTTTTGATGAAACCAAATTTCCATTTAAAGAGAAATCAGATGATCCTATACGAGAAAATTCCTATTTTTCACAAACTTATAATTTTAGAAAACAAATTTTGGACTAACAGATAGGAGGAGTGATGTTTTTCATAACCAGCACCAGCCAAAGTCCATGGCCCAACACCAGCCACAGACCAAGGACAAGACCACTTCTGAAGGCCCAAGTCCAACAACACATATTCATTCTTTCAACACTCTGAACTAATTCGTACAGCCCAACAGCCCGCCCAAAAACCAGCAGTTCCCTTCTTCCATCTGTTGTGCAGCCCACCTCATACGGCCCAGCTGACTCAGTCCAGCGCGCAGCAACCCAGACGTTGGCCCAGATGCCCCACTCAGCAGCCCACCTGGTTGCCCTTTTTCCAGCCAAGCCGCAGCAACTTCCTCTCTTTGCGTCGGCCCAGATCCAATTCTTCCAGCCGCAGCACCGAACATTGGAGAAAATATTCTAGCACTAGCCACTCACACAACCCTTCCAGATATTTTGCCCAACAATAATATTGGTACTAGAAAAAGAACTCGTGTTAAAACAGTTCCTGCTCGCCTCCGAGATTATGACTGTAATACAATCTGGAAGACTCCTCTATCCCATTCCTATTTTGCTTCCTCTCTCCATTCGAACCTCTCAGGTACGTCCATTTATCCTATAACAAAATTTGTGGACTATAAAAAATTCTCTCCCTCACATAGATATTTTTTAGCATCTGTTGCCACAGAAACGGAACCCACCACATACTCTGAAGCTGTCTCAAATTCTAAATGGTGCACCGCAATACAACAAGAAATTGAGGCCCTTGAAAAAAATGGCACGTGGACTTTGACATCCTTACCACCTGGCAAACGTGCTCTTGGAAGTAAATGGGTTTATCGCATTAAATATAAAGCAGATGGTACTATTGAGCGATACAAAGCCCACTTGGTGATTCTAGGCAACACACAAATGGCAGGTATTGATTTCATAGATACTTTTGCCCCCGTTGCTAAAATGGTTGCTGTTCGAACACTACTTTCTATCGCTACTGCTCGAAACTGGCCTATTCATTAAATGGATGTCCACAATGCATTTCTACATAGAGACTTAAATGAAGAAGTCTATATGCGTGCTCCACCTGGTTTTTGCCCTTTTTTTTACGACCAAGTTTGTCTTCTGAAGAAATTGTTGTACGGTCTTCAACAAGCCCCTCGATATTGGTTTTCCAAACTAACTGCTACTCTTCGTAAGTGTGGTTTTTCCCAATCTTATGCATATTATTCTCTCTTTACATACTCAAAGGATAATATTTTTTTTGTGCATCCTAATTTATGTGGACGATTTATTGTTTACTGGAAATTCCCTATCCTCTATAATGACATTTAAAGCTTCCTTGAATAACTTCTTTCACATGAAGGATTTAGGCCCCCTTAAATATTTTTTGGGCATCAAAAGTGCAAGAAATCCTTCGGGATTATTCTTATGCCAACGAAAGTATACTTTCGAAATTCTCTCTGAGATGGGCTTACTAGGGGCCAAACTAGTTTCCACTCCTATTGAACCAAATCATCAATTTGCCAAAGCTACTGGATCTTATTATGATAACCTAGAAAGATACCGCAGACTTATTGGAAAACTAATTTACCTTACTCTTCCTCGCCCTGAGCTCTCTTACTCTGTTCATACGCTCGCTCAGCTTATGTATGCTCCTCGCCATGTTCATTGGGATACAGCTATCAGGGTCATTCGATATCTCAAGGGTAGTCCTTGTTGTAGTATTCTTCTTCACCCTAATTCACCCCTCTTACTAACCGCATATTGTGATTCTGATTGGGCCACCTGTCCTATTACCCGGCGCTCCGTTACAGGATATTTTATTTCACTTGGTGGTTCCCTAATTTCTTGGAAAACAAAGAAATAACATACTGTCTCTTGCTCTTCTGCTAAAGCTGAATATCGCTCCATGGCGATGACTTTATGTGAATTAAAAATGGTTATCTAGCCTTCTTCGAGATCTTCATGTCCCTATCACGCGCCCTATTCCGTTACATTGTGATAATCAAACTGTTCTTCACATCACCAAAATCCTGTGTTCCATGAACGCACTAAACACATTCAAATTGATTGTCACTTTGTCTGCGATACATTTCAAGCTAGTTTTATTTCTCCTTATTATATTCGAAGTGCAATTTAGCCAGCCGATCTCCTCACTAAAGCACTTCATCATACTCATTTTCATCGTTTAGATTCCAAGTTGGGCATTTCAGACCTTCATGCTCCAACTTGAGGGGGAGTGTTAAGGATTGGTATGTAGTATTAAAATAGGATTATTATTCTTGTAAATTCTAAACTATGTATAATTATATTTTAGCTGTCTAGTCGTAGTTTGTTAGGTTTCCTAGTCATAATGTGTTTAGGACTTGTCACTTGGACAACCTATATAATGTACACAATTTTATATTAATGAGATAGAAAACATTGGATTGTTTTCCCTACTGAAAATTTTCATCGAGGGTTATTATAATTTCAAACAAAATATTGGGTTACATTATAATAAATTCATGATCTTAGCAATTAAACATTTTTATTCACAGGGAAGTAATCCATTTGATTATAATCTACCATATATGAATCTATACAATCCAAGTCAAGTTTGGCATTTCCGATGAATTAAATATTTTGGCGGGTTATTCATAATTTCATATTAATATTGGGTCATTAGCAAACCCATTACAATGGTGAATATGATGCTGGATACATAAATGAGACAATGAATACTCAGAATCAGGTTCAATATTTTTACTTTTAACATGTAATTGTTTAATTGTAATATTATTTTACTTTAATTGTTTAATTTTACCTATCTGTAATTTTCATATTTTTGGATGGTGCGTATAGCAAAATGATTAATGAATGGTGTGAATTTGCAAATTGCATAAATAACAGGATTCACACTTTTGGAGCTGGTAGTGGATTGTCTTCATATATGGGCTGGGCTAGGAATAAAAGTTTGAATAAGGCCGATACAAAAATTAGGCGGTGCTTTTATTTTATTTTATTTTTTATTTTTATTATATTTTAAATGATTTGGGCGGGGCTTTTAGGTGGGCTATTTTCAGCATTGTCTTAAGGAAGCCTAATCACAATGATTCAGGGGTCATTTTTGTAACTTTAGAAATTGCAAGAGCCTTTATTCTAAAAGTACTCTCTAACTCCTTTTATGTGTTAATTTCGCCCCATTAACTTTTTTCATCACTGCCTATTTAATGGCCTTATCCAAGTCTTTCATTTTCAATTGAAAGAATTGAGGTGCATGTGAAGGTTCTCTTCTTGTTCCTCTATGTGTTCTTCCATGTCATAAAAATGGCTTTCACTGTTCCTTCTTTTCTCAGTTTCATCTTCTCTTTTTATTCTGCCAAGCTGATGCTTCTATTGTGTAGTTTTTTCTTTTTTTTTTTCACACATTTGTCTGCTGCGTTTTGTTTTTAGGAACAACCTCATAATATTTTTTGTTTCGTGGGAAATCGAAATGGCTTCTCCTTCATCATTTGAACCCGAAAGGACCATTAAGAATATCCACACTATTCAAGTGATTGAGTTGGCTGTTTTCGACCAGAAAATGCCCAATTGACTTGATATGATTCAAGCTGGCTACATCGTGGAGCATCTACAGGTAGCTGTACGTTGGAGGTACACCGACCAAAGGAGATATACTGACACCGTGTATGGCGTTGTTATGAGAGAACATGAGATGAATGTATCCTACTTTCGAAGTATGACGAACTGGATAGGTCGAAGACTTCCATGAGTTCAAGACCTGAGCTTCTCAGTGGCATGTTGGTGTCTGAAAGATATGACATTCAAGAATTTCAAGTTCGAGCTTGAAGATGTTCAAGTTGCACTTAAGCCAACTGTATGAGTTCTTTCCTAGTGTAAGTTTAACGAGAACACTCTAACATCTGTATTTCTTGGAATTAAGTGCATCTTTGCCGAGAAGCTTAAGATCCATGTCATGGATTAACCAAGGCTTCGAACTTATTCTTTTATAATCCCATTTATGTTGAGTTTAGCAACACTATCCAAGACAACATCTATACCCGTTTCCGGATCACTAGGCTAAGTGATCGGGATTTTTATAATAAAGTTTTAAACCCAATACTTGCAAGTGCACAAGATCAAAGTAATATGAAAGTATTAGGGCATCGAACCACAGAGAAAGGCTTAACTACTTAAATTATTATCTTCCTAAATTAATTTTATAAAAAGAAGAATGAGATTTTATTATTATTCCTAAATTAATTAAAACTAATGAATAAAATAAATAAACTGAAACAAACAGGAGATTAACCAAAGAAGATGATTTAGAACCTTGAATCCACCACTAACCTATATAACAATGATTTAATTTTATTTAGGAGAAAAGATTAAACATTCATGTGGTGATCTAGGCTATAAGCTTTGATTCACTAGAGAAATATATTGTGCTTAAATGCATGACATAATCCATCTAACCATTAGCATGACTTATTCATTCCTATGACATAAACCATCTAAAATTAGCATGAACTATTCAATTCTAAAACTCACAATATACTTGCAAAAATGACATATCTCTCATACTCAAGACTACAAGAATCAAGCATGGATAAAAATATCAATTAACCCAAACAATTATTCTACAAGAATAATCACAAAGAATTAATTGAATCAAACCAATAAACATCCCAAGATATATAATCACATAAATAAAATAATAAATCTCCCAAAATAAAATAAATCAAAGTCACATGGCTAGGGTTTCATCAAGATTCTAAAAAGAAAATTAGTTCATGGCTAAAGGGACAGAAGGAACCAATTTCTTGGAGTAGATCATGGCTTTCTTCTTCTCCAATTGAAAGTCGTTGCCGCTCTTCTCTTTTTCTCTTTTTTTTCCTCCTCTTCTCTTCTTGTGTGGCTCTTCTATATATAGACAAAAGAAAAGCAAAATCCTAATCCTAAAAGGATTCTATTAAAGTTCTAATCCTAATCCTTAAAGGATTCAAATAATGCAGGTTCCCTTTACCAAATTTAATACGGAATCTTTATTTTCCATTCTTTTTAAGAAATCTGCACAAAAATAAATAAAATAAATTAAATATAATAATTATGAGTAATAAATAAAATATTTTCAAAGACTAATAATTAAAACTTAAGGTTTTTATTTGTGCTAAAAATCGACTCTATCAACTCCCCCACACCTAAGTTTTGCTAGTCCTCAAGCAAAAATAAGAAAAAAGAAAAAGAAAAACTAACTAGCCACTTTCGTAGGACTCACGATTGCACTTAGCATGTGCAACAAGCCCTTTAAACCCCTAAATTACCCTTAGTGGACGAGTATGGTCTCGTGAGGGTTTGCAAACGATGTACCCACAAAGTCAAAATAAACAACAAACTTTAAAAAAGATAGAGAATAGCCAAATTAAGTACCCTCCATCAATATCTCAAACTTATCAAGACAAATACTCTTCCTCTTATTTTCAAGATCAAGTAAACAAACAAATATTCAATTATCTCCCATAACTAATGCAAAACTTGTGTAATGTGTGATCATGGTCATCAGAGAGTATGAAATAAATACTAAATAAAAATTTCAAATTACATATAGAGAACAAATCTCAGCAAGAGTTCATTCCATAGGCTCACTCTTCGTACCTTCTCTCCACTAATCAAGGATTCTCAACTCAACTCAGATCAGGTAGGACTTTAAAGCTTGTAATGTAAGGTTAGGGCATTGGTTATCAAGCGAAGGTAAGGAATTCAAAATCAAAGAAAGGAGAGCTTACAAAGAAGATGGATACTTTAAAATTTCGACAAACTTTCTAACTTTGTTTTTGCTCTTTTTCAGTAATACCTTCACCAGCTACCATCATCTTTTGCTCAAAATTTTATCATTTAAGGCCATTCTTTTTCTTACATTTATAAATTCGGGCCTCTTGAATTCTTTTCTTCTTTTTTTTTTTTTTTTGCACTTTATGACTTGTAACAATCATGTATCGACTTTTCTTTCTTTTTTTTTCCTTTTTTTTCTTGGTTCAATATATTTTTTTTCAACACAATAAGTCATATATTGATCTATATATATATTTTCTTCTCCCCTTTGTCAAAATAACTTATTCTCTTTTCCATAACACAAAAATAATAACCCATCATGGAAGCACAAGTTAGAAGTCTGCATTAAGCTCTCTACAAGATTAAGGGTTAATATTTAAGTGGCTTAAAGAAAGATATAACATTTAGGCTCAAAAGGGTACGAATGTAAAATTTTATGAAATTTGGTAAGCTTGAAAGGCACAAACGATTCAAAGAAGGCCTATGACCATCGTCTCTAAGTCAAATAAGGAAAACCTTTCTATTTCGCCTCAAGAGGTACTCAAGTAAGTTCTAGAATGTACGGAAGAGATTCATCAACTTTATGTAGCTAAAAAATAATGTAAAGGATTTATTAAATACTAACAATGACCCATGTGCTTAAGTGTAAGTCATGCAAAAGTTATAACAAATATAGAACATAAGTCCGTCACCCTACTTAAAAACAAGAAAATAAGTACTTTTCTCAACTCATTCAAGACATTTTTAAAGAAACTAAAAAAGAATCATCCTTTAAGTGAAATCATATTTTTAATTTTTTTTAATAATGTAGAAAAATAAATAAAATTAAAAAAATAATAATTGAACAAGAAATACGAGAAAAAAACAAAAATACTAAAAAAATAGTAGATATCAGAATAAAAGCCCACACCTAGACCCTACATTGTCCACAATGTGATAAGAGTACCAAAAGTATGGAAGAGACAAAGAAAAAAACAATACAACCTGGTAGAAAAGGGAATATTAATGCATGTCTGCAAGAGCAGTAAACAATCTCTGTAATCTCCATGGTAATGATAAGTTGTTTTATTACCCTACAATACAAACATTTCATACCTTTCTACCAATCAAGTGGAATAAAAATAAATAAATAAAATAAAACAAAATAAAAATATAAAAATAAAATAAATAAAATAAAATTAAATTTGGGTTGCCTCCCAAAAGCGCTAATTTTAAAGTCTTCAGCCAGACTCCCTAATTCTTTTGCATTCAGCCAGGATCTATTTCTCTCATATTAAGCTCATGATTCACAATCAAAGAAGAGTTTTCAGGTGGAGCAATGCAGGCAAGATTAGAATTAACATTTTCAGTGCAGATAAGGTTTTCTTTCTCAATAAAAGTATAATCTTTTGAACACATTAAAGGTAGAGTTTCTTCAATTAATTCATCATTTACATCTACCAAATAGCAATCAGAATTATCTTCTATAGAAGGTTGTGAAGAAGTTTTAAAATATTTAATCTAACCCTCATATTCATTACAGAGACATCCATAACCCCAGTTCTACAATTAATAGTAGCGTCAGCAGTAGCCAAGAAGGGATGACCTAGAATAATGGGGATATGATTTTGAGAAGATCTACCAGGTTCCATATCTAGGGCTACAAAGTCTACAGGGAAGACACCTTTATCAATTTGAACTAGAACATTATCTATCCTTCCCCTAGGTACCTTGATAGACCTATCAGCTAATTGTAAGGTCATATCAGCTGGTTGCAATTCTCCTAATCCTAACTCTTCATAAACAGAGTATGGAATCAAATTAACACTAGAACCAAAATCTAAGAGTGTCCTATCTATTTTATGATTACCAATAAGACATGAAATAGTAGGGATACTAGGATTTTTATATTTAGGTGGAGTGTTATATTGCAAAACAGAGCTCACCTATTCAGTGAGGAAGATTTTCTTAGAAACACTGGTTTTAGATTTTCTTTTAAAAAGTACACATGTCTTTAAGAAATTTTGCATAGGATGGGACTTGCTTAATAACCTCTAAAAGTGGAAGATTAATTTTAACTTGTTTGAGAGTTTCTAAAATATCTTCCCTTTTATTATCCTTTCTAAGATGTGGGGGTGGCAATAAAGCTTCTGGATAAGGAACCTTTGGTTTATATGAAGCCGTAGGAGATGATTCTAGAGTCTTAAAATTAGAGGAAGAAGCTAGTTCCTTCTCTATCTTCCTTTCAATTTTAGTCATAGAAATTCCCTTGGTTTCATTATTATTTGACTCACTATCTTTAATAGGTTCCCCTACTTTATTATCTACCAACTTCCCATTTCTAATAGTAATTACAGCTTTAGCTTGCTCATGGTAATTAGCTCTAGGATTCTCTATTGGATGACTAGGAAGCTTACCCTCATCTCTTCTACTTATTGCATTAGCTAGTTGCCCTATTTGAGTTTCTAACTTAGCAATAGATTGGGTGTGTGAATCTAGAATTTGTGTCATAGATTCTAAACCTTTCAAAGCAGATAATACTTTTTCTTCAAAATAGAGTTTCCACTTTGAGCAGGATGAGGAGGTACATACCTTTGAGATTGAAAACCAGGGGGAGTAGTCATACCAGATTGTCTGTTTTGTTGATATTGTTGTTGGCCTAATTGAACTTCCCCTCCTTGTTGCCTCCAGGAGAAATTAGGATGATTTCTCCAGCCTGGATTGCACGTGTTTGAATATGGGTCATTTTGCCTGTGAAATCCTTGAGCTACATTGACTTGTTCCTGCACAAATTCTGGAAATACTGAAGCACTAGGACAGTCATAAATAACATGAGAGGGACTAGAGCAAATTGCACAAACACCTTGAACATTAGAAGAATTAGTAGGCAATGTATTTAAAGCTAACAATTGATCAAACTTTTTGGATAAGGCATCAACTTTCAAAGAAAGATCAACATTTTGAGAAACTTCATACATTCCTCTATTTCCTATTTGTCTAGATGTGCCTACACGTAAAGAGGTGGCATGTTGTTGTGAATTATCACTTAAATTTTCAAATAAATCCCATGCCTCATCTGCAGTTTTATGAAGAAAGGTACCACCACAAGAGGAATCAACCATTTGGCGATTTCCCTCATCTAATCCTGAATAAAAGCTTTGTATTTGCTGCCATTTAGGGACTTCATGGTGAGGGAAACTACGAAGAAGTTCTTTAAATCTCTCCCAACTCTCATGAAATTGTTCATTATTTTGTTGGGAAAAAGTAGTGATTTCTCTCCTTAACCTTGTAAGTTTACCCATAGGAAAATATTTTTTTAGAAATTCCCTAGACATCTCAGCCCAAGTACCTATTCTCTCACGTGTGTGCAACCAATGTTTAGCCTTATCCTTCAAGGAAAAAGGAAAAAGGCGTAATCTAATAGCATCATCACTTACATTAGGCAGTTTAAAAGTAGAGCAAATTTCTAAAAACTCATCAATATGCTTATAAGGATTTTCAGAATCAAGCCCATAAAAAGATGGTAACATTTGAATAGTAGAAGCTTTGATTTCAAAGTGATTAGCCTCAATTTCAGGTAGTTTATTACTTATTAGTGAATTATAAGTGTTAGGAGTAAAATAATCCCTTAATGCTCGTGGATTTTCAGCCATTTTAACCTCACAAGTGTTAGTAATTTTTCCTTGTGCTCTAAGTGCCTTAAGTGTATGCTCTATCTCAGGATCAAATTCTTTCAAATCAACATAGAGCGAACGACGACCATGCATTAATAAACAAATTCAAAAAAAAAATTACCACAAATAATAATGATGAATAAACTATCAAATAATGAAATAAAAAATAATAATAGAAAAAAAAACGTTGAAGACAAAAAAAAAATTATATTTTTTTTCAAGAATAAAAGTTAGAATAAAAAAATACTAACAAATTTAGGAGGCAATAACAAAAGCAATTAATTCAACCTTTCCCCGGCAACGGCGCCAAAAACTTGATCGGGATTTTTATAATAAAGTTTTAAACCCAATACTTGCAAGTGCACAAGATCAAAGTAATATGAAAGTATTAGGGTATCGAAACACAGAGAAAGGCTTAACTACTTAAATTATTATCTTCCTAAATTAATTTTATAAAAAGAAGAATGAGATTTTATTATTATTCCTAAATTAATTAAAACTAATGAATAAAATAAATAAACTGAAACTAACAGGAGATTAACCAAAGAAGATGATTTAGAACCTTGAATCCACCACTAACCTATATAACAATGATTTAATTTTATTTAGGAGAAAAGATTAAACATTCATGTGGTGATCTAGGCTACAAGCTTCGATTCACTAGAGAACTATATTGTGCTTAAATGCATGACATAATCCATCTAACCATTAGCATGACTTATTCATTCCTATGACATAAACCATCTAAAATTAGCATGAACTATTCAATTCTAAAACTCACAATATACTTGCAAAAATGACATATCTCTCATACTCAAGACTACAAGAATCAAGCATGGATAAAAATATCAATTAACCCAAACAATTATTCTACAAGAACAATCACAAAGAATTAATTGAATCAAACCAATAAACATCCCAAGATATATAATCACATAAATAAAATAATAAATCTCCCAAAATAAAATAAATCAAAGTCACATGGCTAGGGTTTCATCAAGATTCTAAAAGAAAATTAGTTCATGGCTAAAGGGACAGAATGAACCAATTTCTTGGAGTAGATCATGGCTTTCTTCTTCTCCAATTGAAAGTCGTTGCCGCTCTTCTCTTTTTCTCTTTTTTTCCTCCTCTTCTCTTCTTGTGTGGCTCTTCTATATATAGACAAAAGAAAAGCAAAATCCTAATCCTAAAAGGATTCTATTAAAGTTCTAATCCTAATCCTTAAAGGATTCAAATAATGCAGGTTCCCTTTACCAAATTTAATACGGAATCTTTATTTTCCATTCTTTTTAAGAAATCTGCACAAAAATAAATAAAATAAATTAAATATAATAATTATGAGTAATAAATAAAATATTTTCAAAGACTAATAATTAAAACTTAAGGTTTTTATTTGTGCTAAAAATCGACTCTATCACTAAGGCATGCTACCTTCATTAATCTTATGAACTCCCTATCTATGAAGGATTAAGATTAAACATTAAGGATTCAGATTAAATTCTATTATGGATAGGATTATTATTATTATTATAATTCATTTTTCCGTTTATTTAAGATTCCTAATCTATGTATATTTAGGTTTTCAATTGTACATTGATCAAGATTTTTAGAACAAAGTTTTAACCCAATACTTACAAGATCAATGTAATACGGAAGTATCAGGGTATCGAACCACAGAGAAAGACTCAACTACTTAAATTATTATCTTTCTAAATTATTTTTATAAAAATAAGAATGAAATTTTTTATTATCTAAAATTATTCTTAAATTAATTAAAACTAATGAATAAAATATATAAATTAAAACTAATAGGATATTAACCAAAGAAGATGATTTAGACCTTGAATCCATCACTAGCCTATATAACAATGATTTAATTTTATTTAGGAGAAAAGATTAAACCTTTATGTGCTGATTTAGGCTACAAGCTTCGATTCACTAAAGAAATATATTGTGCTTAAATGCATGACACAATCAATCTAACTAATAGTATGATCTATTCAATTTTATGACATAAATCATCTAAAATTAGCATGAACTATTCAATTTTAAAACCCACCATATACTTGCAAAAATCACACATCTCTCATACTCAAGACTACAAGAATTAAGCATGGATAAAAATATCAATTAACCCAAATTATTCTACAAGAACAATCACAAAGAATTAATTGCATCAAACCAAGAAACATCCCAAGATATGTAATCATATAAATAATATAATAAATTTCCCAAAATAAAATAAGTCAGAGTCATATGGCTAGGGTTTCATCAAGATTCTAAAAAGAAAATTAGTTCATAGTTAAAGGGAAAGAAGGAACCAATTTGTAGATCCTGACTTTTTCTTCCAAATAATTTTTTGATACTGCTCCTTAGATTTATTGCTTCAAACTGCGGCCGTCTTGCGGCTGCTTTTCTTTTTCTATCGTTGCAGCTCGAGCACCTGCTGCTGTTGTCTCCCTCTGCAGCTTTCCTCTTTTTTTCTTGATCTTCCCCTGCTCTCCTTTTTATAGCTGCCTAGCAGCTCTCCTTTCCTCTTCCTTTATGACTCTTTTTGTTTTCTTTCCTTCTTCTAGTCAATTTCTTCTTGGCATCCCTTCTTTATTTATTTATTTATTTATTTATTTTTTTGTTATTGCCATGGGCTCCTTTAATTTATGGGTTTGATCATGTATGCTTTTCTTCTTCAATTTGTGGTCTGCCTTCTTTAATGAGCTTCTTTTCCTTTATCACCAAAATAGAATAATTATTTTTAATAAATAAATAAAATATTTTTTTAAAACTAATAATTAAAACTTTAGGTGTTTATTTGTACCAAAAATGGACTTTATCAACTCCCCCACACCTAAGTTTTGCTAGTCCTCAAGCAAAAATAAAAGAACAAAAAGAAAAACTAACTATCCACTTTCGTAGGACTCACAATTACACTTAGCATGTGCAACAAGTCCTTTAAATCCCTAAGTTACCCATAGTGGACGAGTACGGTCTCGTGAGAGTTTGCAGATGACGTACGCACAAAGTCAAATAAGCAAAAAAAACTTTAGAAAAGATATAGAACAATCCAAATTAAGTACCCTTCATCAATATCTCAAACTTATCAAGACAAGCACTCTTCCTCTTATTTTTAAACTCAAGTTAACAAAAAAAACATTCAATTATCTCCCATAACTAACACAAGACTTGTGTAAGGTGTGATCGTGGTCATCAGAGAGTATAAAATAAATACTAAATAAAATTTCCAAAGTATACATAGAAAACAAATCTCAACAAGAGTTCATTCCATAAGCTCACCCTTTGTACCATCTCTCCACTAATCAAGGATTTTCAAACTCAACTCAGATCAGGTAGGACTTTAAAGCTTGTAATGTAAAGTTAGGGCATTGGTTATCAAGAGAAGGTAAGGAATTTAAAATCAAAGAAAAGAGAGCTTACAAAGAAGATGAATATTTTGAAAATTTTGACAAACTTTCTAACTTTGTTTTTGTTCCTTTTTCAGTAATACATTAACCAACTACCATCTTCTTTTATCAAAATTTCATCATTTAAGGCCATTTTTTTTTATACATTCATAAATTTGGGCCTCTTGATTTTTTTTCTTTGCACCTTATGACTTGTAACAATCATGTATCAACTTTTCTTTCTTTTTCTCTTTTTTCTTTTTTTTTTCTTTTTTCTTTAGCTCAATCCATTTATATATATATATATATATATATATTTCAACAGAACAAGTCATATATATTTTTTTTCTTTTCATTCTCCCTTTTGTCAAAATAACTTATTCTCTTTCCATAACACACAAAAAACAACCCCTCATTGAAGCACAAGTTAGAAGTTTGCATTAAGCTCTCTACAAGATTAAGGGTTAATATTTAAGTAGTTTAAAGAAAGAAATACATTTAAGGCTCAAAAGGGTACTAAGGTAAAAATCATGAGATTTGGTAAGCTTGAAAGGCACAAACAATTCAAAGAAGGCCTATGACCGTCGTCTCTGAGTCAAATCAGGAAAACCTTTCTATTTCGCCTCAAGAGGTACTCAAGTAAGTTCTAGAATACAGGAAAGAGATTCATCAACTTTATGCAACTCAAAAATAATGTAAAGGATTTATTAAACACTAACAATAATCCATGTGCTCAAGTGTAAGTCATGCAAGAGTTATAACAGATATAGAACATAAGTCCATCACCCTAATTAAAAACAAGAAAACAAGTACTTTTTTTAACTTATTCAAGACATTTTTAAAGGAACTCAAAAAGAATCATTCTTTACGTGAAATCATATTTTTGGTTTTTTTTCTGAAAATAATGTAAAAATAATAAAGAAATCAGCAAAAATTAAATAAAAAAATTTGAGAAAAACGAAAATTAAAAAAAATAAATAAATAAAAATAATTGACACCAGAATAAAAGCATCTTCTCTCCCACATCTAGACCCTACATTGTCCAGAATGTGATAAAAGAATGTCAGGAATAGAGAAAAGATAAAGAAAAGAACGACACAACCTGGTAGAAAAGACAATATTAGTGCATGTTCAGAAGAGTAATGGATCATCTCTGTAGCCTCCATGATATGTTGTCTGATTACCCTAAAAAAAAAACACTTGTACCTTTCTACCAATCAAGTGAGATAAAAATAAAAATATAATTAAATAAAATAAAACAAAATAAAATTTTGGGTTGCCTCAAAAAAGCGCTAAATTTAAAGTCTTCAGCCAGACTCCCTAATTCTTTTGCTTTCAACCAAGATCTATTTCTCTCATATTAGGTTCATGATTTACAATCTAAGAAGATTTTTCTAATGGAGTAATGCAAGCAAGGTTGGAATTTGCATCCTCATTGTACATTAAGTTTTCTTTCTCAATAGAAGTATATTCTTTTAAACACATTAGAGGTAGAGTTTCTTCAATTAATCCATCAAGTACATCTTACCAAATAACAATTAGAATCATCTTCCATATAAGGTTGTGAAGAAGTTTTGAAAAAATTTAATCTAACCCTCATATTCATCACAGAGACATCCGTAACCCCAGTTCTACAATTAATAGTGGCATCAACAGTAGCCAAGAAAGGACGGCCTAGAATTATGGGGATATGATTCTGAGAAGATCTACCAAGTTCCATATCTAGGACTACAAAGTCTACAGGGAAGACACCTTTATCAATTTGAACTAGGACATCATCTATCCTCCCCCTAGGTACCTTGATAGACCTATCAGCTAATTGTAAGGTCATATCAGCTGGTTGCAACTCCCCTAATCCTAACTCTTCATAAACAGAGTATGGAAGCAAATTAACACTAGAACCTAAATCTAAGAGTGCCCTATCTATTTTATGGTCACCAATAAGACAAGAAATCGTAGGGACACCAGGATCTTTATATTTAGGTGGAGCATTATATTGCAAAAGGAGCTCACCTGTTCAGTTAGGAAGATTTTCTTAGAAACATTGCTTTTAGGTTTTCTTTTAAAAGTACACATGTCTTTAATAAATTTTGTATAGGATGAGACTTGCTTAATGACCTCTAAAAGTGGAAGATTAATTTTAACTTCTTTGAGAGTTTCTAAAATATTTTCCCTTTTATTATCCTGTCTAAGAGTGGAGGTGGCAATAAAGCTTGCAGATAAGGAACCTTTGGCTTATATGAAGCTTTAGGAGATGATTCTAGAGTCTTAGAATTAGAGGAAGAAGCTAGGTCCTTTTCTATTTTCCTTTCAATTTTAGTCCCCATATCAATTCTCGCGGTTTCGTTTTCATTTAACTTATCATCTTTAATAGGTTCCCCTACTTTATTATCTACCAACTTCCCATTTCTAAGAGCAATTACAGCTTTAGCTTGCTCATGATAATTAGCTCTAGGGTTCTCTATTGAATGACTAGGAAGCTTGCCCTAATCTCTTCTACTTATTGCATTAGCTAGTTGTCCTATTTGGGTTTCTAATTTAGCAATAGATTGAGTGTGTGAGTCTAGAATTTGTGCCATAGATTCCAAACCTTTCAAAGAAGATAAGACTTTTTCTTCAAAAATAGAGTTTCCACTTTGAGAGGGGTAAGGGGTACGTACCTTTGAGATTGAAAACCAGGGGAGCAATCATACCATATTGTTTGTTCGGTTGATATTGTTTTTGGCCTAATTGACCTTCCCCTCCTTGTTTTCTCTAGGAGAAATTAGGATGATTTCTCCAGCTTGGATTGTATGTGCTTGAATATAAGTCGTTTTGCCTGTGAAATTATTGAGCTGCATTGACTTGTTCCTGCACAAATTCTGGAAATAGTGAAGAACTAGGACAGTCATAGATAGCATGAGAAACACTAGAGCAAATCGCACAAAAACCTTGAAAATTCGGAGAATTAGTAGGCAATGTATTCAAAGCTAGCAATTGATGAAACTTTTTAGGTAATGCATCAACTTTTAAAGAAAGATCAACATTTTGAGAAGCTTCATACATTCCTACTTTATTTCCTATTTGTCTTAATGAGCCTATAAGTGAGAAGGAGGCGTGTTGTTGTAAATTATCACTCAAATTTTCAAATAAATCCCACGCCTCATCTGTAGTTTTATGAAGAAAGGTACCACCACAAGAGGAATCAACCATTTGGAAATTTCTCTCATCTGGTCTTGAATAAAACCTTGGGATTTTCTGCCATTTAGGGACTTCTTAGTGAGGGCAATTACGAAGAATTACTTTAAATCTCTCCCAACTCTCATGAAATTGTTCATTATTTTGTTGGGAAAAAGTAATGATATTTCTCTCCTTAACCTTGTAAGTTTACCCATAGGAAAATATTTTTTCAGAAATTTCCTAGACATCTCAGCCCAAGTACCTATTCTCTCATGTGTGTGCAACCAATTTTTAGCCTTATCCTTCAGAGATAAAGGAAAAGGCCGCAATTTAATAGCATCATCACTAACATTAGGCAGTTTAAAAATAGAGCAAATTTCTAAGAACTCATCAATATGCTTATAAAGATTTTTGAAATCAAGCCCATAAAAATATGGTAACATTTGAATAGTAGAAGCTTTGATTTCGAAGTGATTAGCCTCAATTTCAGGTAGTCTGGTACCTATTGGTGAGTTATCAGTGTTGGGAGTAAAATACTCCTTTAATGCTTGTGGATTTTCAGCCATTTTAATGTCAGTGTTAGTGCTTTTTCTTTGTGCTTTAAGTGCCTTAAGTGTACGCTCTATCTCAGGTTCAAATTCTTTTAAATCAAGAAAGAGCGAATGACGACATGTATTAATAAACAAATAAAAGAAAGAAAATAAAATTACTGAAAATAATAATGAAGAATAAATTACTAAGTGAAAAAATATTATAATAAAATTTAAAAATAAAATAATAATAATAATAATAAAAGAACGGTGAAAACAACTAAGAGAATAATAAAAAAAAATTCTTTTTTTTATAATAATAAATAAAATAAAAAAACTAACAAATTTAGGAGACAATAACACAAGCAATTAATTTAACCTTTCCCCTACAATGGCGCCAAAAACTTGATCGGGATTTTTATAACAAAGTTTTAACCTAATACTTGCAAGTGCACAATATCAATGTAATACAGAAGAAGGGTATCGAACCATAGAGAAAGGCTCATCTACTCAAATTATTATCTTCCTAAATTAATTTTATAAAAATAAGAATGAAATTTTATTATCTAAAATTATTCCTAAATTAATTAAAACTAATGAATAAAATAAATAAATTAAAACTAACAGGAGATTAATCAAAGAACATGATTTAGAACCTTGAATCCACCATTAACCTATATAACAATGATTTAATTCTGTTTAGGAGAAAAGATTAAACTTTTATGTGGTGATCTAGGCTACAAGCTTCGATTCACTAAAGAAATATATTGTGCTTAAATGCAAGACATAATCCATCTAACCATTAGCATGACCTATTCAATTCTATGGCATAAATCATCTAAAATTAGCATGAACTATTCAATTCTAAAACCCACAATATATTTGCAAAAATCACATATCTCTCATGCTCAAGCTTGCAAGAATTAAGCATGGATAAAAATATCAATTAACCCAAATTATTCTACAAGAACAATCACAAAGAATTAATTGCATCAAACCAAGAAACATCCCAAGATATGTAATTACATAAATAATATAATAAATTTCCCAAAATAAAATAAATCTAATTCATATGGCTAGGGTTTCATCAAGATTCTAAAAAGAAAATTAGTTCACGGTTAAAGGGAAAAAAGGAACCGATTTGTAGATCATGGCTTTTTCTTCCAAATAATTTTTCGTTGATGCTCCTTAGATTTGCTGCTTCAAATTGTGGCCGTCTTGCAGTTGCTTTTCTTTTTCTCTCGTTGCAGCTCGGGCAGCTGCTGCTGTCTCCTCCCGTAGCTCTCATCTTTTTTTCTTGATCTTCCCCTGCTCTCTTTTTTATAGCTGCCCAGCAGCTCTCCTTTCCTCTTCCTTTATGACTCTTTTTGTTTTCTTTCCTTCTTCTAGTCAATTTCTTCTTGGTATCCCTTCTTTAATATTTTTTTTTTGTTATTGCCATGGGCTCCTTTAATTTATGGGCTTGATCATGTATGCTTTTCTTCTTCAATTTGTGGTCTGCCTTCTTTAATGGGCTTCTTTTCCTTTATCACCAAAATAGAATAATTATGTTTAATAAATAAATTAAATATTTTTTTAAAGATAATAATTAAAACTTAAGGCGTATATTTGTACCAAAAATGGACTTTATCATACATAAACTTAGTTTCCTAGTTATTATTTATTTAGGATTTGTCAGTACTTGATAACTATATAATGTAAACTATTTTGCAATAATGAGACAGAAACATTGAATTGTTTTCCCTATTGGAAACTTTCATGGTATCAGAGCCAAGTTTGAAAAAAAAAAAAGAAAGAACAAAAAAAAAAAAACAGTGACAGTATGGCCTCCGCCTTCACCGCTGCTCGCCGTTCATCGCTAGCATCGTCTTCAACCTTGTGCACGTACTGTCATCGGAGCAGACCTCCATTCAGTGGCGGCGGCCGCGGAACGACGACAGGACGCAGAAGAACTCTTCCTGGTCGTGGTTGGCAGATCTCGAGCTTGGGTTCTTCCTGGCCGAGCAACAGGCAACAGCAGAACGCAGCTATAACAGATGCCAGGAGAAAGAAAGAATGAAGCTTGAGCCAACGCATCAGCTCAGGGAGGAAGAACCGCTGGAGCTAACAACGACGCGAACAGAAGCTTCAGCAACCATGGCGTGAGCGGCAGGATCGATCCTCGATTCGACCCTTCTTCCAACAACAATAATTCTGATCTCCACTCTCGTGGCTACCACCGTTGGACCTCGCCGGAGCTGCCGCGCCCTGAGAAGAACACTGAGTTGCATCCGCCATTCCCAACCCATGGCGTGACCTTCATAGCAGAAAGGTTCCAGTAACCTTCCAAGATTTACAAGTGCACAATGGTCAAAATTGTTGACCATTAATAATAACACAAATGCCACTCCATCTGAAAATTTATCTGGTATGAAAAATTTATGGATCTTGAACTCAGGATGCTCTCACCATATGACTGGTATGAGAATTTTTCTGAGAAATTTGAATAATATTTATCCATATACTATTGGTTTGTCTAATGGCGCTAAGGCAATTGCTCTGCAAGAAGGAGATGTTTTCTTAAATCCTAGACTCAAACTCCACAGATTATGGCATATCCGATTGGGCCATCCTTTAGATTTTGTGGTGAATCATTTCTTGGGACTTTCTAAAGAATCTAAAACTTGATCTGTACCTTGCAATATTTGTCTGCGTGCTAAACAGACTTGTGACTGTTTTCCTTTAAGTATAAATAAGGCATCTTAGACTTTTGATTTAATTCATTGTGATTTATGTGGACCATACAAAACTGTGTCTAGTATAGGCGCTTCTTATTTCTTACTATATTAGATGATTATTCTAGGGCAGTCTGGATATATTTAATCTCAAAGAAAAGGGAAGTTGCATATGTTTTAAAAGATTACTTTGTCATAGTGAAAACCCAATTTGGAGTGATAATGGTACGGAATTTATTTGTCTAAAGTCATATTTTTCTGCCCATGGCATGATACATCAGACTACCATCGCTGGGACCCCACAACAAAATAGTAGGGTCGAATGGAAGCGTCATCATATTCTAAATGTTGCTCGTGCTTTGCGGTTTCAAGCTAACCTGCCCATAAAATTTTAGGGAGAATGTGTTCTGACAGCCGGATATCTTATCAATCGTACACCCTCTTCATTGTTACATGGAAAAATGCCTTATGAGATGCTACATGGGAAAAGGCCATCTTATTCACACATTAAAAGTTTTGGGTGTTTAGTTTATATTCATGATCATGATCTACCTAAAGCCAAGCCTGCAGTAGAATTTGTGTCTTCCTTGGATATCCTTTTAACAAGAAAGGTTGGCGGTTTTATGACTTGCAGAAGAAGTTCATTTTATCCAAAGGTGTAATTTTTTATGAGACCAAGTTTCCATACGAAGAAAAATTGGATACCCCACAATGTATTCCGGATATCTCATAATCTTACAATTTCGAAAACAAATTTTGGGCTCACCACAAAGGGGGAGTAAATTTTACCAAGAGCGAACCCAAGAAGACAGCACACAAGAAAATCAGCCCAAACCAAGCTTCTCTGGACTAACAATATATGGGTCACTGGGAAGCAGAAACGAGGGCCACCCAAGCTCGAGACCCGCGACCCAACAACACTGCCCAGCTGCGTCTGACCCATCCCACGATGCGGTCCAACAAGATCACGATCCAGTAATAGGAGACAACGTGGGCCAGCATGCTCTAGCACCTGACGCTGCCGAGTAGCATCCGATAGGCCTAACACCCAACACCCACAAAATCATGTGGCCCACTGTGATAATCCTGGTCCAATTCCTTCCAATTCAGCTGCTCTTGGCCCATAAGTCGTTTTTTATGCGGACACCAGCCCAGCAGATTCCTTTAGTCAGCCTACGAAAATACTCTAGCCCGCAGAAATTATTGGTACTAGAAAAAGTACTTGCATTAAAAGGATTCCTGCACGACTCCGAAATTTTGACTGCTATACAATATGAAAGTCTTCTATATCCTATTTCTCTTCTGCTCCCACATCCTCTTAGGACCTCACAGGTACGTCCCTTTATCCTATAACACATTTTGTGGACTATAACAAATTTTCTCCCTCGTATAGACATTTTTTAGCATCTGTTGCCACAGAAACAGAACCTACCACATACTCTGAGGCTGTCTTTAATTCTAAATGGCGCACCGCAATACAACAAGAAATTGATTCCCTAGAAAAAATGGCACGTGGATTTTGACATCCTTGCCCCCTGGCAAACGTACTCTTGGTAGTAAATGGGTTTATCACATTAAATATAAAACAGATGGTACTATTGAGCGATACAAGGCATGCTTGTGATTCTAGGCAACACACAAACGACAAGCATTGATTTTACAGACTCTTTTGCCCCTATTGCTAAAATAATTACTGTTTGAACCTTACATTCTGTTGCTACTGCTCGAAACTGGCCTATTCATTAGATGGATGTCCACAATGCATTTCTGAATGGAGATTTACAGGAAGAAATCTATATGCATCCCCCACCTGGTTTTCGTCTTTCTTTTCGCGGGCAGGTTTGTCTTCTGAAGAAATCATTATACGGCATTCGACAAGCTCCTCATTGTTGGTTTTCCAAGCTGACTGTAGCTCTCCTTAAATGTGATTTTTCTTAGTCTTATGCATATTATTCTCTCTTTACATACTCAAGGAATGATATTTTTTTGTGTGTTCTCATTTATGTGGACAATTTATTTTTTACTAGTAATTCACTACCCTCTATAAATGTATTCAAAGCGTCCTTGAATATCTGCTTTCACATGAAAGGATTTTGGGCATTGAAATAGCAAGAAATCCTTCAAGTTTATTTTTGTGCCAACGAAGGTATACTTTGGAAATTCTTTTTGAGACTGGATTATTAGGGGCCAAACCGATTTCTACTCATATTGAACCCAATCATCAGTTAGCCAAGGCTATTGGATCTTATTTTGATAACCCAGAACGATACCGCAGACTTATTGCTAAGCTGATCTACCTTACTCTTACTCGACCTGAGCTCGATTATTCTGTTCACACGCTCCCTCAGTTTATGCACACTCCTCGCCAAGATAATTGGGATGCGGCTATTAGGGTTGTTCGATATCTCAAAGGTAGTCCTGGTATTCTTCTTCAGTCTAATTCTCCTCTTGTACTGACTGCATATGTGACTCTGATTGGACCACATGCGCCATTACTCGGCGTTCTATTATCGACTATTTTATTTCACCCGGTGGTTCTCTTATTTTGTGGAAAACAAAGAAACAACGTATCGTTTCTCGCTCTTCTGCCGAAGCTGAATATCGCTCCATGGAAATGACTTTATGTGAATTAAAATGGTTATCTAGCCTCCTTCGTGATCTTCATGTGCCTATTACATGCCCAATTTTGTTACATTGTGATAATCAAGCTGCACTTCACACTGCAGAAAATCTTGTTTTTCATGAACGTACTAAAAATATTGAAATTGATTGTCACTTTGTCCGTGATGCATTTCAAGCCAGATTTATTTCTCCTTCTTATATTCGCAGCGAATTTCAGCCGACCGATATTCTCACTAAAGCTCTTCATCCTACTCATTTTCATTGTTTAACTTCCAAGTTGGGCATTTCAGACCTTCATGCTCCAATTTGAGGGGGAGTATTAAGGATTAAGATTAAACATTAAGGATTAAGATTAAATTCTATTATGGATATGATTATTATTATTCATTTTTCTGTTTATTTAGGATTCCTAATACATGTATATTTAGGTTTTGAATTTTACATAAACTTAGTTTCCTAGTTATAATTTATTTAGGATTTGTCACTACTTGACATTATATAATGTAAACTATTTTACAATAATGAGACAGAAAACATTATATTGTTTTTCCTATTGGAAACTTTCACCATCTAACCCAGGAGTCATTCCCTCTAATTTCAGCCCTTTAACTCCAAACCAGAACCCGTCAAGCATTGCTGCTATGTTTTACTCACCACGACCAAGTTAGGGTGGATTTGGATTTGGATTTGGATTTCGGTTTTAGTTTTTGGTTGAAGTATTTAAGCCTGCGGTTTTTTGTGTATTTTTGATGAAGGGATGTAATATTTAGGAGTATGGTTCGGTTTTTCTATTTTTTTCCAATTTCTTGTCTTAATTTTAATTTTCTCGGATTTTGTAAGTTGGAAGGCTTATAAGCCTTGTCATGCGCTGTGATGAGGATGAATTCCTGACTGAAAATAGCAGGCTTTGGATTTGGTTATTTTGTGTGTTTGTTTTAATTTCATTTGAAGAATTTCAGGACAAGGAACGCTTAAACCTCCCTTTATTTTTTATCACATTATTCTTCTGTTTTGTTTTGTTTAGCCTGAAATTACTCATTTCTTTTTTCGTTTTATTTCATTTTAACAACCTTAACAAATTGTTGGTATTTCTTTTTTAAGAAATGATATCTTTTTTTTAAACATGGCCAAGACTTATTATTTTACGGCCCAAATATCTTATATGTATTATGGACCAAGACTTGATATTTTGATGGCCCAAATATCATATGTATTCTTGTGGCCCAAGACTTATTATTTGACGGCCCAAATATCTTATATAA
Source organism: Catharanthus roseus (assembly GCA_028651295.1). Taxonomy (NCBI): domain Eukaryota; kingdom Viridiplantae; phylum Streptophyta; class Magnoliopsida; order Gentianales; family Apocynaceae; genus Catharanthus; species Catharanthus roseus. The sequence goes on along the minus strand of JAPQWS010000168.1, from coordinate 19,514,652 downwards.
AATTATGGACAAAGAGTTGATATTTTGATGGCCCAAATATCTTATGAAGTCTTATGGCCCAAGACATTATTTTCATGGCCCAAAATCAAATATGTGATTATGGACCAATACTTAATAATTTGATGGCCCAAATATAATGTGTTCATATGGCCAAAATAGATAATTACAAGTCCCAAACAGCAAATAAATGGCCCAACTATTAACATAGCAGGTCCAAGGTAAAATAACAGCGTTAACAAAAGAAGGCACAATTCCAGTGAGTCCTACTTCAACGGCTACTACAATCTTTTTAACCATTGGCAAGGTAATTTATATCCTAGAAATTGCTATCGGTTAACAGCAATAGTGGATGATGCCTATAAATACTTCCAAGACCACCCAATAACACTGCAATTCTATTCTGCCCAAAACCAACGACGCAACATGGACGTAGTTTGCTTTTGTGGAAAAAAGGCTGTGATAAAGACTTCATAGACTGATGAAAATTCGGGGAGAAGGTTCTTCCATTGTGTGCCATCAAGGGTGAGCCTAAACTGCCTGCATGGGCGTAGCTCAGTTGGTTCTGGGGCTGCAGAGTTGGTCCCAAGAGCCAAGGTTCGAATCCTGGCAGCGGCAGTGTGAGAATTTCAATCTCTCCAATGTGGGAGGTGGTTCCTTGTGCGCACCTGGTCCTGACCTCCAGTCTGCATGACCGCTGAGTCACCATGATTTACATCCTCCACTTGGGCGTCGGGCAGTCTGGTGGGGGCCCTGAGGGCGAGGGATTTCGCCTTTTGGTCCCAAAGGTGAGCCTAAACTTTACTTCCTAATACTTTCACCCTTCAGACTTAAGCATATACCTCATCATTACATAGAAACCCGGTGGCTGCAACTACTTCTCTTGGGATGACCCACCAATTTGCCGAAGATATGAATCTGTATTCCTGGGATGCTACTGAATCTAGACGAAGAGGAAGGAGAGGGAGCAATTATACTTCGGGATTTGGAAGAAAAGGAAGCAATTATCTCCAAGTCCAAAAAAAAAAAAAACGAGAAATGTTACTCATTTCATTTGTTTACCAATCGTATCGTGGATAATTATATACTACATTTACGTTTGGCAAATAACTAAGGATGAGTATTAAAATTACTTCTATTTCATATGATCCCCATTTGGCTAATACTTTATCTCGCATCCCGTTGTACTCATCCATCAACAAATTCATAGCAATATTTCTCTTTTTGTAAAGATGACACAATCTAAAGTATACACAAGCAATATTTCAAGTCCAAATTTCAATGAACATAGCTAAAAGCGAAATTCATATTCCTTAATGAAATGAACAATAACCTTTATTTGACTACACTGTCCAACATCAAGAGTATTGTCCATGTATCTCTTCATATATAACCCGTAATGAAAACTACATTGAACAACTGTGAATTATAATCTACCATATATAATCCTAACAATAAAATTTCAATTACCAATTTGCCCAATATGGATAAAACTGCTAATAAGACATAATTTCAACACAATTAATTACCAATCTGTTATAATTCACTAACATCATAGAAAAACATCAAACAAATTGAATCGTTTTCCACTCCGACAAAATCTGCCCAATATGCCTAACGATTTCAACAACACATATTAATGGTGCTTAAAATCAATTACCAATCAATCATAATTCACTAATATCACAGAAAACGTCAAACAAACTGAAACATTTTCCATAACTACAAAATCTGCCCAATATATCACAACAATATCTATAAGTATAAAACCTATAACTTATAAATAATAAACAAATGACCATCTCTTACTTGTTTGGTTGTTGCGAGCACCACGGCACATCCTCAATAGAGAATTTATTAATCTCTAACTTGTACTGTATCTTCAAATCAGCCTTCGAACATCGTGTAAACCAGTCCTCTGTAATTTTAATAATTGGCGCACATTCATTATTTATCACTTTAAAAACCTTTAGAAAAAAGAATACAAAAGTTATTACCAAACTATTCACTATTGCTTTCTTCCTCGGTATCAAAGTAATGCTTCATTGCGAGTCTACCAAGAGGATCTTTTGTTTCATCATGTCAACAATAATGCAAAACCAATGGAATTCCTCCCACAGAACTGGCACAAATCTGCAAAAATAACAAATAAATACATTCATTCAATAGTCATGTCATTCATATATTTGAAAATGAAATTACACTTTCTTCATACCTTCTCTGAAAACACTATATCGCTACCATATGACTTGTCCGTAAAGAAATATTCATAAATCCTACAAGGCGGTTTCATGAATCCCAAAATTTTGCCATAAGGATCACAACACAACTCAACTCAACATCATTCAATTTATTCTTCAAAATTATAGGCATTTTGTACATTTACTTAGCATATTTAGTACTTGAAGCCACGTCAGAACGTACAAAACTTTTATTTTGATTGGTAAGTCGTTTCTTCCGCCTTCTGAACGTCTTTATTTTGCAGAAACTGTTAATAATCTACAAACAAGAATGACAACTCATAAGTTTTTATCATATATGTAAAAACAAAATATCACAGAAATGTCATAATTACCTCAGATGACAACTATTGTCTGGACTTAACACTATCTTATACGAATCAGTCTCAAAAGAGGCGATTCATACTTAAGTCCCAAGGATATATTCTTGTTGAACTTGTTATGCACAATTGCTTTCAAGAAAACAAGACTCAATCTCAACAAGTGAAAAGGAACCTTAGCTATAATTGTCACCCAACAATGACTAAGGAACATGGACCTTAAGTAAAAGACTTAAAATTTGATAAACTACAATAGAAATTGTAGAACAAGCAATATAGACGCCACAACCAAGAAAGTAAGTCTTGATTGATAAGTCAAAAGGAGTTACAAAAAGAATTTTGCAGAACCTTAACTAGTTTCAAATAAAGAACTCACAAGTGAAGGAAAAAACCTTTCAAAGTATATATTAATCAAAGTTTCCTTTTTTCAACAAACTTTATTTATAGAAAGAATTCAGCCATACTAACTCCTACATAATTAAAGAAATAAATTAGAGCAAATCAATCTTAATGATTCTTACCTTTACATAAGAGAATTATCCCTAAAATACACCTTAGTCCCTAAGCAGTTAAGGAAATAAATTAGAGCAAGTCAATTATGATAATTCTTGCCCTTACATAGAAGATTCTTTCATAAAAAAACTAATACAAGAAAATATTTAAGACAAGTGTTCACTTAAGCTTGTAATCTTCAATCTTGACTCCTTCTTTGGTCCAAGTGTCTTTAATAAATGTGTTAAGGGCCTCTTACACCCTTTACGTCCTTACGCTTGTAATAGCCTAATTATTTCTTGTAAATGATTCCTCTTAAAAAGATTGTAGGCTTGAAAAATTGGACATGAACGTAAACTTGGATCCTTGTAGATCCAATTTGGGCCTCTTGGACTTGATGCTCTTGGATTCTCATCACTATCCATTTGAACACTATTCACGAAATAATTCTTCATCCTAACTATTCGCTTTCCTTTCGGTAGCTTATCATTCCAAATGATTCCCAAGAGTGTTTTATGGTCACCTACGGATATCTTATTCAACAACTTCTTCACTGCATTCATGGACATCTTCAAGTTGTGTATATCCTCATCTGTAGTTGTATCCTACATTTATTTAACAAATTTTTATTAACAAAATAATACTGTGTTAATTACTATATCAAATATATAACTCAATGAATATTACTTACAATGGATGAAATTATATCCTGTTGTTCCTCCTGCTTCGACACCCTCTTTGTTCTTATGCGTAACCGACTCTTCTTCGTCACAGAAGTCTCATGGATCCTCACCAACCGTCCTTTACATGGGGCCTCCCTAACCTGCAACTTATCCATTCCTACGATCTTAACTTTTTTAGCATTGAAGTTGCTTCCAATATCTTATTTCCCTCAGGAGTAGGCTAAAAATGATTCTCAAATACCTCATTTTCCTCTGGAATAGCCTCATTTTCATCTGGAATAAGCTAAAAATTATTATCAAGAACCTCATTTTCTTCCTGAATAGCCGCATTTTCCTCCGGAACTTAGCATCCAGAACAGTCTTCGAATTAGCTTCCAGACCAAACATACCACTCCCAACTGTCTCATTCTTCTCTGTTATACAATCGACTTTATCCTCATCTCCACACTACTGGTTTTTCATCTTTACTGCTCACTTGCTTAGAACCAAACTTCTCACTTCCAACTATCTCATCTCTCATTTCATCTAAATCCATCCCAACAGTTTGTTCTACTTTATTTGCCAGTGCAACAAATGAACTCACGAACGATCCCAACATAGTCTTGAAGTCCTCTATCATTGCCTTTTGACCGGTCTCCATATTATTTGCTAAGTTGCAAACCATATCCCGAGCTGAATTCAAACCCTCCTTCATCTCATTTACCTCTCTACCGAGCTTTATCAATCTATTAATAGACAACACTTTGTCCACTTCATTTTTTCGACCCAAAGCATCGAAAACAACCACATCTTTGCCATAAAAAACCCAGCTTTCGCAATACTAAAATCCTTGCATTCATCTTTCGCTGGTCCCAACCAGCTATACATGGAATTTCACGCTTTGAATATAGCTTCAACTTCTCTCCAACTAGCGAGAACGTCTCCAAGTGAATGAACTGCAATTAAAAAAAATTATATTAATAAGAAATCCTAAATGCACAATGGATATCACACTAATTATAACTCATAAATGTAATTCAAAGCAAATTATTTACTCACAGCAAGTACAACGACACATCCTACAACACTTGGCTTCCCAAAATCGTTTCTGTTCTTTATCCCCAATACTAATGTACTACAAATGTGCTTGCACTATTTGAACTCCTTAACATTCTCAATGTTCTCAATAACATGCACCCAATCCCTCTTAAGTGAATATTTCATAGTGGTGCTTAAGAACTTGACTATCACAAACAACAAAAACTTTATCTTAAATTCATACCCTGACGATTCTAAACCAAACAAACGTCTTCTAGGTGGAGTTACAGACATCACGTTGTCTAATCCAATTTTTATATCTAATTTCTTCTCCACTTCAGGCCTGCTTTTACCCCTATGCAGCAACTTGTCAATATTGATTTCCCCATGGAAATCCTAATATACGACAGACTTCCGACTCTATTATGGGTATAGATTTACCATGAATGTTCATAACCAATTAATTTGAATCAAAATGCTCCGCCAAGAACGAGAATAACTCATGTGGAAAATTAAAAGAACTGACTTTCAAAAGACTACCAAAACCCATTTCTATTACCGAATGTAGGGTGTAAGCAGGTCCAGACCCTCTGAGTACTCTCAGACTTACATCCAAACCCTTATCGTGAAACATGGATCCAGACCTAGACCCATGCCCTATAGGTATAAAATTTATGGACCCAGACCCAACCCTCCAGGTTCTGGGTATACCCGTATCCGTATGACATTTTTCTATTTTTCCTTCGTTAAAGAAAAATATATATAAAAAATTTTTAGAAAATATAACCTTAAAAAATCATGCCTTTGTTATTCGCCTTTGGAACAAACAAACACTGGTATAAAATTTTGAATGAGAGAAACAAATCCACAAGAAACATCCAATGGAGAAAATAGTAGTACTGATGTGCCGAAAAAGAAGAAATCTTGAAGAAAATTTCTCTTTTCTAAACTATGAAGAAAGTTTCTCTTATCTTCTCTAAATTAAGAAAATAAACTACTCAATATCATAAATGGTATAAATTATGTATTAATAAAAAAATATAAAAATAATATAATATATATAAATATATATTATTTTATTATAACGGGTATGCAGTTATACGGGTCTGGGTATCTTCGTATCCTGATCAGATCCATTTAATAGAATCTATAAGGGTACAGGTGTGTGGGTATAAAATTTTAACCTTACCTACTATAAACACGTATAGACCCGCGCCGTTTACAGCCCTAACCGCATGCCTTTGAGCCTCATTCAAGCTGTCTACAAAGTCCTTCACGGCTACTGGTGAGCAACTTGTATTGTAATGACTCTACAAAAAACAATTAGTATTCATTAATATTTTATCAACACATAACAAATTTTTACTTCCAAACAAATAATTAGTACTAAAATCATAATAATCTTTTCTTACCACTAATTTGCCATTGCTATGCATGTAACCATCAACTCGTCCCTTCTTCCCCCTTATATCTAGGCTAATATCTACCTCCTTCACATCACTATATCTTGAATGTGACCCGGCTTCGGATTTCTTAATAGAGTCCCTAGAGGAATCATGTTCCTCTATGTCGTCAAATTCCATGTGTCCCACTTTTTCATTTTCCTCTATATCTTTATTTAAACCCTAAACTTTTAGCTTTTGCTCCAAATTTGGATTTAGTACTTTTTCTTTCTTTCTCTCAGAACAGATGCAGGCAGTAATATCATTTTCACCAAAACCCTTCCGTCGTATAAAACGATCATCTATTTTGCTTGATGCACCACTCTTAGACCTATAACGAATAATCATAAACAAAATATATCAAATTACTAAAATCATAACAATAATAACCTAAAGCTATAGGCATATTCACCAAGACAGTTACATGGACAGAACAACCAACTAACAATATATTCTAACTCTCCAAATTTCATAATTTTGTAAAATAGGGAATTTTCTACAATCTTATACAGTTGTTATAGATTATTTGCTTATTCACCAAAATTATGTTAAAATTACGAATGTCACTATACTAAGACAAAAAAATAAAAATAATAATAAACACAAACATTCTGCAACATTATAGAACCAGTCAATTTGATAAATTAAGAATATTCTAAGAAAAAAATAATAACAAATAAAGGACAAATTAAGAAAATGTTTTCGGTTATACAAAGAATTCAAATTTCTGAAAGGATTCCACCAACTTTTCATAAATTAGGGCTAATTTCGCCAAAAAAAAGGGCAACATTAGAGAACAAGTCAATTTGATAAACTAAGAACAATCTAAGAACAAATTAATAACAAATTAAGAACAAATAAAGAAAATGTTTTCGGTTGTACAAAGAATTCAAATTTCAGAGAGGGTTCCACCAATTTTTCATAAAATAGGGCTAATTTCTCCCAAAAAGGAAACATTACAGAACAAGTTGATAACTGAGAACAATCTAAGCATGAAAATTAATAACAAATTAAGAACATATTTTCAGTTATAAAAAGAATTCAAATCTCAGAAAGGATTCCAACAACTTTCATAAATTAGGGTTAGTTTCGCCAAAAAAAGGGGTAAGCCTACTTTAATTTCACTAAAGAAAATGGTTAAATTAGGGTTAATGTCAAATTCACATAGGATTCTCATAAGTTAGGGTTAACGAAATCGTCTAAAGCTTACATTTCATCTCTGCCGACGGCTACTTCGTCTGTAATCGATTTCTTCTTCCAGATAGTTCACGTTTCCTTCTTCTCCATTGTCGGGATCAATTTAGGTCCTCGCTCCTCTGCCGAAAATCATGTCCTTTGTAGCTCCTTTCAGCTCCGTCACCGGGAAATCCCCTTCTTTCTATTCGCTAACCGCTCCAAAGATAATTCCTTTTCTTTAAGGGTAGAGAGAGCTTTAGGAGAACTCTAGGAGTTTGGGTTTGAACAATAGAAAATCCGTCTAAAGAAACGTTCCAAAAAATGAATCACTTTCTTTTCTTCTTACCGGTTGCTAGTTATTTGCCTTATTTTACTTGTTTTTATTCTTAATGAATTATCAACGGCTATCACACGTCTCCTATCCTATGGCCGAAAATTTTTTTTTCGCGAGTCATGGAAAGTTGGATTCACTCTACCATAGACTGGATCGGAGACTGCACCAATACTCACCAATACTGATTCACTGGTTCATTAGTTTAACCGGTTAAATAGTAATTAAACTGATATGACGTTATAAATATATAATAATTATAAATATATTTATTATTTATAAATTTATTTTACACAATAGAAAAAATCTTCTACTTAAAAAATATTAAAAAACACAAATAACATATAGAAAAATTTATACTTTTAAAAAAAACTTAAAAACACAAATAATATAAAAGTTAAAAACATGTATTAAAGTACATACTACATGACAATAACAAAATAAAATTTGTTAACATCATTAAACACAAATAAAAAATCTAATGCACACAAAATAGAAAATAATTTTAAATACCTACAATTCAAATACTAAATAGTTTAAATTTAGTTTAAACAATCAATAATCAAAATCAAAATCACATTGAAGGTCAACTCCATCTCCATCTTTATTACTATCGTAAGCTTTCTTAGCTAAGTAATGAGCAACCATATTAGCTTGCCTATTTGCATGATTACAAGATGCCCTAGCTATCTGTTTCAACTACAACTTGTAGCCCCATTTGATCCACCAAACCAATACCTTGCATAATAGCAATAGCTTCTGCATGTTGCGCCCCCCATACCAATGGCTTAATTAAGCATGCCAACACAGCCCCTAAATGGTCTCTGATGACCACTCCAACACCCCTACCACTTTTATATGAGACATCACAATTGAATTTAAATCCATTCAAATTTGGTGGCAACCACGTGTGACCTTCCATCACCACTCCTCACTGTATAATCTGTAGTAAATTCATTGAACAACCCCATAACCATGGAAACTATTCTCTTCATATTAAATCTTTGATTTTCAAACTAAGTACCAAACGATAACTAGCAACAACAATTTCCAGAAAAACTATAAGATAATCCATTACGTGTTACATTTAATAAATCCTAATATAATAAATTGTAGCATAATAAATTGTAGTGTAACTTGAATGTTTCTATTCATGATATTAAGACTTTCGGGTTCAAATAGAAACACTAACTTGAATATTTAGTGTATCATAAATCTTATTATTTTTTTGTCCAAATAGCCTAACTTAAAGTTTAAGTTATTTCCATAAAACAGAGCAGTGACATAACATAAAAATTAGCCATAATAAAAAATAAATATCCCATTTTCTAAATTGTTCAAACACGTGATCACTTTCTCAAAAAATATATCTCTTTTTTCTTATAAGCAAGAATTTCTCAATAGCTACCCATAAAATAAATATAACTTGATTTAAGTAACAATAAAATTAGTTAGTAGAAAAACAAAGTAACAACTAACAACTTAGCCATTCCCACTCCCCCCCCACACCCCCCCAAAAGACAACAGAATCTTCTTCGACTTAGGCGTGGCAGAAACTGAAGAAACTTGGAGAGAAGAGAAGAAGAGAGTTGTAGAGAGACTACCTAGCTTTCTCTGCATCTGTGATCTGTGATGGCAAGGAGAGACTGGCAATGGGTTTAGAGAGGATGGGTTGAGCAGAGGGAGAGATTTAGGTTGAATTTGGGGATTTTTGAGAGAAGTGAGAGAATCGAGCAAGAGGAAAGAGAGAGTAATCTCTCAATTGAAAATATGATTTTGGGTCTTTAAAAAAAATTTCAAAAAAACAAGAACTCAAATTTTCCAGTTCTCAAATAAACTGGTTCGTTTTGATCAGATTTGACCAGTTTGTGCTGCAACAGTTTTTTTCTTCGAACAAGACAGGACAGGGTACCGATTCCCAGTTCAACTAGATGAATCGGCCGATCCGTCTAGTTTTTTCAACATTGATGAAGACTAACCATATGAAATGAATGTTTTGAATATATTCTAGAAAAAAATTGTTTTGAATATAAATTATTTGTATAGAATCCAAAAATATAAAAGAAACAAAATTTAATTTGATTTTTTGGTTTAGTATTTCCAAATTTTAGTTGGAAAAATAAATTATTTTTTTCTTATTTTTTTTAAAATTTGAACTTTTCCAAACTAAACGTTTTAATTTTCTCTAAACTAATAATGAATTGTAGTTAAAAGTCAGCAAGTTTTATAAATATTAGTTTTTTAAATGTTATCAAAATTTAAATTTTTAATTATATATTATAGACTTAAATTTTGATTGAATGGTAATTTAGTAAATTTTGATTTCTTATGAAATAAAAATTTCATCAAATATGGACGTAATGTAATGAAACTAATTCAATCTTTTAAATGGCTAAGAATTTTAAAGATTTGTGCCAGGATCATCTACTATATCCTCTAGTACACACCTATTATAATTGTGTTATTGAAGTAAATGTATAGAATAAAATATAAAGCTTAAAGTCTAAAAGATAAACTCTAAGGGAAAGTTACTACTAAAGTAGTATATTAGAAAGTATAGTAAAGGATATAGTAGACGATCTTGAGTCTTAATGATTGTGGAGGGTAAAAATGACTTTTTCTCTAAAAACTTAATACCGTTACGTTAGCTATTAGCGAAGGATACTAAAGTGATACAAAAATAACATTAGGGTATTAAAGTGAAAATGATAGTCAACGTGCGGATACTTTAATGTAATTAACCCTTATATTATTTTCTAATAGTAAGATATCAATGAGGATTATTGTACAAAATATTTTTCTAGGGAAACATACATATATTTTATTAAGAGAAAATAAAATAGCACAAATTATATCAAAAAAAGATTTCTTTAGACCATTCTAAAGTTACATTACAGTTTAGAACTATCATAGCTAAAAGATGGGCAGAAATGTAGTAGTTCTGTGGTGGAACCACGCCCCTTCACCCAATGTTTTTTTTTTTTCTTTAAAAAAAAAGATGAACATGGACATTGTCGCACACTTTTACATGCTAGAGTCTGCATGGTGGATCTATTAATGTTGTGGGTGAAGTCATCAGGTAACTTCCTAACTCGGAGATGTTATCAGCTCATATAAAGAGACTTTTGATCGCAAGAAGCGAGTCACTTTCAACAAACAAATCAATTTCAAGGAAACTTTGATCCAAGGATGTAGCCCTCGATAATGTCAAGAAGATCCCCATCATCAATCCCAGAATATTTAGTCCTAGAGATAGCGTTAGCAAGTAGGGACTACTCAGATGATTCAAAACCAGAACACCTACACCAATCTTCCCTTTTAAGACAACAATATCAATGCTAATATTCATAGTACCAAAACAAGAGGTTCTCACTTTTGAGCAAGTGGGTTAGTAGCATTGGTGTTAATTTACGTGCATGTGTGGTAATTCAGATTACCCTCATGTTCAAGGCTTGTAAGGTAATGTGAATTCCTTGGAGAATAATCCTTCATGTTTAAATTTGTTACTGACATACCAGATGAGCTTGGCACAAGTAGCAAACATAATGGCTCTTCTTTATTTCTTTTAAACATAATAGAGTAAACAAGATCGTCTTTGAAGCTTAGTCTAGTACAAGTCCAATTATTTCTTGAGGGAATTGCAACCTGACTTCCTTAGAGAAAATTTAATTGAATAAGGTGTATTTGTCATCTTCAATTGGGTAACTACAATGTATAGAGAATATTGTAGGTCACAAAGAGTCCAAGAGGGGACGGCGAAGGGGGAGGTGAATTAGACTTTATCAATAAAAGATTAATAACAAAAAAGGATTGGTAATTCTAAAAAGTATCTTAGTATAGCTCATAAATACAAGATTGTACAATGAAGATCTATCTACTTGCCTCACACGACTCCAAGAAATTGGAAAATAAAGTTATCAAATTTGTTAAACTTAAAATTATTAAATTTGTTAATATTAAAGTTATGAAAGTTACTAAATTTATTAAAGTTATGAAAGTTAAAGCTAAGGTTTTGAAAGTTAGAGTTATGAAAGTTACTTACCATCTAGAAACAAGATATAAGACCTGACGACAATCTTCGGGCTGCTACCATGGCTCAGGTGAAAGTGGACGTGACGGGCCGGCCTATGAAGTGCCAGCTTGAGACAGAGAGGCCGAAGGCTAATGGATCTGTGTTTGTGACTGAGATGTGCCGAAGGTCGACAAGCATATGTCTGATGCTGCAACGTCGAAGAGCAGGCCAGAGGAGGGGCGAGGGGGGCTATGTCGTGAGTGCAGGGCTAGCATTTTAGCTGCACTTCTGTCGTGGTCAGGGGCAGCTGTAGTGACTAACCGCTCACATCAGAGTGGGCCAATGGCGTCAGTAAAAAATCTGAACTGGTCGGAGATGCGCGATGTGATCTCAAAGGAGGGGTCACCTCAGTATCTCCGAGACCCCGCTCATCCGATATCAACACCCTCTCGGAATCATCAGCTATCTTACAACGGGCAATATCTACAATTACAAAGAATTATTAAAAGTTAGCAACGCATTCCAAAACTTTAACTTTAATAAACTTTATCTTTAACAAACGTAACTTTAAGATAACTAAACTTTAACATTCAAAACTTTAACTTTAATAACTTTGAAATGGAAAACACGACATACAAGATGAACATAATATATAATTATAAGTTGGAATTGTCTTTTCTTCTTCGAATTCCTCTTCTTCATCATTATCTTCGTCTTTAGACTCCCATCTATCACGTTGTTCAAAAAATCATAATTATTTTCATTATTTTAGATTCTCCAAGAATTTCTACTTCATTGATCGTGCCTCTCATGAGCGAGAGTTCCGATATCTTCAATTTGGCGAGCTACAATCAAAGTCTTGGCAATGTCCACATTTTCTTGAAATGCAATGTCAACTACAGTCACATAAAAAACACGAGGCCTTGATTTCATTAATACTCACCAATCACTCCTTTGTCTTTTTGCACCAAGATACATGATGTAAGACATTTGTTCCACTTGGGGAACGAGAACAAATGGATCGTACTCGTGGTACTATTTTCTAAGATTAAATCTCAACACTTTTATACTGTGGATGCTTCTTCAGATGTCTACTTGAAGAATCGAACCAATCACACTTAAAAAATGTAGCTGTCTGAATAGTTGTACATGGAAACTCAACCTTAATGACATTCGTTAAAATCCCATTGTAGTCTCCCTTGACATGTACGCTGCAATTAGAAGTATATTTTCCATCGTCACGATATTGTGTATTAAATCTAAATCTGTTGACAATTTAACTGCTATAACTTTTCACTCGTCTCCCAGGACCCCATGAAAGATTTCTAAGTATCTTGTGGGTACTACCCATGTTAGGAGGTTTGTGCATTAGAATCAAATTAAAGTCATCATATTCAAATTATTTCCTTAACAAAATTAATTATGTGTATAAATTATTTAACTCTCTTCATCTCTAAACTATTTGGAGTATACATCGGTAATTTTCTTTTGTAAATTGTCTTTCGTTCTACTTGTATTATGTATTTTGATTTTCGATGATTACTTATCGTAAGGCAAATTCCATTATATTTAATTTAATTTACCAACAAATACACCTTTCATTTTACTTACTCAATGTAAGGCTCAACCTCTTCATAGTTAAGGAAGATGTAATTGTTATCGTCTTCATGTCTTGATAATCCAAGAACTTGTACAAATGACTTTCGAGTCCAGTGGTTCTTAGACTTAATACTCAACAACTTTGCAGCCGTAGATAACTATGAATAAGTCTTACACTCTTCCCATAATGGTGTTTTTTTAGCTTTTAACATATCATAAAACTTATATGCCTTTAAATTAGGTGCTTCTTCATAAGTATAGTGGGCAAACTCGGGGTCAAAGCTCGGTCCAAAACATTATATATCATCCCCGAATCGTACTAATTTCTTCAACCCTTGTCGAAGTTTTTCCCTTCCACTACTCACATATGTTCCCACATTTAATCCCCAAAAGGTTCTCCATGACATGTCCAATTATGATAATGAGATGTAAAACACCAGTTAAAAAGATACGAACTTCAATTCTACCAAAGTAGTTAATTTCCTATTTTTGCGTTTTACACGTGGGCACCTTATCTCATTTAGCGTGTCATGATTTGTTGAAAGACACCAGTCTACAAACAGATATATCCCATTCACAAATTCACTACTTAGTCTCCTAACCCTGGGCACACATCTCGCATACATCCAACTTTTACCCATCTCCATAACTTTTCTACATTAAAAGGAATAGAAGGTTAACATTAATCTTATTCATAACAAGAAATTTAAGATGAATTTAACTTTAAGAAGAAAAGAAGAAGAAGAAGAAGAAGAAGAAGAAGAAGAAGAAGAAGAAGAAGAAGAAATGACTGAGAAGCCCCACTTTACTTAAAAGTAAACTCCTATATTTTTTTTAAGTATACTTCGATAAGAAGAAGTCGTTTTTGATAGATTGGAAAAGCAGTAATATTTTGAAATAAAGAAAGAATATATAGAAGTAAAAGCTCCTAAAAGTTTGTTTAAGTTCACTTCTAAAAGAAGAAGTTGCTTTCGATAGATTAGAAATGAAGATGTAATAGAAGTACAAGCACTTCTAACGTTTTTTTAAGTTCACTTCTAGTTGAAGAAGTAATAGAAGAATTTTGAAAGAAGAAGAAATAAAAGAATTTTTTTTTTTTGTACAAACACTTCTAACTATTATCTAAGATTTTGAAAATTTTGACAGAGTCTCCTTTATAAAATGGACATTTTCCAGGCTCAACGGCCCCTTAAAACGGAACATTGAAGAATTCAAATATTTAAAGAGTCAGGGCTCCGCCATAAATATTTCAAATTAAAGAACCCGACCTCTCCCATAAACAATCAAATTAGAGAGTGCGGGCTTCCCCACAAACAATTCAACATAAAAAAACATATAAGCATCACATTGGTATTTTTGTTTGTTGTTTTATTGAACCTTTTAAGATTCCTATACCTTATTAATAATCAAAGTTGAGACCAAGTAAAATTATGAGAAAATAGTTACTTTGGTCTCAAAGTTAAGTAAATTTCGTGTGTGGATCTCATAATGTTTTTTTTTTTTTTCGGACATTATGGTAAAAAGATACAATACAACAAAAATGACTAGTACATTTATATTCTTCAAGAATCATAATGGTTAAAAAAACACTTATAGAACCATTATAGAACATAAGTATGAAGAATTCAATTTTGAAAAGAATCTAAATACTCTTGAAACTAGATTATACATAGCCATAATTTCACAATAGTTACATCTTAAACTTTCATGACCATATACTAAATTATCATTTTATAGGAAGAAACTATCATTTACAAACATTCATACTGAAACTTATAACTAACTCATCAAAGAGACCTCTTAAACTCACATTATCATCAGACAAACTACATTGATCAACATTACAAGGATTCAAAACATATATTTTCAAATTCAAACAAAAAAAAAAAAAATCAAAATCCATCATCAAAATTAAACACAATAATTAAACTTATAAATTGTCAAAGATAAATTTTAAATTCATATCATAAAAAAACTATATCTACAAACATTTCAAGGTTCCAAACTCATATTTTTAAATACAAACAACAAACTAAAATCAAAGATCCATCATCATCAAACAAACTAATTTACCTTATAACTCATAAAAACTACATTTAAAACTTATAGAGAGGTGTTAGTTGGAATAAGCAGTGGCAGTAGCACCGGCGGCAACAGACCTCATTACAAAAAAAAGGCTAAGTGTTTATCGAATTCAAAAATGGAACCAAACTACAACAGAAATACAAGTTTATATCATTCCTTAACATCTGCAAATATTACAATAATCATCTTAAGGTTTAACTAATGAATAATTAATTAACCTAAACCCTAAATAATTAAAATACATACTTTTTTAGGTAGTGGCAGTGGCGGTGGTCTCCTTTTTTGGCAACAGCAGTGGCGGCAACAATAGGGAGCAGCAACAACAGAAGAGAGAGAGCAAAGAAGAGAAAAGGAGAGAGAGAGAGAGAGAGAGAGAGAGAGGTCAGAAGAGCGTTTGGTGCTAGTCGGGGTCTGGGTTCACTGGTTGAGAATCGGTCGCCAGAGAGGTACTTGTCGTGGTCTTGAGGTTGTTCTTAGTCGAGGGGGAGAGAGGAGGAAATTGGGAGAGGGAAAAAAGGATGGAAATGAGGAAGGGGAGTTTATCCAACAACTTCACCGAGGCTATCTTTTTAGAGTACATCTAGATAAGTCACCACTTCATCATGGTTGAACTTTATAATATTTTATTTATTTATTTTTAGCACATGTTTATGTCGCTACTATGTACTGCAAATCTGTCAAATCGTCCAATATATGTGTACGTAGAAAAATCTCAAGACTATAATTAAAAGACAAGAAATTAGCAATAATGTGAAATCTATTTAATATTTGAAGTAGCTACAAAATGTCTAGAAAAGTTCTTGGTGGTAAGAGAATCCTTTGATTTTTTTCTTCAGCAAAATATTGATTCGGGGCTTGTACGCTTGATCTTGTCTCACAGAGCTATTGAAGCTTTCTTTCACTTCCTCGAATGAGGAACACTTGAAGATTCTATGAATACCTTTGTTGGAAAGCCTTGGACAAAGAGTCTTTGAGAAGCTTTCACTTGCTGAAACTTGAGTCTCTTCTGAATCCTTTTCTTCTAAATGATTTCTCAACCTTAGAAAAACCTTATTTATCAGTGAAGATGGGGCATAGATCATAAGACACTTCAACATATATATATATATATGATAGCTACGAATAGCTATACTTGGGGAGGACAGAGATCCAAGCCCAAGCCTCCCGGGATACAAAATGTGGATGCTATCACTGCCATGGAGGCTAGATTGATAGCAATAATGGAACAGAAAATGGGGAACATGATTCTTGCACCTTCCAAAATACATGCTCAGCAAGTCATGTTCTGTGATTTTTGCAGTAGAGGGCATCTCAATCATGAATGTCCTAGCATGGGTGCTCCAGACTTTGTTCAAGGGAACCGACAGGGAAACAACCCCTACTCTAACACCTACAATTCGGGTTGGCAGAATGACCCCAAATTTTTGTGGGGAGGGCAAGAATAGTAGAGGCATCAACAACCTCCAGGATTCCAGAGTAGAGGTGTAACGCCCTACCCGTTAAGCACCTCGCATGACTTTAAAAGTGTAGTCATCACAAACGTAGAGTTTGGGGTCTAACACAGTGGAGTTTACGAATATTTACAAGTACATTATGTTTTTTTACTATGCTAAGTACGCACATTTTAGGGATTTGAATACTACACATTGTCGTGTAAGCTTTAAAGAGGTGAATTTAAGAAAAAGATATTGTATTCGGAAAGGAATATTTTGAAGGATACCATTTGGATCCAAGCATAATTTTATTGGGACAATATTAGATATGTTAGAAATTTTTTGGGACTAAGTTAATATTGTTATTATTGTTATTATTACTATTATTATTTAATTTTTGTTGATTATAATTAGTGGTTAAAAAAACAAAACAGGCATGTTTTTTCCCCCACTGCCACGTGCCCACCACTTGGCAGCTCATCACTATTTCACAACCTATATATATGTGTGTGTGTGTGTGTGTGTGAAGAGAGTGAGAAAGTTGGATGTTTTTTGGTTTTCTCCTCTTCGTCCCAGCGTATCAGAGGGTATAGGTAAGGTTTTTTTTTTCTTCTTTGTTTTGCTTTCTTCTCTTTTCTTTTAGCTAGTACTTGCCTTAGTATTTATATATGTAGTTCTATGTAGCTTATAGTTAGAATTTGTTAGTTAGTTTTTTTCTTTAGTTAACTTGTATATGGTTTATAGTTGGGTTCTTAAAAATGAAATATTTAGGGTGCGATTGGTTTAGGATTTAGTTAATTTTAGTCTCTTGGGTTCACTTTATTTATCTATCTCCAATTATTTTAAAAAAAGTTTTCCTTAATATTGTTCTTAAATAGTTGAATGATTTAAAGGGATTTTTAGTTATGAGTTTAATCCCTTTTTTTATATATTAAGAAATTTAGGTGCTTTGGTTAAGTATACGAGTTAAAAATTCTTGAGATGATAAGATTTCGGGTTTCTCCATTGGGGTTAGTAAATGTGTATATGTATCCTAGGGACATTAGGAAATAGTTATCATTATATTCGTTGGCGATAGAGGTGTGGTGATTTTTTAATTAAGTATTTTTGTTATCCTATTTGTAGGATTATAGCACTAGGTCTGCACTCATGTAAGTCCAGAAATCCCACCTAAATATTTTAAAAGTGTTTACGGAGATGTCTACAATTTCTTTTATATAGCTAGGCATTTTATAGATTGTTTACTACTTTTGGGGCGATATAACACGATGCTATTTTAAATTGGACATGTTCTCAACAATGTGTTTAACTTGTACCTTAGAAATGCATAGGAGCACTGCTCCGTGTAGGTGTGCTTACTTTATAAAAAAGAATGGTCATGTTTGTTTTGAAGAAAAGTTACTATTACTATAAATTGAATATATTTTGATACTGACTACGAGATTTCGAAACTTGGTTCTAATGATCTCGTTATGGATTCCGGATTTTGTTCGTGGACCCGACTTTTGCATGGCATGAATTTCAAATTTGGGTGTAGAAGCGGCACTAATATGTCTTGATTCTCTCAGACTTCCCAGTTGCGTTCAAACTCCTCATATAGGTTCAAGTGTCTGCATTTTTAAAACAGTCAAGAAAATGCTTTCTTATAACATTGCATGAGCTATTTTATAAACATCATTATTTTTAAGAAAAACATGGAAGCACACACACACACACACACACACTCATGGACTCACTGAGCATTCACACTCACGTCTTCAAGTGTTATATTTTTTTAAGATGACCCGGGATGAGAGACAACGCAACAAGCTGTTAGAGTATTTTTTGCCCAAAGTTTTGGGGTCGGGATGTGTTGTATATAGTTTTTTTGGGAAGGGTACGTGTACTTTTTATGCTTGACCAGTTTAAAACACTTTTTTTTTTTTTGTGGTTTTGGTTTTGTAAAATATTTCCTGTATTAGAGATGGTATAAGAAGTTTTCCCTGAATCTTGTGTAGTGGTCGCCCTTTCTGTATTCAGTTTATTCTTTTTCGTTGTATACTATATGTATATATTTCTAAGTGTTCTTCAGAGTTTTGTTTTAGTTTAGAGGCTGGTAGTTTAGTGCCGAGAGGCACGCTGATACCTTACTTAGCTACAGTTAACTTAGCAGAGGGGTCGGGGGTGTCACAGGCAGTATCAGAGCTTCTAGGTTTGATACTAGGTTCGAATAATTGGATCCTAGATGAGCTATAAGATCGAACCGTTTAAACCTTGATGTTAACCATGAGATTCTATTGCTAGTATTGACCATAAGATTTTGTTTTGTAGGTGTAAGATGGCACATCATTCACCTAGGGGGTATACCATGAGGGCACGCTCGTGGGCGGGTCCGGCGGGGTTGCATCATCATCATCATCATAATCCTATTCTCTTAAGGAGATTATCCCAGAGAGAGCCCCAGTTCTGGTAGTTGATCTTCCTGATGGTGCGTGTATAGAGAGGCCAACTTTGCAGGAGGTAGAGTTTAGGGCGGATATAGAGGAGGACCCCAGTGATCCCGGGATAGATTCTAAGATGGTTGCGGAGTCGAAGGGAGTGGCACTAACTGAGACGGGGAGGATGGATGCTCCTACAATGGATGGTCCCCCGTTAGTTGTATCACCTACTCCTATTTTCCTTATAGAATCAGCATCACCCTTCTTATCGTTACCACTATTGGGATGAGTCTGGGGAACAGTATTTCCGTGGATACTATGGGTGGCGCGAGCAGTAAATTTAGGAGATGGGGTAGCACATCACGGAGCCTAGGAGCAAGGTTGCACGGACAGATAGTTTATTTTACTCAGCATGTCAGGCTTAATGGTAGGAGAAAGCAAAGGCCGATAGATTTAGGATCGAGCTAGCTCGAATGATAGAGGGGCATGCAACGTGAGAGAGAGAGAGAGAGAGAGAGAGAGAGAGAGAGAGAGAGAGAGAGATAAAGAGAGAGAGAGAGATTGTCGAGCTGATGGACGAGTGAGATTTGATTAGGCGGTTCTCTACCCAGTTCTTCAGCACCACTAGAGACTTTGCTGATAGGACTCGTGATGAGCTGAGGCCTAGCCAGAATGTTTCGGCAATCAGCAAACGCTAAACGGAGGTAAACTTCGGTTAAGTTAGCAGGACGTTTGTACTTTTTAGGTATTGGGATAATCATGGCTGGTGTTTGGGACTGATGCTTGGTGCGGTAGGTTTGGTATCTTAGATACGAGATCCCAAGTTTTGGTATGTATAGTAAACTGGCATGTGCTTTGTTTAGTAATGTTAAGGTGGTCTGCTTAGGTTAGGATTGTGTGGATGCGTCACCACATATTCTTAAAATCATCATTTTTAGTTGTATATCGATCTATATATAATTATGTTTGTGCCTTTATGCTCCTAATAATTTGATATCTACTTGCTGTTGCTATAAATGCAATTATAATGATATATCTGCAAACTCAAAGTTTTATTTGTATTGGAATTCCTTGGTTATTTAGAGGGATGTCGAATTCACGACTTCTAATCATGTGGATGAGGCTACATCTAAAAGTTCTCAAAATAGACAATCTGAGCCAGTAAGGGAAGTCACCCCCCTCTGGAGCAAGCTACACATGGAATAATTGAGAACTTTATGGTCAAGATGATGGAGTTATTGGAAACTTCAATGGCAATTATGAGGATCAAATGTGTACCTGCCACTGGAGCGGATGAAGTGTTGTAGTGAATTTTGAAGTTTCGACATCCTGAATTCTACAGAGAGATTGAACAAGAAATCAAAGCTAAATTATATCTCGAACAGCTGAACGACATTTACGATACCCTTAAGTATGATGATGCTATGAGAGTAACGTTTGCAGCTTTCAGACTTCAAAGAGTAGCAAAAGATTGATGGCTTAGAGCTTCTGAAGCTCGTGCACTTAAGGACAAACCATGGACTTGGAACGATTTTCAAGAAGAGTTAAAAAAAGGAGTACATACCTCATTGGATATGCGAACAACGAGAGGACGAGTTTCAACAACTAAAGCAGGGTAGCCTAACAATTGCATAGTATACGGTGAAATTTAATAGGTTGGCTAAGTATTGTCTAAAGTTGATAGACACTAAAGAAAACAAGATACAATAGCTCGTAAAGGGATTAAGGGTTGAGTTACAACGGGCTTTGACTTCTTTACCACTGTGGGATTCGAGATAATAGTGGAGGCTACCACACGAATAGAGATGGTAGATCAGACAGTTATGCAAAGGAAATTAGCCACTGGCCCAACAACACCCTTATATAAACGTCCTGGACAAGGACCATGGAAGCTCGAAGATTCCAAGAGGCCTCGAAGTGAACTAAGGATAGGAAATGGAAACTGTCAAAACCCCATGCCTGGAGGTGTCCGCGGAGTATGCACCTATTGTGGATGAAGTAACATGTTGTAGAGACGTGTTATCAGAAGTTAAGATTATTCTACCGGTGTGGAAAACTAATACATGTTAGGGAGCAGTGCCCTGAGATGTAGCGAGCACCTCCGGAGACTTTCAAAAGAGCTGGTCAACCCTTTGCTATGAGAGCAGCGGCAGAAGAGAGCAATAAAAAGCCGCAAGTGAAGGTAGAAGTTTATACATTGGATGGACAACCCGTAGACAACGAATCTTAGGTGGTTAAAGGTACGATTCGAATCTTCTCACAACCAGCAAAAATACTTATAAGTCCTGGAGCTACACATTCTTTTGTAAGCATGCATTTCGTAAAGCATATCCCTATACCCTCTCATATTATGCATTATCAGTTGATAGTTAGTACTCCTACGGGCATGAGTAAAGAAACTGAGGTAAAGTACCCAGATTGTGGCATTTATGTGAGAATGTGATGCTACCTGGTGACTTGATTACCTCACCATTTGAGGGATACAATGTGATACTAGGTATGGATTGGTTGTCTAAATATTATGCCCAGGTAGATTGCCGACGGAAGTTGGTTAGGTTTAGCCGATCGAGTATGCCAATCCTTGAATTCCAAGGAAATAGAACGAAATGGGAAAATCCCTTAATATGCAGCATGAACCAGAAAGTTATTATAGAAAGGATATCAATGATACTTAGCATATTTACTCAACAAGCCTAAGGAAGAGGTGAAGTTAGAAACAGTACCCATAGTGAAAGAGTTTGTGGACGTTTTTCTAGAGGAGTTAACAACCTTGCCCCTAGAACGGGGAGTGGAGTTCTGTAAAGAGTTGGTACTTGGTGCCGAACCTATATCTCGAACCCCGTATCGGATGGCCCAGGAAGAATTGAGAGAATTGAAGGAACGGTTGCAAGAATTACTGCGACAATGATACATCCGTTTGAGTACATATCCTTGGGGTGTGCTAGTTTTGTTTGTAAAAAAAAAGATGGGACCCTAATGATGTTTATAGATTACAGAGGGCTGAATAGTGTGACAGTTAAGAACAAGTACCCACTTCCTCTATCAATGAGTTGTTTGATCAACTCTGAGGAGTAGGATACTATTCTAAATTAGATTTAAGATAAGGGTACTATCAAGTTAGGATAAGGGAAAAAGATATTCTGATGACAACTTTAAACACATGATACAGACATTATGAGTTTGTTGTTATGCCTTTTGGTTGACCAATGCACCCGTGACATTCATAGACTTAATGCATAGGATCTTCTATCCTTACCTGGATAAGTTTATGATAATTTTCATTTATGATATTCTTGTCTATTTACCTAACCCAAACACATGAACAACATCTTTGAAGGGAGTTGCAAGCCTTAGAGGAGTATAAGTTTTAGGTGAAGTTCAGCAAATGTGAGTTTTGGATGAGTTAAGTAACTCTCTTGGGACATGTTATTACTCAGGAAGGGATCTCAATAGATCTGGCAAAGGTGGATGCAGTGACCCGTTGGGCGCAACGAAAAACACCAACCGAAGTACGTAGTTTCTTGGGTATGGCAGGATAGTATCGGAGATTCATAAGGATTGCTGGACCTTTAACACAAATAACCAGAAAAGTAACCGAGTTTAAATGGACGGAGAAGTGTGAGAGAAGTTTCCAAGAATTAAAACATCGACTAACTTTGGTACCAGTTTTGACATTACCCAATCCTAACGAGGATTTATCCTTATATACAGATACTTTAAGGAAAGGCCTAGGACCGTGTTGATGCAAGCCAAGAAAGATATAGCTTATATTTCAAGGAAATTGATGGATCATGAACGAAATTATCCAATACATGATTTAGAGTTAGCAACTATCGTATTTGTGCTTAAGAAGTGGCGACACTACTTATACAGGGCCAAGTATGCGATCTTTACCAATCATAAAAGTTTAAAGTACCTGTTTTCCCAAAAGGATTTAAACATGAGGCTGTTGGAATCCGTAGGCAAAAACAAAGTAAAATAAAACAACGGAAATCCACCAACAGGATCTGCACATACTAGAAAAACTGATTGGATAGAAATTACCTCTGTGTTTTTATTGTTCGTTGTGGAGGCGCTGCTTTGTACGCTTCGCCCTCTACTGGTATCCACGCGACGAACTCCTCTGCAAGCGTTCTGGATGCTAGCCCCTTCTGTGTTCTGAAAATTGTTCAGAACTGATCCTGACTATCTGGTAATCGGTCGTATTTCGGAGAGAGGAGGCTAGATACTATATCGCCGTTCTAGGGTTTAGGGTTTTGTTTTTCTTTAATCAAATAAAGGACGGCTACCAAGAAAAGGTTAACATAACCTTTTATAGCTGTCAATATCAAAACCCTAACTGTCATCTAATGACAATTTAATCTCGTCCGTCTATTCCTATAATCATCCAACGATTGGATGAGTAATATTAAGTAATTAATTTCATTTATTCGATTAAATAAAATTAATTACTTATTAACTTACCAGAAAATACAATATGGAATCTAATTCCCCTTTTGTATACGTTCAACGAATCTGGACACAATCTAGATTCATTGAATGTGGACATTATGCTCACAAGATCGTCTATACGTGTGACCCTGTAGGTTCACTTAACGTTGGCAGTGAATGAAAAATGTCCTGGACATTTATTCACATAACATAAACGGCCTCTAGCAAGACATTATGCTTACCCAAGTTAAGTAAATGTAATAATAACCTAGCATCAGATTTAATATTTAGTCCTTTTGTCACACGATATCCTAATTAAGTATAAGGCATGGATCAAGTCATCCTTATAAAACTTAATTAACCATTTACTTGATCACCAGGCAGACTGTTCCAACAAATAATATTAATAACACCTTATTAATACTTATTTGAGCATGGCCATGCATATTTTCCAGTCTTCCTTATCAAGGGGCCCATGGATATCTCTCTTTAGAAAGAGAGGAACAAATCCCTTTCACTATCTCCAATATTCAAGCCATGACGAGAAAATAAGCCAACCAATAGTCATAATGATCACCTAATTAAAAGTGATGTTTGACTATGTCAAAACATATTTTCTCCCCTATGCAAGAAACATTAGAAACATTAGGTCAAAGGACACCAAATATAAAACTGAGAAGAAATACTTATAACTTAAACCCATGCAATATTTCTTCTTCACTTTGGGTCATGTCCAATACAATATTCTCAATATGTATTTATGAATTGATTTTATATCTCACATTCATGATCAGTAAAACTTGACCATCAATCGACTTCACACTAGTTTACAAGATGTAATAAACTAGGGACAAATAAGAATAGTATTTTATTAGCTATAAGGGTTTTACTATCAAGTCACATACCTGATGACCAAGAGCATAAAATACAATTCAAAAAATACAGGCTTCATAAATCATAAATGTGAGTCAATTGGTCTTAGGGCATATACTAACAGAGGCAACGTCGATGGATGGAGCTGTTAGAGGAATATTAATACCCAATTAACTACCATCCGGGAAAAGCGAATATGGTAGTGGATGCTCTAAGTAGAAAGGCAAAGATATCAAGTCTAAAAAACATCTACCCTACAACAAGATATTAAAAGGATAAAATAAGATTCCTGGAATTTAAGAACCATGTAGAAGCCAAGAAATTGATAGATTTTCAGAGATTAGAAGCCGATAGGAGCTTGTACTTTCAAAATCGATTTTGCGTACCCGATAAAACTGAACTTAAGCATGAAATACTAGAAGAGGCATATATGAGTAAGTATACTATGCATCGTGGCGAAAATAAGATGTATAAAGACTTAAAGCCAGAATTTTGGTAGAGCGGAATGAAGAGAGAGATTGTCAAGTATATGGCAACTTGTCTTACATGTCAAAGGGTTAAAGTGAAGCATTAAAAGTCAACAGGACTACTACAACAATACATGTTCCGGAATGAAACGAGATCATGTGACGATGGACTTTGTTACTAGATTGTCCCGAACCAGGGATATAATGATGCTATCTGGGTGATCGTTGATTGACTAACAAAGGTGGTGCATTTCATTGCCATTAGTATAACATACCCCTTGGATAAGCTAGCACGAATCTACATAGAAGAGTTTGTACTACTTTCTGGGGTGCCCCTTAATATTGTGTCGGACCAAGATCCAAGGTTCACTTACAAGTTTTGGCCCAAGTTTCAATCAGCCATGAGGACCGATTTGAGTTATAGTACCACGGCACACCCCCAGACCGATGGGCAGTTTGAAAGAATGATTCAAAGAACATACTGAGAGCTTGCGCTTCATATTTTGGGAACAAATAGGTTGACAATCTTGCTTGTGCGGAGTTTGCTTACAATAATAGCTACCACTCCTCGATAGAGATGGCACCACTTGAAGCATTGTATGGTAGGAGGAGCAGAACACCCATGTATTGGGATGAAGTTAGAGTTCGATCTCATTGGATGCAAAAGAACTGGATGCTAGAATTGGAAGAGATGCAAAAACAAGTTAAGATAATGCAAAATCGAGTTCGAACAGCTAAGAGTAGACGAAAAGCTATGCCGACAATCGGAGGAGAAATTTGGAGTTTAATGTGAGAGATAAAGTTTTCCTAAAACTTACACCTCATCGTGGGAATCTTAGATACCCGAGAGGAGAAAAGTTAGGCCCCAAACATATCGGACTGTTTGAAGTTGTTGATGAAGTCGGTAAAGTGGCGTATCGGCTACCCTTGCTAAGAGAGCTTATGGATATACATGATGTGTTTCATGTATCCCAATTAAAAAAGTACCATCCATCACCTCATCATGTTCTGAATGATGATAAATAGGAGTTAAGAGCCAATTTATCATACAAAGAAAAAAGAAATGAGATCATGGAGTGAAGTGTAAAATAGTTACACGCCAGGCAGATTCCAATGTGTAGGGTTGTCTGGAGACATCACGAAATTGAAGAGACAATCTGGGCGACGGAGAAGTACATGAAGAAGTACCTGAAACTTATAGGTATGTGAATTTAAATTTCGAGGCAAAATTTTTTTAAGGAGAGTGCAATGTAATGCCCTATCCAGTAAGCATCTTGCATGACTTTAAAAATGCAGTCGCCACAAATGTAGAGTTTAGAGTTCAACATAGTGGAGTTTACGATTATCTACAAGTGTATTATGTTTTGTTTTTACTGTACTTAGTATGCACATTTTGGGAATTTGAATATTGGACATTATTGTGTAAGGTTTAAAGAGGTGAATTTAAGAAAAAGATAGTGTTCGGAAAGGAATATTTTGAAGGATACCCTTAGGATCTGAGCATTATTTTTATGGGAAAATATTAGATATGTAAGACATTTTTTAGGACTAAGTTAATATTATCATTATTTATTATGATTAGTGCTAAAAAAAAATCAACCATGTTTTTTCCCCTCTGCCACGTGTCCACCACTTGGTAGCTCATCACCAATTTTCAACCTATATATATATATGTGCGTGTGTGTGTCGTGTGTGAAGAGGGGGAGAAAGTTGGATTTTTTTTTTTTTTTTGTTTTCTCTTCCTCTTCGTCCAAGCATATCAGAGGAATAGGTAAAGGTTTTTTTTCCTAGTTTTGCTTTCTTCTCTTGTCTTTAGCTAGTACTTGTCTTAGTTAATTTTTTTACATATAGTTAATTTATATATAGCTTGTAGTTAGAATATTTTAGTTAGTTTTTTTTCTTTAGTTAACTTGTATATGGTTTATAGTGGGGTTCTTAAAAATTAAATATTTAGGGTGTAATTGGTTTAAGATTTAGTTAATTTTAGTCTCTTGGGTTCACTTTATTTATCTATCTCCAATTATTTAAAAAAAATGACTTCCTCAATATTGTTCTTAAAGAGTTAGATGATTTAAAGGGATTTTTAGTTGTGAGTTTAATCCTTTTTTTTTTATATATATTAAAAAATTTAGGTGCTTTGGGTAAGTGTAGAAGTTAAAAATTCTTGAGATTATAATATTTTGAGTTTTCCATTAGGGTTAATAAACGTGTATATGTATAGAACATGAGGAAATAGTTATAATTATATTCGTTGGTGAATAGAGGTATGGTAATGTTTTAATTAAGTTTTTTGTTACCCAATTTATAGGATTATAGCACCAGGTTTGCACTCGGGTGAGTCCACAAACCCCGCCTAAATATTTTACGAGTGTTCCTGGAGATGTCTACAATTTCTTTTATATAGCTAAACATTTTATAGGTTGTTTACTACTTTAGGAATGATATAACATGGTGTTATTTTAAATTGGAGATGTTCTCCACAATGTGTTTAACTTGTACCTTAGAAATGTATAGGAGTGGTGCTCCGTATAGGTGTGCTTCCTTTAAAAAAAGAATGGTCATGTTTGTTTTGAAGAAAAGTACTATTACTACAAATTGAATGTATTTTGATGTTGTTTAGTTGCACGGTTAGACTTAGTAGATACAAAATTGACATATTTATAAAAATTATATATGCCTGTTTTGACTGGCAGATGGAAAATTTTCTATTCTAAAGCAGTTTTAACTTGAATGTATGTAAACGGCTGAGTGAGTGGCCTTTTGATTTGTAAATGGATATGAAAACTCCATCTGACCAGGGACGAAGTTTTGTTGATAGGATTGTATGTATCCGGATGCATCAGAGGATTGCACTGTACGTGGCTAGTCCCATGTACTAGGGCCTCTTCCGATGACATGGATGGTTTGAAACTCTGGAGGGTGAATCCACTTGAGAGAGGGTCTAATACCGTTTAGGGTTTGGCCCAATTGATATTGCGTTAGACGTTGCATCATGCTCTGCAGTGGGACAACGACTTTGTAGAAAGCTAGGAGGGGCTCAAAACTGAGGTTAGTCTTAGGGCGGACCTGGTAGGTGCCTCGGATCTATGGCGTAGTTTTATGTGATTGGAGAGTGCGTGTTTATAGAATCGAGCGCTTGTATGGTGTTTGGTTAGTACTGACTACGGGATGTTGGAACTTTGTTTCGATGACCTCATTATGGATTCCAGATTCTGTTCATGGAGCCCGACTTTTGCATGGCATGAATTTAGAATTCTTGTGTAGAAGCTACACTGATGTGTCTTTATTCGTTCAGACTTCCCAGTTGCGTTCAAACTCCTCATATAGGTTCAAGTGTCGGCACTTTTAAAACAACCAAGAAAATGCTTTCTTATAACATTGCATGACCTATTTTGTAAAGTTACGTCATTATTTTTAAGAAAAACACAGAAGCACACATATACGTGGACTCACTGAGTGTACACGCTCACGTCTTTAAGTCATGTTTTTTTCGGATGACCCCGGATGAGAGACGGCGCAATAAGCTTTTAGAGTATTTTTTGCACAGAGTTTTAGGGTTGGGACGTGTTGTATATAGTCATTTTGGGAAGGATATGTGTATTTTTTATGCTCGACCAGCTTGAAACGTCATTTTTTTGTGGTTTGGGTTTTGTAAAATATTTCTATACTATAAATGTTATAAGAAATTTTCCTTGAATCTTGCGTAGTGGTTGCACTTTATGTATTCAGTTTATTCTTTTTTCGTTGTGTAGTATATATATATATATATATATTTCTAAGTGTTCTTCAGAGTTTTTCTTTAGTTTAGAGGCTTATCATTTTTTGCCAACAGGCACGATGATACCTTACTCAACCACAGTTATCTTAGCAGAAGGGTTGGGGGTATTTCAACCTCTACCTTACAATGCGCCACCGACAATCCACCCCCTCCAAAATCCAATTTGGTGGATTTTATTTCTAAGTACATCACTTTACTGGATGCCAGAATGCAAGGCATGGAAGCTTCCCAAAGAAATCAAGAAGCCCCTATACATAACTTGGAGAATGAAATTAGGCAGCTATCAAAAATGGTCTCTGAAAGGTTCTTTGACACTTTACCTAGCAATATAGAGAAGAACCCAAGGTAGAATGCAAAGGCGGTCACTTTAAGGAGTGGAAAAGAATTAGTGGAGACACCTCCTATGGTTGTGGATAAAAAGAAGGAAAGTGTTACAGTACCAGAAGAGTTCACCTCCACTAAAGAAGAGGAGAATCAACAAAGCAAGTCAGAAGGGAAGAAACCATCTCCTCCACCATACAAGTCTCCCATTCCATTCCCACAGAGAGTCCTAAAGCCGAAGCGAAACGAACAATATGGTAAGTTTTTAGACGTCTGCATATTAGTTTTCCTTTGGTTGATGTTTTGATGCAGATACCTAAATATGCAGAGTTCTTGAAGGAAACTATCTCTAGAAAGAAGAGGCTAGAAGACATCTCTTTTGTTATGATGAACGAGGAGTGCTCGCCATTCTGAACCTCTAAGAGAAGCTTCCAGAAAAACTAAAGAATCCAAGAAGTTCTACCATTCCTTATACTTTAGGTGGTTTAACTATTTCTAAGGCTTTAGCTGATTTAGGTGCTAGCATAAATCTTATGCCCTTTGATTTCTTTAAAAAGTTAGAAGTGGGGAAGCCTAAACCTACTAGGATGAGTATAAAACTTGTAGATAGGCCTGTTAAGTATCCTAGGGGTGTCATTGATGATGTTTTAGTGCGAATAGAGGATTTGGTTTTCCCTGTTAACTTGGTGGTTATGGAAATGAGTGGAGACATTGAATTCCCTCTCATTCTTGGTTGTTCCTTTCTCGCCATCGCTCAGGCTCAAATTGATGTAGGAAAAGGAAAGTTAACCCCTAGGTTAAGAGAAGAGAAGGTCATTCTTAAAATTTCTAATGCTATGCGTAGATCATTAGATTATGATGATACTTGTTCTATGTTAGATGTTATTGATCTTTACATTTCTACTCATGTACAGGAATTTGTTCAAGAAGATGCCCTTTTGATAGCTCTACAATAGGATGACCAAGACAATGTGGAACTCTGAAGAGGTTCAAACATTGATGGACAAATTAGATGAACCAGAAGTGGAGAAGAAAGCTGCTTTAAAAGAGGACTTAAAGGAACCTCCCAGGCCTTCAGTTAAGTCTTTACTTGAAGAACCTCTAGAGTTAGAGCTAAAGCCGTCGGGCCATTTGGAGTATGCATTCCTTGGGGAGGATTCAGCACTGAAAGTCATAATATCCTCCTAGCTGAGGCGCCCAAAAAATGAGCCTTGCTAAGGACTTTGTAGAAGTACAAGAAGGCTATCGCATGGAAGATAGCGGATATTCAAGGCATAAGTCTATCCTTCTGCACTCACAAGATTTTTTACTTGAGAAGGATTCTAAGCCAATGATTCAACCTCAAAGATGCTTGAATCCTAATATGCAAGAAGTAGTGAAGAATGAGGTGATCAAACTCCTACATGCCAGGATTATCTATCTGATATCATATAGCATCTAGGTATGTCCGTTACAAGTGGTACCGAAGAAAGGCGGCATGATAGTGATTCAAAGAAAAGAATGAGTTAATTCCTATGCGAGTAATATTGGGTGGAGGGTATGCATTGACAATCGAAGATTGAATGAGGGGACAAGGAAAGATCATTTTTGTCTCTCGTTCATTGATCAGATGCTTGAGCGACTAGCGGGTCACTCCTATTACTGTTTTCTAGATAGGTTCTCAGGTTACTTCCAGATTCCTGTTGCTTTGGAAGATCAGGAGAAAACCATCTTCACTTGCCCATACGTCTCTCTAGATCGGTCAATATCTTTTGACCTTATGTGTGATGCTAATGTTGGATTCCGTAGGCAAAACAAACAGAATAAAAACTACGAAAATCAACCAACAGGATCTGCACATACTAGAAAAATCGATTGGATAGAAACCACCTCCATGTTTTTTGCTGTTAGGTGTGGAGGCACCGCTGTTTACGCTTCGCCCTCTACTGGTATCCACGTGACGAACTCCTCTGCAAGCGATCGGGATGCTAGCCTCTTATGTGTTCTGAAAACTGTTCAGAACTAATCCTGATTATCTGGTAATTTGTAGAATTTTTGAGAGAGGGAGGCTAGATATTATTATCTTCGTTCTAGGGTTAAAGCCTTTTGTTTTAATAAGATAAAGATGACTACCGAAAAAAGGTTAAGATAACCTTTTATAATTGTCAATATCAGAACCCTAATTGTCATCTAATGATAGTTTAATCTCGTCCGCCTATTCCTGTAATTATCCAACGGTTGGATGAATAATATTAAGTAATTAATTTCATTTATCTAATAAATAAAATTAGACACTTATTAACTTACCAGAAAATACAATATGGAATCTAATTCCTCTTTTGTATACGTTCAACGAATCTGGACACATCTAGATTCATTGAACGTGGACATTGTGCTTACAAGATCGTCTATGCGTGTGACCCTGTAGATTCACTTAATGTTGGCAGTGAATGAAAAATGTCCTAGACATTTATTCACAAAACATAAGAAGCCTCTAGCAAGACATTTTGCTTACCCAAGTTAAGTAAAAACAATAATAACCTAGCATCCGTTTTAATATTTAGTCATTTTGTCACACGATATCCTAATTAAGTATAAGGCATGGACTGAGTCATCCTTATAAAACTTAATTAATCATTTACTTGATCACCAGGCAGATTGTTCCAACAAATAACGTTAATAACACCTTATTAATACTTATTTGAGCATGTCCATGCATATTTTCCAGTCTTCCTTATTAAGGGGTCTATGGATATCTCTCTCTAAAAAGAGAGGGACAAATCCCTTTTACTATCTCCAATATTCAAGCCATACTAGAAAACATAGCCCAACCAATAGTCATAATAATCACCTAATTAAAAGTGATGTTTGACTATGTCAAAACATATTTTCTCCCCATGCAAGAAGCGTTAGAAGCATTAGGTCAAAGGACACCAGATATAAAACTAAGAAGAAATACTTATAACTTAAAAACCCATGCAATATTTCTTCTTCACTTTGGGTCATGTCCAATACAATATTCTCAATATGTATTTATGAATTGATGTTATATCTCATATTCGTGATCAGTAAAACTTGATCATCAATTAACTTCACACTAGTTTAATAATACAAGATGTAATAAAACTAGGGACAAACAAGAATGGTATTTTATTAGCAATAAGGGTTTTACTATCAAGTCACATGCTTGATTACAAGAGCATAAAATACAAATCAAAATACATGCTTCATAAATCATAAATGTAAGTCAATTGGTCTAGGGTATGTACCAACAGCTAATGACTATGCAATAAGTGCTGTGTCAAGCAAGAGAAAGGGTAAGTTCTTTCAACTTATTTACTATGCAATCAAGAGTCTTATGGACGCCTTGGTGAATTAAACAACTTAGAAAGAGATGCTTGCAATAGTCTTTGGTTTTGATAAATTCCCCCTTACTTCATTCTTTATTAAATTATAGTTTACACTGACCATTCTGCTCTTAAGTACGTTCTTTGCAAAAATGATACTGAGCCTAGACTAATTAGATGGGTGCTTTTATTGCAGGAATTTGACTTGCAGATAAAGGATAAAAAGGATGAGAATTTTTGGAGCTGATCATCTTTCTCGGTTAGAGAATCCTAGCTTGGAACCATTGGATGAGGAGCAAATCAATGACATATTTCCCGATGAACAACTTCTTTTCTGTTGAGCTATTAAGGATAATTCACCTTGGTATGCCGATATAGCTAACTACTTGGTTGCTAAAGTTGTGCCTGCAGGTACCCCTCAAAAGAAGAAGTTCTTTGTAGACCTCAAGTACTACTTTTGGGAAGATCTACACCTTTTCTGCCAATGCACCGATCATATCATCTGGAGATTCGTAGCGTATCCTGAAATAGAAGATATCTTGCGCCATTGCCATAAGGGTCCCGCAGGTGGACATTTTCAAGTAATTGGATTACTCAAAAGGTACCCGAGTCGGGCTTTTATTAGCCAACTCTGTTTAAGAATGCAAAGAGGTATGCTCTGAATTGTTACGATCGCAAGCAAACAGGTAACATCTCTAAACGCAATGCAAAGCCTATGTCTACTTTTCAAGTCTATGAGACGTTTGACTATTAGGGTATAGACTTTATGGGCCCTTTCCTTAATTTCTCTGGTAAGCACTATATTTTGGTTACTGTTGAGTGTGTTTTTAAGTGGATTGAGGCTCAAGCCTTACCTACAAACGGTGCTAGAGTTATAATTAAAATTTTGAAAAATTGTTCTCTCGCTTTGGCATTCCTAAAGCTATTATAAGTGATAGGGGTATTCATTTATGAAAAGAACAGCTTGAGAAAGTATTTATGCGGTTAGGAGTGACTCATAAGATAGCTACTCCCTATCACCCTCAAACTAGTGGCCAAGTGGAAGTCGTGAATAGGGAAATCAAGCAAATCTTACAGAAAATAGTAGATCATACCCGAAAGGATTGGGGTGTTATGCTAGATTACACTCTTTGGTATATAGAACAGCTCACAAGAGCCCTATAGGATTTACTCTGTTTTGACTCTTATATGGAAAGTCTTGTCATTCACATGTCAAAATTGAGCATGAAATGCATTGGGTGATTCAATTAGTTAACTTTGATTATGTTCGTGTAGGTAAATAATTACTATGCCAACTCAATGAGCTTGACGGATGGCGATTAGAAGCATACGAAAAATCAAGCATATAAAAGGAAAAGATGAAGAAGCGGCATGAGAAGCACTTAATCAAGAGGGAGTTCAAGGAAGGGGATTCCGTACTCCTCTACAACTCCTGTCTTCATCTCTTTCATGGGAAGCTCAAGTCTCGGTGGTCCGAACCGTTTATAGTTAATAAGGTTTTCTCTTACGGCAGAGTCGAGGTAACACACCTACACAGGGCATTTTAAAAATAAACGAGCCTTGTTTGAAGCCATACTTTGGAAAGGATGTAGGAACCCTTCAAAAAGATTCCTTCGCTCTCCAAAATGAGTGAGATTAGTCCCATTTTGAATGTTGTATTATGTAATTGTACGCAGTATGTTATGTTTTCCCCTTTTCGTTTTGATCTTTTGATTATCTGTGTTGTTGCCAAGGTCTTTTGGGGAATTGAATGCATGCTAAACGAAGATCCTTTGTTTCAAAAGAGTACAGGACTTAACCGGGCATGAAACGGGGCTACAAAATAGTAAAATAAAGAAAATTGGAGTTAGGGCATAGCCCTACCATGGATGATAGGGTCAAGGCTAAAGAACTTTTAAGAAGACTGAAGACTACTGTGATGTTAGGCTTGACCTACTGCCGGCGATAGGTTCATCGAGCCATTTTTCCAGGCAAATAGAAGCCTACCATGGATGGTAGGCCTCGACCTACTGAACGCGGTAGCGTCTGAATCCGAATTGCGGGTCGGGTCTGACAGCGGGTAAACGGGTTGGGTTTGGTGTTTTTGACAGAATTTCTTCCTTTACCACGATTTTATGCAAATTTTCACCCCAAATTCACTTTCTAAATCCCTAACACTTTTCTTCTTCTTCTTCTTCTTCTTCTTCTGTTCTCTTCTCCTTTTGTCACTTCTCTTCTCCTCTCGATTCTCAATCTTCACTCAACTCCACTGTCCACCACCACCGGCATCAACCTCTGGCAACCTCAATCTCTCCACCTCCGGTCGGTATTCCTTTCTCTCTCTCTCTGTCTCTCTGTCTTCGTCTGTCTCTCTCTCTCTCTCTCTCTCTCTCTCTCTCCTCCCCCTAACCTTCACTGCCACCACACCACGCAAGCTCTTATCTCTTCTCTTTCCTTACAAACTGACCAAACCCTTCCTTTTTCCTCCTACTTCCGTCGTTCACCACTATACACCCCCCTTTGCCCCCCCTTATCCCCTCTCTCTCTCTCTCTCTCTCTCTCTAGTCATTTCTTTTTCTTTTTCTTCTCTTTCTTTTTCTTTATATACTAACACTTGTTTGTCTTTCCTCTTACTCACAAAATTCTGTAGAAAATTCAAAGAAAAAAATTCGACGAATTTCCCGCAACATTTAACGACACATACTTCGAGACGAAGGACACGTTTAATTGGATTGTGGCAACTGTTTGTTTGTTCAATTAAACTTGAGGCTAATCCTCTAAACCTTTGCTTTAATTTTTATATTCTATTTTTATTTTGTGATCTGCTTGTTTTATTATATAGGTTTTAATTTGGTTGTCTTTTTGTTTTTCATGTCTTTCATCGTTTTACTCATTTTTCTTTTCATTTATTTCATGACACACTACCCTACACCCGGGCAATGTTAGTTTCTCTATCTCCTTTTCTGTGTTCTTGTTGTGGTAATTACCTTTTTGTTGTGTTGGGATATTTGTGTATTTTGTGTTTTGTCTTGTGTCTCTTTCCTCATGGCCCCTAAAAAGTTCACTACCACCTCTTCAAAAAGAACCAATACTTTCAAAAGGGCTCAGGTTGATGACTCCAAACCAGACCTGCCATTCTTCTATATCCGGAATGCCTTTCCGCTACTGCTACAAAATGGGTAGACGATAGGGAAAACTTGAAAATCGTTGTTGAAAAAGCCTTTGATGAGTATGCCATTGAACAAATAGGCTTGAAAACTCTTTTTGGTCAGTTGGGTTGGAAATCCGATGTCTATTACCCCAACCTTGTCTTGGAAATTTTTTCCTAACATGTTCCACAAAACGGATAAGGACCTCTCTACTATCATCTCTATCATAAAAGTGGTACATATTATTTTAGATCGAGAATGTTTAGCATCCATTCTACACATTCAGGCAAGGGGAACACTGTCACTGTCGATTCTAATAGCAAGTCCCTTGAAGAGGACCTGGATTGGGATTACGTGGGGACTTGTTCTCGCCTTAGAATCCGCCCACGTCCGAGTGATCAGAGGTGCATTCTCCACAGGTGATTTTCCCAGCTCTTACCTCGTATCTTCACTTACTTCTTTGGTCACACTTTAGTAAAAAAAGGGGCCGAACAGAGTGAGGTTCAAATTGTATACCTATACCTGATCGACAAACTTCAATAATAGCCCTATTTTTCTATTGTGTGCTTAATGATACACGTGTTGTGTAACTCTGGTTGTGATACCACTCTTACACGTGTGTTTCGAAACTCTGTGATACTTTTTCTCGTGGTTTTGCAGCCTTTAATGTTAATTTCACAGGGGAGCACCGAGTAACGACTTGGCCATCGCAGATCATTACCTTCCACACTTTCAACAATTGCTGCTATGCCTAGAATGAAAAGAAAGA
This sequence comes from Catharanthus roseus, assembly GCA_028651295.1. Taxonomy (NCBI): domain Eukaryota; kingdom Viridiplantae; phylum Streptophyta; class Magnoliopsida; order Gentianales; family Apocynaceae; genus Catharanthus; species Catharanthus roseus. The sequence goes on along the minus strand of JAPQWS010000168.1, from coordinate 19,478,315 downwards.
AATGGATACCATTGAAAGAGGATCAACTATGAGACTAGAACGCATTTGGATTCCGAAAGATAAAGAAGACTACACAGACCGGCCTCGGGGCATCCTCCTCCCAGCTAGTTGATTATGAAAACAAGGGTGAGGAGTTGTCTGGTGAGGACGATTCTTATGATCCCTCGAATGAGGCTACCCCTCCACATCATCCATGAACGCTTTTTAGATCGAGATGCAGGACGCCTTCTAGCAGTTCTGGTTAACTCAAGACGCCCATGTTATTCAGTTGGCGGAGCTTGTGAAGTCCTCTCACCAATATGCTGACGAGCTAGTATATTAGAAGGCATCCATAGATCGCCAGGAAGTGATGCCGGTCAGATTGTGCAACCGGTTCTTACCCGGTTAGAGCAGTAGTTGCAGCAGCAGTGCGGACAAGGGTCTGCCATGAGGTAATTTTTCTTTTTCCATGCTTTGTATTTTTATTGTATTTTTTTTTATTCTTTATGATGTCCTCGCTTTTATTTTATGTTTTAACTTTAATAGGGATTGCTTCCTGATGTGTTTGTCTGCTTTATCTCTATAGGATAGCTTCCCGTGTATGTATTTTTCTACGTTTACATTTTGTCCTGGCCCCCCCATTGAGGACAATATTATGTCTTATTTGTCTTTTAGTTCTTTTTTTGTCTAGTTTTTTTGTTTTAGTTCAGGTAGTCGTTTTTTTCTTTCAAACACTCCAAAAAGAGATAGTTTTTGAAACAAATTAGATAATTTGGAAAAAAACCCAAAATATTTTTCCTTCTTTTCCCTTTTCAATCTCTAAATATTTAGAAAAATTCAAAAATATTTTTATTTTTGTCACAAGCAGTGGGTCTGGATTGTAAAACCCTTAGGATTTTAAAAAGGTGTTTGACTCGATCGATTTGAAAACCGCACTTACTTATTGTTCTTACATAATCAATGGTTTTCATGTACTTGCAAGTGTCGGTTACTAGTAGAAGCCTTGGAATCTTAGGGGATTAGCATAGTGAGTATTTTTCAAGTCTTTGCCTTCACTCTGATGTTTTCTTTGCTTTGAGGTGAAAAACTCTAGTCTAGGTTGGTCCCTAAAATAATGGTCACAGGCCTTCATTGTATTGTTCGTGCCTTTCTTGCCTATCATTTTTAAAATCAACCCCTAGTTCCCCTTTTGTGTTTTCATTCCAAGAGTCTTTAATCCCTTCCATTTTTTTCTTTTTAAACTCACACTTCATAAAACTCTCAACTCATTGAGCTAATGATCTATGACTTTTTAGCCATTCTGAGTAAGGAAAATAGTTGAGTGTGGGGGTATTTGAGTGAAGAGAAGGATTTATGTATGAAAAGGGCATTTTGAAATCTTTGTAAGCAAGGTACATGCAGCTGTTGAAAGAGAGAAAGCAAAAATTGATGTTTGATTCTACGAAAAAAAAAAAAAAAGAATATGAGAAAACAAAGAAAAAACGAGTACTTGAAATTTTCTATAGCTTATTCTCTCAAATTCTTGAGCTGCTCTCTCTCTCTCTCTCTCTCATGTAAAAATTTCCTTAGAAATACCTGATTAATGAGAAACAGTGAACGTTAGGGGGATTTACGCTATTTAAACGAATAAATATGTTCGTGGTTAAATGGAAACGAGTGAAAATGGCTATAAAGTTTTTGATTATATTTGATTTCTTTTCTTTTGATAGTATTAGCTCTATCTCAATTACTTTTGCTTTTCCTTTCCCTTCATTGGCACCCTTTATATTCTGAGTCTAACATTACAAGCTGAAAAGTCTTACCTAATCCGGGAATGACTTAGAATAAAACTTAGAGTGGAAAGGTTTTGGGAAATATGAGCTGTGTTGTGAATTTACTATTAAAGTATTTCAGTATGTTAATCACTTGAAATTCCTCATTTTTTTAAAGGGCGGCACAAGAATTCACATGCACACCATTGATAAGTGTCTATTAGGAAGATGATGGTGGGATTTATTATTATTATGATTTGTCCTTTGAAATTTCCTTATGTGTTTAAGTAGTTATATCCCCTATGGAAGTGACGTTTTTATTTGTATTTGTTATACCTTTGTCCTTAAATTTGTTCAATTTTAGAGTCTCGATCTTTAGTTGTTTTGCTTTGTTCCTTCTATGTCATTTTCATGGAATAAAATTTTGCACGCTTATCCAGTTTGCATTTTCTAGTTTTTGTATTGCTTGAGGGCAAGCAACAGATAAGTGTGGAGGCATTTGATAAGTGCCATAATTCCTTACTTTTATTTGTTAATTGCATCGTTTTATGATAGTTTTAGTATATAAAATGTATATTTTACATCATTTCCCTTTACTTTTATCTTAGGTGCTTCTCGATGAAGAAGATGAGAATACAAGTAAAACCGGAGAAGATGAAAGTTGCTGGCATAGAAAACAGTAACCTACCTCTGATGGTAGGTATTCGAGCACAAAGCTCAAGATGGACAGAAGCCTACCGGCTATGGTAGGCTACCTTTACTGCCAACGGTAGGTCGTTGAGAATTTTGGGCAAATTTAGATAAAACCCTACTGTGGGTGGTAAGGCTAGACCTACTAACACGGTAATTCCTGACTGCAACACAAGTTAACGTTTCTTTTGTGACATCATTTATGTAATTTCCCCCCTCTTTTGAGGTATTCTTGAGTCTTAGGTTAGAGAGGAAGAATTGGGGTGAAAATTAGACTTAAAACCGGGTATGGCCCAGGATGGATAAGTGACCGTAGAGTTGTTGCAAGGACCGGTCAAAAGACCATGGCTAGAAGAATGGAGGAGGAGCACCAAGGAAAAATAGCCATATTTGAAGAGATGATCCAAGACTTGTCTTGGCAAGTGATAGGAGAACAAGAAGGAGTTTTTAGGGGAACCAAGACACTCTTATTTTCCATGTTGCAAGTGTAAGAAGCCAAAGGGTCAAGCTTGGAAGAATTGGATCGATGCTTCAAAATCAAAGAAGGAAGGCCTGGACCCTATCGCAGGAGGTAGGATACACCCTATTGTCCATGGTAGGGTATTGTTTGTAGAGGAGAAAATGACACAAGACCTACTGCCAATGGTAAGTCTTCCCTACTATCTCAGGTAAGGTTATGGTACAAAATTCGGTTGAAGGGCTGGCCTACCGTGCAAGATAGGGTGAGGCTTACCTTCTATGGTAGGTCTTGAGTATTTGAGGACTTTGAGAGTGATGTTTAAAATGCAACAAGAAAGTGTACCTATCATTGTTGTGTTAGAGATATACTCGAGTTGTCGAACTTAGGGAATGGAAAAGCTTAAATAGTCACCGTCTTAACTAATGTTCAGTGTAATAAATTTATTTTTTTATAAATTATTTGAAAAATACTTTAAATAATTAAATGGAAGTAACTATTAAAAGGTATGATCTTTTAGGAAAATAGTTTGATTGAAGGAATCCCCCTAACTTTTGTCAACTATTCCCATTGAAAAACTCATAAAATGATGTTTGAAAACGAAGGTTGGGTGATCGCATGAAAATCGGGCAATCCCTATATCTAGTTGAAGGCAGCTCCACTCACTTAACTTTCAGAGGAGAATTTCTTCTCTCCCTAACCAATTATAAATGAAATTAACTTAGGTGATCTAATAACCTGAAAGTGGAATTAATATCTCTATTCAGTTGCAAACTTTTATCGTTCAACTAGTTGCCCTGGATTGATCTTCCTTTTTCAATTCCCACCAATCTTGCTAAATAATCGATTCCATGCAAATCAATTATCATCAAAACATAATCGAACAACAACCAACAAATAAACAAACATTAGTTTCTTAAAATTCAATAAAAATTAATCTCATCCAGAAGCTAGGGTTCGACTCCCAATTCAAACAATGGAAATTTAGCTAGTAAACATCCTAACAATATTCAATTCAATAACAGAAATCATAATTAACAAAAGAAAAGAAGGCTGAGGCTAAAAAGGATCAAATCCACAGTTCCGAAGGTGATATGAACCAGTTAGACATGCAAGAACATCAAGGAGTTGTGACAAGAGACAAGGCAAAACAACTAAAGAGTCACAGGGATCAAATTGAGCAAGAGAAGTTTCAAGGCTTAAATTTTGATGTCCAAGACCTTATGGGGCTTAAATTTTGATGTCCAAGACTTTATGGGGCTTAAATTTTGATGTCCAATACTTTATGGGAAAATATCCTAAAGTTTTGAATAATTTAGAAATTGAAAATTCACCTTGGTAGATGGTTGGAAGCCCTTTTGCCCAAGCTGGAAAATTGACTTCTATTTTGGCAATGGGTTGACTAGTGCTCTAGAATAGTCCAAATGCAATTAAAATACTTCTATTGTCTTATCAAGTATATGTATAGGTTATATATATCCTTTGGGCTGAAAATATGAGAGGGAAAAACCCTATTTTCTCCCTCAAGTCTCCATAAATATGTAGTTTTCCATTTTGAAGAAGCTAATCAAGAAACTTTTCAAGAGAAAGGTTCTTCTCTTAGTATTCTTAGTTCTTAGCTTAGTTTTTCTATCTTCTTCAAGGGTGAACTTCCTTGAAAGGAAAATCACTTTGAATACTTGTTGAAAGTTCCAAGAGCTTCAAGGTTGATCATAAAAATTCCTTCATACTAGTTACTACACTCTTGTAGAAAACTAGTCTGGAGGTATTCTTCTTGTTTAATTGAGGTCTAAGGTTCAAAATACCTTAGGTTGCGTGAACTTTGAAGAAAAGATTTTGTTTAAACCTTCTTGAGGTCTTGGATTTAATATATCCAAGGTTTCTAGAAGTTTAACATTTTCAAGTCCTTTCAAGGCACTTTTTCTCTTCTTCTTGTTACACTTGTTTTGTTTGTCCTCTCCCTCACTTCTTGGACGAAATTTTATGCTCTTGAAGATCATTCCACATCATTTGTTATCAGAGCCACCTTCAAGTAAGTGTTTTTGAGATATATTACATAAAAAAAAAGAAAGACAAAAAAACCAAAAAAAAAAAAAAAAGAGAAAAGAGACTAGATTGCTGGAAAATGACAACACAAAAACAGAGTGCTTGAACGACCTGGAATATGACTATAACCTTGCTATCTTTTTACATGGAGTTATACTAAATTTACCTGGGAAACAAATGAAGCAAGTCTCATCTAATTTGGAGTTCATTTGATATCTCAAAATAGTCAAAAACTTGAAGGTGTACCTGGCTTTTCCGCAGACAAAAAGTGCGGAAATGATCTGAGCGTATCTTCTGTTTTACTAATCCTTTTTCTTTGATTCTTGAGCCTAAACTCAAGAATTTTGAATGAGGATTCTTTCTATACAAACCGCATTCAATTTTTAGACTTGTGGTTCAATACCAGTTTTCAAAACAAGACGAGTATGTCATCTGCTCTACTTGCTGGAAACTTTTGTTGTGTATTCTTCTGTGTTCTTGAAGTATCTTAGCTTTGTGTTAGTATTTGCGGTCGAATTTCTTTTCTTTTTCAGTACTTATTTCTTTATTTGGTCAATCTACCATTATTGACTCAAATTCTCTTAGGAATGTTGTTGAACTTCCTTTAAATTAATGGATGACTCAATATCATTTTCCTTGCTTCTCATATTTCTCAACTAGTTTTTGTTTGTGATTTTCTTTTATTTGGGTTGTTTTAAACTTGAGTAGAGGTGTTAAATCTTTGTTAAGAACTCATAGAACTATTTTAGACTTGAACCTTTAGAAAAAGGCAAGAGTTGTGAGAATATCCTCAAAAAAAGCCAAAGAGAGTTAAACAAGAGAGTTTTGTGAGGTAAACACTATCAAGATGTCACCCCAAGCTCAAGCACCAACTCCTTTTGGAGAAGAGTCTAGCAACTCCCAACATGATGACCCTTTGAGGTTCATAATGCAAGAGTTACAATCTCTAAGAGATGAGATGATGGATATTAGAAGGGATGTCACTGATCTCTCTAATCAACAAAGGGAGGTTAGTTAGGTTAGTTCTCATGGTAGTCTCAATGCTACTAACCCAAGGAGCAATCAACCATTCAATTGCTCTAGGACAACCGAGTTCCACCAACCTCTACATTTTGATGAAGAACTTCATCCACCTCCTTACGGTGGTAGAAGAGGCAGTTTTGGAGGAAGAGGCATGCCTAGACACTTTGAAGAAGTTCCAAGACCACAAGCTAGGCATGGGGAGCCATTATATGATGATCATGAACATGTTTCGTTTGTTGCCAACCGTGGAAGAGACCAAGGTGACCAAACCTTGGACCGAATAAAGTGGAAGCTCCCTAGTTTTAAGGGTAAGAATTACCCTAACATTTTCTTAGATTGGGAGAGGCAAGTAGAAAACGTGTTTATGTTGAAAAATTGTAATGAGTTCTTAAAACCTAGACTTGTGATAGCCGAATTTTCCAGCTATGCTTTACATTGGTGGGAAAGGGTAGTAAACCAAAGAGTTAGAAGTGGTAGACCACTGATTGATACTTGGAGAGAGTTAAAAGCTTTGATGAGAGAAAGATTTGTGCCCGAGCACTACTATAGAGAGCTTCATTATAAGCTCAGGACTTTAAAACAAGGTGCAAAAAGTGTAGAAGAGTATAGACAAGAACTTGAGCTCTACATATTGAGGTTGAAATTAGAAGAAGAAAAGGATACTTCAATGGCTAGGTTCCTTAGTGGTCTCAATAGGGAGATAGCAAACCAACTTGAGTTGTATCCACATACAACTTATGAAGACATGTGCCCTTGCCAACAAGATCGAATCACAATGGAAAAGAAGTGGGATGATGCGATCCTCATTTACCAACCAAAGACAAGTTGCAACAACAAAACTACCTACTTCCAACTTCAAGCCATGGCCAAAAAAGTAGGAAGACTCCTAGAGGTACTTTCCAACCTCCAACCAAACCAAAGATGGAAGAGAGAGAGGTAAAATCATTTCTAACCCTCCAAAGTGCTTTAAATGTAATGGTGTAGGATACTATGCAAGTAGTTGTCCGACAAAGAGAGCTTTGATCTTTTGGGAGGATTTGAATGGTTGGATTGAGAAGGAGGAGGATAAAAGTGGCGAATGTGTTGAGGGTGAAGAAGATGGTGAGGATGATGAACATGTTGATTTGAACCCTTTAGAAAGTGATGACGATGTCTTGAGCTTAGTTACCATAAGAGCACTAAGTGCTCAAGCTTTTGATGATAACATGATTGAACAAAGAGAAAATATCTTCCATTCTAAATGTAAAGTTGAGGGAAGGATTTCCAACCTTATAATTGATAGTGGTAGTTGTGTAAATGTGGCTAGTGCTTATCTTGTTGAGAAGTTGAAACTACCTACTATAAAACATGATAAACCCTACAAACTCCATTGGCTAAATGATAGTAGAAAAAGTGTTGAGACAAGTAGTGGTACCAATAGAAATGGGAGCTTACAAAGATGAGATACTATGTGATGTGTTGCCCATGCAAGCATGCCATCTCCTCTTGGGAAGACCTTGGCAATTTGATAGAAAGTCCCTCCACAATGGGGAGAAAAATACTTATTCTTTTGTGAAGGATGGAAGAACGTTCACTATGAATCCTCTTACAGCTCAACAAGTGAGAGATAAACAAACAAAGATGAGGGAGAAAGAGAGGGCCAAAAGTGAGCTCAAAAGAAAAAAAATCGAGGAGGGAAAGAGATTTGAGGAAAAATAAAAGAGTGAAGAAAGAGGGAAAAAAAATAAGAGTAAAAAGAAAAAGAGTGACCAAAAAAAAGAGAGTGAGATGAAAGAAAAGAATTGTTTTTTTGCAAAACCTAGTGAGGTGATTGGAGCAATTGAAAGAAAAGAAGTGGTGTTGCTCTTGTATTGTAGGGAATCTTTTACTTCATCTAAAGAACACTCACCCTCTTTTTCAAGTGAAATTTTGCACGTTGTTGAAGATTACAAAGACGTATTTCCCGATGAGATGCTCGGAGATCTTCCACTAATTAGAGGAATCGAACACCGAATCGATTTTGTCCCCGGGGCAGTCTTGCCAAATCGACCGGCATATAGGAGTCCACCGAAGGAGACTAAGAAGCTAAAAAGGAAAGTTGAGGATCTAATTTCAAAAGGGTTTATGCATGAGTCCATGAGTCCTTGTGCGGTTCCGGTTTTACTTGTTCCAAAAAAAGATGGTGCATAGAGAACGTGTATAGATTGTAGAACCATAAACAACATTACTATTAAGTATAGGCATCCCATACCTAGACTTGATGATTTACTTGATGAGTTGCATGGTTCTAATCTTTTTTCTAAAATTGACTTGAAATCCGAATACCATCAAATTAGGATGAGATAAGGGGATGAGTGGAAAATCGCTTTTAAGACTGACATCGGTCTGTATGAATGGATGGTTATGCTCTTTGGATTAACTAATGCTCCTAGTACATTTATGAGATTAATGAATCATGTGTTGAGGAATTTTATTGGGAAATTTGTTGTTGTATACTTTGATGACATTTTGGTCTATAGCAAGACATATGAAATGCATGTTCAACATCTTAGGGAAGTGCTAAATGTCTTGAGAATTGAAAAATGCTAACCTTGAAAAATGTGAGTTTTGCTTGGAGAAAGTTACATTTCTAGGTTATGTGGTGAGCTCATAAGGACTTCAAGTAGATGAAGGTAAGTCCAAACAATTAAGGAATGGCCAACACCAAGAAATGCATCGAAAGTAAGGAGTTTCCATGGCCTAGCAAGTTTCTATAGGCGGTTCATCAAACATTTCAGCACCCTTGCTAGCCCTTTGGACGATGTGATCAAGAAAACTGAAGGATTTAAGTGGGAAACAAAGCAAGAACAAGCATTTCAATTGTTGAAGGAAAAGTTGTGTAGTGCACCTCTTTTGTCACTACTAAACTTTGAGAAAACTTTTTAGGTGGAGTGTGACGCATCCGGCATTGTTATAGGTGGTGTACTTATGCAAGATGGAAAGCCCTTGGCCTATTTCAGTGAAAAACTTAATGGGCCAGCCGTGAGGTACTCAACTTATGACAAGGAACTTTATGCTTTAATGAGAACATTAAAGCATTGGGAACACTACCTATGGCCAAAGGAGTTTGTTGTACACACTGATCATGAGGCTTTAAAGTTTCTCAAGGGCCAACATAAACTCAATAAGAGACATGCAAGATGGATGTAGTTCATTGAAATATTTCCGTATGTCATCCGTTACAAGAAAGGTAAGGAGAATGTGGTGGCCGATGCTCTATGTAGAAGGTATACTCTCTTATCCACCCTTCAAATAAATATTTTGGGTTTTGAAATGCTTAAAGAAATGTATTCTAGTGATCATGACTTTAAGGAAATTTTTGAGAAATGCTTATTAGTACCTTTTGGAAAATATTTTTTGCATGAAGGATTTCTTTATTGTGAAAGTAGATTGTGCATGCCATCTTGTTCTACTAGGATTCTACTTGTCAAAGAAGCACATTGTGGGGGTTTAGTGGGATATTTTGGTGTCACTAAAACCTTTGAAATTCTTTATGAAATTTTTTTATGGCCGCATTTAAAAAGAGATGTAGAAAGATTTGTAGGAAGTTGTATTGAATGCAAGAAAGCTAAATCTAGAACTCTTCCACATGGACTTTACACAACATTAGAAGTTCTTAAAGAACCTTGGGTTGATATTTCTATGGATTTTATTCTTGGTTTACCTAGGACCTCTAGAGGTATGTATTCTATTTTTGTTGTTGTGGATAGGTTCTCTAAAATGGCACACTTTATTCCTTGTAGGAAATCCGATGATGCTAGTCATGTAGCTAGCTTGTTCTTTACTTGGATAGTTAGATTCCATGGAATTCTAAGGTCTACTGTGTTGTATACGGATACCAAATTCTTGAGCCATTTTGGAGGGTTCTTTGGAAGAAACTTGGTACTAACTTGCTTTACTCTACAGCTTGCCATCCATAAATGGATGGACAAACCGAAGTGGTAAATAAAACAGTTGGCCAACTTCTAAAGGATATTTTGAAGAACTTGCAGCAATGGGAGGAGTATTTTCCACACATTGAATTTACCTACAATAGGGCACCTCACTCTACTACTTCACATTCTCCATTTCAAGTTGTTTATGGTTTTAACCCTCTAACTCCCTTTGATTTGGTTCCTTTGCCTATAGATCAAGCATTAAGCAAGGATGTCAAGAAAAAGACTGATTTTGTGAAAGCAATTCATGCAAAGGTCTATGACACCATTGTCAACTCCAACAAAAAGCTTGTAGAGAAAAGAAATGTGGGAAGAAGAAAAATGGTATTCAAATCCAGTAATTGGGTTTGGGTGACTTTTAGAAAAGAAAGGTTTCCCCAACAAAAAAAGTCTAAGCTTGATGATAGGAGATGGGCCATTTCAAATCCTTGAGAAAATTAATGACAATGCCTATAAAGTTGATCTTCTGGGACATTATAATGTTAGTGCCACTTTTAATGTATCCGATCTCTCTTTATTTGATATAGGTGATGGAGATTCAAGGACCAATCCTTTTCAAGAGGGGGAGGATGATATGAACTAGTTACACATGCAAGAACATCAAGGAGTTGTGACAAGAGCCAAGGAGTTCTTCTTGTTTCATTGAGGTCTAAGGTTCAAAATACCTTAGGTTGCTTGAACTTTGAAAAAGAGATTTTGTTTAAACCTTCTTGAGGTCTTGGATTTAATATATCCAAGGTTACTAGAAGTTTAATATTTTCAAGTCCTTTCAAAAGCACTTTCTCTCTTCTACTTGTTACACTTGTTTTGTTTGTCCTCTCCCTCACTGCTTGGACGAAATTTTATGCTCTTGAAGATCATTCCACATCAGAAGGCCACCTAGCTTGTCTCTCGATTCGCTTGATGAAGCCCAAAATTGCTACGTAAAATCTCTTCAATCTTCCTCCAGGAGCTTCAATTTAATGTTAATTATGGAGAATCTACCTAATTAAAGAGGAATTAAGTATTTCTCTTGCAAGAGTTTACCCCTAATTCCTCTATAAGCCTAGAAACTGTTCTCCTATGAAAAAGAGGGAAAAACTGCTTAAATAATATACACAAACGCATTAACTGCGTTGTTGACGGGACTTACCACGTCTGGTAGGTCGAGCCCTACTTTCTGTGGTAAGGTTCTATCCAGAAAATATTTGAAGGCTCGGGACATACCGCGTCTGGTAGGTCTAGCCTACCGTCCGTGGTAGGCTTCTACTGGAATGTTCTATTTTGCTACAGTGCCTACAACCTGCAATAGGTTGGGCTACAGTCGATGGGAGGTCTCCTTCCTTGGTGTTGGCGGCTTCGTTTTCTCTATTTTTGCTCTGTTTTGCCCATTTTTGCTCTTATTCTTCGTCTTCTTCATCGGGAAGTACCTAAGATAAGAATAGAGGTGTAAATTATACATTTTATATATTAAAAACATCATAACATGAAGAAAATAATATATGTAAATGTAGTACAATATGGCACATGTAAAATACCCCTACACTTATCTGTTGCTTGCCACAAGCAACACCAAACTCAGCAAAAACTGGAAAATGTAAGAAGAAGAGTGCACAAAGTTTATATGTTGAAAATGATGCACGGAAGGAAAACAAAACTACCAAGGAAGTATAAGACTCTACAAACGAAGAACACGTAAAACAAGAATAAAAACGAGGAAACAAATCACTTCAATAGGGGTATGACTACTCAACCATATAAAGACCTTTCAAAAGGGTGAATCACAAGAATTGACAATTCCACTACTCTAAATTCTCAAAACCTTTCCACTTTAAGTTCTCTTCTGAGTCATTCACGGATTATGTAGGACTTTTTTAGCTTATAATGTTAGGCTCGGAAATAAAAGGGTATCAAACGAAAGGAAAGGGGGAAACAAAAGTAATGGAGGTACAGCTAATGCAACCGAAAGAAAAGATATCAAACATTATTAACACTCTCTAGCCACTTTTCACTCATTCCCATCTGCCCTTGAACGTCTTACTTCATTCAAATTACGCACAATCCACAAAACAATTTCTTATGAGCCACATAATTTTCCAAGTATAGGAGAGAGAGTGAGAGCAGCTCGAGATTTTCAAGAGATAAACTGGAAAGATATTCAAATACTCATTTTTTTCTTTGTTTTCTCTGATTTTTTTAATTTTTTAATTTTTTTTAATATTTTTATTTTTTTTTTCAAACAAACTTTCTCTCTTTCAACCGCTGCATCTACTTTCTTAAAAAGAGTTCCCATAATACCCTTTTTATAGAAAATTCCTCTTCTTTAAACATAAGCCCCCACACTTATCTATTTATCTCATTCAAAACGGCTAAAAAATATGCAATCATTAGCACAACGAATTGAAGTTTTATATAGTGTGAGTTTAAAAGGAAAAGAATGAAAGGGATTAAAGCAATAGGCATGAAGGCACAAAAGGGGAACTAGGGTTTGAGTTTATATAAGGGATAGTGAAAGGGACACTATTTTCTTGTCATGGCTTGAATATTGGAGATAGTGAAAGGAACTTGTCGCTCTCTTTTTAGAGAGAGATATCCATGGGCTCCTTGATAAGGACGACTGGAAAATATGCATGGCCATGCTAAAATAAGTATTAATAAGGTGTTATTAATATTATTTGTTGGAACAGTCTGCCTGGTGATCAAGTAAATGGTTAATTAAGTTTTATAAGGATGACTCGGTCCATGCCTTATACTTAATTAGGATATCGTGTGACAAAAGGACTAAATATTAAATCTGATGCTAGGTTATTATTGCTTTTACTTAACTTGGGTAGGCATAATATCTTGCTAGAGGCTGCTTATGTTTTGTGAATAAATGTCTAGGACATTTTTCATTCACTGCCAACGTTAAGTGAACCTACAAGGTCACACGTATAGACGATCTTGTGAGCATAATATCCACGTTCAATGAATCTAGATTGTGTCCAAATTCGTTGAACGTATACAAAAGGGGAATTAGATTACATATTATATTTTCTGGTAAGTTAATAAGTAACTAATTTTATTTATCGAATAAATGAAATTAAGTACTTAATATTACTCATTCAACTGTTGGATGATTATAAGAATAGACGGACGAGATTAAACTGTCATTAGATGACAATTAGGGTTCTGATATTGACAGCTATAAAAGGTTATGTTAACCTTTTTCTCTGTAGCCTTCTTCATCTGATTAAAAACAAAACCCTAAACCCTAGAACGTCGATAATAGTATCTAGTCTCCCTCTCTACGAAATTCCAAGATTGCCAGATACCCAAGATTAGTTCTGAACTATTTTCAGAACACATAAGGGGCTAGCATCCCGATCGCTTACAAAGGAGTTCGTCGCGTGGATACCTGCAGAGGGCGAAGCGTAAACAGCAGTGCCTCCACACCGAACAGTAAAAAACATTAAGGTAATTTCTATCCAATCAGTTTTTCTAGTATGTGCAGATCCTGTTGATGGATTTCCATGGTTTTATTTTAATTTGTTTTTGCCTACGGTTTCCAACAGCTTCAAAGCTAAGAAAAACACAAGAGTGAAGGTAAAGACTCGAAAGTATTCACATGCTAATCGCGTGAGATTCTAAGGCTTCTATTATTAACCGACATTTACAAGTGCATAAAACCATTGATTTTGTAAGAGTAAAAAGTAAGTGAGGTTTTTAAGTATATCAAGTAAAATGCCCTTTTTAAAATCCTATGGTTTTGCAGTCAAGACTCCCACTGAATGTGACAAAAACAAAGATATTTTGGGGAGTATAGGAAGACTGAAAAAGGGAAAAAAGGGAAAAGTATTTGGGTTTTTATAATTATCTAATTTTGAAATTTTCAAATGTAAAGAGGAGAAAAATGACTCCATTGACTATAACAAAAACTGCACATAAATACATATAAAAAACAAATGAAATAGCAAAAGACACAAATACCCCTACACTTAAAACCTATTGTCCTTAATGTGGGGGACCAGAACAATATGAAAGCAATTAAGGCCCATATAAGGGAAGCAATCCTGCAGATATAAGGCATATAAGTATATCGGGAAGCAATCCCCATGAAAAGTCAAAACAAAAAAAAGAAACAAATAACAGTAAAGAAAATGGAAAAGAAAAGAAAATATGGAAAACATGAAAATACAAAAGGAGAAGAAGAAAGAACTCCTTCATTGTGGACCAAAGCCACCACCTCTACTGTTGCCCTGATCGGGTAGCAAATTGAATGCATAGTCAGGCCAGTATCACCTCCTGGCGGGACTATGGACACCCTCTGATATGCCAAATGTCTGCATATCGGCAGGTAGACTCCACTATCTCCGCCAGCTGGGCCCTATGGATATCTTAGGTGAGGCAAAGCTGCTCGAAAATAGCCCGCATCTCAGTCTGAAATGCGTTAATGGGGTCTGCGTGAGGTGCATCCTCGGTCGAGAAGTCATAGGACTCGTCATCGTCGCTATCATCATCAGCGAGATGTGGGGCGGATGCTCTAATGCCGGTACATGTGGTTTTCTTTATCGAACGAAAACTGGAAATGTTGCATTCGCACAGCCGATTCTCCTCGGCTGAAGGAATCCAAATCTTTTGGGCTTCATCCCAAGCATATTCGTAGTTATGGAATGTGGTGAATTTTATGATCTGTGGCTGCCTTGTCTACACTCCCTGTTCCCCTATGAAGTCAGCATTAAAAAAAACAAAAACACGTGAAAATATCACCAGGTAACGGAACACACGTGTGTGAGTAGTGTCATATCTAGTGTTGCGCATACTGTGTATAATGAGGGATGCTACAAAAAAGGGGAATTGTTTTTTAGCTTAACAATAATGTAAAGATTGAGAACTAATTCGCTCTACACACCCCCTTGTTAGACCAAAGTGTAGCTAAAGAAATATGGAGGACTCGGGGAAGGAATTAAGAAAAATCAACCCCGTGAAAGATAGGTCGGGATCGTCCAAACGTGGGCGGATCTCGAGGGGATCACAAGTCTCATCGTAGTTCTTGTCGAAGTCCTCGTCGATGGTTTTCTTATTAGAGTCTATGGTATTTCCCTCAACTGTAGTGCCCAGAATGGAAGCTAGACACTCCCTATCCAATACTATCATCACCCCCTTGACCGTGGAAATTATAGTGGAAAGTCCTTGTCCATTTTGTGAAACATATTGGCGTAGAATTCACGGACAAGCTTAGGGTAATAAGTTCAAGAAATATGTAACAGAGGTTGCCACCTTAATTCACCAAAAAGAGTATCTAATCCTAAGTGTTCGATAATGGGAGCATTAAAGGATTTTTCGACGAGAAGCGTAAGGTGTTCCCTATTGGTGATCCATTTCTGAGCTACCACAGAGAGGCGCTCCTATTGGGGAGGAACAGTGGCGTTGGTGGGGTCGGGTGTGGAACCATCAACCTGAGCCCTTTTGGATTTGGAGGAAGAAGCTGTGGACTTTTTAGGTGCCATGAGGAAGGAAGAAAAAAAACACGAGATAAGAGGAATACTAAGATACAACATAACACAGAGGTACCGCGAACACAGCAACACACAAAAATAATAAATTAAAACCAAACATAGCCCATGTGTGCAAAGTGTCTTAACGTCGTCCATGTGTGATGAAGTGTAATAAAAGATAAACGTATGAAAACTAGTAAAACAACAAATTGAATACTAATAACAAAACATAATTGAATCACAAGCCACAAAACAAACGAAAGCGAACACAAACGAAAAGTAAAATAAGCTAAACAAAATTGAAGCAAAGGCTTTAAGAAAAATATAAACAAAGCATCACCGATATTCTAGTGAAACGCATTCTCTGCCTCGAAAGGTGCACTGCAGGAGTTCTGCCAGAGTTGCCGAAATCTTCATGCGGAAAGTTCGCCGAAAAATTTGTTTGGAATTTTTTCACAAATTTTTATTATAAAAACATAACAAAAAGATAATATAAGAAAAAAATAAAAAAAGAAAAGAGAAGAAGATAAAAAGAAAGGGAAACAGGGTGGAGGGGAGGGAGGGGGAATAGTAGTGGTATAAAGGTGAAAGGGGGGGTTTGGTAGAGTAGTAAGAAAGAGAAAAATGGAGGGTGGAGATAGTGTTTTGTGTGAGAAAAAGAAGAAGCAAAGAAGGAGAAAGGAAGAAAGAAAAGAGATAAGAGAGAGAGAGAGAGAGAGAGAGAGAGAGAGAGAGAGAGAGAGAGAGAGAGAGAGAGAGAGAGAGAGAGAGTGGAAACCGCTTGAGGGAGTCATCGGAGATGGTGGAAAAGAGAGAACTAAGAGGGAGAAGGAGAAAAGAAAGAGAGAAAG
Source organism: Catharanthus roseus (assembly GCA_028651295.1). Lineage (NCBI taxonomy): Eukaryota > Viridiplantae > Streptophyta > Magnoliopsida > Gentianales > Apocynaceae > Catharanthus > Catharanthus roseus. The sequence continues at coordinate 19,462,109 of JAPQWS010000168.1, read as the reverse complement.
AGTTTGGGATTTTAGGAGAGATTTTTGGGGGAATTGCTGAAAATTTGGGGGGATTTGGCTATAGTTTAATTGGAATTGGGTCGACCCGACTAGTTTACCCAGATTTTGACCTAACCCGTAGCTGGAAAACCACCCTACTGCATCTGGTAGATGGGGTCCTACCGTTCGCAATAGGCTTCTGCCTGTCGAAGATTTTTCATCGTTTAACCTATTGCGTGCGGTAGGTTTATGGCCGTGGAGAATTTTTTGTGCCATGACCCTACTGTCCTCGCTAGAGTTCTGCCTAGAGAAAAAATTTCTTCTTTATACAATTCTTTTTTTATCCCCATTTCATGCCTGCTAAAGTTATGGATTTGCTTTAAGCTCAAAATAGGTCTAAAGCACGCATTCATCTCTCCAAAAACTCCTTGCAACAACAAAAACAACAAAATGATCAAAGCGGAAAAGAAAAGAAAACTACAATTCAAGTGTACAATTATACTAAGTTTACAAAGAGTTTTATGAAATACTTCCTTCTATGTGCCAAAAGTACCTACCAAATAACGACAATATAAGTTTTTCTTGACCTGCCCTTTCTCAATATGTCTAATGGGTACCCATCTTTTCAATCCTGCTTTTAATTTAGGGGCAAGAGTTTTTCCCTTCTTCTTTGAATTCTTCGGGCTATCATCCCATTTTGGGTAAGTTTCCTGCAAAGGCAAAGTCACTTCTTGAGTTTCATATTTAATATAACATAAAGTATCTTGACTTTGAGAATGGGGAGTTGGATTCAAAGGAAATTTGAACACTATATCGTTATCCCCCACTCTTAAGAGCGGCTTCCCTTTTCCACGTCTATTGAAGCCCTTGTAGTACACAAAAATGGGCATCCTAAGATTATCAGGAAGTCAACATCCTCGTCCATATCAAGAATGACAAAGTCTACAGAGAATACAAGGTCCTTAACCTTAATTAGGATATCTCCTATGGCCTCCTTAGGATGTCTAACACTTTTATTTGCCAAATTAATGGACATCCTAATGGGTCTTTGCTTTCCTAGGCTTTGTTTCTTACACATAGTATATGACATAATGTTTATACTAGCGCCTAAATCTGCTAAAGCTTTATCAACTGGAAAGCTACCAATAGTGCAAGGAAAAGAGAAACCTCCTTGTATCTTCTAGCTACTGTGGTAGTTTGTCCTTGTTGATAAGGATCGTTGAACATTCTTCGCCAAAGATGTGCATGAATGCATCGTTGAGTTTACTCTTCTTTGTCAGCATCTCTTCCAAGTATTTAGCATACTTGGGTACTTGCAAGAGTAGATCACAAAGAGCTAAGTTTATTTTCAATTCCTTAAATATTTCTATGAACCTCCTCATGTTGTCCTGGCTACGATCACGAATAAGAGCCGCCATATATGGGATTTTAGGCTTGTACTCGGCTATCGCCGGATTTTCATTCTTTTCTTCTTTACTTGGACGTAATACTTTAGTGTTAAGGGATTCGGATGATCTTCTTTCCTGTTTAATATTGCTCTTCGATTGTACGATTATCACTTTTTTTTCTCTGAGAACTTCCTCATCAAATCTTACCGAGATAGTATTGACATGCTCTCTTGGGTTCACCTTGGTATTGCTTGGGAGAGTTTTTGGTTTCTTCTCTCATACTAACTTGACGAACTGCTCAATCTATTTCTCTAGATTTTTAACTGAGGTTTCTTGGTTTCGTTGAGCAGTCTCTATAGGTCTCGTTCTGATATTAGTAGTGTTCATGAACTTCACTATGAGCTCTTCCAAATTAGGTTTTGTGGGTAGGGGATTCTGTGGAGTTGCATTAGGGAAGTGGATGGGTAGAACCTCTATTCTTGAACCCTGGCAGTTGTTGTTACCTTTGCTATCCTTGCCCACCCCAAGAGAAGTTTGTGTGATTCCTCTACCACAGATTATAAGTGTGTGTGTGTGTAGGGTTTATTACCCTGTCGGTTCCCTTGCACAAAATCTACTTGCTCCATAGGGCCTCCCATGCTAGGGCATTCATGGTTAGGATGCCCTCCACTGTAGAAGTTACAGAACATGACTCGCTGAGTAGTTTTAATTGCATGAGTAGTAGTCAAGTTCCCTATCTTCTACTCTATCATGGCTTCCAATCTCGCTTCCATGACAGTGATAGCATCTACATTCTGGACTCCATCAGGTTTTGACTTGGATCTCTGTCCTACCCAGGCATAGCTATTTGCTAGATTAAGTCATACACCTACTAGGGAGTCTTGTCATCTGTAGAACCACTAGTAGATGCATTAATCAGCTATGTTACCCCAAATGAGACTCCATTATAGAATGACTGTATTTGGATCTTGAAGTCTAATCTATAGTGGGGCACTTCCTAAGCAGCTACTTCTATCTTTCCCAAGCCTCATAGAGGCTTTCTCCATCAATCTGCTGGAACGATAGAATCTTGTTTTGAAGCTTGGCTGTATGACCAGGAGGAAAGTACCTCCCTAGAAACTTCTCAACCAATGTATCCTATGATGTAATCGAGCCAAAAGGTAATGACTTTAGCCATGATTTCGCCTTCCTCCTCAGAGAGAATGAGAAAATACGAAATCTAATGGCATCCTCTAAGAATCTGTTAATCTTGAATGTATTGAACACCTCTTAGAAATTGCCAATGTGCACATTAGGATCTTCTTGATGGAGTCCATCAAATTGTATATTGTTCTGCAACATTTGGATAATGTTCGGCATGATGTCAAAGTTGTTCACTTCTACCGGTGGCCTGGCTATGCTTAATTGTGTCCAAGAGATAGACGGTCTGGCATAGTCTACTGTTGTCCTCTCCGCCATTGGTCGTGGTGGATGTGGTACAAATAATGGATCCAAGAAAGGTGGAGCTTGATATGTACAAGATTGTCTACATTTCGATATGTCATTTTCATCCTCTTACGATGTTTTTAATATATAAAATGGGTATTTTAGACTACTACCCTTTATTTTTATCTTAAGTGCTTCCCAATAGAGAAAACGATGAAAAGGAATGAAAACGGTCAAAAATGGAGAGAAAACGATGAAAACGAAGCCGACGGCATAAATGAAGAAGACCTACCACCTGAGGTAAGCCAGCCTACCCTCCACAGTAGGTCCTGAACCCTACCGCGGACGATAGGGCTCAACCTACCGTACGCGGTAGGTCCCGGCTATAGCAGTTTTAATGTGTTTTTAACTCTATTTAATGCAATTAGTCATTCATAATTATAGAGTTCTGCCATTGTGGCTTAGAGAGGTGAATAGGGGCGAACCTAGGTTAGAAAATTCCCCCAAAATCAACCTCATTTAGGTAGGAGATTAGTAGAAAGACTGTAATCGAAGGTTTAGAGATCAAGAATTGAAGATCCAAAAGTGCAAAGTTCGGGCTCCAATTGGGCGATTCGAGAGACGAGCTCGGCCGACGTTCAGGATCACGATTTTGGCTTCAATCTTCGCCTAAGCTTTCTTTCCCATACTTTTTACTGAACTTGAATAGTTAATTTTAGTTTTAGTACAATGTTTAGTGGCTAGATTTTTAATTTTGGATGAGGGTTGAACCCTAATTCTTGATTACTATGATTTTGGATTGAATTATTGAAATTGATATTTGTTTTCAATTGAGTTGTTTCCAATTTTGTATTGTTGCAATTTAATAGTCACGAAGTTAAATTCATCACAAGAGTATTTGGAATTGAAAAAAGAAGAACATTCTAGGACAACCAATTGTGGGTTAATTGGGGGCAATAGATTAAATATATGAAATTGCACTTTTAGGCCCTTGAATTACCTGTTAATTACTGCACTCATAATTGGTTAGGGAGAGAAGAGATTTTCCTCTTAGGGTTAGTGAGTAGGGTGGCTTTCACCTAGAGATAGGGATTGCCCAATTAGTTGTGATGACCCAACTCAGTAATTTAACATCTTTTTCTATAAGTTTTTTCTAATTGAACTAGTGACAAGGATAGGGGGATTCCAACATCCAAACTCTTGCTTTAATAGTTTTTAAACAATTAAATTTCTTGTTTTTGTTTACTTTAGTAATAACTCATTTTTAGTATTCTAGTTATATCTTTCAAAACATTCTTTAGGGTAAACATTAGAAAAAGAGATTAGTACTTGAGCTTTTATCGTTCATTGAGATTCGACACTCAGGTGTGACTCGATTACTACAGTGATAGGTCTACTTGCTTATTACTCTAGTTCTTAGTAGTTCATCCCATTGATTTAAAAACATCAAGTTTTGGCACCATTGCCGAGGAATCATCCTCTACCAGTGAAGGCGAATTTGGAAGAGTTGATATTGAAATTTATGAGCACCACAGATAATTGAATAAAGACCATAGAGACGGCTCACTGGAATTAGGAATCCTCCATTGGAAACCTCAAAAAACAGATCGGGCAGCTGGTTAAGATTGTCTCTGAAAGGAATCCAGGGACTCTCCCAAGTAACACAGGAGTGAGAGCATGTAAATGCTATCTCCGTGAAAGTTGATGAGAAGATTTCTACGAAGAGGGAAGTGAGGATCGTACAAAAAAGGGACTATAGTGAAGAGGAAGAGCGATCATCTGATATCTTGGAAATTAAAGGAGTAGAGCTGAAGGAAGATGAAAGAAAAAGGAAGCCAATAAGTGCTGAGTACAAGGCAAAAGTTCCATTCTCAGAGGCACTTCTTCGGGATCGTAGTCAACACAGCATGAGGAAGTTCATAGAAATATTTAAAAAAACTTAAAATAAACCTACCTCTGCGTTATTTACTTTTGTAGGTACCCAAGTATGCCAAATACTTGAAGGAGATGTTAAACAAGAAGAGAAAACTGCATGATGCATCCAGACATGTCCTAGGCGAAGAGTGTTTGGCTATCCTGATCAATAAGGAGAAACTACCGCAGAAGTTCGAAGAACTAGGGAGTGTTTCTTTCCCTTGCATTATTGGTAGTAGTAAAGTTGATAAGCCGTTAGCAGATTTAGGCACTATTATAAACGTAATGTCATATGCTATGTGTAAAAAACTAGGCCTAGGAAAACCGAAACCTATTAGGATGTCCATCCATTTAGCAGATAAAAGTGTTAGAAATCCTAAGGGAGTCATAGAAGACGTCCTAATTAAGATTAAGGACCTGGTCTTCCTTGTTAATTTCGTCATTTTGGATATGGAAAAGGATGTAGACTTCCCTATTATCTTGGGAAGCCCGTTTTTTTGTACATCAAGGGCTTTAATAGATACAGAACAAGGGTAACTGATCTTCAGGGTTGGGGATAATGATATAGTATTTAAATTTCCATTAAATTCGCCTATCCCTTCTCAAGCTCAAGATACTTTGTGTTATATTGATCATAAAGTTGACGAAGTATCTTTGATTGTGCAGGAAACTTCCCAAACACGAGACAAAAACCCGAAGAAGCCTAAAGAGAAGGGAAAAATCTTTTCCCCAAAATGAAGGCTAGCGTGATGAAATGGGTGCTGGTTCGGCATATTGAGGAAAAGAAACCGAAGAAACACCCCAATTTCTGTGACCTGGGAGGTGCTTTTGGCACCTAAAAGGGGAGCACTACTTACACCCTTTGAATGTTGTAATTGTGTACTTATATTTTGAATTTCTCAATTTTCTTCCGCTTTGATCGTTTGTTGTTTTTGTTGTTACCAAGTATTCTAGAAAGAATGAATGAGTGCCTAAAAGCTTACTGTAAGCTTAATTGACTCCATGACGATGATAGGCATGAAACGAGGTTAAAAATTGTAGAAAGAAGAAAAATAGACGTCCAGGCAGAAGCCTATCGTGGACGGTAGGGTACCCTACCAGACGCAGTAGGGTAAGGGCACACAAAACTTTCCACGGGCAGAAACCTACCACTGACGGTAGGTCCAGCGACGACTTTTCTCAGAGGGACAGAAGCCTACTGTGGACGCGAGTGGTTTAGGGTGGGTCAAGGTTGGGTAGGATTATGGCCGCAAGTCGGTTATTTTCAAGGTAAATAGGTTGGGTCGACCCGACTAAACATCAAATGGTAGCCAATTTCCCCCCCAAATTTATGCAATTTCTTCCCCCATTCTCTCTCGAAATCCCTAATTTTCCCCCTCTTTTTGTTCTCTTTCACTCTTGGTTTCTCCTCTTTCCTCCTCTCACTCTCGGTTTTCTCGCCTTCACCTCCACAACCGGAAACCATCCATTCTTCGGCGAATCCTCCGATGACCTCCACTCTCAGTATTCTCTTCTCCCCTCTATCATCTCTTTCTCCTTTCTTCTTCTTCTTTGTTTTATTTTTCTTCTTCTTCTTCTTCTTCTTCTTCTTCTTCTTCTTATTCTTCCTTTCTTCACTCATCCCCATTCCTCTTTCTTTTCTTCTTCTCCTTCCATTCTTTCTCACACCACCCAAAATCTCTCCCCTCCAATTTATTTCTTTGTTTTCCTACACCCACTATTGAACCTATTTCATCCTCTTCTTTTTCCTTTTCTTCTCTTTTTGTTTTTCTATTTCATTTGTTCATTTTTATTTTACTAATCTTGTATTATCTTATATTTTTTTGTAACAAAATTTTGCAGAAAATTTCAAAAAATTTATGGCAAACTTTCCAGAGACCTTTTCGGCGAAATTCCGCCGACTCTCGCAGAACTTCGGATGCGATCCATTCGAGGCAGAAAACACGCTTTACTGGACCGGTGGTGATAGTTGGTTTTTTCAAACAAACTCTGGCTACTCATACATCTTTTTTCCTTCTTTTTGTTTAGTTTTTTTTTTTTAATTGCCTATTGCATTCGTTGTGGGTGTTTTTGTGATTTTTGCGTTCCATGAACTATGTATTTAGTGTTGAATTCACTGTTCACTAGCTTTTCTTTCAATTATCTTTGTAACACTTCATCACTCACGGGCGACGTTAGGACACTTAGCATACATGGGCTATGTTTAGTTGATATATTTCTTTTGTGCGTTTTTGTGTTTTAGATTTATCTGTGTTGTGTTGATTGTGTTGCTACGGTGTTGTTTCTTCTTACTCCCTTTCCTTCGTATCTTCTGTTGAACTCCCGTCATGGGTCCAAGGAGATCCACCGCTTCATCCTCAAAATCAAAAAGGGATCGAATTGAAGGGTCCTCGCCCGACCCTACCACTCCCGATATTCTTCCATTCCCGGAGCGTCTTTCTCTAGCAGCCAGGAAGACACTCAAAATTGTAATAGAAAAGTCGTCCAATGAGTCGGTCATCGAACATCTGGAACTAGAACGTCTTTTTGAGGGGGTTGGGTTGGGTTCCTCTTTTACGTATTTCTGGAGATTTCTATCTCGACCTTATCTGTGAATTTTATGCAAACATGCTCCATAAAACGAACAAGGATCTTCCAACTATCATTTCCACCATCAAAGGGGTTAGAATAATTTTAGATAGGAACCGTCTTGTATCTGTCCTTTGGATTTAGAATGAGGAAAACTCTACCACTATAGACTCGAACCGAAAAATAATCGATGAGGACCTGAAGTAGAGTTACAAGGTGACTTGTGATCGCTTTGGTATCCGGCCGCGTCTGATGGATCGTCGCCACATCCTCTACGGGGGTGATTTTCCCTACTTCTTCCTCATACCCTTACTTACTTCTTCAAGAATACAGTAGTTTAGAAGGGGAGCGGGCAGAGTGATGTCCATATTCTTGACCTCTAGATGCTTCATAAACTTCACAATCGATCTCCCTTCTCTATTGCTTCTTTTATGATCCAGAAGATCTGTAACACCGTCTGTAACAACACGAAAACAAGTGTGTATCATTACCTTGTAATTCTATTAAGGTTTTTGCTGCTTTTAATGTAAATTTTGCAGGGGAATGATGATCATCAATAGGACCACCACAGATAATAAAATTCACAACTTTCAACAACTGCGGCTATTCCTGGGACGAGGCCAACAAAGTATGGATCCCTCCAGCGATGAGGGTTGGCTGAGGGAACGTAACTATGCCAGGTTTCGATCAATTAAGAAAACCACACAAAAACCAACATTGGAGTGTCTTCCTCATAGCCCGCCGATGATGAGAGTGAGGACGACGAGACTTATGACCTCTCGGCCGAGGATGCACCTCCCATAGTCCCTATGGACGAGTTCCAGACTGAGATACGGGCTGCTTTCGAGCAGCTCCGCGTCACCCAAGATATCCATGCGAGCCCACTGACAGAGATAGTGGAGTCTACTTGCCGGTTTGCGAATGAGTTGGCACATATGAGGACGTCCATTGATCGCTAAGAGGTGATGCTTGCCCAACTATGCAGCACATTCTTTCCCAATCAGGGCAGCAGCAGGGGTGGTAGCGTGGACTTTGGTCCGTGATAAGGAGTTTTCATTTCTATTCTTTGCGCTCTTTCTTTTTCTTTTCCTTTTATGCTTTCTCTTTTTTTTTTTTTTCATGTTTTGTCTTTTCAATTGTTTACGTTACTTCTGCCATTATTTGTTTATTTTTCTTATTTCTATCCTTGTGTGGGAATTGCCTCCCAATATGCTTACTCGCTTTATATCTACGGGATGGCTTCCCATGTATGTGTTTGGTTTGTATTTCTGTCAGTTCGGCCCCCACATTAAGGATAATGGGGGTATTTATGTCTTTTTTATTCTTTTCCCTCTTTTCTTTTGTTTTTACTTTTATTATCTTATTTGAAAATTCCCAAAAAAATTAGAAAAATTGAAAATTCAAAATCTTTTATCTCTTTTCCATTTTCTTATACTTAGAAAAAACCCAAAAATATTTTTGTTTTGCAACTTTTAGTATAGTAACTACAAAATCCTTTGGGTTTGTCAAAAAGGCATATTGGTTGATAACCTTGGGAACCACACTTATTGGACAGTCTTACATGATCAATAGTTTTCATGTACTTGTAAGTGTTGACTAGTAATAGAAGCCTTGGAATCTTAGGGGATTAGCAAAGTGGGAATCCTTTTTAAGTCTTTGCCTGCATTCTTATGTTTTTCTGTCCTTGGAAGCAAAGAGTTCTAGTGCAGGTTGGTCCCAAAAATGATGGTCTTAGGCCTTTATTGTACAGTTTGTGCCTTTCTTGCCAAATCTTTAAACGAAATCAACCCTTAGTTCCCTTTTTGTGCTTTTATGTCAAAGGTTTCAATCCCTTATTTTCTTTGTTCTTTAAAACTCACACTACATAAAACCTCAATTCGTGAAGCTAATGTTTAGAATATCTTTTTAATTTTTTTGAGTGAAGAAATATAAGTGATGGTTTGAAAAATAAAACAGGGGTTCCTAATCACTACAATGCAAGGTAAGTGGACCTAACACTGCAGAGGTGAGTTCAACCCAAATGTCGAATCTCTCGAGGATGGTACAAGTTTAAGGTACTAATTGCGTCTCTGATGTTCAGTCTAATAAATGAAAATGAAATAATAAAAGAAAAATAGAAAAAAACTAAGAAAGCTATGAAAGGTTAAGATTTTAAAAATCAATAAAGTAAGAGGTTAGATGGTGGAATTTTCCTAATCCTTGTTACTAACTCAATTGGAAAAGCTTTTATGAAAACAATGTTAAATTAATTAAGTTGGGTCATTACTCAGATCGGGCAATCCCTATCTCTAGGCGAAAGCCACCCTACTCACTAACCCTTAGAGGAAAATCTTTTTTCTCCCTAACAAATTATGATCGTAGTAAAATTAGGTGATTTAAAGGACCTAAAAGTGCAAAATCGTATCTCTAGGCAATTGCCCCCAATTAACCCCTAATTAGTTTCCCTAGATCATTCTTCCTTTTTCAATTCCGAACAATCTTGCGATTAATCTAATCTCGTGACAACTAAATTTCAAACAAGCACAATTGGAAGACAACTTAAATAAAAAAACATCAACTTCAAAAAATTAAACCAAGAATTTCGTAATCAAGAACTAAGGTTCAACCCCTCATCCAAACATAAAGAACTACCCACTATTTATTATATAAAAATTGAAATTCAACATTAAAATTCAATAACAAGAAAGTAAAAGAAAGCTTAGGAGTATAATTGAAGTTGCAATCGTCGTCCGGAACGCTGCTCAGACTTGTCTTTCGAGTCAACCAAATAGAAGTTGAGTTCTTGAAATTGAATATCCAATTCTTGATCTCCAAGAATAAGAATTCCAGAAAATGTAAAATTGATAGAGTTGATTTGTGGTACAAATAAACACCTTAAGTTTTAATTATTAGCGTTTAAAAATATTTTATTAATCTTAATTATTATATTTAATTTAGATAAAGGTATGAGCGTGGTAATTGAAGAAAACAGGCCCACAATTGTGATAAGAAAAGAAGGCTAGCCCACGACACAAAGAAGGGGAGGGCTACTTAGAAAAAAACTGTCGAAAACCAAGAAAGAAAAGAAAGGCGACAGCCTCAAGAAAGAGAAGGAAGGAAGGTGAGCAGCTTTAAAAAGGAGAGCAAGAGGGGCTGCTGGCAAGAACCCAAAGGGAGCTGAGCGAGCAACTTCAGAAGAAGAACACACGTAGAAGCTAAAGAGGAAATAGCAGTTGCTTAAGAACAGAGAAACAACAGCTGCTGAATCAGCACAAGAAGCAGTCGTAGCACAACAAAGGTAGCAACTGCCAGCTGCAATTGAAGAAGGAAAATGCAGCAGCTGAATCAGCAGAAGCAGCAGGCGACGCAGCAGAAAAATTACAACAGAGCAGCAGCCGTACAGAATTTCAGCTTTAGAATTTCAGCTTCAGTTGAAGGAAAAAACCATGATTTTCTTCAATAAATTGGTTCCTTCTTTCCCTTTAGCCATAAACTAATTTTATTTTTAGAATCTTGATGAAACCCTAGCTATGTGACTTTGGTTTATTTTATTTTTGGAGATTTACTATATTGTTTATGTGATTGCATATCTTTGGAATTTTCTTGGTGTGATGCAATTAATTCTTTGTGATCGTTCTTGTAGAATAATTATTTGGGTTAATTGTGTTTTTATCCATGCTTAATTCTTGTAGTCTTGAGTATGAGAGATATTTAATTTTTGCAGGTATATTGTGGGTTTTAGAATTGAATAGTTCATGCTAATTTTAGATGATTTATGTCATAAGAATGAATAAGTCATGCTAATGGTTAGATGGATTATGTCATGCATTTAAGCATAATATATTTCTTTAGTGAATCGAATCTTGTAGCCTAGATCATTACATAAAATTCTAATATTTTCTCCTAAATAAAATTAAGTCATTGTTATATAGGTTAGTGGTAGATTCAAGGTTCTAAATCTTCTCTTTGGCTGAAACTCTTCTTAATTATAATTTAGTTATTTTATTTATTATTTTTTCCTAATTTAGGAATAATTTTAGATAGTAAAATTCATTCTTATTTTTATAGAATTAATTTAGGAAGATAATAATTTAAGTAGTTAAGCCTTTCTTTGTGGTTCGATACCCTAACTTCCATATTAGTTTGATCTTGTGCACTTGCAAGTATTGGGTTAAAACTTTGTTGTAAAAATTCCGATAAAAAATTACCTAACTAATTGAATGAAAAAAAATTTGCTAACCTAAAATCTAACCCTAACTATCTACTAACTACTCCTAATTGCTCTATTCTAAGTCCTCTGCTTTAAAGTGTAGAGAAACCTCTTAAATAGATGAAAAAATACAATAAAATAGAGTTTGATTAGGATTTAACCACCCCTACTGGGACCTACCAACTGACGGTAGGTCTAGCCCTACCGTCGATGGTAGGGTTCTGCCTACAATTCTTCCTTTTGATGTTGAGGACCTACCGTCGATGGTAGGTTTACCTACTGTCGCTGTTAAGGTTCCACCATGGCCTCATTTTTTACCACCGGACCTACCGCCTAGAACTATAAGAATATGTAGTACATTATGGCACATATTAGGGTGTTTCAACTCGCTGACTCATCTAATTAGTTGTTAACTTCTTTTGACTTGTAATTAAGTGGCCTAGGATCCCATCTACTTATCTTAAACTAAATTAACCATTAGGGTTGGGAGTTAATGATGTAGAACATAATATATATATATGTATTTTTCAACCTTTGAACACAACATTGAATATATTGAATGAAAACTTGAGTGAAAAACCTAGAGCTCTTGAGGTTTCTCCAACTTCCTTGTAAATTAGGGATTTCTATTCATTGTACAACTCTAGGCAAGTGATTCTTGAATTCAGTGCAAGAGTTCTTGTTCTATTCCCAAATCCTTCTCTTCCTTGAGGTGCTAGCTTTTGTTTGCTAGGAGTTTAGGTCTTCCTTGTGTGTGGAGAATAGGTGATGTGTAGAAATAAAACGGGAAATTCTAATCACTACAATACTAGACAAGTGGACCTAACAAAGTAGAGGTAAGTTTAACTTGAGTGTCGAATCTCTCAGGGAACAAACAACGGTTCAAGTACTAATCATGTTTCTAATATTTAGCCGAATAAAAAGGTTGTCTTTGAGAAAAATAAAATCTTAAAAAGTAATTAAAAGAAAGAAATAGTAAAAACAATTCTTAAAAGATTAATAAAACAAGAGTTTGGTTTGGTTGAATTCCTTAATCCTTGTTACTAGCTCAATTGGAAAAGATTTTAATGAAAACGATGTTGAGTTTTTAAGTTGGGTCATCACTAAAAAATTGGGCAATCCTTATCTCTAGGACGAAAGCCTCCGTACTCAGTAACCCTCAGAGGAAAATGTCTTTTCTCCCTAATAAATTATGAGTGCAATAATCTTAGGTGATTAAAAAGATTTAAAAGTGCAATATCGTATCTCTAGTCAATTGTCCCAATTAACCCCAATTGGTTGCCCTAGATTGTTCTTCTTTTTTCAATTCCAAACAACCTTGTGAATAATATAATCTTGCGACAATTAAATTAACAAGAAACACAATTGGAAGACCATTAAATTAAAACAAGTATTGAAATTAAGAAATCAAACCAAGAACTTCATAAACAAGAACTAGGGTTCAACCCCAAATCCAAACAATAAAACTGCTCACTATTCATATTAATAAAAACTGAAATTAAATTAATGAATTCAATAACAAGAATAGGAAAAGAAAGCTTAGGACTAAGTTTGAAGCCGAAGTCAAATCCCGAACGTCTTCTAGGATTGTCTCTCGAGTCACCAAGTCAAAGATAAAAATCTTGAATCAAAGTCTTTAATTCTTGAATCAAAGAAAGTAAATCTTGCACAAAACTTGAAATTCTATAACTAAAAAAAATATAAAAGTTGGAATTTAAAGAGTGCTTTACTAATCTGGCCTAATTAATCTACTCTTAATCTAAAATCTAATCTAACCTAAATATAAACTAAAGTAATCTATTCTAAATTGTATCTACTGGTATATTACAATGGCTGCATAAAAGCTCTATATATTGAGGTAAAAATATAAGAAATCCACGCTAAAGTTGAAGTAGGAATCAAGAAAATCGAGTTTGAAAAGGATTGGATCTATCCATGCCAGCCTACCTACCGGCAACGATAGGATGAGGCTACCATCCGTGTAGGTCTCGGGGTACACATTGCTGGCCATTCTTGGCACCTCCTATCGATGGTAGGTCGCCCTGCCATCCGCAGTAAGTGGGGTTGCTTTGCCGACGACTTCCGTTTTCGCTGCATTTTCATCCGTTTTTGTTTCATTTTAATTGTTTCTACTTTCAGAGGTTATCTAGACAAGAATAAGAGATATTTAGCTCAAATATATACTTTAACATATTAAAAGCACCGAAAACGATGAAATTAACATATAGAAAATATAGAAAAAAAATGCACTTATCAATAGGTGAAGTCTCTTTAGGCTCTGTTGATTCTCCCTCAAGATAGGAAGTTTTTCTTTATCTTTCTCTGTTTATCCTGCTTTGGTTCTTGGAATTTCGAACTCTATAATACAAGAGTTTGAAGGGCCTCTTGTATAGAGTTTCATCTTGGAAGGAAAATTGGATCTCATTCAAGCCATTGGAGATTCATACCATTTAGTATCAGAGCAAACATCTCTTTAAGGTGAACTATTATATGTTTATTTGTTGAATTTTTATTAAGAAAAAGCCAATAATAGTATTTGAACTCTGAATTACATGAAATTAGTCCTATTTGAAAGCTTATTCAATTGTGAAGTGTTTGCAACAAATTTGGAATGATGTGATTAAGAAATGACTGACTTATGGTGAAATCACTACAGCTTGATCTTTTGCTCTGTTTTATGAAAATTGTTCTTAGTAATCTACATATCTTCGATCTTGTGAGCCAGTTGTGTGTTTTTTTTTTTTTTTTTGAATTTGCAACTGCTTTTAGATATATTGTTAAGTGTTTTGCTTATCTCTTTGTGGGAATTGGACCTATTCTTTGACTCATACTCTTGAATTTATCTTTGGCACTCTTCACATTCTACATGTTTGCTAAAATGCCTCTTTGCCCTTGTTTTCTTATCTATTGAGAATTGCTTGCTTGAATTGTTTTGAGAGATTTTCTTATAACTTGGAAGTTCTAGAAATCACTAAGCAACTCTAGTGAGTGAGGAACATAAAAAGGCAAGAGGATGAGACTATCGTTATAAAAACTGTAAAGAGTGAGAGCAAACATGAGAGTTGAGAGTTTTTCCTTTTTGAGTGAAACACTTAGGAAGAGGCAAGATCCTTGTTTTCTATTACTTACTTCTTATTTTGTAGGCACCTTGTTTAATTCAATTTTCAAGATGTTGCGTGAAGAAGAGCAAAATCGAAACAACAACTAAGGACCTAGTGACCCACTTATGCAAGAAATTGTTGGAACTTTGAGATCCTTACAAAAACAAATGGAAATGATTGAAAGGAATGTTAGAGCACTATCCACTTGGATGGATAGATAAGAATAAACATTGGGCCAAAGAAGGGGATTCTATAACCTCGACAACCTTACCTCGAGACAGATGATGAGAGAAGAAGACAACTCTCCTCATGCCAATTATGGAGTTAGGGATGACCTATCCTAAAACTTTCAAGTGAGTTTCCAGCCTTTGGGAATCTAGGGTGGAGGAAGGCTTGGAGCTAGAGGAGGAAGAAATGGGAGGGCATGGGTAGTGATTTGAGAGAGAGTTTGTTAGAATACCAAAGGATCAGAAATATACTATAAGGGACAAAAGAGATATGAACAGTATCTAGATCGGGATGAAGAGGGTTTCAAAGAGGAGAAGGAATTTGGAAAGACTAAATTGAAAATCCCTTCATTCCAAGGAAAGAGTGATCAAGATGCATACCTTGAATGGGAGAAGAAAGTGAAGCTTGTCTTTGATTGTCACAACTATTCAAAGCTTACAAAGATGAGGCTACCGGTGGTAGAATTCATCGACTATGCCATCATATGGTGGGATTAATTGGTGACTAATCGAAAGGGAAACTTAGAGAGGCCGGTGGAGACATAGGAGGAATTGAGGACCTTGATGAGGAAAATATTTATACCTCCTCGCTACCATAGAGATATCTACAACAAGTTTCAAAACCTCTGGCAAGGTAGCAAGAATGTGGAAGATTACTACAAGGACATTGATGTAGCCATTATAAGGGCCAACATCGTTGAAGATAGGGTGACTATAATGGCTAGATTCATGAGCGGCTTGAATGGGAACATAGCTCACACTTTGGAGCTTTAAGCTTATGTGAGTTGGAAGAGATGTTTCTTAAGGCCATGAAGATAGAGAAACAATTCAAGAGCAAGGCACCTTACAAAAATCCTTTCACCAATTCTAAGCCGGTGACCACTACCTTCAAGCCTAATCCTTTGAGATGGGATGATACTCCTAAAGTAGCTTTCAAGAAAGGGTCTAAGGGGAAAGAAGAGAACAAGGACAAGAGCAAGGTGCAGGTGGCATCTAGTAGAGCTAGAGATGTTCAATGCATTAAGTGTAAGGGATATGGACACTATTCCAGTAATTGCCCAACCAAGAAGGCCATGATAATCAAGCCTAATTAGGAGGTCACAGGCGAAGATGAAGGTGTAGGTGAGCAA
Source organism: Catharanthus roseus (assembly GCA_028651295.1). Taxonomy (NCBI): domain Eukaryota; kingdom Viridiplantae; phylum Streptophyta; class Magnoliopsida; order Gentianales; family Apocynaceae; genus Catharanthus; species Catharanthus roseus. The sequence continues at coordinate 19,446,188 of JAPQWS010000168.1, read as the reverse complement.
GAAAATGAGGAGTCTCCATATGAAACGGAGGTCTTGGTGGTTTTGAGATCCCTTAGTGCTCAAGCTTTTGAAGACGAGTCTAGCATACAAAGGGAGAATGTTTTTCACATGAGATGCCACATAGAAAACAAGGCTTGTAATGCCATCATTGATGTTGAGAGTTGCACCCATTTGGCAAGTACCTGTTTGGTGGAAAAATTGAACTTGCCAACCACTGAGCATCCTAAACCTTACCAATTGTAATGGTTAGATGATAGTGGAGAGGTGAGGGTGACAAGGCAAGAATTAGTGTCCTTTTCTATTGGGAGATACAAGGATGTGGTTCTTTGTGACGTTAAGCCTAGGCAAGCTGGTCATCTCTTTTTTGGAAGACCATGGCAATTTAATAGGAAGGCCATCCATAATGGACACAAGAACACCTATTCTTTTGAGAAGGATAGGGTCAAGATTTGTCTCAAACCCCTCACTCCATTCCAAGTGTATCAAGATCAATTGAAAATGAGAGAAAAGGAGTTAGAAGAGAGAGTAGAGGAAAAAGAAAAGGGAGGAGAGATCAAAGAGAGAGAGGAAAACCAAAAGAGACAAAGAAGAAAGGAGTGGTAATAAATGAGGGAAAGGAGAGACTAGAATGGGTTTCTTTGCCAAGGAGAGTGAGATTTGTGAGGTAGAGGCTAAAGAAACCATCTTACTCCTTATGTACAAAGGAGCTTATTTTCTTCTAATGAAATTATTTCTTCTTTATCTCAAGCAATTTTAGGTATTATCAAGGAGTTCGAGGATGTCTTCCCAAAAAAGGTGCCAGAGGATTGCCACCCTTAAGAGGCATAGAGCATCAAATCAACTTTGTTGCCAGAGCCGTGTTGCCAAATTGACTCAACTATAGAGCTCACCTGAGGAGACTAAGTAAGTTCAATGATAAGTGGAGAAGTTTCTTGCTAAGGCTCATATTCGAGAAAGTCTTAGCCCGTGTACAGTGCCGGTACTTCTAGTCCCTAAAAAGGATGGTAGTTGGCATATGTGCATTGATTGTAGAGCTATTAATAATATTACCATTAAGTATCGACATCCTATTCCTAGACTAGGTAATTTGCTTGATGAATTGCATGGATCCATGATTTTATCTAAATTTTATTTGAAATCGGGTTATCACTAAATCCGAATGAATGAAGGAGATGAATGGAAAACCTCTTTTAAAACCAAGTTTGGTCTTTATGAATGGCTTGTCATGCCTTTAGGTCTCATCAATGCACCTAGCACATTTATGAGATTGATGCATCATGTCTTGTGTGAATTCACTTGGAAATTTGTTGTTGTGTATTTTGATGACATTTTAATTCATAGCAAGGCATATGAGGATCATTTGCATCACATTAGACAAGTTTATTTTGTGCTTATAAAGGAACAATTATATGTCAACTTGTGAAAATGTGAATTTCGTTTGGAAAAGATAACTTTTCTTGGCTATGTTGTTTGTTCTGAAGGATTGCATGTAGATCTTGTCAGGGTGAAGGTGATAGAGGAAGAGCCAACTCCTAAGAGTATCACCGAAGTTAGAAGTTTCCATGGATTGGCTAGTTTCTACCGAAGGTTTATTAAGGATTTTAGCTCCATTGCTAGTCCCTTCACCAAGGTTATTAAGAAGACCAAAGGATTTACTTGGGAGGAAGCTCAAGAAAAATCCTTCAAAGCTTTGAAAGAAAATTTGTGAAATGATCCACTTCTCATGTTGCCAAATTTTGAAAAGATATTTGGCATCGAGTATGATACATCAGAAGTAGGAATCGGAGGAGTTCTAATGCAAGACAAGAAACCCATTGCCTACTTTAGTGAAATGTTGTGGGAAGCTACTTTGAACTATGAAATATATGATAAGGAATTGTACGCCTTGGTAAAGACATTAAAGCATTGGCAACATTACTTGTGGCCGAAGGAGTTATCATCAATACTGATCATGAATCTTTGAAGTATTTGAAGGGCCAACAAAAGCTCAACAAAAGACATGCTCGGTGGATGGAGTTAAATTGAGAAGTTCCACTACGTCATCCACTACAAGAAGGGAAAAGAGAATGCGGTGGTCTTATGGAGCATTTTTGCATAAAAAAGCTTACGATATCTTGCATGAGCATTTCTTTTGGCCTAAGATGAAAAGGGATGTCGAGAGGTTTGTGGTTAATTGTTTGGATTGTAAGCATGTTAAATCTTCTCCTTTACCTCATGGCTTGTACACATCTTTACTGATTGCCAATGTACCTTGGGAGGATGTTTCTATGCATTTCATTTTAGGACTCCTTTAAGAAAGGATTCTATCTTTGTCGCTGTAGATCGTTTTTCTAAAATGTCTCATTTTATTGCTTGTAGGAAAATGGATGATCCATCTCATATTGGTAGCTTGTTCTTTAAAGAGGTTGTGAGATTGCATGGCATGCGTAGAACTGTAGTTTCGAATTGAGATATCAAGTATGTTAGTAATTTTTGGAAATTGTTATGGAAGAAACTTTGGGCTAACTTACTTTACTCCACTTTTTGTCATACTCTAATGGATGTTCGAATCGAGGTTGTTAATAAAACTGTCTGCCAACTTCTTATGACTATTCTTAAAAAGCATATTAACAAATGGGAAGAATGTGTGTCTTTATTGAATTTGCTTATAATAGGGCTTATCATTCTACTACTACGTTTTCTCCATTTGAAGTTGTCTATGGTTTTAATCCACTAACCCTTATGGATTTGATTTCATTACCAATTGACCATCAACTGAGTTTCGATGGTAAGAGAAAGGCCAAATTTATTAGATCTATTCATGCTAAGGTCCATGACCACGTTAAAAAGAGAATGAAATGGTGGCTTCTAGGAAGAAAAAAGGATGAGAGAAGGTGTCCTTTGAACCCGGAGACTAAGCTTGGGTGCATTTAAGGAAAGAATGAATCCCTAACCTCTGCAAGGGAAAGCTTGATGCTAGAGGTGATAGACCATTTCAAGTCCTGGAAAAGATCAACAACAATGCATATAAGATTGATCTTCTCGATAAGTATAACGTTAGTGCTACCTTCAATGTTTGTGACTTATCTGTGATGTAGATGCGGATTCGAAGATGAATCATTTCAAAGGATGGGCGGATGGTATGACCCGAGATGAACAAGAGACCGTAGAATTATTGCAAAGATCCCTCACAAGAGCCATCGCTAGAAGAATAGAGAAGGAGCACCAAGGAAAAATAGCCATATTTGAAAAGAAGATCCAAAACATTGCTTGGCAAATGCTAGGAGAACAAGAAGGAGCTTTTAGAGGAACCAAGGCACTCTTATTTTCCCAGTTGCAAGTGGAGGAAGCCAAAGGATCAAGCTTGGAGGATTTAGATGTTTTAAAATCAAAGAAGAAGGAAGGCTTGGACCCTACCGTAGGCGGTAGGATACACCCTACCATCCACGGTAGGATACTGTTTATAGAGGAGGAAATGGCACAAGACGTACCGCTAATGGTAGGTCTACCTTTCCGCTGCTGGTAGGGTTTCGAAACAAAATTTGGTTTAGGGGCTTACCTACGGTGCGCGGTAGGGCAAGGCATACGGTCAACGGTAGGTCTCCGGTAGCTGAGGACATTGGGAGTTTTACCTCCCTTGCCTCATCTGATTAATTGTTAAGCTTCTTTTGACTTGTAATTAAGTAGCCTAAAAGCCCATCTACTTATCTTAAACTAGATTAACAATTAGGGTTGGGAGTTAATGATATGGAACACTATATATATATATATTTTTTCACCCTTCGAACACACGTTGAATATATTGAATGAAAACTTGAGTGAAGAACCTAGGGTTGTTGAGGTTTCTCCAACTTCCTTGTAAATTAGGGATTTCTATCTATTGCACAATGGTAGGTAAGTGATTCTTGAATTGAATGCAAGAGTTCTTGTTTTATTCCCAAATCCTTTTCTTCCTTGAGGTGCTAGCTTTTGTATAGCTAGTGTTGCGAGGAGTTTAGGTCTTCCTTATGTGTGGAGAATAAGTGAAGTCTCTTTAGGCTTTGTTGATTCTCCCTCAAAGATAGGATGTTTTTCTTTATCTTTCTTTGTTTATTTTTCTATTTTGGTTCTTAGAATTTTGAATTCTTCAATCAAGAGTTCAAAGGGCCTCTTCTATAGAGTTTCATCTTGGGAGGAAAATTGGATCTCATTCAAGCCATTCAAGATTCATAACAAAAACCTTCTCAATTCCTCTTCAATTACTTAGTTTCTTAGAAATCAGACATTGAATTGAATATCTTGGGTAGAGAAGCAAATCGACGGAGCAATTTTGAGTTTTCTCAAGCAAATTGAGAGACGAGCTCGGGTGACCCTCGAAACCGCAGAAATGATTCTTCTCAATCCTAAGCTTTCTTTTCCCTTTATACTTATGAATTCTACAATTGAATTGTGTTTTGTTAGGATGTTGTGTAGCTATTTGAATGAGGATTGAACCCTAGTTTTTGGATGATATGGGTTTTGATGGATTTTTATAAAATTGACGTCTGATTTTCATTGGGTTGTTATTCAATTGTGTTTTTATCTTGATTGATTTGCATAGAATTGATTATATAACAAAATTTGGTTGGAATGGAAAAAGGAAAACCAATTTAGGGCAATTAATGGAATAATAGGAGTTCGCAATTGAATAGAGATATTCTCTGCACTTTTAGGTCTTTATAATCACTTAATCGTATTACATTCATAATCGGTTAGAGAGAACTTCTCTAAGGATTAGTGAATAGAGTGGCTCTCACCTAGAGATAGGGATTGCCCGAGGCAACGTGTGATGGCCTAACCTTATTTTATTAAACATTGCTTCATGATTTTTCCAATCAAAATAGTTGACAAAATCTAGGGGGATTCCACCATTCAAACTCTTTTCTTAATTTTTTTTGACCTCTCGAGCAAAATGTTTTCATCTAATCGTTTTCTTATTAGTTTTTAAGTTTCTTCTCAAAAATAAGTTTTATTTGACTAGACCTTAGATTAAACGGTTAGTATTTTGGCTTTCTATTCCATGAGTTTGACAACTCTGGTGTATCTCTTTTACTACAGTAATAAGTGCACTTGCATGTTGCGTATTTTTAGGACATACCCCATTTTAAACATCTGTTAGAGCTTCACACCTTCATCCTTCAGATGTCACTCATTCCTTCTACTTCCTCGATTTACACAAATAAAGCCTCCTCCGTAAAGTTTCGAACATTTCCACATTGTAATGCCATTGCAACTGCATCTAAGCCTTCCTGGAGGTACTTAATTTCTTCACTCACAACATCAACAATTCTTGTTTTCTTTTTCTTTAGCTGTTCAATTTCTTTAGATGTTGAGTTGGGTGCTGCTTTTGAAGACAGGGAGACATCATTGTTTGCCTCATCTTGAACATCAAATTCATCATCTATTTCATTAGAATTTTTGTCATTAGCTTCCCACTGAGCTCGCATTTTTTCAGGACAAACAACCCAACTTCCAGTAGCACGATAGTTTCCAAATATTTCATCAAATTTTCCAAAATTTGGAACTGGGGTATGAGGAAGATAAGAAGCACTTGGTTTTTCCTATTAAAAATAAAGTAATAGTATAAGTTAGTTGTAAGGAACTTCAAACTTACACATATTTTGAAACCAAAAGAACCAAACTAACCAAACTTATTCTGGAGAAGAACAATCAATCAAATGGCCCATCAGCTGGATGTTGAAAGACACTCAAGAAACATATAACCAGAAGATGCAGTTAATTTTGGATCTAAAACCCCTTCTTCAATCAATTCCTTGCTAACTTTGACAAAAAAAAAATCATGCTTAAAATAACACTAAAATTGATCAACAATAAAGAAACAAATCTATTGCACTACATTCAAGTACTTGAAAGCCCACATAGACATAAACAAGTGAACTTTCAATTGAGAAGCCAAAAGAACATAAAAAATCCAAGATCATAAAAATGAACTTCTCTAAAACATAATCATGCAAACATAAAATTCTAATAAAACAGTAAATCAAAACCAGTAGACAAAAAATTCACAAGTTTACCAAAATCCCATCAAATAAAACGATTAAAATTCACATAACTCAAAATCGAAAGCAAAACTTCAAAGATAGAATAAAAAACATACATGCACCTGTGTCTATAAAAACACAACAATCACAAAGCACAACAAGTTCATTAGTCTTCTTAAGCAATCCTTGATGCCTCTCTAAAAAGGTAACTGGTTAGACAAGATATTTACACACTGCTCGCAAAAAGATTGCCCATTCTAACAATTTCAATTAGATAAACAAGCCCAACTACCACCAATGTATATCACAGTTAAACAACTCTAGGAACATCTAAGAAAAAAGCTCAGATTATATTTTCATAGAAAATCAGTAATTATTCCATAAAAAAGTAATTAAAGATCACCAAATCTGTATTTTACCTTTAGATTATTAGTCCAAACATCCACTTTAGCTTGAATCATAAATGTTGAATAGTTAAAACCGAAGCCACTTTTCTTTTGTAAGAGGTCTTTCACAATGCCAAGGTGTTTCTTCTAAGTTTTTACCCGATTTTTTTTGGGTCACAACTCACACCAAATTTCAATGCAATAGCGATTTCTGCTGCTCTATAAGTAGTTTTTGCAAATGAGCCTCTAATTTTTGTCATTTGCTTTTGGCCCAACAATGTATCTATAAGGCAGTCTCATCAATCCATTTCAAGTTTCTTTTGTTATTCACTTAGAAATCATACTGCTCCATATCCACTTGTTTAAAGAAATTTGAAAATAGCACAATAGAAAACCTTTTGTTAAAATGCATTAAAAGGATGTTCTAACATCAAGCTCAAAATACTATTAAAAGTATAATCAAAACATGAGTTCAAGATAATAAAATGTAGTTTTTGCTAATAAGATAATCAAATATCAAATCAAAGTTATAGAGTAATTATAGTTTACATTAAAACTATGCTGAGAGGAAACATGATGAATTCTAGTGTAATCTCTCCATAAATAAAATAAAATTTCTCCCTCAAAGATTCTCCTTCTCTAAACTCATCAACTAGGCTTGAAATCGTCGAGTCATCTTCTATTGCATGAGTATTAAGTTAGTCAACAGCCTCGATCAGTAGATGCTCAAATGGATCAATGCCCATGAGATAATTAAATGCAACAAGCTATAGCGATATCTCCTTGTGTATCACCTTTGTTAAGAGCCTTAGTGCTACTCACTAAAATTTTAAACCCCTTCTTCAAAATGCCAAAAGTTCTTTCAATCACATTTCGCAACGAAACATGACGATAGTTAAAGAGCTCCTAAGGATTTTTAAGAAGATTGTTATTATATTCTTTTATATGAGAACGTGAACTTCTAAATGGGGTAAGAAAGCCACTTCTTAGCTGATACCCGACATCAGCTAAATAATATTTCCCTAAAGAGAAACAAAGAATTGTGATTAAGGATAATTAACAAATAAAACCTAAAAGATAATCTATTTTCTCACATCATCAATTTAACATTCACCTTGAGGAAAAGCCAAACTATCGATTTCTCTAGTTAAAGCATCATTGTGAACTCTTGAATCTGAGGTTGACCCTTCCCACCCTGGTAGAGCATATGTGAACTTCAAATCAAAAGTACAAGTAGCGAACACATTTTGTGTTGGCTATTATTTTCTTCCTATATATTAGAACCTCATTATTTGAAGCTTTTATTCAAACATGTGTACAATTAATTGCACCTACACTATCCTGCAAGAAAAATAATAACCATGGCTACAAAAATGTCATAATTAAGATAATAACCTTTATTTTTTATTTTCAATAAATATTTACCTTGAGATAAAGCCAATAACTTGATTCTTTCCTAATTTCCTAAGGATACTCTTCACCATTAGGTTGCTCAAGAAAATATATTTTAAGGAAATAATAACTTAAGGTACCTCATGAAAGTGTCGAATAATAGCCTCTCCTGAGCGCATAAAATTAAATTTAATTATGCAATTCCGTACATCATAAGCATGTCTATGAAGAAATCTAGTCATCCGCTCTTCCACGCTACTACGAGTACTTTCTTGAAGAAGGCCTCTTTGTCTAATTAAGTAGACAAGATTTACAATGGTCTCTTTTCCTACACGTAATTGTTACTCAACAATCTACCTCTCTTAAACTAGTAAGTTTTTTTTTTAACTAAAATATGCCTATAATAATTCCTCTCCTGAGAAATTACTTGTCTTTCAGAGTTGGGCTCATGAATCAATGACAAAAGAAAAGTAGCATGCGGCAGTATATGCAACTGCACATGTTGCAGAACATTTTCCAAGCTTATCCCATTGCTCACCTTCATCCAACTATGTTTAATAACAGCAAAAATTGCATTAGCAAAGAAAAAATCAAATACCAAGACTTCACCTTTAGGATTCTAATCAGGGACTAAAGATTTCTGAAAGTATCTAAAAGTGTATCAAAAAGGCCCTGGGAGAAAATGTTTTATGCCTAAAGATTTCATCACTGCATCGAGTAAAGAAAGGAAGCCACTGCAACAAGACAACTTTTCCAAACTAGGAAAAACTGAGTAAGTACCTTAGGTGGCAAGAATATGTCATAAAACGCTAAAAAGTTTCCAGACAAGTTTCTTTCAAACTGTGGAATCCGATCTTTTGTTTAGGCAACTAACCGTTACTTTCTTGACCAAAATTCAACAAATTGATATTACACAAGTGCAATCTACTGTCATGATCATCGCCATCATGGCTAAATTTCCAGAAATAGGAACTTTTAGAATAACAGATTTTTGCTTATTTTTGCAGTCGATGTCCAAATACAACCAATTTTCAACATGATTAATGTGTAACGGATTTACAAAATAAGAAAGATTATGAACCTACGCAGTTTTACACATCAGAAGTAAAAGAAACTTTTGATATGACTTTAGTGGAATAGAAGATAAGAATTTCACTATGTATGTATATTATAATGCTCTCATGTCCAACAAACATAACAAAGAATCAACTCAAGAGTATTAAAAGCATGAAGAGTACACAAGTCCATTGGATTCAGCGCAATTCAACTGCTCCTATACTATATGATGGCTAAACAAAAAAAATTAAAACGTAAATACAGTGTTCAAAGAAAATATTACTCATAGATTAACCTCATATAAAAGAACATTAGTTCTTTGCTTAAGGAAAGTTAAAAAATTAGTCAAGAGCCTTATTTCTTATACAATGTTTAAAGAAAATTTGACTCATAGAATCCAGAACCTCTGTTTATTGTTAACTCATAAAATCTTACTCATTATCATCTAAAACAAAAATTCAGCATTTTGGAAATATTCTGTTAAGTCAAAGAGCATTTCTTATGAAACAAACGACCATCAAAGCCCCAAGAATCCATACCTGTAGAAAAATTGTTGGAGATATCACATCAGTATATGATTCTCCTACATTATCTAGGATTCTATGAGAGATTATTTGGTTAGAATCTTATATTAATTCTACATTAGGATACTTTGTATTATGCTATTATTATAACAATATTCCTTATTAGTCGTTGGTTAGAATCCTATATTGATTAGAATTAGGATACTTTGTAGCCTATAAATAGTAAATCATAATGAATAAGAAATACAATCAATTGAAACATTCAATATTATTCTTCTCTGCGCCCTAAATTTCTTAACATGGTATTAGAGCCAGAGCAAGGTTTGAAAAAGAAGAAGAAAAAGAAAAAAAAATCTTTAGACATTGATGGTTGCTTTATCGAAAAAAAATTATAAAGCGACATCAAAGGAATTTTCGATGACGGATAACGGAAGCCACTGCGACTGATGGAAGAAAACCACAACGACTGCGACTAATGGAAGAAGATCACAACGACTGCGACTGATGGAAGAACCATAGCGACAACGATTGATGACAAAAAAACCACAACGATAGCGATTGATGACAAAAACCATAGCGACAGCGAGTGATGGCAAAGACCACAATGACAGATGGTGGAAGACTACCAGATGTGCAATTTGCACGATACAAAAAAAAATTTTGAAAATTGTGACAAGTTGGACATGCAATTTTGCACGTTCCAACTTGAGGGAGGGTGTTGGAGATATCACATCAGTATGTGATTCTCTTAGATTATCTTGGATTCTATAAAAGATTATTTGGTTAGAATTCTATATTGATTCTACATTAGGATAATTTGTATTATGCTATTATTATAGCAGTACTTTGTAGCCTATAAATAGTAGATCATAATGAATTGTTAGAATCTTATATTGATTAGGATTAGGATACTTTGTAGCCTATAAATAGTATATCATAATGAATAAAAAATACAATCAATTGAAGCATTTATTTTTCTCTGCGCCCTAAATTTCTTAACAAAAATTGAATTGAGCATTGAAACTTCATCGATTTCTCTTGTTTGTTTGTTAAAAAAGCTATTGAAATTGCTGATTAACCATTAAATTTTGACTAATTTGTAGACCTTTTGCATTCAAAAAGAGCAGAAGACCGTTGTAATACCCAAAAACCGAAGAGACCAGAGTGCATATTGCGAAGAACAGAGATTCAACAAATTTTGCTGCTAATTGCATTTTCCTCATTTAAAGTAAAAAATAATGTACAAGGTGATCAGAGGCCACTAAATAAAAAAATAAAATTACTACTTTTTCTGCAGAATTAAAAAAAAAAAAAAACCTTCATGTGAATTTAAGTAGATTGAGGTCAACTTTGGAATGAGCAGCAGCATAAAATAGAGTGAAAATTTCCCCTTCTGGTAAAAATTAGGCAACGAGCTAATTTGAAAGTTTCAGCAAACAACATTCCCAAGTCATTTTCATAAGATTAAATAACAATATAAAGATTAACATAACTCTTCTACATCATCTTCTTCTTGACAACACTTTTATCTCGTGGATTTGATATCACATTAGCATAACCAACTTCCTCTAATGAAGTCCTAGAGCCAAAAATATTAAAAGGGCACAAGTTTTGAAGGGGTTTACTGGGCGAAAGATGAGTTCGTGATGATGAGAAATTTTTGAGGGGCATGGATTGGGTAACGAAGGAAGTCCATGCCTGCTAGTGTTTGAGGCGTTGGAGTTTAGAGAGGATGCAGGTCTTTTCCCGCTGGAACTGGACACCATGGATGTAGAAGAAATCAGAGCAAAGATTGATCAGAGAAAGATGAAGATACTATCAAAGGAGTTGATCAAAGAAGCAAGGAGTAAGCTATTCGTTTTCTTCTTTGAGCAATTGAGAAGGCGAGAACGGTCCGCGATTTCCATCTGATTGACTTCTACCATTTTGAATTAAGTTCTCCTTACTAATTTCCTCACATAATTTTCCTCACTATTTTCTTTCATTTCCAAACAAAGGAAAATTATTTCAAATAAATGGATTTTCTTTTCCACCTCAAATTCCCTAAACCAAACCAAACAGGGCCTTAACCTTGAATTTGGTAGGATTGTAGGAATTTCCAAATTCTCCTATCTCAAACCTCTATATATAGAGAGAGAGTGTTTCTCTTCTTATTCACACCATTGAAGAGAATTTCTGCACAAGATCCTTGTAGCCTGTCCGCCACGATTTCGTCTCAAGTATATGAGAGGATTCGGTTTGTTGCTTCTCCCATGTTCATGATTTTTTTTTTTTTTTTAAATACCATGAAAACCGAATTGAAGACTTTTGATTTCAAACACATTCCTCAATTTATGCAGCATCAATTGACTTAATGTTTTTTTTTTTTGCATGCTTAATGTTGCATTGAAAATCAAGTTTGCTGCAGTCAATTGCTTGAATCCTTTGATATCCAAAATATATGCATGATACATTTTTCTTTTTTTTTTTTTTTCCTTCCGTCTTTTTTCATTTTTTTTTTTTTTGCTAGACCCTTTTTTCTTGTTATCATATGTGGTTCTGTGCTAACAAAATTTCACTTTTAGACAAGTGTAATTATCGGCGAATTGTCGAATTCTCAAGACGGCAAAACACTAGTACTAACTATGTCTTTGCTATTTAATCAAATAAAACGTCTAAAAAGATTTTCAAAAGTAAAGAAATAATTGAAAACAATTAACAACACACTTTTGTAGGACTCACGATTGTACTTAGCACATGCAACAAGCCCTTTAAACCCTTAAGTTAACCCTAGAGAACGAGTAAAGTCTCGTGAAGATTTACAGAACACATACCCACAAACTCACGAAAGAAACAAAAACAACCAAAATGAAAACAAATTCCTAACTATACAAAACCTAAAATAAACAAAAAAAAAAAAAAGCATATGGTCACCTTTAAACATAGTCAAGCACCACATAACCGCCAAAGACTCATCAAAGCATAAAACAAAAGTCAACCAACACATCCAACTTCTCGTCTTAGCATATATGAACAATGATGTGTGTATATTCTTATGTCTACTTTTGATAATATGCAAAGAAAATGCTAACGAATTAACCATATGATTCATTCTATTAAGCTAAATTCCATAAGCTAACACCCTTCCACTCCAAATTCTAGCTAAATTCACCCCGGATTAGGCAGGACATCCAAGCTTGTAACGTTAGGCTAGGAACATAAGTGGATATTAAACACAGGTAAATGAAAAACAAACGAATGAGAATATGAGCTAATGCAATCGAAAGGAAAACAAACTCGAGATAACTAAAACCTTTAAGTCGTTTCACTCAATTCTCACAAAAAATAAAAATAAAAATAAAAATTTACCTCATAAACAGATCCCACACATCCCATTCGAACTTTCTATTTTCAACAATCATTCAAACCCAAGGAAGTGTATATGTGAGAAAAAAGGAATAAAGCACTTTTTTGAAGAGATAAAAAGGCTTATAATTCTCTCTCTCTCTCTCTCTCTCTCTCTCTCTCTCTCTCTCTCTCTCTCTCTCTCTCTCTCTCTCTCTCTTCTTATTCTCTTTTTCTCTTTCTACTATTTTTCTCGTCTTCCTCATTTTTTCTTCTTTTTTAACAAATGATTGAAGAAACACAAACTTTTCTAACAAAGGGTTTATTTTCTCAATATTTTTCTTTGAATAATCGCTCTCTTGTGTTTTCTCTTGTTTGATTAATGCTTTCTCACATAAATTTACAAAATACTCCTTTCTCTCAAAATTTTCTTTTCTCACTTTTTTTCCTCCACACTTCTCTATGATGCTCACTCAAAATTGACTCAAAAGTATAGATCATTAGCTCATCGATTGAGGATTTTATATTAAAATGTGACTTTAAATACAAAGAAAAAAAGGGGAACGAATCCTTAGGCATGAAGCTCAAATGGTCAGTGAAGGCGTAAGGCCATCTTCTCTGGGATCAAAACTAGACTCTTTGGTTCAAGGTGTAGAAAATAAGCTCTAGAAAAATGCTTGAAAACAAATGATATTTGGCAATTTCACAAGATTCTCAAAATATATTTCTACTCCACAAACAAAGTCATTATGCATAAAAAAACCATTGATAAATACTGCACAGACAAAAGAAGGATGCTTAGTTAAACTAAGTACTACGCATATTCAAAGTTTCAAGAGGTCAATGTAGTTCTTTCTACTATCTAGTGACAAATACAAAAACGAACAAATATTTTTTGGTGTTTTCAAGAATGACAATGAAACAAAAACAACTATTTACAAAAAGCTAACTTGAAAGAAACAAAAATATTTTTTTGAGAGTTTTCAAAAATTTTCCATGTTTTTGGAGTTTTTGGAATTCTTTTAATTTTTTTTATTTTCCCAAAAATAATCAAACAAATTAACCAACTAAACTAGATAGCATAAATAACAAACAACAAAGCATTCCCCCACACTTAAAATTGCATTGTCCTTAATGTTGGGGTCAAACTACCCTAACACATACAAACCAACAACAAAAACATAAAGAAAGGAAAGAATTATAAAAACTAATAAAAGAAAAAACAACTTACAATTAAAGCAATTAAAATGAGCAACATAGAGGGAAAAAAAGAACTGGAACTAACCAATCTAAACTCTCCAAATTAGTCAAAAAGACACAAATTAACTGAAAAAATAAAAGAAAGACAAGGTAACACAAGAAAAGATTTTGTTGGGGAATCCTATGGATCATTTGGTGTGCAAGTATTTAGGCTTCAAAATCAACCGTTTAGAGTGTTCTTCCAACTCAAAGACTTGATGTGTGGTTTCTATCCTAACAAAATTCCACTTTTAGGCAAGCATACCTATTAGTGTAATGAGGTAAGGAAAGTCTTCGGATTGTCGAACTCTCGGGATGGCCAAGCACTAGTACTACCTAAGTCTCTACTGTTTAATCAAATAAAACATTTGAAAAGATTTTTATAAGTAAAGAAACAATTAAAAACTAAGAACAATGATTAAAAAGGTTTTAAAATTAAGTTTGTAAAAAGCGTGTTTAAATGGTAGAATCCCCCTAGAACCTTAGTTTTACTGAGAAAATCATTGTAATTAATTATTAAAAGCTCGTTGGTTGGATCTCACTCTAATATCGGGTAATCGCTATGTCTAGGCGAAGACACTCCTATTCAACTTAAACGTTTAGAGAAGAATGTCTTCCCACCATAACCCTATTATAAACAAATTATAGATTATAGTTATTAATTAATTAATGATCAAAGAACCGTAATTAGTATGTCTATCAATTACCAATTCCTTTTATTCAATTAATACATAGATTATTCATCTTTTTTCAATTCAAATTAATCTTGCGAAATTAAATCTCGAGAAATCGGTAAGCAAACACAGTAATTGAAAAAAAACAAGAATTAAATAATCAAACCAAGAAATTCATATACAACTTAATCAAGTATTCTAGGCTTCACCCCCATTCAAACACAAATAGAATTAACGGTAAACATTATTCTAAAACATAAAATCATAGGAAAATTCATAAAATGAAATAAGTTTAGTGAGCTTCGGAAAGATAGTGAAGACTCCATGGTCCCGGTGAATGGCCAAGCTCGTCTTCCGAGTCGCTTGAAGAAACACCCAAATCGGATCTTCTAATCTTCTTACAAAATTATGGAATTGAAAATAAAACTTAAGCTTATGAAATTAATCTAGTTAATGGATTTTATATAAGAGAAATTTCCTCCTAATCCTACATTAAGTAAGATTACCCTAATCATTTCCTAAAAAGAGTTGAAAACCAAATTACAAAAAGAAAGAAAATAGGAGTGGAAATAGGAATCTGAAAAATTGTAAAAACTTTCATTTTAGCCCTTCCTTGTGAATTTCCAGATCCAAAAAGCTCCTGCCCAAAGAATGGCTTTTTTTCACTACTTTCTTGACTAGGTATGTAGGTTTCATTTCTTGAGTCTGTTTGAGATCTTTAATGCACTATTCAAGTCTTGATGTCTACATATGATTTGTAAATAAATTTCATAGATTTACAAAACATCTTGAATCATATCAATTGGAGCTCTACAGTTCGAGTTATGATCTTTTTAAGAAAATGTGTCAAACTGAAACGTCATGTGAGAAAGCTGATTTTTGCACTATACTTTGGATGATAAAATGAACTTCGATTGAGATAAACTTTAGCTTTCTAGAAACATCATGAAGACTTATAAAATATTCAATAAGGACAGTCTTCAATTAAGTTTATTATAAAGGTAAAAAAAAAAAAACCACCGAAAGCGAATTTGCTCGGCCAAGGAAATACTGTTTTTGGCAGCTTCACGTTTCTTTTCTTTTTTCGTCCATTATTACTCTATAGATTCCTGTTTTGATTTGTTTCCACTCTTAACTCCCAATAGATTTCCCATAAGAATAAGAGAAGAATTTAAGGGTAACTAATCCATTTTATTTAACAATTTACCTCAAAAAAAAGATGTAAAACCAATATAATCAAAAGGGTAAAAATGGACATATCATGTCTCTTTCTTTATAGGTTAACAAGAAGTCCTCGATAAATAGGCAAGTCTTTGTCAAAAACAATTACTAAACATCCAATGAAAGACCACAATCATTCGTCAAATATGCAAGTCTTCATCAAAGACAATGACTACATGTCCTATGAAAGACCACACTCATTCAGCAAATATCCAAGCCCTCATCAAAGACAACAACTACATGCAGCATGAAAGTCGACCATGATCATTCGTGAAAAGTACGCGATCTATAATAGCATGAATTCTCCTTCTCAAAGGCCACACGACACATCGCATAGAGATTTGGTCAAACAATATCAACTAGATTCCTCTTGCTTCAACTTCTTGCTCTGAACTACATTAACACGTTTCATTCACTTAATAGAATAATACTCAATGGGGAGGTTCAACACTCGAGTTTTCCTGAGAATTCCACAATAAAGAGAAGCATTGAGACTGGGCACAGGACATCTGAAGTCGCTGAGCTTTTTCACAGCGTACTATTGTCCAAGCGTCTGGAAGAGAATTTCAAGTTTGCAGTGATCTACTCAACTCATCTTTCTTTAGATCACCTCGGCACAGTTCCTTTATTTGGTCAAAGAACAATTAATAGAGAGATTTTGTGACATCAACTCAGAAATCACCCTCGATAACAAAGGCTAGTTCCATGGAGTTGCGAGCATCTCTTTTACACATATCACATGGCCACAAAAATAGCAACATCGACAATTAAGGGTCGCCATCAAGAAATCAACTTTGAGTTCAACCAAGTTTTGAAGTATGAAGTGCCTCCCCAAGGGTAGAACAACGATTACATTCCAAGTTCACTGAACCCTTCGCAACATCATTACACATAATCAAGGTTGGACAGCGGAAAAAGACTTTGTTATATAAGTCGAGCATTAAGAGCAGCAACACCAAACCTCCAACTTTCCTTAGGCTTAATTTTCTATCATGTTGGCTTTGTGTCTTTGATTTGCATAAGAAGGATATGGATATTTTTTTATCCCAACACTTTTAAGACAAAAAACTTTATGGAGGAAAGGGATTTTTCCTTTCACATTTTAATTAATAAGGTTCAGGAGTATCCATTTTTTACTAACTTGGACTTGTTACAGTGTATTAACAGTTTTAACCATGTAGTATAACTTTTGGTGGTTGCCTTGACACTGTTTATACTCATGTTTGTCAGGATTAACTTTGCAGTTTATGCTCATATAGTTAAGGAGCATTCGATTTGTCCATTTGAATTTGTTGGAGTAACTTTGTTGTTTAAACTCGTGCAATCAAGAAGTATCTATTTTGATTATTTGGATTTGAGATGACTGTTGTTTAAGTTCATGCAGTCAAAGAGCATCTTCATCATTTATGACTTGAGATGACTTTTGCAGTTTGAACTTGTGCAGTGAAAGAGCATTCATTTGCAAAAGTTGGACTTGAAGCAACTTTGCAATTTAAGCTCGTGCAGTCAGAGAGTATCATTTTCACCATTTTGGATTTGTTGGCGCGACTTTAGAGTTAAGGCTTGTGCAGTTAAGGAGCTTCTATTTCTTTCACCATTTTAAAGTTGCTTGTGTGGCATTCAAATCCTATTCGGGGATTCGTAGAGGATCCATTTATTTATTTAGATCTTGCACAAGTGTTTCACCTCTATTTGCAACGATGCTCAACTCCATGTCATGTGCACAAGTAGTAAGTTCTTCAAATGTTTTGGGCATGATTCCTTTGAGATGTATTGAAGTCCCCAATGCTTACATTGAATACATATCTCTAAGGCAAATAATTCACTTAGATGATCTTTGTAGTTCATATTTAGATTTCTCCATATGTTGATATAATCAATCACATATTCTTCTTTCCATTGGGGGAAGTTAGTTAATTTTACCGTGCTTACAACTTGACAAATACGAAAAACGATTCATAAATTCTTGCTCTAGTTCCCCAAGATATCAATAGTTCCATACTCTGAGTTCGTGTACCAATCGAATAGATTCCCTTTAAGAGATTGTACAAATTGCTTGACGAGAAGATCTCTATAATTCCAGCATCATTGCATGTCTTGATAAAGTGAGTCATAAATTGTTTGTGGCTTCCTTTCCCATCAAATCATTGAAATTTTAGTGGTTGATAACGAACATCCATCATCAGGTGATCAATCCTTTAAGAGTAGGGTATATCATAAGTGCTGATGGATTTGCTACCTTCTTCATGCTTTTCATTGATAGAGTCCTCGATAAAATCTCTCAATTGATCGACGAGAATCAAGCCACCGGAAGACACTTGGATATCATGATCTTTTTCTGAATGGACAACTTCATGTTGAATCTTCAGCTTCTTAGAAGAAGCTTGGCTTGTCTCACCACTCTTACCACTTGCTTGTCAATTGAGTAATGAAATGATCTTGTTTTCAGAGCATTTTCCAAGATCTTCAACTAACTTGTATGATTCGCTAGTTGCTCTTCCATACTAAGTGTCTCAGTCATCAGGACATGTGCCATTGAAGAAGAAGTTAAATCTTGCGACATAGAAGAGTTAGACCTCAACTCTTTTAGAGAGCTTTAAGGGAGAGAGTTATCACTTGATATTTCATAATCTTGCTTTTGAAAAAGATGATGTATTTGGAGCAGCCAATGAATGTTGGAATTCATTTTGAGAAAGTTCTCTTGACTTACTCCTCTTCAAGATTCCAATACTTGAAGCTTGTGAAAACATGCAAGAAGCATTGACAATTTCTATGATATCACCAACTTTCGAACAAGAAGATTTTGAGTTGTCATTATAGGGAGCCATGTACTTGATACTTGAAGATTTGCGGTTGAATGATTTGAACTTTGAGGAGAAGAGATGGGAGGAAGAGATTGTCCCCTTGGGTATGCCAAAAAGTATAATCTGCAAAATCTTAAGTGTATAAATTAAAAGACAAGAAAAATAGCTACAATGTTATTTATTTAATATTTGAAATAGTAAAGACAATCTCTAGAGAAGTTCCTAATTTGTAGGTTAATCCCCTGATTCTCCTCTTTAGCAAAATATTGATTCGAGGAACGCTTGATCTTGGGTAACAGAGCTGTTTAAGCATTCTTCGCACTCGAAGAAGACCTTTGTTGGAGAGTGATAGTTGTTATTTCGGCTATAATTTTGTATGTTAATTTCATCATTTTTCGTGATTTTAAGGTATAAAGTATTAAACTTAGTCAAATATCTCTCATTTGTGTCATAGGTGATTGTTGAATGAAGTACAACGAAGAACAAAAAAATAGGGATTGAAATAGAGCAAAAGCATAAAAAAACGACGCAAAATGGTGATAGGCAGCAACCTATCATCAGCCGTAGGCTACCCTACCAGCCGCGGTAGGCCCTTGGCAACAAAGGAAGTGGAAGACAGGAGCCTACATGGTAGGCTCCCCTTACCGCCCGCGGAAGGTTCCGGGCATCAAAGGACCAACTGGGAACAGAGACCTACTATGAAAGGTAGGTCCCTACCTATCATTGCCGATAGGTCCCATAAATAGCAGTACTTAGTTGTTTTTATGAGTTTTTGGCTCATTATTAAATTCCTTAGTTTTAGAGTTTCGAACATAGCTCTTTAGGAGGCGAATTAGGGCGATTATCTGTGGCAAATTTCCCCAAATTCTCACCTCAATCTGGTAGAATTTAGATTAGAGAACAAGAATTGAAGGATTACAAGGGGTATCAAAGATCGAAACAACGGATTCAGGCTTTGTGGGAGCAACTCGAGAGACGAACTCGAGCATGGTTTGGTACGCAATTCAGCTTCAAATTCTACTCATAAGCCTTTCTTTTCCTTCTCTATTAGTTTTAATTTTATTTAATTTCTATTTTCTATGATTAATTATGAGTAGTTAGATTGTTTGGATTAAGGGTTGAATCCTAACTTTTAGATATTATGGAACTAACTTGCAATTAGTGAAATTGAATGTTGCCTTTGATTGAATTGTTCTTCAATTGGTTATTTATGTGTAAATTGAGTATCATGAACTTAAATTAATCGCACGGTTGTTTGGAATTGAGAAAGGCAGAATAGCCAAGGGCTTTCAATTTGGGGATTAATTGGGGGTATTGAATTAGAGATAGTTAGGTCCATAATCACCTGTGTTTAGTGAATTAATAACTTCTTAGATAGAGAAGAAATTCTTGTCTAAAAGTTATAAAGAATAGAGAGGCTTTCGTCTAGAGATAGGGACTGTCCAATAATGAGTGTGATGACCCAATTCACTAAGCAACAGCAATTCTCTTTAATTCTAGTTAATTAAAGTAGTAAAAAGGTTAGGGGGGATCCCGTGATCCAAACTCTCATTTTTCATAAGTTCTCCGTTATTGATAATTGTCTTTAATGCTTATTGTTCACTTAGCTTGCGATCGTTTCAACCATACTTTTAAGACTAAACATTGAGTGAACGGTTGAGTAGTTGAATGTTTCCATCCTAGAGAAGATCAACACTCAGGGTGAACCCATTCCTATAGTGTTAAGGTCCACTTGCCTTGCACTGTAGCCTTAGGATTCCCTTCCCATTTAATTTTTAAATCAAGATACATCAAGTTTTTTGCGCCATTGCCGAGGACCACGGCAATTTTAATGAAATACCGTTTTTTGTGATTTAGTCACTTTTTTGTTTTTATTTTGCTTTATCATTTGTGATATTTTCTTTTGGTTCATTTTTCCTTTTGCTCTATTTTCGTAAGTTGTAAGTTGACTTGGATCCTAGTTGGATTTTCATTTTTTTTTCTTTTCTTCCAATTGTATATTTTTCTCCTTTTGTTTGAATAGTCTTTTTCTTTTCATTTCGTCCTGACTTCTCTATTTTTTTTCTTCTTGTTCGTCATTCCTATGTGCAGGTGTTTCTGGTAAGGACATTGGAAATCTAGGTTATTATCTTTAGGCCTGCGTTGATTACAGCCCTTTAATTTCAGGTTTCAAAGACAAGAACATGGAATCCGATAACGGTTGCACCGCAAAATTCAAATCATCAGCAACACATGTTCCAAGAGAATTGGTAGGGGTAGAATACATACTTTGACCAGTACAACTCAAGTTGGAGAAGCCAATCGATCGTTCTTTGGGGGAGTCAGAACTACTGGCGACAATCCACCCCAGATTTCCAGATTAGAGGACTCTAGCCATCTACATCATACAACCCTTCATCGTCAATACCCAACAACCCAATTTGGAAGATTTGGTCTCGAGCTACATCAAATCGCTGATGTTGGGATGAAAAATATGGATGCAGTACAGAAGAGCCAGTTAGTCTCAATCCATAAGAGAGAAAGCCAAATTGGTAAAATAACAAGGTTGATGCATGAGAAGCCGATTGGTGGTCTACTGTGCAATTCAGAGTTAAAATCAGAAGAGCACGCAAATGTAGTCCCTCTGAGGAGCGGAAAAGAATTAGTTGAACCACCTTTCATAATTGTAGATGAGAAGAAGGAGAATTCCCATGCATCCGTAGAACCCATCCTTCCTGAAGAAGAGAAAGGAAAGTAGAAAGAAGTGGAGAAAACCTCACCTCCACTATACAAACCGCCTATTCCATTCCCACAAAGAGTGGTTAAAGCGAAGCAGGACGAATAATACCGTAAGTTCATGGAAATTCTTAAACAATTGTATATTAGCTTACCCTTGGTTGATGTTTTGATGCAGATACTGAGCTAAGTGAAATTCTTGAAGGAAGCTATCTCGGGAAAGAAAATATTTGAGGATAGGTCTACGATTATGCTAAATGGAGAATTCTCGGCTATATTCAACCCCGATCAGAAACTTATCGAAAAACTGAAGGACCTAGGGAGTTTTACTATCCCTTGTATTGTAGGTGGCATAACAGTATATAGAGCTTTAGCTGATTTAAGTGCCAGCAATAATGTTATGCCTTATGACTTTTGCGACAAACTGGGGGTGGGAGAACCTAGACCAACTAGGATGAGCATATAATTAGCAGGCTGAATCCCTAAGTATCATAAGGTTATCAAAGAGTGTTTCTAGTTGATTTCGTGATCATAGATATAAGTGGAGACACTGAAGTCACACTCATATTAGGTAATCCTTTCCTTGCAACCGCTAAGGCTCTTATCAATGTAGGGGAAGGGAAATTGATCTTAGAGGAGGAAGTCATTTTGAGAATCCCCGATACCATGCATAAATTTTGGTACCGGATAACACCTGTTTTGTGATGGATTTTATTTACCCCGATATCTCTACTCACATGCAAGAATCTGTTCAAGATGATGTCCTGCTGATAGCTCTACAACTAGATCACGAAGGTAAGGTGGATTCGGAGGAAATTCGGGTTTTAACAGAAAAATTGGATGAGACAGAGGTGGAAAAAGTCACAACCGGACAAGAAGGTCTCAAGCCTCCCGCAAAGCCTTCTCTCAAATCCTTACTTGAAAAACCCCCAGAGCTGGAGCAGAAACTATTGCCGGACAACTTGGAATACACTTTCTTGGGAGAAAAATGTACACTACCAGAAATCATTTCTTCCAAATTAACTTGGCCCTAGAAACAAGCTCTATTAAGGACTTTATAGAAACACAAGAAAGCTATCGCTTGGAAGATAACGGATATATGTGGATAAGTCTGCCCTTCTACACCCACAAGATTTGACTGGAAGAGGATTCAAAGCCGGTGATCTAACAACAAAAGAGGCTGAATCCAAATATGCAAGAAGTGGTGAGGTGATCAAGTTGTTAGATGTTGGAATCATTTATCCAATCTCGGACAGCATCTGAGTGAGTTCGGTACAGGTGGTGTCGAAGAAGGGCGGAATGACGGTGGTTGTGAATGAGAAAGATGAGCTGATCCCGACACGAATAATAACCGGATGGGCGGGTATGCATTGACTACAGGAAGTTGAATGAGGCAACCCAGAAAGATTATTTCCCTCCTCTTTTCATCGACCAGATGTTAGAACGATTGGCAGGCCATCCTTTTTATTATTTCCTTGACAACTTCTCCGGTTATTTCAAGAATCCCATCGCCTTGGAGGATCAGTAGAAAATGAAATTCATGGGCTCACACGGTACATTCGCATATAAACGTATGCCTTTTAGTTTGTGCAATACTCCAGGTATGCTTCAACATTTTATGATTGCCATTTTTAAGGGTCTGGTGGAGGACATCATGGAAGTGTTTATGGATGACTTTTCTATTTTTGGGATTTCTTTTGATGCTTGCCCTTTTAATTTGGAGAGAGGGTTAAAACGATTTGAAGAAACTCACCTCATTTTAAACTTGAAAAATGGCACTTTATGGTTCAAGAAGGGAAGATTTCTGAGAGTGATATTGAAGTTGATAGAGCAAAAATAGAGACAGTTGAAATGTTATCTCCGCCTTCCTCTATGAAGGCGATTAGGTGTTTCTTAGGTCATGCAAGTTTCTATAGGAGATTTATTAAGAATTTTTCTAAAATTATTAAGCCTCTTAATGTATTGCTTTTCTAAAATTACTAAGCCTCTTACTGTATAGCTACTTTTAATTTGATTAAAGAAAAGCTTACCAAGTCTCCTATTTTAGTCTCTCCAGACTAGTCTATTCCTTTTAAACTCATGTGTGATGCCAGTATTATGCTATAGATGTTGTGTTAGGCCAAAGAAAGGATAAGTCTTTTCAACCGATATACTAAGCAAAACCCCCCACGGATGCTCAGGCGAACTATACGACAAATTTGACTTGGAGATCAAGGACAAGAAGGGAGTGAAAAATCTGGTGGCTGATCATCTCTCTAGACCGGAGAATTCCAATTTAGACTCGCTGGATGAGGAATAAATTGACGACATATTTCTAGATGAACAACTCCTTTTCTGTAAAACCGTCACTGATGATTCTCCTTGGTATGTTGACATCGTTAACTATGTGGTTTCGAATGTTGTGCCTACAGATAGCCCGCAGAAAAGGAAGAAGTTCTTTGTGGACATAAAATATTATTTTTGGGATGACCCATACATCTTCCGGCAGTGTGCTGACCAAATAATAAGGCGGTGTGTGGCTCACCCTGAAACAGAGGAAATTTTGAAGCATTGCCATAACGGTCCAGTCGGCAGACACTATCAAGTCAGCAAAAATGAACACAAGGTACTCGAGTCGGGTTTTTACTGACCAACTCTTTTCAAGGATGCAAAAAGGTACGTCTTGGAATGTGACAACTGTTATCAAACAAGTAACATCTCCAAACGAAATGCTATGCCCATGACTACTTTTCAAGTTTGTGAAGTTTTTAATAGTTAGGGTATTGATTTTATGGGGATTTTCCCAAATTCTTTTGGAAATCAATATATTTTTGTAACTGTAGAGTACATGTCTAGATGGGTCAAAGCTCAGGGTTTAACCACAAACGATGCTAGAGTAATGGTTAAATTATTAAAAAGATTGTTTTCTCGTTTTGGTATCCCTCGAGCCATTATAAGAGATAAGGGTACCCATTTCTGTAACCAACAACTAGTGAAAGTGTTTAAGAGGTTAGGTGTGACCCATAAACTAGCTACCCCCTATCACCCTCAAACTAGGGGACAAGTAGTAGTTATAAATAGGGAAATCAAATGCATCCTTGAAAAGATAATTGATAGTACTCGTAAGGATTGGAGTGTTAAATTTGATGATGCTCTGTGGGCTTATAGAACAACCTATAAGACTCTAATTGGATATACTCCATTCAGCCTTTTGTATAGAAAAGTGTGTCATTCACCTGTAGAGGTGGACCATAAAGCTCATTGGACGATTTAGTCAGTTAACTTTGACTATGTTTGCACAGTTAAACAAAGATTGCTCCAGTTGAATGAACTTGATGAGTGACGGTTGTAAGCGTACGAGAATTTGAAGCCGTACAAGGAGAAAATAAAAAGATGGCATGACAAACATCTGGTGAAGAAAGAATTCAAGGAAGGAGATTCTGTGTTGCTCTACCATACCTGCCTGGCTCAAATCTAGGTGGTCCGGACCATTCACTATAAGCAAAGTTTTCCATATGGTACCAGGTGCCATCGAGGTAACGCATCCTACACAAGAAACGTCCAAGGTAAATGACCAGCGCCTCAGACCATACTTCGGTGAGGATGTAGGAACTCTCCCTAAAGAGTCCCTCGTTCTCACTGACGAGTAATGTTGGCTGTGAGAAAATATTGTAATTGTAATTGATTGTTTAATATATCTAGTTTTCACTTTTGTTTTAAGTTGAATTATTTTGATCGTTTTACTTCTGTGGTAAGAGTTCATAGGGAGGATGGCTGGCGAGCGTATCCTGTACCATACGAGGTCGGTCTAAAGTGGATCCAGAGCTGAATTGAACCAGACGGAATCCTTCCAATAGGATAACCTCCCTACACTTTTCAACTATCTTCTTCTTTTGCCTTATTTAGTTATTGACGTTTTGTTCTAGTTATAGTTGTATGCTTTTCTTTATCTGTTTGTTTGGGATGGCTTTCCATGTGTTTTACTGCTTCATTATCTGCGGGAGCGCCTCCCATGTATGTTTTTATTTATTTTGTTTGTAAGTCTGGCCCCCACATTGAGGACAATGTGGTTTTAAGTGTGGGGGGTAACTTGGTCCATTTGTCTTTTTTACTGTCCTTCTTCTTTTTCCTTATAAAAATTCCAAAAAAATCAAATAATCTAAAATTTTAAAAAATTTTCTTATTCTTCTTTATCTCTTTTATAAAAAACCAAAAATATTTTCCTTTATCTTTCTTTTTACCACTTTGGTTGAGTGCTTGATCACGAGACTGTCGGGATTTTTCGAAAGGGCATGGCACTCTTGCATTTGGAAAATCTTATTTGCATGATATTGGTACATGTTGATGGTTTTTATGCACCTGTGGGTGTTGTTACTAGTAGAAACCTAGATATTCTAGGAAATTAGCCTAGTGAAAATCCTTTGATATTTGTGCATACATCCTTGTGTTTCTCTGTTCTTTGAAGTGAAAGGTCTTAGGCTAAGTTAAACCCGGAAATAATAGTCTTAGGCCTTCATTGTGCCATTTGAGCTTTTGATTTGCCTAACCCGTGTGAATTAACTCCTAGCTCCCTTATTTTTGCCTTCATGCCAAGGATTTTACTCCCTTCTGTTCTTCGTCTTTTTAAACTCATACTAAATTCAACCTCATTTCGTGGAGCCAATGTGGGAATAACATGCTTAGCAGTTTTGAGTGAAAATAATAGATAAGCGTAGGGGTGAAAGTGGGAAGAAAAGAAAAAATGATGTAAAAGAAGGGGTAGTTTGGGTATTTCACTTTTTGGTACAAAATGTTGAGTGAAAAGAAAACAAGAGAGAAGAGTTGTTTCCTGTTGATGAAAAAAAAACAAAGAAAAAGAAAAATGGTACTTTTCATTCTTATGTAATGTGGTCCTGAAAAAAATAAACGACAATTGTTCTTTCTCTCTCTCTCTCTCTCTCTCTCTCTCTCTCTCTCTCTCTCTCTTGTTAACAGGCTGAAAATTGTAAATGTGTTGGGTAAGGTGTGCTAGAGAAACGGTAGGTTATTCAAGGGTGAGTGAGAAGAGCGAACGGCAGCTGGAATGTTATTCCTTAATTTTGCCATTTTGTCCCTTCGGTTGCGTTCACTCTGTCTTGTTTGTTCTCGTCTCCATTTACCTTCATTTGGTAAGTTTTGTGTCTCAAGCCTGACATTACAAGACAAAAAGTCCTACCTAATCTGGGAACGACTTACAATGAGACTTGGAATGAATGAGAACTATAGGAACATGAGTTTGTTGTGCATTGTCTTTTAAAGAATTTCACTTTACTAATTACTCAGCATTCCTTAATTCCTACGAAAAAAGCATGAACAGAACACACACACACACACACACCATTGGCATGTAGTGTTTATTTGTAAGTGCTCATTCTTCCGTTTTGTCTTGGTGGTTGAGTGGATGAGGATTCTTTTGAAGTGCATCGTTTGTTTTTAGGGCCATTTTCCTTTCACTTGTGTTTTTATGTTATTTTATTTGGTATTACTGGTTTTATATCTTCTGTTTTCCCTTTTTGCTTGGTTACTTAAGGCCAGTGTATTGTCTGTTTTCCATGAACTCTATATTTGAAAAAGCTTTTTTAACTCTTTCATTCCTTCCGTTTAGTTTTGTTTCTTGAGGGCAAGCAACGATTAAGTGTGGGGTTATTTGATAGTTGTTACTTGGGCTATTATTTTGTATATGTTAATTTCATCATTTTTTTGGTGATTCTAAGGTATAAAGTATACAACCAAGTCTAATATCTCCCATTTGTGACGTAGGTGCTTGCCGAATGAAGTACAATGAAGAATGAATGAGAATGTCTTGAAACAGAGCAAAAATGACGAAAAACGATGACAGGCAGCAGCCTACCGCTGGTGGTAGGTCACCCTACCAGCTGCGTTACGCCCTTGGCAACAAAGGAAGTGGAAAACATGAGCCTATCAGTCGGCTCCCCCTACCTCCTGGCATCGTTCCAGGCATCAAAGGACCAACTCAGAACAGAGACCTACTGCATATAGTAGGCCCCGGAAATAGCAATACTTAGTTTTTTTCTGAGTTTTTGGATCATTATTGAATTTCTTAGTTTTAGAGTTTCGAACATAGGTCTTTAGGAAGCGAATTGGGGCAATTTTTTATGACAAATTACTCCCAATTCTCACCTCAATTAGGTAGAATTTAGATTAGAGAACAAGAATTGAAGGATTAAAAGGGAAATCGAAGATCGAAACAACGGATTCGGGCTTCATGGGAGCAACTCGAGAGACGAGCTGGGCGTGGTTCGGGAATGCAATTCGGCTTCGAATTCTACTCCTAAGCCTTTGTTTTCCTTCTATATTAGTTTTAATTGTATTTAGTTTCAGTTTTCTATGACGAATTATGAGTAGTTAGATTGTTTAAATTAAAGGTTGAACCCTAACGTTTAGGTATTATGAAATTGACTTGCAATTAATGAAATTGAATCTTGCCTTTGGTTGAATTGTTCTTCGATTGGTCATTTTTGTGCAATTTCAGTATCATGAACTCAAATTAATCGCATGGGTGTTGGAAATTAAGAAATGAAGAATAGCCGAAGGCTTTCAATTTGGGGATTAATTGGGGGTATTGAACTAGACATAGTTTATATACTTTAAGGTCCATAGTCACTTGTGTTTAGTGCATTCATAACTTCTTAGGGAGAGAAGAGATTCCTATCTAAAAGTTATAGAGAATAGAGAGGCTTTCGTCTAGAGATAGGGACTGTCCAATAATGAATGTGATGACCCAATTCACTAAGCAACTACAATTCTCTTTAATTATAGTTAGTTAAAGTAGTAACAAGGTTAGGGGGATCTCGAGATCCAAACTTCCTGTTTTTCATAAGTTCTCTGTTATTGAACTTTAGAAAGAGAATTTAAAGTGTCGTGAATCCTAAAAAGAGAAAGTGAGCATGGATTTTAGAGAGAAAAAGTGAGCGTGAATTTTAGAGAGAGAAAGTGTGCATGAATTTTAGAGAGAGTGTATCGTGAATTTTAGAGAGAGAAAGTGTCGTGCATTTTACAGAGAGAAAGTGCTTGAGTTTCAGAGGAAGAGAGTATGCATGAGTGTATAAGAGAAGCCATGTGAGTGTGTGTGTGTGAGAAAACATGAATATAAAATTATGTAACCATTAATAATGGAAGTGATGAATATAAGAATCTTTTTAATTTAAAATTGTAATTCTTAAGTTTTGTTTGGAATTAAAATTGGTGGATTTTGCAAAACTAAAATTCAATTCTAATTGTACAAATAATTGTTGAATCTACCAAAAGAATTAGAATTGAATTCAATTATAATTTTAAACCCCTATTATATGGCACCAGAAACGCACTAAATTAATAGTTTTGAAAGCTCTCCTTATATTATTATGAGTAAATGTCATGCTTAATTCCCGACATATTTTCGCTTGTTGAATTTGATCCATAACTATTAATTTTAATTTTTTTGTTCACAACATATTTTTATTAGTTGAGTTTGGTCCATAACTAATTATTTTTACTATTTTCGTCCCTAACATATTTTTTCATATTGGATTTGGTTCCCAATTATTAGTTTTATTTTTTTTCATCCTCAACTAATTTACGTGTAGTCTTTTTCGCCCTTTAAGATTTCCGATAATTTTGAATGGTTTGAAGATTTTGACTTTGGCAATTTTAAACCCTATAGGATAAAATTGAAAATTCAATAAACTAAAGTTTAAAAAAAAAAAAAAAAAAACTTTTTCATGCAACATCACTCACTCTATATGAATATTTTTCCTAAATTTAACATTGTTTACCTCTTGGGGACAATGCTTCGGCAAAATTAACTCAACAATCTCCATTGATTCTTCATCTTTTCTATGATTAGAAAACGAGAAAATACTTTAAACTTCTACCTTGTAACTCGATTGAGAACTGGAGAGTGAGGATGCTATTTATCACTCCTAGTGAAAGGTTAGAAAAACTTTTAAGTTCTACAACAATCTGAACTATTTGAGGATAATGAAGAAGATCACACTGTGTCAACGTGATTTTGTTGTCTGAAAATGATTTTTTAAAATAAAACTTAGTTTATAGGATTTTTAATTGTACTCTTTAAACTTTAAAAGTTTCAAAGTCAGAGTCTTTGAAACCGGTTAAAATTACTGAAAATCATTAAAGCGGACAAAGAATATTACCCGAAAAATTGTTGAGAATGAAAAAAATTAAAACTAATTGTTGGAGATGAAATCCGACAAAAAAAAAAAAACATTGTGCATAAAAAAGTTAAAATTTATAGTTAGGATATCAAATCTAACCAATAAAAATATATTGCGGATAAAAAATTAAAATTTAATAATTGGATCAAATATAACTAACAAAAATATATTAAAGACAAGAAAATTAAAATTAATAATTACAAATTAAATCCAACTAATGAAAATATATTTGGGATTAAAGTCGATATCTGCTTTATTATTATTGTGTAAAATATTGTTAAACAAAAATTCGTTTTGGGACCAGAGAGACTGGGCCTAGAAAATGAATTCTAAAGAGTATAGAATAGGCGTAGCTTGATGTGATGTGTAAGTGGGTCTCACTTTGTTGGTACTTCAGCCCGATTGCTTATTTATGCTATTATAGCGAAGAGCCTTTAATTTTCATTTTAAAGTGGGCACCCATGTTCCTTTTTTTTAATACACTGCACAACATTACTTGAGAAATTAGGTATAAATATCCTTACACTTTTATGTTCTTCTTTTATGGTTATTGTTCTGTTAACTTGCAATCGTTTCGATCACACTTCTATGACTGAACATTGAATAAACGGTTGTGTGACTGAATCTTGCCATTCTCAAGAAGATTGACACTCGAAATGAACTCATTCTTATAGTGTTAAAATTCACTTGCCTTGTACTGTAGCCTTAGGATTCCCATCCCGTTTAATTTTAAAACTAGATACACTAGAGAGCCTTGGAGAGAGAGTCTTTAAGAAGCTTTCACATGCCTGAAGTTTGAGTATCTTTTGAATGATCTCTAACTTTAGGAAGACCATTATTTATAAGCATAGACTGGACTTTGAGTTGTTTGACCACCAAGTGATCCATCATCGGTGTTATGTTAGTCCAATTCTTTATTTGATAAGCCCAATGGATTTAACCATATTTAATGGATTTAATATAAAATTACTTAGCTCAATTCTAAGTGGGGCCCAATTACATAAGTTTCATATTTGTTGGGTTTTATTTAAAATGGGTTTAGATCTTATTTAAATAATTTCAAATCCAATCAAGTTCCTCTCAACGACTTCTTTTAATTTAAATATTCAAGACTAAAATATTAATTTTATTTAGCCTTGGGTTAAATAAATTAATCAAAATTTTATTGTCTACCATATATTCTAGTATATACATTTGTTTGTAATCTCCTTTTATAGTCATTTTATTAATAAATGTTTTAGAATAAAAGATAAATTTTAAAATATGAACCCTGAATAAGATTACCGTAAAAAGAAAAGAAATATAGAGAAGTTGTCTATAAATATTCTAAAACATTTTATACTTTTCTCTTCATACTCTAAATATTTTGTTTTAGGTCTTTATATACTCGAAACATTTTTTATTTTTTTATTGTAATAATTATGGTGAAGATTGGCAGAATCCGATAGTGATGAGCATGCCCCATTCCTACATACTAGAAAAAGTCAAATTAATGTTTTATTTTAATTTTTATACTTTTAAGTATTTTTCGAGGTGTATATAATTATAATTATAGTAAAAGACGATAGAATTCGATGGCTATGTGCTCATCATTGATAACAGATTCCTTCATCCTTCACCATAAATATACTAATATACAAATTGAAAAATAATTAAAGTTATAAAGATTTAAATATTTTATATTTGAGAATATAAAATATTAAAACAAAATTATAATTTAGAGTATAAAAAGAAGAATGTAAAAGTATGAGGATATTTATAACTAATTTCTGGAGAAATGTTGTAAAGTGTATAAAAGAAATAGGGACGTGGGCCATGGCCGGTCAGCCCACTTTAAAATGAAAATTAAAGGCTCTTCGCGATAATAGCATAAATAAACAACCGGGCTGAAAATGCTGACAAAGTGAGACCCACTACACATCACATCAAGCTACGCCTATTATACGCTTTAGAATTCATTTTTTTGGGCCCAGTCCCTCTGTTCCCGGAAATAATTTTTGTTTAACACTATTTTACACAATAATAATAAAGCAAATGCTGACTTTAGTTCTAAACATATTTTCATTAGTTTGATTTAATTTTTAATTATTAATTTTAATTTTTTTTTTGTCATTGATATATTTTTATTAATTATATTTTACCTATAACTATTAAATTTAAATTTTTTATCCGCAATATATTGTTATTGATTAGATTTGATCCCCTAACTATAAATTTTAATTTTTTTTATTCCAAAAATATTTTTCTATCGAATTTGGTCTCCAATAATTAATTTTGATTTTTTTCATTCTCAACAATTTTTCGTGTAATATTCTTTGTCCACTTTAATGATTTTCGGCAATTTTTACTGGTTTCAAAGATTTTGACTTTAAAAATTTTAAAGTTTAAAGAGTAAAATTAAAAATTCAATAAACTGAGATTTATTTAAAAAAATCATTTTCAAATAACATAATCGCGCTGACACAATGCGATCTCTTTCATTATCCTCAAATAGTTCAGGTTGTTGCAGAGGAGTAATGAATAACATCCTCACTCTCCATTTCTCAATCGAGTTACAAGGTAGAAGTTTAAAGTATTTTCTCGTTTTCTAATCGTGGAAAAGATGAAGAATCAATGGAGATTGTTGAGTTAATTTTATCGAAGCTAACCCCAAGAGGTAAACAATGTTAGATTTAGGAAAAATATTCATATAGAGTGAGTGATGTTGTGTGAAAAAGTTTTTTTTTTATTTAATTTAATTTTATTTTAGTTTTTAAAAAAAACTTTAGTTTATTGAATTTTCAATTTTATCCTATTGGGTTTAGAATTGCCAAAGTCAAACTCTTCAAACTGTTCAAAATTATCTGAAATCTTAAAGGGCAAAAAAGACTATACGTAAATTTGTAGAGGATGCTAAAAGTTAAAACTAATTGTTGGGAACCAAATCCAATAAGAAAAAATATATTAGGGACCAAAAAAATTAAAATAATTAGTTATGGACCAAACTCAACTAATAAAAATATGTTTAGAACGAAAAAAATTAAAATTAATAGTTATGAACCAAATTCAACCATTGAAAATATGTCGGGAACTAAACATGACATTTACTCAATAATATAAGCAGAGCTTTCAAAACTTTTAATTTAGTGCATTTCTGGTGCCATATAATAGGGGTTTAAAATTAGAATTGAATTGGATTCTAATTCTTTTGGTAGATTCAGCAATTAATTTGTACAATTAGAATTGAATTTTAGTTTTGCAAAATCCGCCAATTTAAATTCCAAAGAAAAGTTAAGAATTAAAATTTCAAATTCACATTATTTTTATATTCGTCACTTTCATTATTAATTATATAATTTTATATTCATGTTTTCTCATACATACACTCACATGCCTTCTCTTATAGACTAATGCATACTTTCCCCTTCTAAAACTCAATGACTCTCTCTAAAATTCACGACGCTTTCTCTTTTGAAAATTTATGACATACTATCTCTCTAAAATTCATACGCACTTTCTCTCTAAACTTTACGCTCACTTCTTCTTTCTAAAATTCATGCTCACTTTCTCTTTCTAGGATTCACGATATTTTAAATTCTCTTTGTAAAGTTCATGACACTTTCTCTTTCTAAAGTTCACGACACTTTCTCTCTAAAATTTTCTGCTCACTTTCTCTCTAAAATTCACACAATTTCTCTCTGTAGAATTCGTACTCACTTTTTTCTCTAAAATCCACGCTCACACTCTCTCTATAAATCATACAAACACACACGGGCTCATTTATCACACTCACCTTAATTCTATAACTTCTTTAATGTTCCAAACTAAAGAATTAGAATTAGAAATGAATTCCACACAAATTCTATAGTTTTACCAAATAAAAGAAACTCATATTGATATAAGACATGAATTCATGAAATTATTACAAATAAAATTTATTGGAAATTACATATAATGAAGTACAAATTATTGCATTTTAAAACTAGTAAAGTTAAGTGAAAACAAGATTAGGGCTGGCCAAGGCCTAGCCAATTGAAGTAAGAATATTTAAGGTTGTTTTTCATGAGGGTGGAGGCGAACAGGGAGGCCTTTGATGGGCACAGGAGAAGCATGGAAGACTATTTTCTCGTTTGGAATTAGTTTTTCAAGTTGAAATCTTCGTACTATATTATGCATGAAAACAAGAACTTCAAGGCGAGCATACTCTTTTCCTGGGCACATTCTAGGTCCTCCACCAAATGGAACAAATGTGTAAGGTTGAGGTCCACTTCCCTCAAATCTTGAAGGGTCAAATTTCTCTGGATCAGGAAAATACTTTGGATTCTTGTGTGTTGAATGTACTGTCCAAAATGTCTGCATCAGTTTTTTTTAGTCAGTCTTGCACAAGATAAGAAAGTACAATAACAAGGATTAAAATTTAAAAAGCTCCCCCAAGCCAAAAAACTTCACAAAGTTAGGAGTTTAGTTAATTAAAATCCTAAGTTGTCATTTAAAAGCGTCATTTAACATTGCATTGATTTTTTAGGAGAAATAAATAACTCAGATTAAATCTGCTTAAACTAGTAATATTTTGACTTTATATATATATATATATATGTATTCTTACCTTCAAAGTTAAAGGTTGAACATTAGAACTAGAACAAGATTATTATATGTATAAATGTATGGACTGTTTCTTTCTTGCTTTCTTTTTATTTGTTTTTCATTTGCTAAATCAAGGAAGAATTGGTTTTGGTATAATTTTTAATGTTGAAATTACCTTCCAGCCCTTGGGAATAGAGAATCCAGCATAGGTGAAATCAGTTATACTTTCTCTGAAGGCTCCTTGAGCTGGTGGAGTTACCCTCAATGATTCACAAGCCACATTCCAAGAGTACTTCATTTTCTGAATGTCCTCCCATGTTAACAACTCATCAGATCCTTTTGCATTCGCGATCGCCATTTGTTCTGTATGATTTCAAGCAGTTCATGTTAATTAATTCAACAAGTTTCTGAAAAAAGAAAGAGAATGAGTTGACTATACATACTCATAAAGTATTTTAACTTTTCTCATCTTATTTATAAACCTTTAGGTTATTCTTTTGTGTCTGTAGTTATTTTTTGAGCCATTGTGATCTGTAAATGTAAAATCTGCTCTTCTATGATAGAATTCAGTAATTTAATTTACTCATGCAAATTGCGCGTGTTAGTTCCTAATGGCACTTTTGTACATTTTTACTAATATAAGATAGATTGAGCAGTTCTAAAATGAATGTGATTTTTAAACTGAAAGTGCCTAAAATGCCCTTATCATGCAAAATAGAGAATTAAATTGAGAAGGAAGAGGCATTTGTGAAAAACTGAAAAAGTATTTAGATTGGTTGTAGAATAGAGAAAACAATATGAATAATTCCCACCCATTTTGGAAAAGTCTTTTTGTAATTTTGGTCGAGGAAAGGCTTTTCTAACTCCATCATGAAATAGCTATTCATGTGGTATGATCTTCCTTACTTCGAATTTACATACCAAAAATTGGAATGAAAATAAAAGTATAAAACTCATTCCATTTCTGACCAATCCCGCATACCAAAAAGAGTGTAAGAGTTTACCCGAAGAAGTCTTGAGGAGTTTAAATGAATAGTGTTCGTAATGAAAAAATTAATTTATTTCAAAAAGAGAAGTATCTTAAATTATGAAATCTTTTTTTAAGAAACAATAATATGTGTCTTATACTCTTTTTGTTTTATATTATCTTGTTACTTAGGACTATGTACAAAAATTATGAATTGACTGAGTTGTTTGGCTTCAAAAGAAAATGAATTGGATTGCACTTTTAACTGTCATTAATAGTTTTAAAATAAAAATTTCTAGATAATTATTTAATTCGAACAAGATAGGAGCACGTATGGGAAAATATATTTAATACTTTCTTAGTTATTTGAAATAACAAATATTTTGAAAAAAAAACATATATAGATGACTGATAATTAAATGGGAGGAAATGATATATAGAAGGGGTTGAGGAGTACGAGTAGTTTAATGATATATGAATTTACCTTTGAGTACTTCACTATAGATGTGAGGAAGCTCAGCAAGGTGCTTCAAGACAAAAGTTACAGCAGTACTAGTAGTCTCATAACTAGCTACCAATAACCCAATAATATTATTGGAAATCTCCATTTCACTCAACAATTCTCCATCTTCATCCCTCACTAGAAGCATTCTTGACAAAAGGTCTCTTCCTCCACTAATTTCTTTATTATTATTCTCCATCATCAACTCTTTTCTCCTTTCCCTAATAATTCTCAAAAGTTCTTCCCTAACCAGTTTTCCTCCTTTAATTGCACCATTATAAGCTGTGCCTGGAAAATCAATTGGCACAGAAAACATCCCGTTTGTCACAAGCTGAAATGGATCAGCCAATTTTTTAATTTCTGCTGGATCAATTACACTCATAAATAATCTACAAGCCAAATCAAATGTGTACTTTTTTGATAAAGGAAAAGCTTTCACTTCCCTATTAGGTTCCCATTCTTTTTCAATGTGTTCCCTAGCCAATTCATCCATTACCGGAATATATTGTTTTAGAGCTTCTGGCTTGAGAATATCATGAAGAAAACTCCTTTTCAAAGCTGAAACTTCTTTTAATGAATTTTCAACAAATTCAGGGAATAATAATGCCTTTTTCATTGATTGAGGCCACCATGAAATTAAGAGTTTGCTATCATTTGTGAACAAAAATTTGTTCCCTTGTGCACCACAAAATATTGCCAATTTTTCTCCTAATAATGAAGTTTTGAACACTTCTTGGGAGTATTTTTCCATTCTATTTTTGACAAATTTTTGAGGGCCAAAAGCAAATTGTATATTTTCTCCAAGCATTGGCCATCCAGTTGATCCTGGAGGAACATTTATGTTGCTTGAGCCACGTTTATGGATCAAGAAAATTAAGATAGAAAATGTTAGGGGAAGGATTGTTAGAGTAATTAGTAGTATGAAGAAAGAATCCATATTGGCTTTCTTTCTTCTTTAAAACAACGGAGTTTTGGTGTCTCTATAAAGCCATTTTTTGAAGTGTATTTATAGGAGATAATAATGGGTTTCAAAACAAAAATCCTGCAGTTGGTATATATATTCAATTGGAGATAAGACAAAAATAAAACAATATGAAGTATAAAGGTTTTCTCAGAAGCTTGTATATATGGGATTCAATTTTTTAGCTCAATATGGTAAATGACGACAGAAATTGGCATTTCACGAGAGCACGTCAAAAGTGTTTTCAAGCGGCTAGAATTGTGTAGCATCTCTTCTAATACACTTTTTAATACATACTTTATAATAATTTTATTAATATAAATCGTGAAAAAATTACTACTAAGACAATGTAAAAATACTAGAGAATAGAATGTATTAGACGTTTTTCAATGGATTTTAAGATTATTAATTTAGTATTCCTCAATTCTCTCACTATTTTTTTTAATGTTTTCGGAGTGAATTAAATTAAAGAAATTCAATTCAAGAAAACATACCTAAATAGTGATCATATATGGTCCGTAACACTCTCTGCAATTAAAATGGTGTGTAATATTTCTTATAGTAGTTTTTTTTTTAATAATATGTTTTTTATTAAAATTTATTTTTTTTTTAAATTTATTTTAATCCGATATATTTATTAATAAAATATTATATTAAAAGTACTACCGAGAGATTGTCACCGAGATCTTACCTTGGCCAAACATTACCATTCGGTTTTATATATAAGACAATAAATAAATAATATACAAATTAGTGCCAACCTAATAGGAATTTTAATACTCGAAATTTTCTGCAGATCAAAATTATACCTCATGACAAATTAAAAATGTCTTTTACTATGCAATAAGTTATGAATTCGATACATACCTCCCAAATGTATAAAAACAAGTTATCCCTAATGTCTGCTCATGAATATTTCAAATTTCATGAGTTCTGTATCACACATCATTTGTTAAGGACACTTTTAATGTTAATTAAATTGGTTTTTGTGTTTAGGACAAGAAGAAAGATTCATAACTATAAGATGAAAATGAATAGTATTATAATAGCCGAGAAAAGGAATTTGGAGAGGTGAACTACTATTGGATGAAAAAAAATGAAGATATCAAGAACAAGAACCAGAAAATAGCTGTCGACTGGAAAACTTATTCGATGAATTGTATGTGCTTAAAATATAGGGTTTAATAGCAAAATATCCCATTCATCTTAGGGTAGAGGAACTTTAGCCTCCAAATTTAAAATATAGGCACTTTACCTTAAGATCAATAGTCAATAGTCAATGACCAATAATTATAGGTATATTTGAGAGGTTTAAAATAATTCATGACTATTTTTAAAAAAAATTACTTCATGGATAGAAAAAGATAAAATTAAAATTTGTGATCATAACATAAGATATAAAATAGCTTATGGTTAGAAAAATATAAGATTAAAATTTATGTTTATAAACAAAACAATTAAAATAGTTCATGATTATTCATAATTAATTTATCTTTTAAAAAAAAACTTGATTATTTATGAAAAATAGCATGGTAATTTTAAATTTATTCAATAAAAAATAGAATTCGCTTATAAATAGAATATAAGGTTTTATCAACTTTTTTAATATGTTAGGATTTATCGTAATTTCCTGTAACAAGGATTAAATAAAAATTTTAAGAAAAGTACTAAAAAAATGTATGAAAAACTATTTTTATAATAAATACTATTAATTTATTGCAATAAATTAGTGATAAATCCTAACAAATTATTTATTTTTTATAAATAAAATATTTTTTTGAGATAAATAATCATTTATTGAATCATTCGTGCCCTATGATTGGGCAAATTATATCATGCACTCCGTTACACCATTCATGGTGTAATCACTTATTAAAACGACGTCGTTGTTATATATAGTTGATTATGGTTGTTACAAACTCACGCACCAGATCATATCAATTCAAAAAAAACTTTTGGGAAAATAAGATCTTTTCCTCCTTGTTTTGCACGATTTCTTCTACTCTCAAGATTGTCTTCATTAATTTACGATTGCTTTTTTCATTCAACTGATCATTGATTATCCTCTTCAAAGGCGTGAAATCGATGAAAAATTGTAAAGAAACTAATACTATGCCATTTGTTGATGTTGAGGAGTTTAATTGTGATGTTATGAATCATTCTTCGTACATTGGTGATGATTCCTTTCTTCTGGAATGCTTGGAAGAAGAAGGTACATGCAAGAGATTTGTTGATTTTTTGATTTGTTTTGTTATTCGGTGTTTGTATATATTTGAATGTATGTGTGCCAACTTTCTCAACTAATAATGCTGAGTTCTTTAACAAAGAGCGCCTAGTTTTTCAACTATTAGTGCCTATGATTATGAATTGTGAAACTTTAAAGTTTTAATTTTTGCTTGTGAATTTAGATGATTTATTACTTTTTTTTTAAAAAAAATTTCATCATTATTTTTAATTATAACAAACGTGGTAATAGTTTCATTATAATTTATTATAAATTTGGATATCTGTAGTTAACAATGCCGATTTTTATACATTAGAGTGCCTAGTGTTATGAATAGAAGTGCCTAATTTTTGAACTGTGAGTGCCTATGTTTACTATCATTGGAACTGTGAGTGGCTAGCTTTTGGTTTGATGTTATTTATTTAGTATTGCCTAGTTTTTAACTGGTATGTATATATTTATTACGAGAAGTGCCTAGTTTTCTAAATAGAAGTGCATAGCTTTAAATCTAAAAGTGCTTACTTCTAAAACTAACAATGTCGAGTTCTTCAACTAAGGGTGCCTAGTTTTTCAACTATTAATGCCTATAATTATGAACTATGAAACTTCAAAATTTTAATTTTTGTTTGTGTATTTAGATGATTTATTAGTTTATTTTTTAAAATATTTGTATTTTCATCATTATTTTAATTATAGTAAAGGTGGTAATGGTTTCATTATAGTGTATTATGTATTAACAATGCAAAGTTTTATACATTAGAGTGCCTAGTTTTTGAACTGTGATGCCAATATTAATTGCCATTTGAATTGTGAGTGGCTAGTTTTGGTTTGATGTTATTTATCTAGTAGTGCATACTATATAAGTGGGTAAAAAACCTTAAAAGAGGAGGGGGGGGGGGGGGGGGGGAAAGTGGGTAATTAAGATTTTTGGCTAGTTAAAAAACTTTTCCACAATTAAGATATAGAACCTCTGATTTTGTTTGAAGAAGAACTTAATAACTCTTTTTACTAAAATTTCTAACGAAACAAAATCTCTTTTATAAATAATGATCAAACAATAAACATACAGATGACAAGCAAAACACAAAAAGAGAGACAATGAATTTATAGTGGTTGACTCTCTCAATAGAGCTACTACATCCACTACCTTGAGACCTAACTCAAAGATTTCACAAATTCTACTAGTCACAAGTCTTTAAAAAATACCATAATGAGGATCACCCTTTAAAGGTTTTGCACATAAACCTGAAAGATCACAAAACAATACAAGATAATCAAAATATTAAAGGATTATCCAAAGAGTCTTTACAAAACCTTTTATCACAATATAAGATGAGAGAGTAGAGATAGAACTATATGACCAAAGAAGCTTGAAATGAATAGAATACAACTCTGTGTACTGATTCTACAAGTTTCCTTTCTTCATCTTTGAAGAATGATCGAACAATATAATTCCAAGAAGTTTTTCTTTTGAATTTTAGAGAAGATAGAAAATATACTCTTGAGTGCTCTTAAATGTGTTCAATAAAAATTCTTCAACACTCTTTATTTATGGCTGATCAATAGCCCTTTTATATGTAAGGTAAAAAACTAGCAGTTATTGTCAGCAGCAACGGTCATTTTTGTGTACAGTAAAAAAAAATGAATGACCAATTTTCAAATTGGACGTCCGATTTTCTTTAAAGAACAGAATATCGGATGACCGATTTTCTTAAGGAACCGATTTTTTGTGAAACATAAAATTTTCGGAAGTCCGATTTTTAAAATAGGTCATCCGATTTTTTTGGAAACAAAAAATAGGATGACCGATTTTTGTAAAGGACAAAAATATGAAGACCTATTTCTTTAAAAGGTGTAAGAAATTCGGATGTCCCATTTTTCAAATCGGATCACCGCTTTTATAAGTCTTCAAAAACAATTTGGACGACAATTTTTAAGAATTGGATGACCTATTTTTCTGTTTTCCAGACTTTGTGAAAAGTTTGTAAAACACAAATTTTCCTACACTTTCAAACATGTATTCTTGATGCAAAAGCTTATAACATGTAACAACTTTAAATCCCCAAAGCTTTATCATGAACACTTAGTTTTACAAGGATAATTTCTCAAAAAATGTTTCTTCTAAGGAGCTAATATAAATGATAAAAAAGAAAAAAACAAGTTAGGAGGTTTTAAATAAATACCTTATAAAGCTATCCCTAACCATTCTTCTTATCTTCAAGGTCTTTAACTTGATCACTTCATCTTCATTAAGTCATGTAATCTTGAGTGATCTTTTGCTTCTTTGCAGATCATCCTTGAGATTCCTTTGTGCATCTTTTGTTCTTCTTACAAAACTACTTCTATTATCACAAAGCACAAGTTAATCATAATCAAAATATTTAAACAAATATGCCCTTAGGGCTTACAATCTCTCCCTTTTTTATCATGACAAACAAAGATGCAAGATGATGACTATATAGAACAAAAGAACACAATTAAGCTAAGAGAATGCTCCAAAAGATTAACATTAAGTTCAAAGCATATCAAAAAAATGAGAGAGAGAAAGAACTCCCCCTATTATTTTTAAGACATGCCAAGGTTTTGAAAATCAGTTAGAAAACTGAAACATAAGTTTAGAAAAAGTCAATAACTATTATGAAACTTAAGAACTTTAAAACATAAGGAGTGAAACATAAGCTTAACAAAGTTCAAACTCTTTTTTCAAAGGTTTCCCTGACTTTGTCCGTGTCAACAAACAATTCGAAATACCTCGACTTTTTTAGAATATGTCCGAGTTAAATAACAATGATTCGAAGAAATTCTTTTTACACTATGTTGGAAACCTAAGGACTCAATCGTATGGATATGTAAAATACAGAATTTCCAATCCTAGCAGGACCTTTGGAGATTCATATTGTCTCAATTGTCTCTTCTCTTCCTCTTGCTCCTAACCTCATCACCCTTTCTTGAATATCCAAAATTTTTCCATCTAGAGCATCAAACCGGCTATTCGTTTGGGCTTGCATAAAGGCCATAATCTCCATGAGTTGAGACATATCTCCGGATGATTGTCCTTCTTCAACCCTTTCTTGTCTCTTTTTCAGTCTCATTTCTTTTCTAAAGGTTTCCTATTCATGTTCTTCTTCACTAACCTCTTCATTGACATTCATAGTATCTTGCCCATCATCTTCTTCTTCACTAACCTCTTCATTGACATTCATAGTATCTTGCCCATCATCTTCTTCTTCTTCTTCTTCTTCCTCATCACTTTCATCATCATCCTCTTGTCTTCCTCTCACCAACATACCTTCCTCATTCTTTGAAAATTCGATTCTTTTGAAGGTGTGTTTGTTATAGATTTTTTTCAATACCAATATGATCACTAATTCCAACCAAATTTAGCACAAAGTATTGGAAAACCTTTGAAAGAAAACACCATATGGTAAACACTTTGTAGAGGAGGTTTGAGTAGCTAGCATATGTTCAATGGCCATAAATCCAAAATTCATCCTTCTACGCTCATGTAAAGCTAGCATAACAAAAGAGTGCATGTTTATGATAGAAGACTTGCGATCCACATTAGGAATAATTATGTTGGAAATCATGTGGTGCAATAATCTTCCATAAGCATCAAGTTCATTAACATTTCTATCATCATGCCTCTTTAGAACTTCTCCTTTTGTAAATAATTCCTCAAATCTTTTCTCACTATAAAGGTTGGGATCAAAGCATTTATTGTTATTAGTATAAAATTCTATA
The DNA here is from genome assembly GCA_028651295.1 of Catharanthus roseus. Classification (NCBI taxonomy): domain Eukaryota; kingdom Viridiplantae; phylum Streptophyta; class Magnoliopsida; order Gentianales; family Apocynaceae; genus Catharanthus; species Catharanthus roseus. The sequence continues at coordinate 19,403,722 of JAPQWS010000168.1, read as the reverse complement.
CCATTTTCAGGTATCACAAGGATGGTGTTTAACATTCTCAAAACAGATATCTCTACCACCCACCCTAGAAGTAACCCATTGATAAGTAATATTTCCTTGCTTTTGAACTCTTTCTTTGTGTAAATTAGCATAAAATTCATAAATCATCTCAAGATAGTAGAGTTAATTAAATGTAAGCAAAGATCCCCAGTCAATATTCTCAAAAAGATTAGGAATAATCTTGATAGAGTTGATTTTTAGTATAAATAAAGACCTTAAGTTTTAATTATTAATTTTTAAAAATGTTTTATTTATTAAATATAATTATTATATTTAATTTAATTTATTTTGGTGATAAAGGGAAAGAAGCCAATAAGCAAGCCCATAATTGAGAGAAGTCCAAGAAGTGGAGGTAGCCCAATTCAAGGAAAAAGAAAAAAAGAGAGAAAGAGAATGGGGTTGTTGCTGTAAATAAAGAGAAAAGAAGGACCAGCGAAAAAATAAGAAGAAAAGGAAAGCTGCTAAAAAGAGATAGCTGGAACCGAAAAGGAAGTGGGAAACCTAGTAGAAGGAGAAGAAGAGCTGCTTAGGAGCAGCTTTAAAAGAAGAAAAAGGAGAGCTGAGGGGAGAACGGAAAATAGAAAAAAATAGAGTCGCAGCTGCTGAAAACAGAAGCAGCTGCTGGCAAGAACAGAAAGAGAGCCGAGAGGGAAGAAAGAAAAACAGAAAAAGAAAAAAAATAAAGAGAGGAGAGGGAGCTGCTACGGCTGGAGGTAGCCACAAAAACAGGAAAAAAAAAGCTGCAGCAGAAATTGTTGACTGAAGCAGCTGCGAGAGCAACTTAGAAAAGAGCAAAAATTTAGAGCAGAAAATTCCAACAGCAGAAAAATTTCAGCAGCAGCAATTTTCAACAATTCTCTACTGGAAGAAACTCTAGCCATGATCTACTCCAACAAATCGGTTCCTTCTTTCCCTTTAGCCATGAACTAAATTTATTTTTAGAATCTTTATGAAACCCTAGCCATGTGACGTTTATTTATTTTATTTTGGGAGATACATTATATTATTTATGTGATTGCATATCTTTAGAAATTTCTTGGTATGATGCAATTAATTCTTTGTGATTGATCTTGTAGAATAATTATGTGGGTTAATTGATATTTTTATCCATGCATGATTCTTGTAGTCTTGAGTATGAGAGATATGTAATTTTTGCCAGTATATTGTGGATTTTAGAATTGAATAGTTCAAGCTAATTTTAGATGATTTATGTTATAGAATTGAATAGGTCATGCTAATGGTTAGATGAGTTATATCATGCATTTAAGTACAATATATTTCTTTAGTGAATCGAAGCTTGTAGCCTAGATCACTACATAAAGTCTAATATTTTCTCCTAAATAAAATTAAATCATTGTTATATAGGTTAGTGGTGGATTCAAGGTTCTAAATCATCTCTTTGGTTAAACCCTTGTTACTTTTAGTTTATTTATTTATTTTACTTAATTTAGGAATAATTTTCTTAGATAATAAACTTCAATCTTCTTTTTATAAAATTAATTTAGGAAGATAGTAATTTAAGTAGTTAAGCCTTTCTCTGTGATTCGATACCCTGATACTTCTGTATTACACTGATCTTGTGCACTTGCAAGTATTGGGTTAAAACTTTGTTAAAAAAATCCCGATCAAATCTCCATACCTTCCATATTAGATAAATCAACTCTGTGCCCTGGAGTAATCTTTCTCATTTTTCTTGTCCATTCTTCAAATTTTGCAGCCTCTTTGACTGAAATAAACTCTTTAAGCCTCAGTTCACTTGCCACTTTCTTCCCCTTTCCCTTTCCACTTCTTCCACCTCTGCTGCTTCCTCCTTCTTCATAAGTTTCTCCCCTTCCAACATTTACATTTTTTACTTTCACCGTTTCAGAGAAATTTGAGTAGAAGATTGATTAACTTTGAGAGAGAGAAGAACCGAGCATCGGTTTTGAGGAGAGAGAAAGTTGAGTGGTTTTGATAGAGAGAGTGAGTCAACGGTAGCTTGAGAGTAACCGATTGTGGGTGTAAGAGAAAGAGAGAAACGGTTGATTGAGGGTTTTTAGAGAGAGAGAAAGCAGATGGGGAGTGTTTTTAGAGAGAGAGAGCAGTAAAAAATGAGAGATATTCTCCCCCTCTCTTTAATGTAAATGACAGTCATCGTTGGAAAAATAGAAAAATCGGTCGACCGATTGTTGAAAACGGTGGTCCGAATTTTTGAAGTCAAAGGAAATTGGACGGTTGATTTTTTCGAATGAGTCTGGTTTTGTAGTCCGAAACTGTCGGCCTTTTCTTTTTGAAGAAAAAAATGAAGAACTTGAAACTTTTAAGAAAAAGCGGATGTTTGGTTTTTCCCAGATTCGTCCAATTTTGTATTCCGAAAATCTCAGCTTAAAAAAGTGAAGAAAATTTTGAAACTCAAAACACACTAGTCATGAAATTTACCAATGCCAAATAATTTCCTTAAGTAACAAGAACGATTTTCAGGAAAGGGTTTTGTAAAAATATCAGCAATTTGATCTTCTAAGCCCATATAAAGACTTTTTCAAAAGACACGCCATGTGTTCCTTATCCTTTACCTCAAAACCTAGTGGTTAACGCATATATATAGTTTCTTCAAGATCACCATGTAAGAAAGGAGTTTTCACATCAAGTTGTTCAAGATTAAAACCATAAAAAGCAACAAGAGCAAGAATAATCTTGGTTGTTTTGTATTTAAGGAGAAAAAATTTCGTTAAAATCAATGCCCTCAACTTGTGAAAAACCTTTTGCAACAAGTTTGGCCTTGAACCTGGGAGGTTCATTAGAAGACTCAGGTTCTTTTATTTTGAAAATCCATTTGCAATCAACTAGCTTTTGTTTTGAGGGTTTTGGAACAAGAATCCAGGTTTTGTTTTTGTTTAAAGAAGATATTTCTTCATCCATAGCACGTAACCATAAAACGTGATTGTGACTTTTCAAAACCTCAGAAAAACATAAAAGTTCTTTTTCTTCCACATAAGATGCAATAGCAAAGGTATATGATACAATGTAGGAGTAACCATACCGAGGATAATCTTTGGATAGCCTACGGACTCTATCACTAGCGAGTTGATAATCCCTAACAGCATGGGCTTGAGCCTTAGGATGTTCTTCCTCCTCATCGGAATCATCTAGAATAGGATCAGGAGTTTCAGGAATACTAGGAAGAAGAAGAGTACTACTGGACGGAGCAGAAGACTCAGGATTGGTTTCAGGTTCCTGGGGCGGATCTAAGGAAGGTTTAGAGATGGTCTCCACCTCCACCGGAATGCTACTTGGAGTGGGAATACTATGAGGATTATCGGAGATGGGTTTATCCTTAAGACAGAGCATCTCTAACTCGTTAAAGAGGACATTCCTACTAATAACAACCCTCACCCCTGGTTCACCCTTTAACCTCACTCTATACTCCTTCACCCCACGGGGATATCCTATAAACACTCCCTTTCTAGACCTTGGATCTAGTTTACCCTCTTTCTGATCAGCAAAGGCTGCACACCCAAAGACTCTCAGATTGGAAAGATTATGAGGTTTTACCACACCAGAGTTCTATAGGAGTCCTAAAGTTTATAACTGTGGAAGGGGATCTACTGATGAGGTATGATGTTGTACTAAAGCTTCACCCCAGAAAGGTTTAGGAACACCAGAAGAAACTAGAAGACATCGAACCTTATCCATAATGGTACGGGTCATCCTTTCAGCAACTCCATTTTGCTGTGGGTTACGTCTAACCGTTCTATGGTGTAAAATGTTATGCGATGCACACAAATAAAAAAACTTCCAGTTACAAAATTCAAGACCGTTATTGGTCCTAATAGTTTTTAGTTTATTTCGAGAATGATTTTCGGAAAAACGTTTCCATTCACAAAATTTTTCAAACGTTTGATCTTTGGTTTTTAAAAGAAAAAACCATACATACCTAGAAAAATCATCAAAAATAGACAAGAAATAAACGTTACCACCGTAAGTTGGAACCTCTTCAGGTCCCCATAGATCATAATGCACATAATCAAGAGGTGCAGAAGACTTGTGTGTGCTGGTTGAAAAACTGATTTTATGTTGTTTTCCCAAAACACAGTGATCACAAAAATCCAGGGAATCAATTTTTTCACCACATAAAAGATTTTGTTTTTGTAAATAATAAAGTCCCTTTTCACTAATGTGGCCGATCTTCCGATGGCACAACATAGTTTTCTCAGGGACAGTTTTTGAAATCAGTGCAGTAGAGTTGCAAACTGTTTTACCAAGAAGAATATATAAAGTTTCCCTTTTAAAACCTTTTAGCATGACTAGGTTTCCTTTGCAAACACGTAAAATACCGTTTTTAGATTTAAAAGAGAGACCCAAGGAGCCAAAAAAACTAAGAGAGATAAGATTCCAACATAAGTCGGGCACGTATCTCACCTCAGTGAGTTTCCTAGTCACACCATCATGCATTTCTATGAAGATATTACCAATGCCTTTAATATCACAAATATGATTACTACCCATAAAAACTTTTCCTTGGTTGAAATGTTTGAAATCAAAAAAACAGTGTTTGTTGGGTGTCATGTGAAAAGAACAACCAGAATCAAGCACCCAGTGATTAACAACATCAGTACATGAAGGAGAAAGAGAAACACACAAAACCTCTGAAAACATAGAGTTACCATCTGAATAAAAAATGTGGGTTTTGTCGACTTTATTACCTCCTTTACCATGTTTACGTTATTTCTCATCTCTAATTCGTTTAAAACACTTATTTTTCATATGGCCCTCTTTTCCACAATAAAAACATTTAACTTTGCCTTTCTTTCGTGATTTGGGACGACTTTTAAAACGATGACTAGGAGGTTCTCTCCAGTCAATCCTTCCTCACACAAAAATATTTTCACCATGAGATTTATTTTCTTTTTGTAAATCCAAATCTTTAGATTTCAAAGCATTTTTTACATTGGAAAGAGACAAATCATCTCTGCCATATTTAATAGCATATTTGATATCGTTAAAAGAATCAGGTAAGGCATTTAGTAAAATAACTGCAGTATTTTGATTAGAGATTTTCTCTCCAACATTTTGAAGTTCCAAAATGATTTTATTTAAATCATCCATATTTTCAGAAAGTGCTTTTTTCCCGCTCATTTTGAAACCGAAAAGCTACTCTTTTAAATAAATTTTATTAGAAAGAGATTTTCCCAAATATAGTTTTCCCAATTTTGTCCAAATTTCAAAAGCGTTGTCTTTTTCATCAATTTCTCGTAAAACGTTATCAGTCAAATGCAAGGTGAGGCAACTATGAGCATCACCTAGTTTTTCCTTAAGAACTTCACCCTTCCAAGATTCCGGATACTCTTCAGGGCTACAAATAGTGGAAGCAATTTTATTTTGTCCCAAAACTGCTTTCAATTTCCTCTACCACATTACAAAATTAGATCTGCCATCAAACCTATCAGTTTCAATTTTTGGAACTGACATGTTTTAAAGGCAAATAGGTGTTATTTGGTGGCTTAAGAAAGATGAAAGATTTGAAAAAGTTTTGAATAAAACTGCTAAGATTTTTCTCGAAAAACAGAGAGAAAAACTTTCAAGGAAAAACGATATTGTTTGTTTTAGTTTGTTTCATTAGGTTTGGTTTTGATTAAGCAAAACAGTGAAACACAAAGAGAGCACAAAACCCAAGAAACAAACAGTATAACAGAAATAACGAGATAAACGGCTGAAAGAACAACAATTTCACCAAACACCAGAAAAAGTCAAGAACAGAAAGAAAATATATATATTAAAAAAAACTTTTGAAATACAGAAAAATGCGCCAAGTCACAAATACTTGAAATCTCACGGATTCAAGCCAGGCTTGGGTTTTCGTTTTTGAAAAACTGAAGAAAAACCTAGAATAAACAGAGGCAAAATAACAGTAATCAGAAAAACAGGATAGGCAATCCACAAATCACAGTAATAGCAAGAATTGGCAGCAAGCCGTATCAACAAATAAAACAGAGACGAAAAACCGGCGGCAAGCTGAATCACAGAAACAATAAAGGCACGGCGGCAAACCGAGCAGAAACAATAATAATAATAAAACTGCAAGAATTAAAAAGATGAGAAAGAAGACTTCACTCGCCGGATCTGAGCAACTCCTCAGATCCGAACGATTGTTGACTGGTTGCCGGCGCCGATGAGCCAAACCGCGGCTCTGATACCACTTGTTGAAGAAAAACTTATTATTATTACAGAAATCTAATTACTATTACAAGCCCCAAAAATAAAACACAGCGGAAGAAACAAAACTATTACAGAAGAATAAATCTTCACAAAGAATAGTCCGATCCAAGAATCAAAGAGACAGCCTGCGAAATCAATAAACTGTTAATACCAAAGAAAATGCAGAAAGTAAAAATGGAATATCACTTATCACCGCCTAGGTAGAAACCGTCGGTGGGAGTCAAACCAAAGAGATGACCGAGGCAGAGTAGATGAATGGTCACTGCCAGATGAACGGTTGCCGAGCAGCTGCAACACCGCGTCGAGGCGCCGTGAGTAAGCGAAGGGTAGATCGAAAAGCACCCTCAGAATCGGCATCAACCGTGACAAGAGTCACCGGCAAAACTCCTTCTCCATTTCTCTCTCTTTCTCTCGGCTCACTCTCTCTCTAAACACACCAAGGGACATGCACAGGTGAAAGAAGAAGACCTGCAAGAGACAGAGTCACAGAGAACTCCGACCGATTGAGAAAGAGAAGAGCAGCGGCAGCGCCACAAGGAAGAAAGCAAGAATCGCTGAAAGAGTTCAAGAAGAACTCAAAGGAACAGAGGAAAAATGAAGAGACGGTCAAGAGAAGGAGAGGAGAAGAGAATGCACAAGAAATGAGGAGGCAAGGGTTATTAAAAAGAGGAGTCACCAACGGGCAGCCCGGGTGGCCGGCCCGGACTGGTCCGGGTATCTCTTGACCCAGTCAAAAGCCTACTCTCCAGCTGAGGCCCATCATCATTGGGTTTTAAGAAAAAATTGGGCTGGAAAATGGAAGAAAATATTGGGAGAAAAGTTGGCCTAAAAGGCCTATAATGTTGTTTGAACATATACCATGATGAATAGAAACTCTAGGTCATATTAATTTAGGAATGATAAAAATTGAGGTTGTAACTTTGGTTGAATGTTTTATGGATTACTACAGGAAAATGAATATCCGTATAGACTTCTCCTTATTTGTAAGCACCTACAAGTGATTGCATTAGTATGTTGTTTAAAGTATGTTCTTTCTAATTTTACATTAGTTGTTTATTTCTTTCACATAAGTATTTGTATGGTCCTAACTTCACTAAGATATAAGATATTAATTAACAACACTGAGGATGAAGAACATAATGTATGTAAACATGATGTTCTTACTGTGTGCCCATGATCCATGAAGGTCACGATGAATTTCATGAACTAGATTTTATGTTTTGTAAGTTACATTTTTTTTAATGTTGTTTAAATATATGCCAAGATGGATAGGAACATTAGATCGCATTGGTTCCAGAATGATCAAGGTGGAGGCTATAACTTTTATGAATGTTTTAAAGATTACTTCAAAAAAAAAAAAAAAAAAATGAGTCTGTATAAACTTCCCCTGATATATGGACACCTGCTAGTGATAGCTAGCATAATGAGTTCAATAAAGTATGGTTTTTTTAGTTTTTACATTATTTATTTATTTATCTCAAAATGGTATTTGGATGGCCCAAATTCTACTGAGGTAGAAAACATGAGGGATGAAGAGGTTTCTTTTTTTTTTTTATTGGGCCCATTTTCAAAAAATGGGTACTAAATAGGCCAGTTTTTTTTTAAATCCTGAAGAGGCCATAACACACAATCATTGTGCATTATCAAATGAGATAACGCACAATGGTTGTGCGTTATAGCTAATCACCGCCTTAATCCACGTTAAGTACTGAGGTGGCACAATGGTTATGCGTTATCTTGATGATAACGCACAATGGTTGTGCGTTATCTTGTTTACGTTGATTAGGAAGAAATAATTTTTGTAGGTATTTGGAAAACTTTAAACATGAATAACTCGAAGATCGGATGTCCATTTCACGCGTATAACCACTCATTTTGATGGTTCTCGTAAAGAGGAACGCAAAGACATCGTCGAAAAAGTGATCCGGATGCATTTCGGGGCAAAAAAATCATTTCATATAGTTGAAAACTTTGACGGGGCATAATGCGCTCGGACGTCTGATTGAGGCGATTCTTGTGGGCATTTCAAGTATTTTTTGGGGACCTACGCGTTTCCATAAAAACTTTGTCATGGTGCACATGGACTTGATTGAGAGAATGACTTTTTCACGTTCGTTCTCTATTAAGCGGATATTAATCACTTATTAACATTTAGGTTGTGCATCTTATTTGAAGGGAACACGCTTTTTTTTTACCGTCATGGTATGAGATTGTCGGGCCCTCTCCTCCTTCTGCCCGAATTGATGATAGTCATAACCTTGACATGGCATTAGGGAGATGATGATAACTCCCAAAAATAAATAATATATATATATATATAACATGGAAAAGTCATTCTCTCAATCAAGTCTATATTCACCATAGCAAAGCTTTTGGGTATATATAATATTTTATATTAATATGTACTAATGAGAATTCTAAAATACTCTGAAGTATGTTATACAATTCTTATCTTATTACCATATAGTTCTTTTATTTTCTCCGTTTCAAAATAAGTATTCCCTTTATTTATTTACTCGTCACATTTTATAAATTTTTATATTTTTTACTTTTTACATTGTAAAATTATTCATGCAACATAAATTTAATGAACTTTTTATCACTATATCTTAGCATAAAAAACAAATCTCTATATCTTTTAATCTTTCTAACATGGAAACTTGCACAAATAATAATGAGGAGAAAGATTATATTTTGAAGAGCATCCTTGTCCCCTCAAGAAAATTACATAAAAAATGTTTCGTATTTTTTTTTAAATTTGTGATGTCCGATATATGACAAGTAAAAAAATTTAAAAAAAAAAATCTTTTGACAACTGATAAATCCAAGGGAAAAACTTTAATCCAGGATAAATTTTTTTATATTCCAATTATACTTTGAATAAGTATTACCTCCATCTCATAATATAAGGTTATTTGTAATTTTCAAATACATTAAAAAAATTCTGAAATCGATGTATTTTTTAGAATAAAATATCTCTAATGTCCTTGTATTAATTTAATGGGAAATGTTAGGGGATCAACATTGAACTAAATATGGTGGCTCCATGAATGACAAAATTGGAAAAACAAAGAAAAAGTGCACTTGGCCCCCTCGTTAGTAGAAGGTCTTCGGCACAAAAAAGATGATTCCACTCTCATTTAGCCATTAGAATTAGCTCAATGTTGATATGTTTATCACTACTCTTAACTTAATAAAATCATCCTTCAAGGCTTTATCTTTTCTCCTCTCTTGATATTTCAATCTTTTATCAATATAAATAGTTTTAGGCTTTTAGAATTACAAAGTAGTGTTATATTAATTGGATAAGGTTATTCTTGAAAAAATAATTTATAAATGAAAAATATTATATAATATAAAATGTCAAATATAACAATTTCACCATATATTATAGAATTATAGAATTAGTATTTTTTTTTAATTAATCACTTAATTTAAAACAAAAATTCGCAATCCCAATTATTCTTTTCCCGTAAGTCATTACGAGATCGTCTCTCTGGAGCTTCTTAGTGTTTTTTTTTTTTTTGGGTCAATTTTTAACACCTTTATTTTTTTAATGTTTTTTCTTACTGGCCGCTGCCAGACATACACAAATTGAATCAAAACATAAACTAAAAGTCTAATCCCGTGAATTCAATTGACAACTTCAAGATAAATTAAATGAAGAACACTAATAATGAAAATAAAAATACCATCTCGAATTGAAAAGGTTAATATCAAATTTATTTAATGAAGATCTATGAGAAACAAGATTACTACTGCATAAAATTAAAAATGTGAAACGAAATGCTCTTAAAGTGACTCAAATTCAATATTTTTCACTTGACAAATCAAGTAGAGGTATCTAAAGAAAAGATGCTTTACCATTAGTCTGCCTCTAGTTGTCTCTTTGGGATAACTTAATAAAGAGGATTAGCACTGTCAAACGAGCCAAATCAAATTGGACCGAATCAGCCCGCATCAAGCCCGCACTTAAACGGTGTGGTCCAGTGCGAGCTCACTTTTAACGAGCTGAAATATAGAAATCTATATCTGTTTGCGGCTGGATCGCAGATAAACAGGCTAGCCTGCAGGCTTTGCCCTTTTTATTTTGGCTAATTTTCTAATTTTTTTTAAATCTTTCTTATAATATACATTAATCCATGTTGAAATGATAATGGTGTTAGGATTAGTTTGTTAAGATATTAGATATCAAATTTGTAATTTGTATCATCTCTCCCTACTTTGTAGGAAGTTGTTATTCTAAAGTACTGTAAAAATGTATTGCTACGAATGAATGCGACTGAAGAGACAGGGATGAAATTTTTCCATTGAAATTTTCATGGTATGAGAGCCATCATCATCTCTCTCTTTATGATGAGCGGCACAAGACATATTGATACGACTGACATCGAAGACGATGATCAGTTTGGCGATAATGCATATCAACTGGCATCTTTAGACAGTCCACACTTGATACTTACTCAAGTGCAACTTAAGGAAGACAACTATGATGAATGGATGAAGGCAATGAGGTTGGCACTGCATGCCAAGAAAAAACTCGGGTTTGCGGAAGGAACAATTCCAAAGCCAAAAGTTGGAACTGTTAAAGAGGAGGAATTGTGGACTATCAACACTATGGTAGGATCATGGATATTAAATACCATCGAACATAACCTGAGAACAACAATGTCGTACGCGGAAACTTATGACTTTATCACTTCTAGAGATGAAGTATTCATTGAAGATGAATTTCCTTTTTCTAAGGTACAACATGATATGTCGCATGAAAAACCTATGTGTTGTGAGTTTGGTGAGTTGCCTTCAGCAGCAAAGGGGAGTTTTCCCTCATCAGCCCAGCAGCAGCCTAGTGGACCGAGGGATGGGACTGGCCGGAGGAAAAGCCTTCAACACCAACAGCAAGAATAAGCCCATGACTCATTAAAAGCCTACAATATCCCTTCCTCACAGACAGCAACGAGATGGGCCGGCCCAAGAAGAAATGACGGTAGGACCTTGACTCAACCAGCAGCGGCCCATCTGGAAGGTAATGAACCAGACCGCGTGGTGAGTTCTGGACCAGGCCACGTGCGCGATTGATCAGACCGCTTGGTGGGCTCTGACCAGGCCGCGAGGTGGAGGATGGAGCAGACCATGCAAATTCTGGATCCAATGAAGGTTTGAGTCCAAGTTTGTTAAAAAATGGTGAGACTTTCCTAGAGGAGGTAGGAAGGTCGCATGCAGGAAGGACGCATGCATAGTCCAGTGAGAGTTCAAACAGGGAATCTAGTGAGAATTCCGACTCAAATATTTATGGGTCTTCTGACAGTGAGCCTCAGGCTCGAATGTGGTTGAACCGAGACCTGTTCGTCGGAGTAATAGACCACATCGAGTTCCAAGTAAATTGAAGGACTACATTTGTCATACGGTTTGGTCATATCTCCTAGTATATCTCTCTCTTCTGATTCACCAGCTTCTTCAGTTTTCTCAGGTGCTTCCTTGTATCCATTAATTCACTATCTTTCTTGTGACAAATTTTCACTTTCACATCGAAGTTTCGTAGTTGCAGTTGATGCAGGCATAAAACTAACAAAGTACTCCGAGGCTGCTTCTATTCTATAACGGCGTCTTGCTATGAAGCAAGAGATAGACGCTCTTGAAAAAAATAATACCTGGACAATGACGACACTGCCTCCTGGTAAACGTGCACTTGGCAGCAAATGGGTTTACCGAATAAAATATAAATCTGATGGTTCGATTGAACGGTACAAGGCACGTTTAGTAGTGCTTGGACATACACAACTGGAGGGAATTGATTATAATGAAATGTTTGCACCAGTGGCGAAAATGGTAACTGTTCGAACCTTATTATCAGTAGCTGCTGCCCGAAATTGGAAAGTGCATCAAATGGAAGTTCATAACGCTTTCTTACATGGAGAATTAACTGAAGAAGTTTGCATGAAAATTCCTCCAAGGTTTAATGCTTCGAGTCCAGATCAAGTTTGTCGTCTTAATAAATCCTTATATGGGCTTAATCAGGCCCCACGGAGCTAGTTTTCTAAACTAGCAAATTCTCTCAAACAATGTGGATTCATGCAATCATACTCAGATTATTCCCTGTTCACGTTTAGAACACATCACATTTTTCTCTACATTCTTATTTATGTTGATGACTTATTGATTTCTGGTAATAATGGTGCTTTTATTTCTAGATTTAAATCTTATTTGGGTTCGTGTTTTCATATGAAAGACCTGGGTCATCTGAAGTATTTTTTGGGAATTGAAATTGCTCGTAGCCCAATAGAATTTTATCTAAGTCAACGAAAATATGCTTTGGAAATTATTTCTGAAGTTGGAATGCTTGGATCTAAACCTTTTTCTACACCATTAGAACCGAATCACAGATTGGCCAAAGCTGCTGGAGATTTCTGTACTTACCCAGAACAATATCGTCGCCTTGTTGGAAAATTGATCTATTTGACCATAATACGCCCTAATCTTGCTTATACTGTACATGTTCTAGCTCAATTTATGCAGAACCCTCATAAGGAACATTGGAAAGCAATTCTTCATGTCGTGCATTTTCTTAAAAACGCTCTTGGACAAGGAATTCTTCTCCGCGCTGATGCACAACTTCGATTGTTAGCTTATTATGGTTCAAATTCGGCTAGCTATCCAATTACCCGACGTTCTCTCACTGGTTATTTTATCTCACTGGGTCATTCCCCCATTTCTTGGAAGACAAAGAAGCAACATATAGTTTCACGTTCTTATGCTGAAGCTGAGTACCGATCCATGGCGATGACTTTATGTGAATTGAAATTTCTTTGACAACTTCTTACTGATCTTCAAGTCCCGGTGGATTATTCTATTCCCCTTCATTGCGACAGTCAAGCAGCTATTTACATCGCCGCTAATCCCATTTTTCAAGAACGTACGAAGCACATTGAGATCGATTGTCATTTTGTACGAGATGCGTTTCAAGCTCGTGTAATTAATCCTGCCTACATTCTAAGTGCTTTGCTACCTGCAGATCTTCTTACAAAAGCCTTGCACCCAATACAGTTCCACAAGTTGTCTAGCAAGTTGGGCATTCATAATCTTCATGCGCCAACTTGAGGGGGAGTGTTGAAATGATAATGGTGTTAGGATTAGTTTGTTAAGATATTAGATATCAAATTTGTAATTTGTATCATCTCTCCCTACTTTGTAAGAAGTTGTTATTGTAAAGTGCTATAAAAATGTATTGCTACGAATGAATGAGATAGAAAAGACAGAGATGAAATTTTCCCACTAAAAATTTCAATCCAAATCAATCCAAATAGAGAAAAATCAAAATAAAAAAATTAATAAGTAACAACAACTATCCAATAAAACAAATTAATAATTATTTAACAAAATATCAATATGAAAAATTGAACACCATCTGCTTCAGGACTCATCTTCAGTTAAATGATATTTGAGTCAACTTGATAACATAATTTCCTCATCATCTTTATCTATAAGACACAAACATAAACTACATATTAAATAAAAAAGTTAATAAATAATATTTATAAATTAAATATAAATGAAGAAAAAGTTGTACTGACTCCCTAAGTAGGCATGAAACAAATGAACCAAGTTAAAGTCTGTATATTCTAGTAATATCAAAGCAAACTTTTACATGACATTAAAAGCTAGATATTCCATATTTCCCTCCTGCAATATGCACCTTCCCACAACCAAGACATTCAACCCTAGGTTCTCCATCTTGACCAATATCAAGCCTCCTGGTATGTATCCATACTTTTGACCTATAGGATTTTTTCGCCTTCTTTGAAGATTGTGCAGCATTTGATTCATCATATTTATCATTAGTATCATCAACAACATTTTTATCTATTTTCTACAATATTTTAATTCTCAATCACATAGACATAGCACACACCATACAATCACATACAAATAAAAAAAACACAAGAATTGAGGAGGAAAAAAAGAATGACTAAATAAGAGCCCATACAAAGGAAAAGGATTCATAAGCACATCTTGTACAAGAAATCTTAGCCTTCTAGTTTACACCGTATTTAAGAGATGAGAATCCTGAATAAAGTACTCTCTATATCTCACAAAGATGGTCCTAATTTCTTTTTTTCTTTCGTCCCAAATTATGGTCGTATTTTGATTTATATATATTAGTTAACATGTTAATTCTCTTGTGTATCTCTCATTATTCTATATTTTAATTAATAAAAATTTTCACCTCTTAAGAAATATTAATAAAACACACACTATTGTAATAACTTTATACAAGTTTCAAGATAAAAAGTCAAATTTATTTAATATTAAAGGAGGGTATAAAAGAGAAATCAAAATAAAATTTAATATTCTAACTAACTTTACTAATCTTTGTGAAAATTAAAACATGACCATTTTTGTGGGACGGAGGGAGTATATGGCTAATAATTAATGCATAGAGCTTATTTGGGTTGTTTTTGAAGGATTAATACCAAATGTAAATTTCAGAGATTGGAGGCCACTTGTATGAGATCCTTCTTGAATCTGCTTGAACGGGTTACCGTGAATGTGTGGAGTCTTCAGCCATCCAATACAGAAAGAGATGACATACTTGCGTAGTAAAAGAAGAAATTGGGAAGGGTGAAGTTTCGTTTTAATTGAGGGGATAAATAAAGAGTATTTACATTTTATAAACTATATGGTTCATTTATTTTTTTAAATAAATTAAGAAAATATGAAATCGAGGTATTTTTTATAATAGAATTTATATAATATTTTTTATTAATTTTATAAACTTTTATTTCAAAGTTTTATCTTCTTTCTCTTCTTTCCTCATGCCCTATTTCAAAACTTTGTCAAATATAAATAGGTTTAGATTTTGAGAATTACTAAATAATGTTATATTAAATGAATAGAGCTATTTTTGGGGAAAAAAGTTCATAAAATGAAATAACTTTTATAATATGAAATTTCAAATATGGTATGTTAATTTTATATTTTGAAACGAAAGTAGAAAGTAGTAATATGGAATGAAAGAAATCCAGATTTCTCCCACATTTCTTCACATTTCTTGTATTGGACATCCAGCCAAATTATTTGGCATGAAAGTTTTTAATGTCTAATTTTCCCTTGAATTAAAATAGAAACCTTAATATTACCCTGAGTTTTAAACTGACGATTCATAATAAAAAAAATATTTTTTCTCCCTTTTCTTATCTTTTCGTCTTCTTCCTTTTGCCTCTATGACTCACAGTACACCGCACATAGTCTCTGCAGCACAAATCAGGTTGTTAAAGGATTAATAATTGACTTATATTGGGATTATTATTTTATGTAATTTAGTCTCCTAATGTTGTAATCTCTTCCGATTCTACTTGGATTGGGTTTATAAGTCCTAATTAGATTAGGTTCCTAATTATGATTTATTTAGGATTTGTCATACCTAACAAGTATATAATGTAACTTGTTCCACAATAATAGACAGAAAATATTGGATTGTTTTCCCCACTAGAAAATTTCATGGTATCAGAGCCGAGGTTGAAAAAAAAGAAAAAAAAACAAGCTTGAAGGGGGAGGAGAAAGACGTTTTGCTTGAACAAGAAGAAAGAACAGTGACGGTATGTCCTCTGCTTTCACCACTGCTCGCCGTTCGTCACCGGCTATCACCGCAGCTCACCACTCGCCGTCCGAAACCTTGTGCGCACACTATCATCAGAGAGGACCTCCGTTAAGTCGCGGCGATCGCAGAACACCGACGGGATCCAGAAGAGGTCTTCCTGGTCGTGTCGGAAAATCTCGAGCTTGGGCTCTTCCTGGCCGAGCAAAAGGCAACAGTAGGACGCAGCTACACCAACTGCCAAGGGAGAGAGAGAGAGAGACAGACATAACGAAGCTTGGGCCAACGTAGCAGCTTAGCGAGGAGGCTTGACTAGAGCTGACGGCATAAACAATGGCGTGAACAGCAGCTTCAGCAACAACGGCACAAACAGCGGCAGGATCGATCCTCGATTCAACCCTTCTTCCAACAACAATGATCTCCTTGCTGCATCTTGCAAAATCTTCTCACCAGAACTAGCGGATTTTGATTCAACAGAGTCCAACTTTGAGCTTGACACAACAAAAAAAAAATCATCAACTAGGATTCATTCTTATTCTTATCTTCACTCTTGTGCCCACTACCGCCGGAACTTACCGAAGTTGCCGCAGAAGACCGAATTGCATCTGCCATTCCCAACCCATGGCGTGATCTTCACAGCACAAGATTCCAATAACCTTCCAAAATTAACAAGTGCACAATGGTCAAAATTGTTGACCATTAATAATAACACAAATGCCACTCCATCTGAAAATTTATCTGGTATGAAAAATTTATGGATTTTTTATTCAGGATGCTCTCACCATATGACTGGTAGGAAAGTTTTTTTGAGAAATTTGAAGAATATTTATCCATATACTATTGGTTTGCCTAATGGCGCTAAGGCAATTGCCCTGCAAGAAGGAGAGGTTTTTTTTAAATCCTAAGTTCAAACTCCGCAGTGTGTTGCTAGTTCTTGAGCTTAAATGCAATTTAATTTCCTTGTCACAATTGGCACGAGAATCTAAGTGTTTTTTATCACTCTCTCTGATCATTTCTGTGTTTTACAGGACCGTATCTAGATAAGGCCAATTAGAGTGGGTGAGCAAAGGAATGAGATTTTCTTCTACAAACCGTTGCAATTATCAGCTTTATATGCTTTTTTCTAGTAATGTTCTTGATTCTAGCACATTATGGCATATCTGATTGGGCCATCCTTCAGATTTTGTGGTAAATAATTTTTTGGGATTTTCTAAAGACTCTATAACTGGATCTACACCTTGCAATATTTGTCTGCGTGCTAAACAAACTCGTGACTGTTTTTCCCTAAGTATAAATAAGGCATCTCAAATCTTTGATTTAATTCATTATGATTTATGGAGACCATACAAAACTGTGTCTACTATAGGCGCCTCTTATTTTCTCACTATATTAGATGATTATTCTAGGGTAGTTGGGATATATTTGACCTCAGAGAAAAGCGAAGTTGCATGGGTTTTAAAAGATTACTTTGCCATGGTGAAAACCCAATTTAGCAAAACTGTAAAGACAGTCCAGAGTGATAATGGTACGGAATTTATTGTCTAAATTCATATTTTTCCACCCATGGCATAATCATCAGACCACAATCGCTGGGACCCCACAACAAAATGGCAGAGTCGAATGAAAGTATCGTCATATTCTGAATGTCGTTCGTGCTTTCCGGTTTCAAGCTAACCTGCCTATAAAATTTTGGGGAGAATGTATTTTGACAGCCGGATATCTTATCAATCGCACACCCTCTTCATTGTTACATGGAAAAACACCTTATGAGATGCTACATGGAAAAAGGCTATCCTATTCTCACATTAAAAGTTTTGGGTGTCTAGCTTATGTCCATAATCATGATCTACCTAAAGATAAATTTCGAGCTCAAAGTAGAATATGTGTCTTCCTTGGATATCCCTTTAACAAGAAAAGTTGGAGATTTTATGACTTGCAACGAGAAAAGTTATTTTCTCAAGAGATGTAATTTTTTATGAGACCAAGTTTCTCTATCAAGAACAATCGGACTCCCCACAGCATATTCTAGATTTTTCACTCTTATAATTTTGGGGGACAAATTTTGGGGAGTGAATATTTCCATAAAAATGGAGCACTGCAAACCAAGACCAGCGGCCAGCCCAGAACAGTAGCCCAGATAACAAAGTCTGTCCTGGACCAACACCATAAACACCAACTACGGCAGCCCAAGTTGCAGAAGTGGCCCAACACACAACACCAACCACCACAGCGCAAGTTGAAGAAGCAACCCAACACATAACACCAGCTGCCTTAATAGATCGCTCCAGTCATGGGACTGGGCCTGCGATATCTGACCCTACTCTGCACATGGCCTAGCTTGGACCTAGATACCTCACAACAACAGCCCAGCAAGGTCCACTTGCTCCAACAGCCCAGGAACACTCAACACCCCTTGTTGATGGCCCACCTCTTGCTGATGGCCCACCCGCCACTCCAATGCCAGGCCACTTTCAGCTACCAGGCCCGACCGCTACTGCACATGCTCCCGACATCATGTCAACCCACACCAATGACTCCAGCCTAACGAATTTTAACCCCAGAGCTGCAACAGAAAATATTCGTCTAGCAACTTCAAGCTAACTAACAGAAATTTTGAGTACAAGAAAAAGTACTCGTATTAAAAAGGTTCCTGCTCGTCTTCAAGACTTTGACTGCAATGCCATATGGAAATCTTCTATATCTCATTCCTCAACTGCTCCCTCCTCCTCTTCGGACCTCTCAGGTATATCCCTTTATCCTATGACACATTTTGTAGACTATGATAAATTTTCTCCCCCGCATAGGCATTTTTTAGCATCTGTTGCCACAAAAACGAAACCTACCACATACTCTGAGGCTGTCTCTAATTCTAAATGGCGCACTGCAATGCAACATGAAATTGACGCTCTTGAAAAAAATGGCACGTGGACTTTAACATCCTTGCACCCTGGCAAACGTGCTCTTAGTAGTAATGGGTTTATGGCATTATATATAAAGCAGATGGTACTATCGAGCGATACAAGGCACGTTTGGTGATTTTAGGCAACACACAAATGGCAAGTATTGATTTTACAGACACTTTTACACCTGTTGCTAAAATAGTGACTATTCGTACTTTGCTTTCTGTGGCCTCTGCCAGAAACTGGCCCATACATCAAATGGATGTTCACAATGTCTTTCTTCATGGAGATTTAAAGGAAGAAGTTTATATGCGACCACCAACTAGATTTAACCCTTCTATCCATGGACAAGTTTGTCTTCTAAAGAAATCACTCTATGGTCTTCGTCAAGCACCGCAATGTTGGTTCTCCAAACTCACCGCCCCTCTTTGCAAATGTGGATTCTCTCAATCATATGCAGATTATTCGCTCTTTACCTACTATAAGGATAGTACTTTCCTATGTGTTCTCATATATGTGGATGATCTATTACTCACTGGAAATTCCTTACGTGCTCTTAACAAGTTTAAAGCCTCCTTGAATGGGTGTTTTCACATGAAGGACTTAGGGCCCCTGAAATATTTCTGAGGAATTGAAATTGCTAGAAACCCCTCCGGATTATTCTTGTGCCAATGCAAATACACTTTGGAAATTCTTTCTAAAACTGGTTTACTCGGCATTAAACCAGCTTCCACTCCTATCGAACCAAATCATCAGTTGACCAAATCTTCCAGCTCTTATTTTGATAAGCCAGATCGCTATCACTGGCTCATTGGAAAGTTGATATATCTCACATTCACCCATCCAGAGCTTGCCTATGCTGTTCATATCCTTGTACAGTTTATGCATGCCCCTCGCCTTGATCATTGGGATGCTGCAATCCGAGTGGTTCGTTATCTTAAAGGAAGCCCTGGTCGTGGTATTTTTCTTCATTATGATTCTCCTCTTTTATTAACCACATACTGCAATTCTGACTGGGCTACTTGTCCAATCACTCACCACTCTGTCACTGGTTATTTTATTTCTCTAGGAGGTTCTCCTATTTCTTGGAAAACAAAGACACAACATACTATTTTTCGCTTTTCTGCTGAGGCTGAATATCGCTCTATGGCCATGACTTTTTGTGAACTAAAGTGGCTATCTAAATTACTTTGGGATCTTCATGTACCTATCACTCGCCCCATTCCATTACATTGTGATAATCTGGCTGCTCTTCATATTGCAGAAAACCCTGTTTTCCATGAACATACTAAACACATTGAAATTGATTGTCATTTTGTACGAGATGTCTGTCAGGCAAAGTTTATTTCCCCATCCTACATTCACAGTGAACTCCAGCCTACCGATATTCTCACGAAAGCTCTTCATCCTGCTTCTTTTCATCAGTTAGCTTGCAAGTTGAGCATTTCCGACCTTCATGCTCCAACTTGAGGGGGAGTGTTAAAGGATTAATTATTGACTTATATTAGGATTATTATTTTATGTAATTTAGTCTCCTAATGCTGTAATCTAGTCTTCCAATTCTACTTGGATTGGGTCTATAAGTCCTAATTAGATTAGGTTCCTAATTATGATTAATTTGGGATTTGTCATACCTGACAAGTATATAATGTACCTTGTTCTACAATAATAGACAAAAAATATTGGATTGCTTTCCCCACTAAAAACTTTCACAGGTTTTTTTTTTTTTTATAATTGGCCAATTTTTTTTAAAAAAAAATTACTGAAATCATCATAATTATTTTATTCTTATTTTGGCCATAATGCACGCACTATGTGCTTTATCATTAAGGATAACACTCATATTATATGAGCCAGTGCTTAATTAGGAATTTATACCGTAATCATCTGATGTGTGCGATATGACCCTATTTAGAACAAAAAAATTGTGACCACTTTAATAATTTTTTTAAAAAAATTGACCAAATATAAGAAAAACCCACAAATCACCACAACATCATTTGTTTTCTCTTTATATCACAAATAAAAATGCCCAATTGTAACGATGAAAGATTTTTTCTCCAACAAATCACATAGAAGGAAAAAGACGAGGTGGGTGGCATAGAATCAACTAGTAGGAATATGGAATTTATTTCTTCTCTAATAAATAAAAAGCAATGAAAACTTTTATCGTTAGTTATTTTCTCTTCTAATTTTAGTTGTCTTTTTGTATTGATACTGTGAGTAGTAGGATTTAACGGTTCTCAAGAGACTGATCTTCACCAATTATTCTGCATAGAGAGAAAAAGATGACCGGAGAGAGGTTTTACCAGTTTCACCTCCGATACTTAAGTAAGATTAATCCTCATAAAGATAGCAATAGAAGAGTAGAGAGAGTAATCAGAGAATCATAGTTTGTTATGAATTGTACCTTTTATACATAAGGTGAATCTCCTTGTGCTTCAAGGAGAGTTATGTGATATCATTATGGAGATCTTGTGAAAATGATCTAAGGGAAAAATTAGGGATTATGCCTAAATAGGTTGAGAGAACATCTACCTCAACATGTAGGCTAAGATATTTTCTTAAGATAAAAGAGTATTTGGCCAAGTGGGTTAAGTCCAAATGGAATAGCCTGAAGGGCCGCCTCTGAAAAGAAGCAATAAATGGGTTATGGGTCTTTGATTTTAAATTGTCACTTTCATTTGAGCGAAACACAGTCTAACGCTTCCCGAGAATAAATTCCATTGGCACCGATTCAGGTACCATTGTTTCAATCGACATATAAAGCTTCCAGTTTACAAATTTTGACTCACAATTTCCAGTTCGTTTTGCAGATCTGTTTTCGTTTTTCAAAGCTTTATACTTTGCTCATCGCAATGTGAAGGCTAATACTTCCGAAAAAGGTAGTTCTTCTCATTTAGAAGTTAGAAATATCTGTCCAAAGATAATCTTGGTTTTGGTGGCTGGGCGTATTCCATCGGAGACTGTTCTATTTTGTTTCTTGATGTGAATGATGTCAAATCTATGGATCATATAAGAAAACATTTCCGGCTGCAGAAATGCTTCATTCTTACGACCCTAAAGACGAAGAACATGTGTGTGAACTGGCAGCTGTCAAACATCCCTATGAAATTTTCTATAATCAACTTGGGGCCCTAAGGAAGAAGTTTGTGATCCTCAATAGTTTCAGGATGAGTGCCCTGAGCGCCAAGGAAAAAGCTCATGCATCCTCAAGAAGATGGATGGCCCTAAGGAAGAAGTTTGTGATCCCCGATGGTTTCAGGATGAGTGCCCTAGGCACCAAGGAAAAAGCTCATGCATCCTCGAGAAGATGGATGGCAGTCTACTGGGACCAACAGAAAGTTGGGCTGAGGTTTCCTTTATATAATATGTTTTTGGATGTAACGACTTATTGGGGAGTCGACATAGGGCATATATCCCCTAACGAGATAAGGACTATCGTGGCCTTTATTCTTTTGTGTAAGTGCTTTGGTGTTCCTACCAGCTTGGTGTTGTTCTCGAGGTTTTTTGACATAAAATCTGTTAAAGATGCAACCGGATGGCATACATTTCAAAGGAAATATGACGCGATTGAGCCTGTGAAGAAATTACCATAATCTATCCATGGATGGAAGAGACTATGGTTTTTCACTATGAGGGATGGTCCTGAAAGACCGTGGAATATGATGAAGAAGATCTAAAATCTGCCTATCGACTCTAAACATCCGTATATAGAGGAATGTGTGAAAATTATCCAAGGATACGGCTTTAGAATGCTCTTGAAAGAAGGGAATTAAGGTGAAGAACTAACGAAAGCTGCTACGTTTTATGGCCGGGAAGCATGCAATCTTCATGAACTGAGTTAGTATTAGGATGGGATACAAACTAAGAAATATTTATTATAAGGTTAACTAATTATTAGATGTTATATCTAACTGAGTTTGATCCATTTATTCTATGATTTTGGCAGAGTGACTGATATTGACCAACATGGCAGAAGCTGCAGTAAAATTTAAAGTGCTACCCTCGAGAGCTAATTTGGGGGATGACGGTAAGAAGGTTTTGCAGTTTTGATATGTATGTTTGTAGGTGTTTAATGTACTAATAGAAACTGTAGTATTCGGAATTGCGGAACTTCCTTCTGTTGCCCTATTGGACCAAAGGCAGGAAGAAAGAAGGAAAAAAAAACATATGCTGCCGATGCGACCGTCAGGGATGTCATTACGACTAATGAATATGGTTCAATAGAGGTGGTGGAAACTCTACCCCGGAAGAAGCAAAGGAGAAGTGATGCAAGGAAAAATAAGGGGATTATGCCTTTGATCCCGGAAAATGAAGTAATACTGAGGATTGAGGATGTCGAAACTCCAGAGGTCAGGAAATGAAGAAGACCTCTTAGATCTTGTAGGAGGAGAGGAAGAAACTTTGGAGAGTTGTCTAATTTATTTCCCGACATGGAAAGTTATTGTTAAGAAAAAGAGGTCCAATTGGGAAAGAAAGACTTTCCATGGCGAAACAAGTGCTTACCCGTTCGGTATGAGGGCGGCGCTAGATAAGACTCCTGAAGATATAATGGATGAGTTTCTTAAGAATAGTGTGCGGTTAAGTTCAATTTATGATATGTTGAATGACCTTTTCCTTGTAGAATTTGGCGTATGACATGTATATATATATATTATCACAGAACTTCAACATTTTGAATCAAGCTAAGCAAACGTATGATACACAACTAGGTTGCAGAGAAGCGGATGGCTGATACCTATAAGAAGAATCTGGAGCAAAGCAATCGGGAATAGGGAATTGTGATTGACCGGGTAAAAGTACTAGAGACAAAGGTTTCTAAGCTTTAAGGGGCTAACTTGAGGTTGATGAACATAATGCTGCCTTATCAGAAATAAATCAACGATTAACGAATGAATGTGCCTTCAAAAGTGGGGAGTTGCATAGTCTGAATGAGGTGTTAGCTCAAACACGGCAAGAAGTAGGTGAACATAGGGAAGGATTAGCTCGAAAGAACCAGGAGATTGAATCAATGACTACAAAACTTGCCGACCTTGTAGATAGTGAAGGCAGTGTTCTTCCCAGTATGAGGGAAAAAATTGTGAAAGAATTTTGTGAATCATCTGCTAGTAGGAGCTGGTTTTATTAATTAGCTATGTCGATGGTAAGTTATGCCTTGATGGAGTTGGTTAACGCTATCTGCAATGGCAATCTCGGTGTGAAGATGCCTTCTGTTATAGATATGTACTACAATAAAGAGGCTAAATACCCTGAGTTTCTATGGGAAGTTAATAAGGAGACGGGGATGGAGGGTCTATTGCAAATTTATATGATGAATAAGCAGATAGAGACCAAGAGAAAAATGATGGCTCAATTGTGGGTAACCAAGATGCTCTAGGTAGGGAATCAGCTGACGCCCCTAAAACAAGAAAAAATGATCAGGCGCTTGATGATCGACCTAATAGTATGTCAGAACTAAGTCATAGGGAACCTGAGGAAAGGCAAGATGAGGGTGTCAAGAACCAACCTTCACGATATCCCATCTATTAGTACTCATGGCTCTAAAGACTATGCTAGTAGATTTTGTTTGGATATGTCAGGAAGTGATCAGGTCCCTGATGTGAGTTTATCTGAAAGTGGTGGCAGTAGATGCCAAGTGAAAACTTTTGGTTTGGTTGTCGCACCAGGGCAAGTACAGGGGCTTGTTGCCCACTTAGAGGAGGTGACTTCTCTACGCAAGTAACAAAATAAGGAGTAAGTGGAGTTGTTCCCTGATAGCTCATAGTTTTGACCTTTGTGTAGGGTAAAGCCGCAGCCACCCTAACTTTGAACCTTGTCATAGTTCTATAGGCCTTTTTGTTTTTATGACTGTGTATAGATATATCGGGCTTGTTGGTCCCGTAAAAGAGTGCATCTTGTTTTTGTAATGCACTTTCTCAACTTACCGTAGTTAGCTAGTATCAATAGTAGTAAACTTGCATATTGTTAAAAAGTAAAAAGTTGCATTGAAAAGATAAGTCGTGACGTTTCCGTATCAGAAGCATATAGTAGAAACTCATAGGTTTATCCACATGGTAAAGCATGATAAACCCTTGTTTAGGTTTCCAAGAATAATAATGATAATTACAGCCGTAAAAATATATGTAAAAAGTGGAAACATACCTATATGTGCTCTTTTAGCTACCTTCACAATGACTTTCTTATATAAACGATTGTAATTGTCATTTCTGAGTGATCCCCTTTAACTTCTGATATTTCTTCTGTTATGAGACAGTATTTTCAAAATCTATTTATGAAATTACACATCTGTCGTACCCATTTCCATCAAAACTAAGAGTATCTAAATGCTCCTCTAATGGCCATCTTGAAGCATCATAGACATTACTCTTTTGAGCATTTCGTTTCAATGGTTATAGTGTATCTGGGACTCCGAGGAGAAGATGTGGAGTTGGAGTTGGATCTGTATGAATATTGTCATAAATTGACCATAAATAATGGTCAGTTAAAAGAAACAGTGAGGGCTACTCTGGCACCACAGGATGCTATCGATCTTTTCCAACGTCACTTTGAAGAGCCATTTGTGTTCACCTATGGTGCTCTCCAATGATGGAACAATTTTTTGCTCTGGATGACCTCATTCATGAGGAAGAGGAAGAGATCGGAGGCGTTTTCAGACTAATGATTGTTATTTTTTAAATTTTTGTGGAAGGCAGGCCCCCTGCTGGGTGGGGGCATTCTGTAGTTCGTGGTCCTTGACCATCGGGATCACAAAACTTTTATTTTGTACATCTATCGGGTTGGCCTCCCGATAGGTAGATAAAATGACAATGACCCCTATGCCCTTATTTTAGGCAGCGGTGGTTTAATAGCTAGAGTAGTCGATAGGCCTTTATGAATATATAAAATATCTTTCGTGTATTTATGAATCCTTTGTTTATCTTACATTTTGGATGTCATGCCTGTTGTTCAAACAATTAAATGTAATGTAAACTCAAAGAATTATGAAGGTTCGGATGGAATATGGTAATAACGGGGTTTGTTTATTTGAAATGTTTTGGTAGTAAAGTTATGAGGTAAAGAAGGTTTGATATAAAAAAGGGTTTGAAGTGTTTGTTTGGAATTTTGACAATCTCCATATAAAAGACATGTAATATTTCTATGGTATAAATTGTATGATGTTACAGGTAAACGGGTATTGATAAGTGTGTATCATATTAGATCTGTACTAGATTTAATACGTTGTGTACGTAAGCTTGTAGCAAAAAAAGCATGTAGAAAATTGTTTGTGTATTTGATACTTGGAATATATTCAAATCAAAATTAGTGTTATATGAAATAATGTCTAAGGAAAAAATTTCCTAAGGTTTAAGTTGTTCCATATCCTTGCCAGAATTTTGCCTCTGAAATCTTGCAATTTGTAACTCCCGTTACCATTGTCTTTAATCATCTGGTATGGACTTTCCGGGTAGGATCTAGCTTTCTGCTGGGGTCTACTCTGCTGACTTCATTCTTCCTTAAAATGAAGTCACCCTCCTTAATAGCGGATGGCTTAACTTTGGCATTGTAATAATATGCAGCTTGTCTTTTGTAATGAGCATCCCGTTCGACTGCCTGTTCCCTGATCTCATCGATGAGGACCAAGTGTTCATGCATAGATTAAGTATTCTAGTCTTTATTAAATGCAACATTCCGAAAGGAGTTGCTTCCAATCTCTACGATCATTGTGTCTACCCCAAAATAATGATTAAAAGGTGTCTTCCTGGTAGCTCTTCTTGGTGTAGTTCTATAGGACCATAAGATGTTCGCAATTCATCCAGCCATTTTCCTTTCAACTCATCGATTCCTTGTAGAATTGTACGATTGGTGACCTTGGTTGCTCCATTTGTATGAGAATATCCCATGGAAGTGAATCTTTGTTCGATACCAAGCTCTTCACGAAAATCACAAAATTCCTTGGAGTCGAATTGTTTCCTATTCTCTGAAATTAGGATTTTGGGATGCCGAACCGGCAGATCACATCTTCATAGAAGAATTACTTGACTTTCCTTGTTGTGATCATTGCCAGAGCTTTCACTTCAATCCATCTAGTGAAATGGTCTCCTGTGACAACGAGATGATTTTTTCCACCAGTTGCTTTAAGGAATGGTCCCAAGAGATCAATCCCCCAGTGAGTGAAAGGTATTGAAGTACTAAGAGTATAGTAATCTAACATCTGGATATGGTGTCCGTTGGTACGGATCTAGCATTTGGCACATGCCTTTGCCAAATTCACTGAGTCTTCTTTCATGGTGGGCCAATAATACCCATAGCGCATTGCTTTTGTCATTAAAGCTCGTGATCTAATGTGAGAACCACAAATGCCTTCATGTGTTTGCGTAAGATATATTTGCCATCTTTCTTATTAACACACTTAAGGAGAGGCCAATTGCCTATGTTCCTATATAACTGATCATTAACTAGTACGTAACAAGCAGAAGTTGTTCGTACCTTTCGGGGGTGTGTTGGGTCATCCAGCAATTTTTCATGTAGAATGAATTCCCCAATAGGTGTTGTCCAGTCTTGGGCAACGTCAGCCATGCAAACATCCTTGCCAATGCTTTTCTCTGGTAAAGATTCTATTTATTTTCTTTCGATGGGCTCTTCGACACTCAGTTTGGACAGTGTATAAGCTTTTGTGTTCTGTTCTCTTGGTACTTTCTCAAAGGTTCCGTTGGGGAATTCTACATCAACTGTTGGACACAAGCGAGATATTGCTCCATGTTTTCTTCTTTAGCCTCGAAAATTCTTGTTACTTGCCCGATAATCACCTGTGAATCACTACGAACCAAGATATGAATTAGTTTCAAACTTTTAGCCATACACAAACCTACTAAGAGAGCCTCGTATTCTGCCTCATTGTTGCTAATAGAGAATAAAAACTTCATAGCATAAGCATATTGATGACCATCCGGATCTTCCAATATGAAACCAGCACACTTGATGTTTTCCCTTGTGGAACCATTAGTGTTGAGTGTCCAAGTATCTCGAGTTGTGGCAGAACTCCGATGTGGAATTGTTTGTGAGTTATTGGGGAAGGAACATTATACCAGAAAGTTTGCTAATGCTTGACCTTGTATCATTTTTTAGGGGATAAGTCAATTTGACATTCATTTAGCTCCAACACCCATTTTGAAGTTCGTGACGATATATTGGCTTATTGATAAGTGCATATTTGTGTATATTTTCTATATCTTAATTTCATCGTTTTGGTGTTTTTAATATGTAAGTATATATATTTTAGCTAAATATCTCTTATTCTTGTCCTAGGTACCCTTCGGAAGTAGTAACGATAGAGCGAAAACGACAAAAACGGAGCCGTCGGAAAAAATGCAGCACCTACTGCACGAGGTAGGTTGACATATCGTCACTGGTAGGTGCCGAGGATTCAAGGGCGTTGGTGAAATCGAGACCTACTGCATAAGGTAGGCCTCGCCCTACCGTCAGCGGTAGGGTATGCTGGCAAGGATGGTTGGAGTCCAAAACAAACTCGATTTTTTTTTTTTAATTTCTTCTCCAATGTTAACTTTGTTTTCTTGTATTCTTCACCTCTATATAAGGTGGTTTAATTGTAGCTATTGTAACAAGCTTAGAATAGATTAGAGCTTAGTTTTAGATAGTTTAGAATAGAGTAGTATGGATTTTAGATTAGGATAGGTTGGATTAGACTAAACACTCTTTAAAATTCCAACTTTTATATTTTAATTAGTTAGTAAAGTTTCAAGATTTCTGCAATTTAGTTTCTTTGATTCAAGATTGAAGACTTTTATTTTAAAGATTTCGATCTTCAATTTGGTGACTTGAAAGACGAGTGTGGAAGATGTTCGGGATTCAATTGTGGCTTCGATTTTCAATCCTAAGCTTTCTTTTCCTTTCTTGTTATTGAATTTTTGTTAATTTATAGTTTTATTAATACGAATAGTGAGTAGTTTTTATTGTTTAGTTTCTGGTTGAACCTTAATTCTTGATTATGAAGCTCTTTGTTTAATTTCTTGATTTTGATGTTTGTTTTAATTTAAATTGTGTTCCAATTACGTTTTTTTTTGTAATTTAATTGTCGCGAGATTAGATTATTCACAAGGTTGTTTAGAATTGAAAAAGGAAGAACAATCTAAGCCAACCAATTGGGGGGTTAATTTGGGCAATTAACTAGAGATACAATTTTGCACCTTTAGGTCTTTTAAATCTCCTAAGTTTATTGCACTGATAATTTGTTAGGGAGAAAAGAGATTCTCCTCTAATGGATAGTGAGTAGGGTAGCTTTCGTCTTAGAGATAGGGATTGCCCGATTTAAGGGATGACCCAACTTAATTAATTCAACATCGTTTTCATTGAAGTTTTTCCAGTTGAGCTAGTAACAAGGATTAGGGGGGTTCCACTAACCCAAACTCTTGTCTTTATTAATTCTTTTAAAAATCATTTTTATTTGCTTTCTTTTAATTGAGTTACTTGCTTTTATTTCTTTTTAATCAACGACATCATCTATCTTTTAGACTAAACATTAGAAACATGATTAGTACTTGAACCTTCATCCGTCCTTGAGAGATTCGACACTCAGGTTGAACTCACCTCTACTTTCTTAGGTCCACTTGTCTTGCATTGTAGTGATTAAGGATTTCACATCCCGTTTTATTCTTTTAGACAGACATCAAATTTTTGGCACCGTTGCCAGAAGCGGCAAGTTTAAGGAATATCATTTTGTTTTAGTACTTTAGTCATTTTTTTTTGTTTTTTGTTATTTTTCTTTGTTCCATTCTATTGTTGCGCTTAGGTGTTTGTCGATGAATATTGTGTATTCGGCTTCTTACTTCTAAAATTTATGTGGATTACTCATCCAATTGTTTGTTTTAGGTTTTGGAGAGTAAGAAATGGATGCCAATTATGCTATGGAGCACCGTTGGGCAACAATGTTAGAACAAAGAATGGAGAACATGGCCTTTCAGTCTCAATATACACACTATCAGATGGCCACGTTCCAAGAAAACTAGCAAGGGTATGATATGTATTCTAGCCAGTATAGGTCAGAATAGAAGATGTAGTCGAATGTTCATTGGGAAGATAATAGTCAATATTCAACATACAATTTTACTCCACCGGTGCACACATCACCTCCACAACCTAATCTAGAAGATCTCGTTTCAAAGTATGTTGATTCGGAAAACATCACGATGAAAAATATGGAAGCAGTCTAGAGAAGCCAAGCGGTTTCCCTCCATAGCATTGAAAATCAAATCAAACTCTTAGCAAAGATGATCGTTGAAAGACCGTTCAGTAATATACCCATTAATAAGGTCCCTTTACAGGATGTAAAAGAACAAGTGATGACGTTTTCCATGTTTGTGGATGATGATGATGAAACTGCTCAAAAACCGGAGAAGTTCATTTCTTCAAGAACCTCTACCAAACACAAGTGAAGTTGAAGAAAATAAGAAAGATGAGTGCTCATTGGAGAATAAAAGCGAGTTCGAGAAAGGTGAGCCAGAAAAGGAAAACGAAAAGTTTGTGGAAATTCAAGAGGATCATAAAGAAGGGCGACAAGAAATAGAGATAAACGATACTGAAAAGACTAAGGGAGTAAACCCTCTTACTCACGAAATGAACTTTCTTTTTGTTGGTCATTCTTTATGTATGCAGGACTCATGCAAGCGACTCGAGGAGAACAATGAGGGGAGGAAACCTCTCATGGAATTCAAAGGAAATCTCAAGAACGCTAAAAGAGAACAATCCTTATGTTATGAAAAAGCACGAATGAGTTTTTCTTCAACCTTAACCATCATTAATCTTCTATTTTCCTTCAAAGAGTTGAAATTATTTGAATATTTACAACATCTTTCTCAAACTTGATTTTAAAATTTTCATCTCTCGTCTTACATGGGGTTTCAAATTCTATCACTTTCATTTCAAAGAGGTCATACTTGGGAATTACTTTAAGCTGTGCTTGGGAAAGGACGTGGGAAACCTTCTAAAGGAATCCCTCGTTCCCCATCACGGTTAAGAGAAATATTCTGAAACATGTTTTTGTATGAATAATGTATGATTGTATCATATTAAATTTCTCCTTTCGTCTAATTTGTTCATGTTTTTATTGTTGTGTTACAAGGTCGTTTTGAAGAGAAAAAGTGATGGCATAAATGCCTACATGAAGATTATTTAAGTTTATAAGGTAGGTGGCTTGAACCGGGATCAAGAATTGCAAAAAAAAGAAGCGAACCAGCATCCCAGTAGCACCTTAACGTGGATGGTAGGGTGCCTTACCGTCGCCAGTAAGCTGTAGGCACTATGGGTATCCTGCGGTAGAGACCTACCACGGATTGTAGGCTCGCCTTAACGTCGGCAATAGGATCCATGTAGGTAACGAGTTGGGTTTTTCTAAAGTAAAACGGGTCGGGTTGACCCAAATTAGTTCAAAAATTGCAGTTTTGTTTAACATTTCTACACTTTTCTTCCCCCTTTCTCTTCCAAAAACCCTTAATTTTTCATTCCCTCTTCCCATTCTCTCAAACTCTCTTAACTTCTCAACAGCTCTCCAACTTCTTAAAGTATTCTCTTCTTCCTCTTTCCAACTCCGGCAGCTTTTCTCCCTTTTCCAACGAGCTTTACTGGCGGTAGCTCTCTCTCCACTCATCTTGGTTGGTAATCGCTTTTCTTTTCTCTTCTCTTACTCATTCTCTTCTTCTAAACCCTTCTACTACCTCCATTCCTCTTCTCTACACAAATTTCATGCTAAAATCTTCTTTTTCTTCCCTCTTCCCCCCAGAATAACCTAGCTTTCCATTTAAATTCTTCTCTTCTTTAACCTTCTCTCTTAGTTTCTTTTTCTTGCTAGTTCTTGTACTTTTGGTTCTTTATGTAAATTGTGGTTATGAACTAACTTTATTTTGTGTTTTGTTGTGTTTCCTAACAAAATATTGCAGAAAATAGTACAAGAAAATTTTATTGCGAACTTCCGGTTAAGTTCCAATGAACTTCCGACAGCAATCCGAAAGGGGCAGAAAAACGAGCAAATTTTTGTAATCATAGTTTGTTTATTCAAATAAACACAGACTAATTCTTAAAAACTCGCGCCTTCTTTATATTTCTAGTTCTCTTATGCTTAATTCTCTATTTGGGATTTTTCTATGTTTTTGATTTTGTTAAGAGCATTGTGTTTAGTA
The DNA here is from genome assembly GCA_028651295.1 of Catharanthus roseus. Classification (NCBI taxonomy): domain Eukaryota; kingdom Viridiplantae; phylum Streptophyta; class Magnoliopsida; order Gentianales; family Apocynaceae; genus Catharanthus; species Catharanthus roseus. The sequence goes on along the minus strand of JAPQWS010000168.1, from coordinate 19,371,821 downwards.
ATCTGTTAGTTTTTATTTTATTGTTTTGCACACTTTCACACCCACGGGCGAAGTTAGAACACTATAACACGCGGGATACGTTAGGATTTTACTTCTTTTGTGCTTTTACTGTGTTCTATTATTTTTGTTTTTTGTTGGTGCTTTCGTAATGCGTTTTGTATCCTTTTTCCTACCTCTTCTCCTTCATTCATTTTTATCCCTCTCTATGGCCACCAAGAAATCTGTCACTTCATATTCCGAATCTAAACGGGCTCGTGTTGTAGGGACCTCACCCCTACCCCAATATCCCTCAATATCCAGAGCGTCTGTGTCAGGTGGTCCCGACTGGGTAGCCGAAAGGGCGTCGCTCAAATCATTGTTGAAAAATCATTCCATGAATCAATCATCGAACATTTTGATCTTGAAAAACCTTTTAAAGGGTTGGGTTGGGTTCCTCTCCTTAACATTTCTTGCAATTACTACCCCGACCTTGTTCGAGAATTCTATCGCAATATGACTCGTAAAACGAACAAGGACCTCCAAACTATCATTTCAACTGTCAAAGGGATTAGGATCATTCTCAATAGGGAACATCTTACTTCCATTCTTGGGAACCCAGACACTGGGAATTCGGTCACCGTGGATTCAAACAGAAGAACAATCGATGAGGACCCATACTGGAATTTCGATACGACTTGTAGCCATTTTGAGATCTAGCCGCGGGCATTGGACCGTCGCAGAATCATCCAAGGGGGTAATTTCCCAAATCTTCTTCATCGTGCTCTTGCTTATTTCTTTGGGGACACACTCATTCAAAAGGGGGGTAGGTTTAGTGAAGTTCGCAAAGTTGATATATGTTTGTTAGATAAAATTTTCAACCGCTCCTCCCTGTCCCTCTCTTCCTTGATAATCTAAACAAGCGCAATACTAGGTGTGATACCACCAAAGAGCGTGTTTTTTGTTATCCTGTGATTTTATCTAGAGTTTTTGCTTATTGTCATGTCAATTTTGCAGGAGAACGAAGATTATCAACAGGAGCGCAGCAAGTTATTAAATTCACAACTTTTAATAAATACGGTTACTCATGGGACGAGGAGAACCAAGTATGGATCCCACTATCTGAAGAAGATAGGATGCGAGAACACCACCCAGCCAGTTTTCGCTCAATAAAGAAAGCTACCCAAACCGGCTTGGGGGCGTTTTCCTTGCAACCAGTTGAGAATGATGATGAGGCTGATGAGTCTTACAACCCTCAAATGATGAGGAGGACGAGGCTGGTGCCCAAAATATGATCCTAATGGATACATTCCACAGAAATGCGGACTACTTTTGAGCAACTCCATATCAATCAAGAAATCCAAGGGATGCAGTTGATGGAAATAGTAGAATCCACTCACCGCTATGCAAACGAGTTGGCAGATCAAAGGGCATCAATAGATCGCCAAAAAGTAATGCTAGCCCGTTTATGCCAAAGATTCATGCCTGATCAGGGCAGCAGTGGAGTAGGCAGCATGGACTTTGGTCCCCATAGGGAGTTTTTCTTTCTTTTCTTCTATTTTCTATTCCTTTTTATTTTTATTTCTTGTCTTTTTAAATTTCTCGTTTTTGTTTTTGTGTTATTTGTTTTTAGTTTCCTTTTTTTTTTTTTTTTTTGTGGAGATGACTTCTCGATATGATTTATTGCTTTATATCTGTGGGATTACTTCCCATATATGTGTTTTGTTTTTGTTTTGAGGACAATGTGATTTTAAGTGTAGGGGGTATTTTCGTTCTTTCAAGTTTTTTTCTGTTAGTCTCTTTCATTGTTCGTTCTTTTATGTTTTTTTTCTGTCAGTCTCTTTTTCTTTTTCGTTCTTTTAAAGTTTTTTTTGTTGATCTCTATTCCAAAAGAATTTCAAAAAATTTAAAAATCCCAAAAAAATACTTTACTTTCTTTTCTTTTTACTTTCTTATTTAGAAATCTAAAAATATTTTATTTTCATCACTTTTGATAGAGTTTACAAGTGAAAAATTCCTTAGGTTTTTCGAAAAAGGCAAATTGCTTAATTACTTTGAAAACCATACTTACTAAAATTTCTTGCATAATCAATGGCTTTTACGAACTTGTGAATGCTGTTTGAGTAATAGAAGTTTAGGAATCTTGGGATATTAGCATTACGATAATAATTTTTGAACTTTACATGCAATTTCATGATTTGTCTATCTTTAAAAGCAAAGAAGTCTAGTCTAGGATGGTCCTAGAGATAATGGTCTTAGGCCTTCTTTGAATAGATTGTGCCTTTCTTATCATATATCCTTTATGAAATCAATCCATCGTTCCCTTTTTGTGCCTTCATGCCAAGGGTTATACTCCTTTCTTTTCTTTGTTCTTTTAACCTCACTATATAAAACCTCAATTCGTGGAGCTAATGATTAGTGTAGACTTTTGTCTGTTTTGAGTGAACCTCAATTCATGAGCTATCGGTTAGTATAAACTTTTGGTCGTTTTGAGTAAAAAAGGGGTGAAGAAAGAAAGAAAAAAAAGCCCTATTGTATAAAGAGAAAGGGTATGTTTTGGTATTTTTTATGGGTTTGGTGTTTTGGCTATTGAAAAGAGAGAAAGAAAGAAAAATATTGATGCTTGAAAAGAAAAAAATTTGAAAAAAGAGAAAAAACCAAAAAAATGAAAAAATAGCAGAAAACGAATAAAAAAATATGTGCCTTTATTTTATAGAAAAATCTTAAGAAAAATTCAAGCATCTATCTCTCTTATTTTTTGTTATTCTTGGAAAATCTTGAGAAAAATATGTTGTTAGATGGGGTGTATATCAAAGAAGAATGAAGAAAAGAATACAAAGATGAGTTAGAAAAGTAAAAAAGGCGGCTAGAAAAGTATTTCTTTTATTTCGTTATCTTATCCTTTTGGTTGCATTAGTTCTATCTCGTTTGTTTGTGTCTTCTTTTACCTTCATTTGTAATCTACTTATGTCCCTAGCCTAACATTACAAGCCAAAAACTCCTATCTAATCCGATAAAGACCTAAAATAGACTTTAATGTGGCTAAGTGATAGAAAAAGTATGAATTGTGTGAAGTGTTTTTGAGAATATTTCTTATACCTAATCACTTAAAATTCCTTTTTTTCTATAAAAATGGTATGAGCAAAATCACATGAACACACCCTTTGATTGGTGATGATTTTTAGTAACTTATGGTGGTCTTAGTGATTTTGTAGTTGTCTATTTTTTTATTTATCTTTGGAATTGGTTAGTGAAGTACTCTATTGGAGTGATTTTATCTTTTATTATTTTTCTAAGTTCTGTTTTTGTTTTTTGTTTTTGTTTTTGTTTTTGTTGAGTTTTTTTTTTATTTTTTATTTTTGAGGTACCAATGCCTATCATCGTTTTTTAGGTTTTAACTATATATGTTCAGGCTTCGGTCGTTTTCGTATTTTGTCTTTCTATAATAAAAGTTTTTAAAATCGTCTGTTTCTCTATTTAGTTTGTGTTGCTTGAGGGCAAGAAACAGATAAGTGTAGGGGTCTTCGTTAAGTGCATATTTGTCTATATTTTCTACACGTTAGTTTCATTATTTTTAGTTTTTTAATATGTAAAAGTATATATTTTAGCTAAATATCTCTTATTCTTGTCTTAGGTACCCTCCGGAAATGGAAACGATGAAAAGGAAATGAAAATAGACGAAAATGGAGCGAAAACGATGAAAATGGAGCCGTCGACAAAAAATGGAGCGAAAACGGAGCGAAAACAAATTGCGCGGGGTGGGCTGACCTACCGTCGCCAGTAGGTGCCGAGGATTCAAGGGCGTTGGCAAAATCGAGACCTACTTCGGACAGTAGGCCTCGTCCTACCGTTGACGGTAGGGTGTGCTTGCAAGGACGATTGGAGTCCAAAACAAACTCGATTTTTTTCAATTTCTTCTCCAATGTTGACTTGGTTTTCTTGTATTCTTCACCTCTATATAAGGGGGTTTAATTGCAGCTACTGTAACAAACTTAGAATAGGTTAGAACTTAGTTTTAGATGGTTTTGAATAGATTAGTATAGATTTTAGATTAAGATTAGATTAATTATGTTAGATTAGATTAAACACTCTTTAAAATTTTAGCTTTTATATTTTAATTAGTTAGTAAAGTTTCAAGATTTCTGCAATTTAGTTTCTTGGAATCAGGAATTGAGACTTTGATTCAAGATTTCGATCTTCAATTTGGCGACTAAAAAGACGAGCTTGGAAGACTTTCGGGATTCAATTGCGGCTTCAATTTTCAATCTTAAGCTTTCTTTTCCTTTTCTTGTTATTGAATTTTATGTTAATTTACAGCTTTATTAATATGAATAGTGAGTAGTTTTTATTGTTTGGTTTAGGGTTGAATCTTAATTCTTGATTATGAAGTTCTTGGTTTAATTTCTTGATTTTGATGTTTTTTTAATTTAAGTTGTCTTCCAATTGCGTTTGTTTGTAATTTAATTATCGTGTGATTAGATTATTTGCAAGGTTGTTTGGAATTGAAAAAGGAAGAAAAATCTAGGGCAACCAATTGGGGGTTAATTGGAGCAATTAACTAGAGATACGATTTTGCACTTTTAGGTCTTTTAAATCACCTAAGTTTAGTGCACTCATAATTTGTTAGGGAGAAAAGAGATTTTTCTCTAAGGGTTAGTGAATAGGGTGGCTTTCGTCCAAGAGATAGGGATTGCCCAAGTTGAGTGATGACCCAACTTAATTAATTCAACATCGTTTTCATTAAAGTTTTTGCAATTGAGCTAGTAACAAGGATTAGGGGGATTCCACCAACCCAAACTCTTGTCTTTATTAATTCTTTTAAAAATTATTTTTATTTGCTTTCCTTTAATTGAGTTACTTGTTTTTATTTCTTTTTAATCAACGACATCATCTTTCTTTTTAACCTAAACATTATAAACATGATTAGTGCTTTAACCTTCCCCCGTTCCCGAGAGATTAGACACTCGGGTTGAACTCACCTCTACTTTGTTAGGTCCACTCTCCTTGCATTGTAGTGATTAGGATTTCACATCCTGTTTTATTGTTTAATACATCACTTATGCAAAACATGTCTTAACGAGGTGTTTGTTAACAACGTAACAACATGTGCTTCAAAATAAGGTTTATGTTTTCATGCTATTATGATTAAACAAAGTAAGTGTTTTTCCAGAGAACTATAACATTCTTATGATCCATGTAGGACATAGCTCACATAGTAAATAAGTTTCATGTTATTATTGCTTAAAGAACATAAAACAGAACTAATCACTTTGGGAGTGATAATCAAATACAAATAAAGTTTTTCTTCCGCTACCGGGGTAACAAGAAGGGGAGGGGAAGATAAATATTCTTTTAGCTTTTAGAAAGCGGAAGAAGCTGCTGCTGTACTTCAAATTTGGATGGGTACCTCAAAATTTTATAGAAAGGAAGATCTGTCTCTACAACTCGTGCGAGGAACCTACCTAGGGAAGCCATCCTTCCCGCTAGGCATTGGATATCCTTTAAAGTTTTTGGTTCACACATTTCCTGGATGGCTTTAATCTTCTCTAGATTTGCCTCGATTCCCTTTTGTGAAACCATATACCCGAGGCACTTTCCCGAAGAAACTCCAAAAGTGCATTTGTGAGAATTTAATTTCACGCCAATCTTGCAAAGTCTATCATAAACCTCTTTCAAATCAGCTGTGGCAGTGGCCTTGTCTTTTGACTTAACACTTATATCATCCACATATACTTCTACTGTCTTTTTGATAAGGCCTTCAAAAGCCTTATTAATTGATTCCTAGAATTCGGCTCCTGTATTTTTCAACCAGAAGGGCATGCAGATATAACAATAGATGACATCGTTAGTAACAAAGGCCGCTTTTGCCATGTCAGCCTCTGGCATCGGGATTTGGTGATGGCCTTGTAAGCATCTAAAAAGGATAAGAATTCGTGCCCTGCAACGAAGTCGAACAACTGGTCAATGAGTGGGAGGAGAAAGGCTTTTTGGGAAATACCTTATTCAAATAAGTAAAATCAATACATACCCTGTCCTCACGATTCTGCCACGACCACCGGATTGAACAAATATTCTAGAAAATTAATCGATTCACTGATACTGGCTTTTAGCAACTCTTGCACTTCTTTTCTTATGATTTCCTGTCTTTGCTTTGCGAATTCTCTTTTCTTCTAAAAAACTAATTTTTATTCTTCTAAGATACCCAATTTGTGTTATGCAAACTCCTTGGGGACAACCCCGAGATTTGTAGAGGACCATGCAAAAATATCCTTGTACTCAACAAGCAATTTAGCTAATTTCATCGAGAATCTACCGGTAAGGTCTCCTGCTCCGCATTGTCTGCTCTGGTTTCAATTGATCCAAAACAAATAAGTCATATTCTCCATCTGGTTCAGTCTTTAGCATTGGACTATTTGTGATGGATTCTTCCTCTCTTTCAACCTCCTGCACAGTGGCAAAGTAGCCCTCTTGGGCTGCTTTTTGGTCACCATATTTCTTGATCCATAGGAATATCCGTGGAAAGCTCACAGGTAGAGATCCGCACCTCAAACTTATTGAAAGCATATCTACCCATGATATAGTTATAGGGTGATGAAGTTGAAACAATGAGGAACTCCACCATATGTGCCACATCTTTAACTGAAACGAGAAGTGCAATTTTCCCTTCAAATTTGATTGTATGCTCCATAAACCAGACAATGGAAATGTATAAGGGATGACTTTGTCCCATGGAATGCCCATTTGTTTAAAAGTATCCTTGAAAAGCACATTCACTGAACTTCCAGTGTCCACCAAAATTCTCTTAACGAGGCACTGATCAATGGTCATGATGACGATTAGAGGATCATCGCCATGATTTTCACGAGTCTTTCTTAAGAATGGTAAGCCAACATCCTAAATAACATTCATAACCTTCAAATGCGAAGAAGAGGAATCAGGTTTGTTATTCTTCTTGTCGTTGTTCTAAGGCTTTTTTGTATTGTCTGACCTAGAAGATCGTTTCGCAAAAGCATTATCAATGAATTCTTTGAGCTTCCCGTTACAGAGTTCGTGCTCAATAGTCTTCTTTAGTTCGTTGTGCTGCTCCTTGTCATGCCCTTTATCTTTAATAGGAGGAGAAAGTATTTTTGTGGGTCTTTCCAAGATTCTCAATGACTCCACTTGCTGCAAGACATCTTAACAGGAAATTTTAAGTGGCGTGTGGTTATACGGGGGGAGTTTTGAACTTCTTTGGTCCCAAGCAGTCAAGCACCATAGGTTTTTTCTTGCTATCAGGATACTGAAATTTCATTGCAGCTTGTATCTCCTTGACCTCGTTGTCCAAATCCCGTTTCTAACAAACGTAGTCATCTGCATGGATGAATCGTTCTATTCTTTTCAATAAATCAGATATGGTGATTGGCTCCTACTCGACTAACTTTCGGGAGAAAGCCTGGTTAGTTAAACCGTGCCGATATACTTGTATAAATTCCCGTTCAAATAAATCGCCAATCTCCTGAGCTGCCTAATTGAATCAGGTCGTGAAATCTCGGACCATTCGTTTGGTCGCTGACGTGCGCTTAGCAAGAAATTGAGGTTGGCCTGAAAATAGATTGTGGGAGGAAATTTTAGATAAACTTCTCTCCTAACTTCCGAAACCTATTGATGCTCCTTGGTGGCAAATGTACATACCAGTCCAAGACTCTTCCAGTTAAAGAACTCAGGAACATATGATAGCACGTGCTTTCAGAAGCATTGTACAGATACATCTGAGAGATATATCACATAATGTGTTCTATGGGATCATTGGAGGCATCGTATGTGCTAAGTTTTACATGAGAGAAATCGTTGGGAACTTTCGCCCAGGCATATTACTCAGACAATGGATTATGTTGTAGAATGTCCTAGTTACAAGAATCTTCTATCGAGGATGGAGTCATTTGTGGGAGCGTTATGTTAACAAGATCGTTGATAGTTTGTGTTAGGAGCATGGGAGATACTTGCCGATGAGAGGTTACGTCCCGAAAAGAAAGTTTCAATGGAAAGGAGGGAGAAGGAAAAGTAGTAAGGATATATTGCGGCGGGTTTTTGCACAAACGAACAGGAATTGCCTGTGGAGATGGCTGGGAGACAGACGCACTAGCTTGGAACGCTAGCATAGTCTACAAGGAGATTAAAAGAGTTTGCAATAAGCAATTTCATCTAGAGTCAAATTGACTATTGTGGAACCATATTCTGGAGCATGAAAGAAGGCAATCCACCTCTCATCGTTTGTGGGACGGATATAAGTGCATTGCTATTGGCCGTAAGATCGGAGGATCTTGAGGAACTTCCTCCAATAGTGAAGAATCAGACACTATGAATAGGGAAGGGTTTGAAAATAAATTTATTCGAAAAAAAACACGGTGGACGTCAAATATTGGTCCTCAGGAGATTGATCTACACCAATTATCCTGCACAAAGAGAAAAGAATAACCAGAGAGAGGCTTTAACCCCCATTTCATATCTGATGCTTAAGTCAGAACGAATAGAAAAAGAGTAATCAGAGAATCATAGTCTGTCATGAATAGTACCTTTTATACATAAGGTGTATCTCCTTGTGATTCAAGGAAAGTTTCTGTGATATCATTATGGAGATCTTGTCCTAATGACCCAAGAGGCAAATTAAGAATCATACTCAAATAGGTTGAGAAAACATCTGCCTCAGCATGTGCACTAAAACATTTTCTCTTAAGATAAAAAAGTAATGGGCCAAGTGGGTTGAGCCAAAATGTAATAGCCTGATGGGTTGCCCCCATCAAGATTGATGTTTGTAGTAGGTTGGTTTTGTGATTTCAGCGATTGTGTGGCCATGAGAGGGATAGGCCATGGTTATAGTGAGGAGGTGGCAAAAAGAATGAATTTTTTCTTCTTTACTTATTTTCTTTCCTAATTTTCGCAATGTTTATGTATTGGTGGTGTGACAGCGGGAGTGAGTTTTACAATTTCAAAGATGGTGTGGCCATGGTAGCTTTTGAAGTAGTGCAGGTGAGAGTGAATGGTAGCAGTTAGTGTGAATGTGAGGACGGACTGTAAGAGTTTCAGAGGTGGTCAGAATAGTGGTATGGTAGAAGAAAAAGAAAAAAGATAGGAAGAGGAAGCGGAGAAGATGATTGAAATGGAGGCAAAGAAAATGGTGGAAGGAGAGAAAAAAATTAAAAAGGGAAGAAAATCAAAAAGACTTTATACCACTTCAAGACCGCAGTTCTTGTTTCTTCAATGACATTATTTCACCCGTGATGTAAATTTTTTACTTGTAACGTTGTGTTTGGTTCAAGAATTAATTGTAATTCCAATTCCTTTATTTTGTTACTATAGAATTGTTTCGAAATTCATTTTCTAATTTTAATTTCTTTGTTTGTGGAAATTTAAAAAAAATTATAGAATTAGAATAGATGTAAACATATATTTACTCAAGAATATTTATAGCATGAGACTGAGAGAGAAAAATGAGCATGTGAATGTGTATAATTTTCAGTGAGAGAAAGTTTTATGAAATTTTAGAGAGAGAAACTGAGCATGAATTCTAGTGACAGAAAATAAGTATGAATTCTGGAGAGAGAAAGTGTCGTAAATTTTAGAGAGAGAAAGTATCGTAAATTTTATAGAAAGAAAGTTTGTGAACTATAGAGAGAGAAAGTGTCGTGAATTCTAAAGAGAGAAAGTGTTGTGAACTTTAGTGGAGAAAGTGAGTGGGAATTCTAGTGACAGAAAGTGTCGTGAATTTTAGAGATAAAAAGCGTGGTGAATTTTAGAGAGAGAAAGTTAGTGTAATTCTGGAGAGAGAAAGTGGCGTGTTAAAAAAGATACGAATTCTAGAGAAAGAAAATGTCGTGAATTTTAAAGAGAAAGTAACGAACATTACTTGTATAATTAATAATGGAAGTGATGAATATGAAAATTTTGTAGAATTGGAATTATAATTCTTAGGTTTTGATTTGGAATTAGAATTGGTGGATTTTGCAAAATTAGAATAGGAATTCAATTATAAATCCATAATTAATTGTTCAACCAAACAAAAGAATTATAATTGGAATTTCAATTCTAATTCTAAGCCCCTAATTCTATGACAGCACAATACGACTGCAAATTATCCAAGTCAAGTCGAGTTTTCACTTATCGAGTTGATTTTATAAGAAAACTTTTCGAACTTGAGCTCAAGCCAAGCATCACCAAGCCTATTTTTTTAATGCTTCATCTCGAGTTTGAGTCGAATGCGAGTTTTTTTTCGAGATTTGTGTTATAGTGTCTAATATATTGTGGCACTCTTTTATAGAAAAAATATTTGAATAAATTATTTTTTAAAATAATATTTTAGTATCATAAAAAAGATAAAGTTTCTTAACACTAATTAATTAAAAATATAACAGTAAAAAATAAACAAGTAATTTAATTATAAATTTTATTTGATTTATGAGTTTATAAAAAAGTAATTAATATAAATTTACTAATTGAATTTACAACTTTCTGTTTATGTTAATATTAGTATAAAGCTCTGAAAAACCTTAAAGGGGAGGTGAATAAGGTTTTTGGCTAATGTAAAAAACTTTTTGAACAATTTTTAAAATAAACCTCCAATTTTGTTTGAAGAATAATTTAACAACTTCTTTTTAATAAAATTCATAGCCAAACGAAATCTCTTTTATAATCAAGAATTAAACTATAAATATAGAAGCAAAAGACAAGACACAAAGAAAAGAGACAAAGGATTTATAGTGGTTCACCCTCTCAATAGAGCTACATCTATTACCTTGAGACTCAACTCAAGGATTTCATAAATCCACTAATCACAAGTTTTTACACAATAACACTATGAGGATCACCCTTCAAGGGTTTTGCACACAAATCTCGAAGTTCACAATCACAAAGCAATACAAACTATCAAAGGATCACTCGAAAGGAACCTTTGATCACAAAATGATATAAGAGAGTAAGGATGGAGCAAGGTTACCAAAGAAGCTTGAGAAGAGAATGATACAGCTTAATTGAATGCCTTTACAAGCTCTCTTTTCTCCTTCTTTGAATGATGATAAAAAATATAGCTCCAAGGAGATTTTCTTTTGTAAGATGAATAAGGTTAATAGTGTGCTCTTTAACGCTCTTCAATTTGTTAATAAATGTTTTTCAACTGCTTAAAATTTATGGCTGATCAAAAATTTATTTTATAGGTGAAGGTAAAAACTAGCCATTACTGTCGGAGCAACGGTCATTTTTTGACAGTAAAAGTGAAAACAGGACGACTGGTTTTCAAAATAGGACGTCCGATTTTTCTTATATAAAGAAAATCAGATGATCATTTTTAAAAGCGGACGACCAATTTTTAAATACTCTTGAAAAATCGGACGACCGATTTAAAAATCGGATGACCCTTTTTTCATTTTGAAAAACTACAAATCGAACGTCCGATTTTCGTAATAGCAGAAAATCGGATGACTGGTTTTAGACTTATGACAAAAAATTTTAACGACCGGTTTTCCTGTAAAAATATGCATTTTCCTTCACGTTTTGAAACATGTATTCTTGATACTCTTTAAAATAAATAATGCATTTAAAACATCAAAACTTTATCAAGAACACTTAGTTTTTCAAGAATAGTTTATCAAAAATGTTTCTTCTTAGGAGTTATCATACTTGATCGAAAAATCAAAGACACAAGTTAGGAAGTTTTACAAAGTTACCTTAAGAATACCCCTAACTAATCTTCTTGTCTTCAAGGTATTCAACTTTATCACTTCATCTTCATAAACTCTTGTTTTCTTGAGTGATCTCTCACTCCTTTGTAGATTACCCTTGAGACTTTTCTTGTGCATCTTTTGTTCTTCTATATCAAGCTATTTCTGCTTAGTACAAAGCAGAAATTAATCATAATCAAAACATTACAAATATGCCCTTAGGGCTTACAATCTCCCCTTTTTCTATTATGACAACAAAGATGCAAGATAGTGATTATATAGAACAAAAGTACAGGTTTTAGCCAAGAGAATGTTTCAAAAGATCAACATTTAGAGCCAAGCATAAAAATGAGAGAGACGGAACTCCCCCTTTCATTTTGAAAGCAAGCGAAGGTTTGAAAAATAGTTTAGAAAGTTAAAGCTCCCCTTAAAAGCATGCTTCACAATAAATATGGCACCAAAAATATCATCAAGAGAACTCAAGGCCATATAAGCAATAAGGCATAATTTATAAAACTTTATATAACACAAGGCATGTTGCCAACACAATTCAAAATATCAAGGCAACACAACTCAAGTTATCAAGACAAAACTTAACGAAGCATATGCATCTCATAAGGCAAATCAGCATATCCTCAACATATCCTCAAGGCAACATCAGCATATCCTTAAGGTATTAAAACAATTACGAACCTATTAAGCCATATAAAGCATCATCAACATATGCATATCCTATAGAGCATCATATATCTTTGCATCATCAACATATGCATATCCTATAAAGCATCATATATCTTGCATCTTATATCTTAGCATCTTCTCCTTCTTTTGTCATGAATCAAAAAGCATAAAGACTGTAAGGTTCATTGAAACAAAGATCAAGGGAACTCTCATCATTAAGATCTCATTATAGAGTTCCAAAACTAAGCAAAGAAGATAAATACTTCAAAAAGAAACTTCATAAGCAAACAGTGAATAAGTTCATAAGCAAAAGTAGTTCAATAATGTAAAAGCATAAGTCATAAAACATATTTAGCTTGTGACTCCCCTCTTGTTTGTCTTTCTTCATCTCTCATTTATCTTCTCCTTTGTCCTTTGCTTCCATTCTTGTTACTCTTTCTTGAATGTCGGCTATCTTTCTATCTAATGCATCAAAGCAACCATCGAATGCATCAACGTGATTGTTTATAGAGGCTTGCAAAAAAGCTATGATATCTATAATTTCAGTCATGCTTCTGGATGATGAACCTTCTTCGGCTCGTTCTTGTCGTTTCTTTTGCCTCATTTCTCTTCTAAAGGACTCTTCTTCTGGTTCTTCTTCACTTTTCTCTTCGTCCACATTCATTGCTTCTTGATCCTTATTCCCTTCATCATCTTCATCACTCTCATCGTCTTTCTCATTTTTCTCAAACCCCATTCTCTTGAAAGTATGCTTGTTGTAGATTTCCAGCCCCAACAGGATCACCAACTCCAACCAAATTGAGCACAAAGTATTGAAAGGCTTTTGTGAGGAAGTAACCATATGGAAAGCATTTTTTGGAAAATGTTTGAGTTGCTAGCATGTGTTCTATGTCCATATAACCAAAGTTCATTCTGCTATGCTCATATAGTGCTAGCATGAGAAAGGAATGCATGTTCGTAATAGAAGATTTGTGACCAACATTAGGAAAGATAATATTTGAGATCATATGGTGTAGTAACCTTCCATAGGCATCAAGTTTATTAACATTTCTATTATCATGCCTTTTAAGAACCTCTCCCTTTGTGAATATTTCCTCAAATCTTCTTTCACTATATAGGTTAGGATCATAACACTTCTTATTTTTAGTGTAAAATCTAATTCCATCATCAGATGCTTATAAGATGTAGTTTAACAATCTATCATCAAATGCAATGTCTCTGCCACCAACTCTAGAGAGTACTCATTGATGAGCTATGTTTCCTAAAATTCATATATCATCTCAAGGTAAAACAGTTCATTAACAATGAGCAGGGGTTCCCAACCAATATCATTGAAGAGATTTGGAATGATTTCCATACCTTCAATTTCACTCAAATCCACTCTGTGACGTAGAGCGATTTTCCTTCTCTTTCTTGTCCACTCTTCGAAATTAGTAGCTTCCTTGACAGAGATAAACCTCTCTGGAGCCTTTACTCCAGATGCCACTCTTTTCTCTTTTCCAGTTCTTCCTCTGCTACTTCCTCCTTCTTCAACATTTTCACCTCTTCCAGCATTAGCATTCTTCACTTTCACTATTTTTTAAGTCTTTGAATGGTGGATTTTTTATAGAGGGTTTTGAGAGAAAGAGAATTGATCTATGAAGACTCAAAAGAGAATGTTGAACAGTTTTCTTTTTATGGAGAATGAGAGTAATTGCTGATTTTTTAGTAAGAATGGAGAACCGTTTAGGCTTTCTAAAGAGAGAGATTTCGAACTTGTAGAGAGAGTGTGTGTTAGAACAAATGAGAGGGATTCAAGGTTTTCCTGATTTTTAAAAGCGCAAAAACCATAAAAAATTTTAAAAATGGTCGACCAATTTGAAAACGGTCGTCCGATTTTTCTTTAACAAAAGAAATCAGACGTCCGATATTTTTGGAAGCGTCCAATTTGGTCATCCGAAAGTCTCGGCATTTTTGTGAAGAAGAATTCTTGAAACTCTTTAATGAAAACGGAGGTTCGATTTTTTTAACACCATCCGTTTTTGTCGTTCGATTTCCTGGACTTAAAAAAAAAAAGAAAACTTCTGAATCTCAAAAAACACACATTATTCTTGGAATTACCAATACCAAGTAATTTCTCAAATAAACAAAATGTTCTTCAGAGAGGGGTTTTATAAAAATGTCAGCAATTTGATCCTCTGTGCAAATATAGTCTAAAAGTACATCCCTTTTTGCAACATAATCTCTTATAAAGTGATGTTTAATTTCAATATGTTTAGTTTTTTAATGTTGCACAGGGTTTACAGAAAGATTTATTGCACTTCAATTATCACATAAATAGGTATGTTTTTAAAATCAAAACCAAAGTCAATTAAGATATACTTCATCCAAAGTGTCTCAGCACAGCAACAACCAGCAACTATATATCTGCTTCGGCGGTCGATAAGGATACGCATGATTGCTTCTTGGTGCACCAAGACACTAAGCATCCCCTAAAAATTGACAATTTCCACAAGTACTCTTTCTTCTACCTTACATCCGGCATAATGGCATCGGTGTAAGCGATAAGATCAAAACAAGATTGTTTAGAGTACCATAATCCATAATCATAAGATGAAATTAAATATCTCAAATAACGTTTAACAACTATTAAATGAGATTTCTTGGGGCAAGCTTGGAATCTAGCACATAAACACAAAGAAAACACAATATCCGACCTACTAGCTGTTAAATAAAGTAAACTTCTAATCATACCTTCATACCGTCTTTCATCTACCTTTTTAGCTCTTTCATCCTTATCAAGTTTCAAAGATGAGCTCATCGGGGTTCCTATTCCTTTTGCATCGCTCATCCTAAATCTCTTGAGAAGTTTCTTTGTGTACTTATCTTGATTGATGAAGATGCCTTCTTTGGTTTGTTTAATTTCGTGTCCAAGAAAGTAGTTGGTATAAAAACTAAGGTATTTTAATATAAATAATAGTTGACATATTAACATATATTAATGTGTAGTTTATAAATATTTAAACATAATGAATATATTTTGTAGTTTTATTTGTATGAGTGATAATTATTTTCTAAGGTAAATGTTGAAAGTTTTCGCAAGTGACGAAACTAGAAGTGCTGGGTTCATGCTTTTCGATAAAGAGGTCAAAAAAATTATTGAAAATGATATTGAGGCGGTGGTTCAATTATATCTTAAAGTATGATTTATTGTATAGAAATTTTTGTAAATATTTATAAATGAACTATTATTATTTTGTGATCGTCTAAGAGATGGCCTACATATTTTTTCTCTTTATAGGATGAATGGCCAAGCAATACCTTGAAATCATTAATGAACGAATTCATAACTAGTTGATTTGTTTTTCTAACTAAAACTCAATAATTACAGTTTCAATGAGGTAGTTGAAGATTTACCGTTTCCTTAAGCTATTGATTCAATAAGCATCATTTTAATTTATTCATGACAATCTTAAAAAAAATCAGACCGAAGCGGTTGAATCAGAAATCGATAGTTTATTTGGTCTGATTATTATAGAAAATCAAAATGGGAAAGAATTGCTCAAATCCGATCAAAATCGATTGTTCGACCGGAAACCGTTCGAACTGCTTGAAGCCGATCTTTTCGCATTTTTTTTCCAAATTTCAAACTTCACACTGCTGCTGCGCCTCTCCACCGCCTTCGACCACTTCACCTCCATTGCTACTGCTGCCTCAGATTGCTATGGTGCTCCATAACTTCAAGTTTACAAGTTATGGGAGAAAAAAAGAGGAAGAAGGAGAAGGGAAGATTTATAAGTTTGTAAGGAGAAAGAAAGAGAAGAAGGGATAAAAAAAAACAGAAGAGAAGAACTGAAGACGTCTTCTGTAACGTTAAGGGAGAAAAGATAGAGGAAGGAGGGGGTTGATGTGTTGAGCGGCGCACAGCTACATATTACAATGGAGAATGTAGGATGAGTAGGGTCTGGCACTTTTGAATTGGGTTTTTTTCTTATTTTTGTTTTAAAAGGAATTTTTTTTTGAAGTCATTTTTATGAAAGGTATTTTGGGCTTCTAGAGAGAGCTAGTGAGGCTGTGCTAAACATATAAAAGTTTCAAGTTTTGGCCATCATAATGTCATCTTTAACTTTTAAGCAAAATATAATAATAAGAGCAATTTGGATAATAACGATAACGTTTTTGTGATATTAGAAGTATTCTTTTGTTAATGTATAACAAAAAAAAAAAAGTTAATAATTCTAACTCGAGAATATATATGTATAGCGCGAAATAAATCAAAATAATTTTTTTTAATTATAAACTTTTTCTCTCTTCAGCAAATTCTTTCACTTCTCTCTAAAACTTTAATTTTTAACTTTAGATTTAGGAAGATCCGACCGTTGTAATTCGAAAACGTTAGTACTTCGATCTGTACTCATTTATTTACATTTTTATTGTTCAAAATTTGAAAATAAATTTACTGTTTTTCAAACTGAATTTTTGGCCAGAATGTAGTCGGATCGCTAGACCGGCGACCGAAATAATGCCGGGTCGTCCGGTCCAACGACCGCGTGACTGCTGAACCGCGCGGTCGTTGTGCGGTACCCATCGCTCGGTCTAGCGACCCAGTTCGTTCGCAGTCGCCGGTTCAAGCGGCGTTCAGTTTTTTAATTATTTTTAATTTTTTATTAATTTTTTAATGTTAATTTTTTTTAAATTCTTTTATTAATTTTTATTTTTTATTTTTTTATTTTGTAATTATTTTTTGTTATGTTTTATTTTTATTATTTTATTATTTTAAATTTTTAATTATTTTTTATTTTTTAAATTTTTAATTATTTTTTAATTTTTTAATTTTTATTTATTTTTTATTTTTTTATTTTTATTATTTTTTATTTTTTTTATTTTTTTATTTTTTTATTTTTTTATTTTTTTATTTTTTTATTTTTATTATTTTATTTTATTTTTTTAATTATTTTATTATTTTTTATTTTTTAATTTTTTGTACTTTTATTTTGTTATTTTTTTTAGTTTATATATTATTTTTTTAAAAAATTTTTTTTATTTCATTTGTTTATGCTTATGTTATTTTTTTAAAGTTACAATTTCGTTTGTCTATTTGTTTAATTTAGAGTTTATATAATGTTATTTACTTTGTTTAATTTTTTTTATTTTTTTATTACATTTGTTTATGCTTACGTTGTTATAATTAATGATGATGTTAATTTTTTTTAAAATTATGATTACACTTATGTTTATTTGTTTAATTTGTAGTTTATGTTATGTTATTTAATTTGTTTAATATTTTTTTAGGACTTCTTTATGATTATGTTAAATTAATGATATGTGATTTTTTAAAAATTATTATTACGTTTATGTTTATTTATTTAATTTAGAGGTTATATTATGTTCAGCATAATTTGTTTATGTTTATTAGAGTGCCTGTGGACTTGACTGATTGTATAATTTTGTTTATTTAGAGTTTATGGTGTAGGGTTTATATGAAGAATACGGCTTTATAAACAAACTTCTTAAACAAATTGCATAAATAAGCGTTTATGCAATTTGGATTTAGGTTTTTTATATTGAAAGATTTTGTGTTTTGGGGTTAACATAATGTAATAAAAAAGTGTGAGAGTGTTCAAATGGGGTAATAAATATAACTATAATGAATTTAACTTAATGCACGGTTTTAACTTAATGATATAAAGATGAAGAAAAATACATTACTTGTAACGTATAAAAATACGATGAAATTAGACAGATATTATGTAATGTCATTGAGGAAAATGTTTGATAATTTGTTTAGATGGTTCGGCCCGGAGCACGTAGGGATGATAATGATTTAGGTGTTGTGACAAACAGGACCGGTCGGGTTGAAGGTCATGCAGTGACTACATCATCCCGTGGTATGAAGGGACGCCACAGTACATCAGACATATAGTCCACTTCTGCACCTATAGCACCGGGTATGTATTATGACCCTGGTGCACCGAGGTCTTCCACCCAGCCCCCTTATACCGTTTAGGACCCATCATCCTACCACATCATACCATCCGTACACCCCCGTACCTTATGACCCTTATGGATATTCTCAACCACCACAAACATCATATGATCCATATGCACATGCTCCTTCTCTACCTATTCGTATGCTTGGCTTGGATCCGACACAGCATTTCTCTATAACTCAGATTCCATTAAATGATGTTAGTGGTCCAGGGTTGCAGTTAGGTGCACACTTCTTCGAGTAGCTTGCTGGGTCCGTCCCGGTGGACTCATCTTACAGCGGTGTTGAATATGGAGCCACTGCTCGTGGCAATCCCTCATCTGATGCTGGGTTGGATAGGGATTCTGGTACATCCCGATCTGAGGAGGCTATCAGGGTTGGTTCCCTCCGCATTCATAGCGGTGAGGGCGATGAGGATGAGCATGAGGATGATGGTGGACATGATGATGATGATGATGATGATGATGATGATGATGATGATGATGGTGACGATGACGGTGATGATCACGAACTTGTTCCTGTGGTTGAGGTCTCATCTTCCGGCAGTGTAGGATGAAGAAAAAGATTAATAATCTTAACATTAGTGAAGAATTAAAAGATTCTTTAGAAAAATTATTTTTAGAATCTGATGACTCTGAAGATATCACTTCAGCATCAGAAATTGGTCATATCTCTGATTCTTCTGATGATTCAGAGGAAAATATGTGTCCTTGTAAACAAGAACACTGTGCTTCTGAAAAAGAAAATTCAGAAGATGATTATTATAAATTAATATCTCAATTTAAAGATTCAGATATTAATGTTTTAACCAAAGATCATATTTTAGAATTCTTAAAATCCATAAAAGACCAAGAATTAAGGTCCAGGATTATAGAAAATCTAGATGATATTCCATCTACTAGTACTCATAGTACTAAAGTAGAAGAAGAATTTATACCCAATAATAATCCTTATTCTATGACAGAAGTTTATAAACTCATGAAACAGAGATATAATAATTCTCATGAATCTCCTACTACATTAAATGATTTGTATGGAGAAATTAATAATCTTAAAGAAGAAATTAAGATGTTAAAACACATAAATAAAAATCTTGACATTAGAGTTTCTAATTTAGAAACTAAAAAAGATTATACTTTGGTTACACCAAATTTATTTGACAATCTTGATAAGATTAGTAATGATCAGTTTTTAACTGTTTTAGACATGATTACATCATTCAAATTTTATGTTAAAATTACTTTATTAATAAATCATGATGAAATTAAAGAATTTACTGCACTAATTGATACAGGTGCAGATATCAGTGTTATACAGGAAGGGTTAATCCCTACCAAATATTTTCAAAAAACAACTCATAGTTTAAGACATGCAGGTGGTGAAAGATTGCAAATCAATTTTAAACTACCACGTGCATATATTTGCAATAACAAAGTTTGCATTCCTGAAAGCTTTTTATTGGCTAAAAATATCACTAACCAAGTTCTACTTGGTACTCCTTTTATAAAAAAGATTTTTCCTATCACTCATATAGGAACGGATTGCCTTATAGGTACCTTTGAAAGTACACCTGTTTCTTTTCAGTTTATAACTGAACCAAATACAAGATTTGTAAATGAAATTAAAGATTTTATTTTAAGAAAACAAAATCAAATAAATTTTATAAATTTTGAAATTAACTCTTCTACAATAGAAGAAGTTTTACAAAATCCTAAATTACAGGATAAAATTAAAAGATTACAGAATAATATTTCTGTAGAAATTTGCAATGATCACCCTAATGCTTTCTGGAGCAGGAAAAAACATGAAGTTAAACTTCCCTACATAGATGACTTTGATGAAAGTCAGATACCGACAAGGGCACGTCCTTGCCAAATGAATTCTAAATATTTAGAATTATGTAAAGAAGAAATAGCTTCTTTATTAGACAAAAAATTAATAAAAGAGTCAAACTCACCCTGGTCGTGTACAGGATTTTATGTTAATAAACATAGTGAAATAGAAAGAGGGGTCCCAAGATTGGTTATTAACTATAAACCTCTCAATAAAGTATTAAAATGGATTAGGCATCCTATTCCTAATAAAAAGGATTTATTAGACCCATTATATGAGGCTTTAATCTTTTCTAAGTTTGATTTAAAATCAGGATATTGGCAGATTCAGATAACTGAAGCTGACCAATATAAAACAGCTTTTAATGTTCCTATAGGCCACTTTGAATGGAAAGTAATGCCCTTTGGATTAAAAAATGCCCCTTCTGAATTTCAGAAGATTATGAATGATATATTCATTCCATACAGTGACTTTATATTAGTCTATATTGATGATATTTTGGTATTTTCCAAAACAGTTCAACAACATTTTGAACATTTGGATATTTTTAAAAAATTGGTTATACAAAATGGTTTAGTTATATCCAAACCCAAGATGGTTTTATTTCAAACTAATATTAGATTTCTAGGTCATAATATTGAAAAAGGAAAAATAATTCCTATTAATAGAAGTATAGATTTTGCTTCTAAATTTCCAGATGAAATTCTGGATAAAACTCAATTACAGAGATTTTTAGGAAGTTTAAATTATATTCTTCCTTATTATAAAAATTTAGCTTCAGACACAGCCATCTTATATGATAGGTTGAAAAAGAATCCTAAACCTTGGACTTCTCAACATACTGAGACAGTTAAAAGGATTAAAGAAAAGATTAAATCTTTGCCTTGTTTAATTTTAGCCAATCCTACTTGGCAGAAAATAATAGAAACTGATGCCTCTGATATAGGTTATGGCGGTATTTTAACCCAAATCTATCCTGTTAATCACATAGCACATTTAGTTAGGTATCATTCTGGCAAATGGACTGATAGTCAGAAAAATTATGCAACCGTGGCTAAAGAAATCTTAGCTATAGTTAAATGTATTTTAAAATTCCAAGATAATTTATATAATCAGAAATTTATTGTTAAAACGGATTGCCAAGCGGCAAAATTTATGTTTAATAAAGATTTTAAACATGATGTCTCTAAGCAGATGTTTGCAAGGTGGCAAGCTCATTTAGCCCCTTTTGATTTTGATATTGTTTATAAAAAAGGTGAAGATAATAATCTTCCTGATTTTTTAACTCGTGAATTTTTACAGCATGCAGGGCAGAGGACATAATTCACAAGGACGTGGGAGAGGTAATACCTCTCAAAATAAGGGCAAAAATGTCATCATACAAATGGGTAACAAACAGCTTATAGCTGAGAAAATTGCTAAGACAGATGATGATGCCCTCTTATATGAGGAATTCAAGCAATTTATTGCTAACAAAAAGAAGGCAGGTGAAACCTCTTCTTCTGGGTCATATTCCTAGGTTCTATCTGAAGAGGATAATACAACCTCTTATCATAATAATACTCATAAAGAAATTATATTTCTTTTAGAAAATAAAGATTTACAATGGAAAGATAATCCATGGCTGTTAATGAACAAATATTTAGATGTAGCATCATATGCTGCTACCTCTTACAAACAGAGGCAATATTATGAGCAAGTTCTTAAAGAAAGCTCTTGTGATATAACACATTTTTATCCTGGTGGTACTAAAACTGGGAATATTTATAATTTCAGCAAAATTATCATTAAAAGGATTATATCTAGCGAAGAGTGGGGTATCTCTCCTCTCAGAGAAAAGGAATTTATAATTCCTGGTACTAAATCAGTTTTAAAATATAATTATTGGGATTATATCGATGCCTTTTATAAAGCATTTTTATATGAAAATCCAACCAAAAAACATACTTGGTTGATAAAAATTTATGCGAATGTTTATAACAGCCCTTTCCCAAATTGGTTTATTCAATGGTGGACCATATATGGTACATCTGGGAAAATACTCCCTGAGAATTTTAAAACATTATATGGAGAATGGATTAATATATCCCCTAAGGTTTCTGATTATATCAGTTTAGACCAATATTCAGAGGAAATAGCCTCTATGTGCTTTTTTATAGAATTTTCCATACCCTGGGTGTGGAAATGGACTCCTGAAGTGGGTTATACCCAACAAAATATGCCATGTTTAAAAAGAGCTACTCATAGTAGGTTTTGGGATAGGTTGATTAAAATCGACCCAGAGACAAAAGAAATTCATGGGAAAAATATTTTGGATGAAATCCAACAAAAAATTCAATTATATAAAAGAATGCAGGAAAGTGGTGAAGTTAAATCTACCAATCCTTTTTCTCAATTAACCACTATGTTGAGACTTCAAAAGGATATTATACCAAAAGAAGATCTCATCAAAGTTTATATGGATGAATTAAGAAAGGAGCTTATTAAAAATTTGCTCCCCGATGATAAAATGGATGTATCCATGACAGGCTCTTCAAATGAAGACTGTCTCGCAGGGGAATCTCAAGATCCAGATATGGATGAATTTTCTGAAGATCAGATTGACCACATGGTCAAAGAAATTGAAGATGCCGCAAAGAAAGCAATAAAGTAAATGCGCATGCGGATCGACATTATAGCAATTATTGTCCTTAAATGGGCCCATGTAATAGTAACCGCATTATATGCAATAGTGAATAGGCACTATTCGGATTTAAAATCCATTTGTAATAGAATAGATAAAAGTTGGCGTCCGCCCCTCTTCTTGTCTATAAAAGGAAGAGACTTCTTCATAAGAGGCAGGACCTCAACCATAGCATTTTAGAACTCTTTCTCCCTCTCTCCCCTCATTGTAAAAATTTTATATATTAACAAGAGTTTCCAAGTTTTCTTAATC
The DNA here is from genome assembly GCA_028651295.1 of Catharanthus roseus. Lineage (NCBI taxonomy): Eukaryota > Viridiplantae > Streptophyta > Magnoliopsida > Gentianales > Apocynaceae > Catharanthus > Catharanthus roseus. The sequence continues at coordinate 19,348,738 of JAPQWS010000168.1, read as the reverse complement.
CCTGGTAAGCTTTTCTTTTCTGTTTCTTATTTTGTTTAAATACATTTATATATTTTGTAGGATTAGCCTAATGACAGGCTAAATCCTTTCATGTTAAACTATGCTGTCATATATATCATTATAATTATGTTGTGAAGATTCTTATTTTGTCTGGTTGGTTAGTAGTCTCATGTAAGAACTTACAGTTTGGGTTAGAAACTCTGGATCTGGCCATAATTATTGGAAGATAAAGGTTAGCCTGTTTTAAGCCGTTGTGAAGGCGTGTTAAGGCGTTGATCTCGGTTTTATTTTCTATAATTATGTTGACAGATCTAAATGTTCTGTAAAAAGTTTTACCATATAGTTATAATATTTATATATTTATGACATTATTATTATTATTATTATTATTATTATTATTATATTTCTAGTTCCACTATTAGTTTAATCGATTAAATCAATATGAATCAATAAATTAAGGAATCAGCAATTTGACCAATTTGATATTCAATTTTAACAACATTGATTCATGCCCCTTTTAGAAACCAAGCGTCTTTAATATTCATTAAATGAGGATTATTTATTTGCCCTGAAGAGAGGCACAAGGGGATGATATAATGTTTTATAACGGGTTAAAATAATAATTTTTTAATTTATTCATCGACACAACACGTAAATATGATTAAAATAAATAAATAAAAAGATACATACTTAAGGAGAATCAAGTTGCCACGTAGCTCCACAAAATCAGAGGAAAAGTTATAAAAAATAAAAAAGAGAATTTGATAAATCTCAAAAGTTTTTGTTTGTCAACCTATAAAATTACTGTTTTAGGATATATTTGCTTGAATATGAGATGAAAACATTTTTTTTGGTTAAGTTTAAATACTGAATTTAAGGGATCATTTCAATTAATTGTTTGAATTTTTCTTTCGATTTTTTGAGAGATACCCATTTGAATTTTGATTTGGGGCAAATAAGTGCCTCTTAACTTATATATATAACGTATATATATGTTATATATATACGATTTGGGGCAAATAACACCTTCTATGTTATAAATATCAAAAGAGTCTTCAATATTCATAAGAAAAAAAGTAAAAAGTTATGATTGCTAAGCAAAGGAAGATTTCCCTTTCGCGTGCATATTTCAATCATTTTACTAAAGATCAAATTTCTTCATTTCATTAATAAAGAGTTGAAGGCATATGGCAGTTTTCTTATACTTGCTTCGGTATATAAGACATGATTTCAAGAAACACATGAAAGTGCCCATGTTTCGATCTAGATCAAACCATGGGGTTTGTAGAGAAAAAAATGGAACGGTTTTTTTGTTTCTTTATATGATCTGACGTGAATGAAATTTCAGAAATGCCTCTTATAATATTTTGTATTTATTTTGCATATTTAAATTAAAGATGTATTCATTTTAATAATATTCAATTCTTGAATTGTCCTGTTTTTTTGGAAAAACAAAATCTGGCATGTTCCCCTAATTCAATATATCCAAGCTTGGGTTTTTTTTTCTTTTTTTCTAAAAAAGAAAATTGTTTAATAAATTTTTTAGCCATGTGCTAACTATTCCATTTCTTGAAAATAGATTCCTTGAAACAAGGGCACATAAATCTATAAATGAGCTATGACTTAGATTTTTCTTAAAAGAAAGAATTGTTTAATAAATGGAATAAAATAAAAATAGTAGCTCTAGAAACCTAAGTTATAGGTGGAGAAACTCATATTATATGATTAAAGTACTTTTGACATTCGTCTATTCATGTATTTATTTAAACTTAATCTTTATTTTTTAATTAAACTTCACATTTAATAATTTACTTTTCACTGATTCAAGCAAAAATAATCACTTTTTTAAATTAAAATCAAATCAAATCCAAATGCAATCCTAATAATTTTTATCCTTAAACTATTTTTCTTAAAAAATATTGATATACCCCATTCTTAGAGTAAAATCTGCTAAATTCTTTCCTGCCACTTATTAGAGTTGTTGACTAGTGATTAGATCATCAACATTTAAATCATTCATCATCAATGCTTAAATTCAGTGAAAAGGAATAGGTACGTTAGTGCCTTATATCGCTATAGGAGGAAATTTTCAGAAATGACAATTTTATTTTTGCTTAGTCACACATGCAAAAACCTGTCAGATTTTTGTCTCAAATTATTCCGAAAAAGATCAACAAATAATTTTAAAAGAAAATAATCTAAGAATTAAAATTATTGAAAAATATTTTGGGACTAAGTTAAGACAAAGTTTATATAGATATAGGACGAATTTTTCTAATTTCTAAAAGAAAATAATAGTGTATATATAAATTTTATTTCATTCTAAAACTTTTTTTCTCTTTTCTCTCTGAGTTTTATATCTTTTCTTATAAAATTTTAACTTTCACAAAATATAAGAAAAAAATTATTTTTTAAAAATAAAATCTAAATACACTCAAAATTGTCTATACAACTAACATCAATAATTTTATAAATTGAAATAAAAATGTAAACACATGCTGATTGAGGATTAACAGGAAACCTAGCAGTTGGCACTCATAACTCTTTAATAAATTTTTTGATATACCTTTTTATTACTTTTTTTTATAATATTTTTTCTTAATATTTATTTTTAAAAACTCAAATTTATATTTTATTTAATAATATTTTATTAATAAAATTACTATAAAATAATAATTTAAAAATGTATTAAAATATAGATCATCTATATAACATTGTATGTAATATCTTAATATTTATTATAATATTTTTTTTAGAATTTATTTTTTAATTGATAAATTTTATTTATAAAAGGTTATATTAAAAATATTATCAGGGGAGTATTATATAGTGTTCTCTAAAAAAAACTATGTTAAACTTTACATAATATTATGGGATCTGAACTACAGTATTAGTGGTTAGATAATAACCTAGAGATAAAATATTTTTTGGCAAAGATCGGATGATAAATCTAGTGGGTAGCACTGTCAAACGGGCCAAATCAGATCGCGTTTAATCGGCACTTAAACAGTCCAGTTTGATCCATGCTAATTTTTAGTGAGTCGAAAAAATTTTGAATCATATCCGTCCATGGCTAGTCTAAGGATAAATGGTCTTGCGGGTTTTTTAATTTTTTTATTTTTGATAAAAATCATTTTTAATCTTAAAAATATTAAAAATTAATTTTCTTTAAAATATTCAACTGATCATAAAATTACACTAATATCTAAATAAGAAACAAAATAACTACACATAAGTAACACCTATTTTTTGAATAAAAATATGTTTTAACCTTAAAAAATATTAAAAATTAATTTTATTTAAAAATATTCAACTAATTATAAATTTATACTAATATCTAATAAAAACAAAATAATTATACATAAGTAACACCAAAATATTCAACTAATTATTTTTATTTAAAAATATTCAACTAATTATAAATTTACGCTAATGTGTAAATAAAAAACAACTTAATTACGAATAAATAACACTTAAATAATGTATAAATTTTTAAATAATATATAAAATTTTTTTAAAAAAAACCAGCTCGTGAATCGGATCAGGTTGGATCTCAAAAACCCTCACTCAAAATAAACTGATCCAATCTAGACTAATTTTTAACAGATTTATTTTTAAAAATTATATCCGTTCATTCAGCAAACAATTCGAACCAGTCTGCGGACGTAGGTTCATTTTTATAGTGCTGCTACTAGGGGAGGAAAACCGGAGGGCGGCTCAAGTCTGCAAACTTTGGTTGGCTTTTTCAAAGTCAAAAAATGCCACCCTCCACCCTCGCTTATATGAAAAACGTGTTGCTTGCATCCCTTGTTTCAGCGCTTACCTCTTCTCCCCTCTCGAAGTCTCCTGATTAGCCGCCAATCTCCCTTGACCTTTATATTGTTACTATTATTTTGCTTAATCCGGTTCAACCAGATTTACTCAGAACCGATTTCGTCTTTTTTTTTCTTTTTCTTTTTTTCTGAACAAACTATGCATAATTGTTAGTTGAAGGAAATATTTTCTACTAAGCATGAAAATAACTTTTTCCTCAAAAGAAGAAAAAGCATGAAATTAACTTAAGAAATCTAGTGATATGCTACTATAAAGTACCAAGATTCCCTTTTCATAAAAGTAAACAATAAGACCTTCTTTTTAGTAACATGTGGCATTCTTTTTTTTTTTCTTTTTAAAAAAGCAAACAAATAAATTATATTAGTACTTTTGAATAATAGAATGCGATATTTCTTTTTCTAGAAAAAACATAAAATATTAAAAGAGTATTTAAATTTTAAAATATAAGTTCCGACCTTATTTATACAATGCATAATTTATTTTAAAGAACTTATACAAGAAATAATTTAAAACGTGATTTTAATTTCTTCACATTAGATCTTAACAATTATTAATAAATTCTATAATGAAAATTTACTTAAAAAGTACCTTAATTCAAAAAGCATAAGAATACTTATAATTATTTTTAAATTCAATTCATTATGTGTTTACTATTCATCTAGAATAAAACTTATAATACAAGAAAAAAACTTTGAAAAACAAAATCATAAAACAACTCTACCTCTTTTTTAAATAAATTATATTCTGTATTAGTAGATTGTGCATTAAGAAATTGGCCATAAATAATCCTAAATTATTTTAATTTTTATTATTTTATTCATAATTTTTTTATCTATTATGCTCATAAACTATTTTCAATATATTACTGTTTCGCATTCGGTAAATTAACTCGCACAAAACATTTATATTCATGTATTTATATTTATAGAAATACATAGGCACGTTCTTAAGAACAAAACATGTGCAATTTGTAAGAGTTAACTGTCTGGTTTAACTGTAGATAAAAAAAAATATTTATAATGATAAAAAATAATTAATAAGTATAACTAAAAATTTATGGATAGAATTAGAAAAGTTAAAATAATTTATACGGTTTATAACTTATTTTCTCTAAAACGGTTCATGTAAAATAATTGATTTAGCCTTTCAAAAATAATAATGATGATAATAATAATAATAATAATAATAATAATAATAATAATAATTGGTTTAGCCACAAAATGGTTGAACCGGTCGGACCAGCAAACACTTGGTCAACCTCACTATCCGGTTTAGTTCCGAAACCGGAATACTATATATATTGTCAACCTTTTCTATCGTAATACTATATATAGCTTTGCATCAGCTCAAGGATTCCTTTTATAGATCTGATTCTGATTAGTTTGAAAAAATGAGCTCTGTCTCTGAAGAAATTGACTATTTCGATCAATTACCAGATCCAATTTTGCTGTCAATCTTCAACAAAGTAAAAGATGCAAAATCTCTGTGTTCATCAATGGCTGTCTGCAAGCGTTTCAATTCAATCATCCCAGAAATTGACAATATTTCTCTCTCAATTCCTCCTCGCCATAAGAAGATTAATCCCACTAAAAAGTCCTTAGAACAGAGGAATTCCTTCAATAGGTCTTTTATAAGGAGAGTAATCTTGAAACCCTTGAATTTTCTTCTCCAATTGTTCAAATACAGATCTTGTTCTTGTGATTCCGAAGAGGGCGGCTATTCTTATTACTTGCCTCAGGAAATTCTGAACCCTTTTAGAGATTTGAAAAGTATGGAAATTAAGCTTCCCAAGTCCAAAGGCGAATTGGGTTCTGATTTGTTGAAATGGAAAGCAGAATTTGGAAGCCAATTTCAGAGCTGTGTTTTGGCTGGAGCAAAATCAATTTCAAGAAACCAATCAGAAATAATGGAGAATCAAGATTTAAGGATTGGTGATGCGGAGCTCAAGCTAAGGATTGTTTGGACAATTTCTTGTTTAATTGCAGCATCTGCTAGACATTATTTGATACAACAAACGTTAAAAGACCGTGAAAATCTGAAGAATTTAACGATTGGGGATGAAAGTAATCAAGGTACACTATCTATGAATAGTGAACAGATTCAGGATTTGAGGAAATCAATAAATTCAGGGATGAAGAATGAGGAAATGTTGTTGGATAGGACTAAAGTGCCTGCTTTGAGGATGAAGATGTGGTACGTGCCGGAACTAAAGTTGCCGGATTCAGATTCCGTCATGAAAGGGGCGACTTTGGTGGTGATAAAGCCGGTGGATGAAGGGAAGAAGAAGGCGGAAGAGAGTGAAGATTGGGTAGTGAAGGCCATTGATGGAGGAGAAGGGGAAGAAGGAAAAACGTTTGTTGAAGCTGTGAAGAAGTTAATGAAGAAGAAAAGAAGTTATACTTTGGAAATGAATTCCTTTTGATTTTCTACACTTGCTTGTCGCTATTTTGGCTCAAATTTTTGTTTTATTTTCATGTATATATTACTTTCCTAGCAAGTTAATTGTAAAGAACATTGATTAGTTTTTTTTTAGAAGAAAATATTTTCGATTGGTTTGTAGTTGGAAAAGGAAAGTTTTTTTTATTATTGAAAGCGAAATTGGTAAAAAATGTCAATGTATAATTTACATGTTTTCACTTGAGACATTGTTCATTTTATTAACCATTTATGCCCAATAACTTTTTGATAGCCCAAAATGCCCATATACTATGGGTGATTTTTTATATTTGTGTCATGTCGCTCTCATATGTTATCCTTAGTAAGAGTAAATTTAGCCACTATCTAAGAGTTAACCAACGGCTAGAATGGGTAGAAATAACTCGACCTGTGAACTGACCCGAATGCACTATCAGGATATTTTGACACATTCCAGTCACATGTTGGCAATTAAATTAGTAGTTGTATAATTTTACCCTCACTAAAGATGACATGTGAGTGTCACGTTACACAAATTAGCTGAAAACCACTCATCACTGCTGTAAATGGGCATTTTCGATTATTGTAAAAAGTCATTGGATATAATTGCCCAATAAAATAAATAATGTCTTCAAGTGGCAAAATATAAATATTGAAACATATTTTTGGCCAATTTCTCTTGTTGAAATTTGTAAAAGTTAAAATGTTTGTGAAAGAAGATGTGGGACCTAGTTTTTTTTTTTAAAAAAAAAAAAAAAGCAAAGCATCTCTAGTTAAAAGGTGAGCTAGTAACCTAGTACATTACTATTTCTTTTGACATGAGCGCAGGCTGCAGAGGATCTACCAACATGTAGAGGAAACCTGATGTTGGAGCCCTAAGTTGAGAGAAGTCTTCAGTATGAGAAAAAAAGACCTTGATAGCTTGAAGTGAATCATTCTTGATCAGTAGACGTCAGTAAAAAAAAAGTATTTAGCGACCAGAAGTCGCGAACAATTCTATCAGCTGCCTCGTTCGCGGGTCATCGCAAACAACTTGGTTGCTACCAATTCCCTGATCGCTAACGGCGCGTATTTTTGTAGTGTGTTCTGTGTTCTACATAAGAAGATCGCAAAAAATATCCTTTAATAATATCCAAAATTCATCATAATTGATCACATAGTAAACTTTTGAGAGAATCGCCATTGTCAGGAGAGAATATCTAATATTCCTAATAGGATCAACGTTGATTTTCAACCTCTCATACTCCGGAAGAATTCATTCTCATGCAAGAGGGCATGAGGTAAAGGAGGGCTTTTGTGTTAGGGCTAGGAATTCCTCAACAATATTTGATGGTTGAAGACAATGGTGGTGTCACTTAACCATTCTCTTTTATGTGTGAGCTTGTTTATAATACACTAGATGATATATGTGCAAGTGGTAAAGAATGTCTTATCCTCTTTGTTGAAATTAGATAAGATAGTATCAATAAGATCCTTGAAGCTTAATGTCTTGATTTGATTGGGTCTAAGTATATTTATGTGGCAATTGCTGCAAACCTTTCTAGAAAAATTACAATGAAATAAAGCATGCCTGTCGTCCTCTACTAGAGAAATCACAATGGATACATAATATATTCTCATAGAGCCCTCATTTCATGATGTCAGAAGAATATCTAAAGCCAGTTTCCAGATGATCATTTTGATCCTTAGTTGGACCCGTAGACTATGAATCAAGTTTTAGAGTTCCACCCCAATTTGATTACTTTTAGGTTTCACAATTCTTAAGGGTATATTTGAATTGAATTTCGTTTTGAATATTTTCATTTTGATAATAAAAAATATAGTTGGATTCAGAGAGTAAAGATAAGTCCCAATAGAACATCCCTCCTACATCTGATGGTTTTTTTTCCTTGATTGATTTAGAGGAGAAGGAAATACAAATTGAAATTTAAGGAATGCTTTTTAAGAATTCAGTTATCAAATATGAACCACAAGTATAATAATGAAGTTTCATGGTGAGAATTGATATATTTTATTTTATTTGGAGAAATTAGCTGAAAATGCTTTGAGTAATTTGTATTTCACCATGGACATTACTCATTTCATTAGCTACTTTTGCCCAATAAATGTTTACAAGGGCCGAAAATACCCCTCCACGGGGGAAATGAGTGCTTTTCGGTCACTTTTGATCATATGACACTCACATGAACTTTTTAATAAGGATAAAATAGTCCAATAACTAATTAAACAAAATTCAGAATTAAAAAAACAAGAGGAGCTTAATTGAAACCTATACTTTCTCCTCCTTCTCTCTCTTCCACCACCCCCACCCCTGATTATCTCTACTTACCCCCTTCTTCTTTTCCTTCCCTGCTTCGCCCTTCTTCTTCTCCTTATTCCACAATTGAAATTTGTGATAGAAGATGCAATTGAAATTGGATTTCTCTGAATTCAGCCGTTGACATTGAAACCAATAGAAAAGTGGTACCTTTTGATTTTCTTCTCTCAATATCGTGCGAAATCTAGAGCATTTTTAACTTGATCATTAGATGGGAGTTTTGGAGCTACAAGATCAAGCTTGTGTTAGGATAAATAAATTGATAAAAATAGAAGATTTGTTACGATTCTATTTCTCAAGTTCATTTAGATTATGATTTTCTCAATATCCCATTAGCAGTAGGATTTCTCAATCCTACATTGAAAGGGTTAGAATAATGAGGGAAGAGATACATATAAATAGTTCTCATAGTTTAGGTCTCTTGTGCCAGTTGTGGGTGCCCAACTTGTACAATTGGTTGAGAGTTGCTTTCGGAAGGTTTGTAATTTTCTCCGTGAAGAAATTACACAGTTGGAGGGTTTGTATTTTTCTCCATGCAAAAGTAGCAAAGAGGGATGCTTTGTAATTTTCTTTGTGCAAAAGTTACGTAGTTGAGGTTTTCTCTTTTTGGTCGTGGATGTAGTTCTATGTTGAGATCGAACTACGTTAAATTCTTCTTCTTCTTGTTCTTTTATTTATCTTTTCTCTCCATATATTTTGTGCATATTTCTACTACTCTTTCCCAACAAGTGGTATTAGAGCCAGGTTGGATCCCAAGAAGTGGTATTAGATCTGGTTTCATCCCAATAAGCAAGATTAGAGCCAATTTCATGTGAATCGGTTAGACATGCAAGAAAATCAAGAAGTTGTGACAAGAGCCAAGGCAAAACAACTAAAGAGTCACAAGGATCAAATTGAGCAAGAGAAGTTTCAAGGGCTAAATTTTGATGTCCAAGACTTTATGGGCAATATGCTAAAGTCTTAAATAAGCTAGAAGTTGGAAATTTACCTTGATAGATGGTTGGAATATGCCTTAAATTTGGGGCTTCAATTTGGAGCTTAAATTTGGGGCTTAATTTTTTTATTTTAAATTTATGGTGCTTAATTTTGGGCTGAAAATATAAGAGGGAAACATTTCTAATCCTTTTTCCCTCAAGTCTCTATAAATATGTAGTCTTCTATTTTGTAAAGGCTAATCAAAAAATATTTCAAGACAAAGGTTCTTCTCTTAATATTCTTAGTTTTTAGCTTTTTTTTTTTATCTTCTCAAGGGTGAACTTCCTTTGAAAGAAAAATCACTTTGAAGATTTGTTGAAAGTTCCAAGAGCTTCAAGGTTGATCATCAAAATTCCTTCATACTAGTTACTACACTCTTGTAGAAAACTAGTCTTGAGGTATTTTTCTTGTTTCATTGAGGTCTAAGGTTCAAAGTACCTTAGGTTGCTTGAACTTTGAAGGAAAGATTTTGTTTAAAAACCTTCTTGAGGTCTTGGATTTAATATATTCAAGATTGCTAGAAGTTTAACTTTTCAAGTCCTATCAAAGGCACTTTCTCTTTTTTCCTTGTTACACTTGTTTTGTTCTTTCTCTCCCTCACTTCTTAGATGAAATTTTATGCTCTTGAAGATCATTCCACATCATTTGGTATCAGAGCCACCTTCAAGTAAGTGTTTTTGAGATATCTTACATACAAAAAGAGAAAAGAGACAAGATTGCTGGAAAATGGCAACACAAAAATAGAGTGCTTGAACGACCTAGAATATGACTAGAACATTGCAATCTTTTTACATGGAGTTATACTACATTGACCTGGGAAACAAATGAAATGAGTCTCATATAATTTGCACTTCATTTGATATCTCAAAATAGTAAAAAAACTTGAAGGTGCACTTGGCTTTTCCGTAGACAAAAATGCTTAAATAATCTAAGTATATCTTCTATTTTACTAATCCTTTTTCTTTTATTCTTGAGCCTAAACTCAATAATTTTGAGTGAGGATTCTTTCTAGATAAATCTCATTCAATTTAGACTTGTGGTTCAATACCAGTTTTCAAAACAAACCGAGTATGTCATCTACTCTACTTGCTGGGAACTTTTGTTTTGTATTCTTTTGTGTTCTTGAAGTATCCTAGCTTTGTGTTTGTATTTGTGGTCGAATTTCTTTCCTTTTTTCAATATTATTTCATCATTTGGTCAATCTACCATTATTGAGTCAAATGCTCTTGGAAATGTTGTTGAACTTCCTTAAAATGAATGGATGACTCAATATCATTTTCCTTGCTTCTCATATTTCTCAACTAGTTTTTGTTTGTGATTTTTTTTTTTTTATTTTGATTGTTTTAAACTTGAGTAGAGGTGTCAAATCTTTGTTAAGAACTCATAGAACTCTTTGAGACTTGAACCTTAGGAAAGGGCAAGAGTTGTGAGAATATCCTCAGAAAAAGCCAAAGAGAGTTAAACAATAGAGTTTTGTGAGGAAAACACTATCAAGTTGCCAACCCAAGCTCAAGCACCAACTCTTTTTGGAGAAGAGTCTAGCAACTCCCAACGTGATGACCCGTTGAGGCTCATAATGCAAGAGTTACAATCCCTAAGAGATGAGATGAGGGATATTAGAAGTGATGTCACTAATTTCTCTAATCAACAAAGGGAGGTTAGTCCTCATGGTAGTCTCAATGTTACTACCCCAAGGAGCAATGGACCCTTCAATTGCTCTAGGACAACCGAGTTCTACCAACCTCCACATTTTGATGAAAAACTTCATCCATCTCCTTACAGTGGTAGAAGAGGCAGTTTCGAGGTAGAGGCATGCCTAGACACTTTGAAGAAGTTCCAAGACCACAAGCTAGGCATGGAGAGCTATTATATGATGATCATGAATATGTTCCATTTGTTGCCAACCGTGGAAGAGACCAAGGTGACCAAACCTTGGACCGAATGAAGTGGAAGCTCCCTAGTTTTAAAGGTGAGAATGACCCTAACATTTTTTTAGATTGGGAGAGGCAAGTAGAAAACATGTATATGTTGAAAAATTGTAATGAGTTCTTAAAAGCTAGACTTCTAATAGCTGAATTTTCTAGCTATGCTTTACATTGGTGGGAACGGGTAGTAAACCAAAGAGTTTGGTAGATCACCGGTTGATACCTGGAGAGAGTTAAAAGCTTTGATGAGAGAAAGATTTGTGCCCGAGCACTACTATAGAGAGCTTCATTATAAGCTCATGGCTTTAAAACAAGGTGCAAAAAATATAGAAGAGTATAGACAAGAGCTTGAGCTCTACATCTTGAGGTTGAACTTGGAAGAAGACAGGGATGCTTCAATGGCTAGGTTCCTTAGTGGTCTCAATAGGGAGATAGCCAACCAACTTGAGTTGTATCCACGTACAACTTATGAAGACATGTGCCACCTTGCCAACAAGATCGAATCCCAAAGGAAAAGAAGTGGGATGATGCAATCCTCATTTCCCAACCAAAGACAAGTTGCAACAACAAAACCACCTACTTCTAACTTCAAGCCAGGGCCAAAAAAGGAGGAGGCTCCTAGAGGTACTTTCCAACCTCTAACCAAAACTAAAGATGGAAGAGAGAGGTAAAATCATTTCTAACCCTCCAAAGTGCTTTAAATATAATGGTGTAGGACACTATGCAAGTAGTTGTCCGACAAAGAGAGCTTTGATCGTTAGGGAAGATTTGAATGGTTGGATTGAGAAGGAGGAGGATGAAAGTGGCGAATGTGTTGAGGGTGAAGAAAATGGTGAAGATGATGAACATGTTGATTTGAACCCTTTAGAAAGTGATGACGATATTTTGAGCTTAGTTACCATAAGAGCACTAAGTGCTCAAGATTTTGATGATAGCATGATTGAACAAAGAGAAAACATCTTCCATTCTAAATGTAAAGTTGAGGGAAGGATTGCCAGCCTTATCATTGATAGTGGTAGTTGTGTGAATGTGGCTAGTGCTTATCTTGTTGAGAAGTTGAAACTACCTACTACAAAACATAATAAACCCAACAAACTCCATTGGCTAAACGATAGTGGAGAAATTAAAGTGTTGAGACAAGTTGTGATACCAATAGAAATGGGAGCTTACAAAGATGAGATACTATGTGATGTGGTGCCTATGCAAGCATGCCATCTCCTCTTGGGAAGACCTTGGCAATTTGATAGAAAGTCCCTCCACAATGGGGAGAAAAATACTTAAAAATTTGTGAAGGATGGAAGAACATTCACAATGAATCCTCTTACACCTCAACAAGTGAGAGATGAACAAAAAGATGAGTGAGAAAGAGAGGGCCAAAAGTGAGCTCAAAAGAAAAAAAATTGAGGGAAGGAGAGTTGAGGATAAAGAAAAGAGTGAAGAAAGAATGATGAAAAACAAGAAAGAAAAGAAAAAGAGTGACAAAAAAAGAGAGTGGGATGAAAGAAAATAATTGTTTCTTTGCAAAACCTAGTGAGGTGATTGGAGCAATTGAAAGAAAAGAAGTGGTGTTGCTCTTGTATTGTAGGGAATCTTTACTTCATCTAAAGAACACTTACCCTATTTTTCAAATGAAATTTTGCAGGTTATTGAAGATTACAAAGACATATTTCCCGATGAGATGCCCGGAGGTCTCCCACCAATTAGAAGAATCGAACACCAAATCAATTTTATCCCCGGGGCGGTCTTGCCAAACCGACCAGCCTATAGGAGTCCACCGGAAGAGACTAAGGAGCTAAAAAGGCAAGTTGAGGATCTAATTTCAAAGGGGTATGTGCGTGAGCCCATGAGTCCTTGTGCAATTTCTATTTTACTTGTTCCAAAAAAAGATGGTTTATCTTTTTCTATGGATTTTATTCCTGGTTTACTGAGGACCTCTAGAGGTATGGATTCTATTTTTGTTGTTGTGGATAGGTGCTCTAAAATGGCACACTTTATTCCTTGTAGGAAATCCAATGATGCTAGTCATGTAGCTAGCTTATTCTTTACTTGGATAGTTAGATTCAATGGAATTCCAAGGACTATTGTGTCGGATAAGAATACCAAATTCTTGAGCCATTTTTGGAGAGTTCTTTGGAAGAAACTTGGTACTAACTTGCTCTATTCTATAGCGTACCATCCATAAAACGGATGGACAAACCAATGTGGTAAATAGAATAATTAGCCAACTTCTAAGGGCTATTTTGAAGAAGAACTTATGGCAATGGGAGGAGTATTTGCCACACATTGAATTTGCCTATAATTGGGCACCTCACTCTACTACTTCTCATTCTCTATTTCAAGTTGTTTACGGTTTTAACCCTCTAACTCCCTTTGATTTGGTTTCTTTTCTATAGATCAAGCATTAAGCAATGATGCCAGCAAGAAGGCTGATTTTGTGAAAGCAATTCATACAAAGGTCCATGAAGCCATTGTCAACTCCAGCAAAAAGCTTGTAGAGAAAAGAAATATGGGAGGAAGAAAAGTGGTATTCAAACCTGGTGATTGGGTTAGGGTGCATTTTAGAAAGGAAAGATTTTCTCAACAAAAAAAGTCTAAACTTGATGATAGGGGAGCTGGGCCATTTCAAATCCTTGAGAAAATTAATGACAATGCCTATAAAGTTGATCTTCCGGGACATTATAATGTTAGTGCCACTTTTAATATATCCGATCTCTCTTTATCTGATATAGGTGATGGAGATTCAAGGACGAATCCTTTTCAAGAGGGGGAGGATGATGTGAACCGGTTAGACATGCAAGAACATCAAGGAGTTGTGACAAGAGCCAAGACAAAACAACTAAAGAGTCACAAGGATCACATTGAGCAAGAGAAGTTTCAAGGACTAAATTTTGATGTCCAAGACTTTATGGGCAATATGCTAAAGTTTTAAATAAGTAAGAAATTGGAAATTTACCTTAAAAGATGGTTGGAATATGCCTTAAATTTGGGGCTTCAATTTGGAGCTTAAATTTGGGGCTTAATTTTGGTGTTTAAACTTATGGTGCTTAGTTTTGGATTGAAAATATGAGAAGGAAACATTCCTAATCCTTTTTCCCTCAAGTCTCTATAAATATATAGTCTTCTATTTTGTAAAGGCTAGTCAAAAAATATTTTAAGGCAAAGGTTCTTTTCTTAGTATTCTTAGTTTTTAGCTTTGTTTTTTTATCTTCTCAAGGGTGAACTTCCTTGAAAGAAAAATCACTTTGAAGACTTGTTAAAATTTCCAAGAGCTTCAAGATTGATCATCAAAATTCCTTCATACGGGTTACTACACTCTTGTAGAAAACTATTCTTGAGGTCTTCTTCTTGTTTCATTGAGGTCTAAGGTTCAAAATACCTTAGGTTGCTTGAACTTTGAAGAAAAGATTTTGTTTAAAACCTTCTTGAGTTCTTGGATTTAATATATCCAAGATTGCTAGAAGTTTAACATTTTCAAGTCTATCAAAGGCACTTTGTCTTTTTTACTTGTTACACTTGTTTTGTTCATTCTCTCCCTCACATCTTGGATGAACTTTTATGCTCTTGAAGATCATTCCACATCACAATGGTTTCGACTTGGGAATACGAAGATATTAGAGCTCGACATGGGAAGATGGAGACAGCAGAGCCGATGGTTTTGAACTGCGAAGGCGAAGATATTAGAGCCCATGGTTTTTACTTGAGAAGATGAATCTGGAGGAATGAGGTATTAGAGTCGAAGGTTCTAACTTTGGGAGGAAACATGGTAGAGCGAAAGATTCGGGCATGATGAGAGATAAAGGAGAAGCATGAACTACCATATTAGCATTTTACGGAGCAAAGCACTACATTGGGAGAGTCGTGCCATATACTGAAGACTTGCTTAATAATATGGTCATTTTTTGAAGACATCTTCAAGGAATTAAAGCTGGTGGACGAATAGAGAAGAAGGCTATGAAGATTGGTATGAAATCATCTTGATAAATGATTGAGCTCATTTCCTTCCCAATGATCTTTTCTCTTTACTTGAGGATTTGAGAGGAAACCCCTTTGGCAAAGTTGATGATAAACACCAAACCCTCCAATAGAAAGACTCCAATCTTTCCCTTGGGAAAAAATCAACAAGAGTTAAGAAACCCCCACCTATTCCCTACCTAAAGAAGACCTAACAACTGGCAACATTAGCTAAAGAACTAATACCTCTAGAAGATTAGGAATTTTAAAGAGATGAGAGAAAGAGCTCTTGAAAATCCGTTCGAGAATCTTTACTCAATCAACCAATGAACTACTTTAGCTCAAGGGAAGAAGACGAAGCTAAATAAAACCCTAGGAACCAAGCCTTGTTGGCTGCAAAATTCTCTTTATATTCATATTTCATTCAATTCCTTCAAATTGTTGCCATAAGGAGTATATATAGGTACCTTGGTGATTATACCCAAGCCCTAGCTACTAATTGAACTTAAGGGAAATAAATGGGCTCCTTAGGCCACTTAATTACAAGTCTATGATTTAATAAACCAAGTTTAGAAGTCAAAATAAGCTTAAAATATTCAAATAGTTGCTGTAGCCTAGACCTACCATTAGCGGTAGGTCAGAGGTAGGTCAAGAGGTAGGCATTTCTCTCCTTTCCTTCCTTGGTCTAGAACCCTACCGTCGATGGTAGGTCGGACGGCAGGTCAAGAAGTAGGTTATAGAATTTGCTCCCTTTTGATGTTTGAGGCTTATAACTCTTCCACACTCGTTTCTTTTGGTTGCTTCACTTGTACCATGGACAATAGAATTGTTTTTTAGCCTATAAGGTCTTCTTCTTGCCTCTCTACCACATTCCAATCAAGATCTTGTATCATCTTCTTGAACAAAGCCATCTCCCCCTTGTTCTCCTCTTTTATCTTCCTTGCCATCAACCTTGTAACCAGTTCTTGGTAGATCTCTATGTTCTCATGCTCATCCCGAGTCATACCATTACCCTTCTCTTCTAAAGGATTCGTCCTTGAATTTAATCCTTCAAACAACCATAAGAGGCAGGCAACATTAGAAGAGGAAGCATTAAAAGAAGCAATACTATAAAAATGACCATAGTACTCAAGAATTAGACAAGAATGGAACACTAATGCATGAATTTTACTAGCCAACCACTTCAATCCAAAATAACTCAGTGCAATCAATTTTTTCTCAAAAGGTCTATGAAACTCAAAAGATGTATAGGCTAAAAGGTTCAAGAAAAGATTGTCCAAGGAAGAATGATGCACATAACACCTTTGCTTTACAAGATTTCTCCAAAAAAGAACTCGATTAAAGCCATGGAAATCTTGAAATTCAAGCACGTCAAAATATCTTCCAAAATTTCTTTTAAAGGACAATGAAATGCGAAGCTCAAGTTTTGAGTATGTGTCAAAGCTAAGAAGAAAAAGTTTTGTAGAAGTGTTCCCTAAAAAATTGTAAGGAATTTTAAAATGACGTCTCTTGGGAACATCCTTGTAGACTTTTCAAAGTGAGTACCAACACCCAAACCCTTGAAAGGTAAATGATAAAAAAAAAGCTCTTAACTTTGACAAGTATTTTAAGCAACGCATTAAATTCAAGAATTTGGAAGTTCTCTTCTTTAAAAGGATAATGATAATGAAAATGTATATTCCAAATGACAAGAGAATCTAAAATTGAAAAATAAACTTTATGCTTCTCGAATTCCACAACATCAAGATTGAGATGAGGAGATGTAGACACAAAGCTTTCAAGAGTCTAAAATTTTCTACATTCCTCCTCAAAAATCCTTTTTTCCAAGAACTCTTTGAAACGATGATGATACAACAAAATAACTCCAGATTCATATTTTCGAAATAAGGCACAAGAGTTCTTTCAAGACAAAGCAAGTGAAATGTCATTCTTCCAAATCAACTCTTTGAAAGGTTTGTGGTAAAACAAAGAGCTATCAATTTTATGATTCAAAGATGAAGCACAAGATTTCTTTTGAAAACAAACAAATGAAATGTCCAACTTCCAACGCCAATCCTTGAAAGGTATGTGGTAGTAAGGATGTTTGTCAACAAAATCTTTCCAAGTTTGTTCAAAAGGCTCTTTTTCGAAGATAGTTTTCACAAATACACAAGGACTAGCTTAATGCTTTTCAAAACTGACTCTCATTTTGTTTTCAAAATCATTCTTCAAGATGAATTTCTTGAAGTGTGGATGATATAATTGAAAACCATGGGCATTTTCAAACAATGTTTTCAAAGGTTCAACCATATTTGATAGCTCATGTTCATCAAAGGGAAATTTAATTTGTTAACTTAAAAAGGACACAAATTGGTTAGAAGTAGCAAACCCAATGAAATCTTTCATGAAAATTTTAAAGAAAGATACGACATGTTTAATGGAAAGAAATTCAATTCGGCCACTGAAAGGGGAAAACGATTGGTTAGAAAGGATAAATTCATCAAGATCCTTCATGAACGTAACAATGAGGATTAATACATAAACATTGTTTGCAATAGGCTTTCCCTCAATCCTAGCATAAAGAACATCAAAAATAGCACAAGCTAGCTAACTTTCAACCACTTTAGGTTCCATGACGGAATCATCATGTAAATTCTCATTTTCAAAGCAAAGAAGATCAAGTTTAGCTTCGCTAGGTATCAAGTAATTCACAAAAGAAGCATGAGAAGAAAGACACTTAAACACATTAGGCACAAGTTGATTTTCAAGAGAAACACAAAGAGTTAAACACTTAAGCATGCCAGGCACAAGGAGAAATAAATTTCCATCAAGAGATATAGCATACAATCCTCCAAATATGCTCACATGAGAGGTATAAGCAACTAACAACATCTCTAAGTCCCTTAAAGAAACTTCATGACATAAAGAGAAAGGGCTAAGAGAAAAGCTTATTGTTATGTCTCTATGGATTATGTGAAGCTCTTTCTCGGAGCTCTTTCCTTTGTTTTCAAGTACTGCTAGCATGGGGTCCTCTTTGTTTTCACTCCTAGCACAAAAGAATACACATTAGCAACCATTACAAAAAAGTAGCCTATTACCAATGGTGAGACCTGTCGATCTGCTATCGGTACCACTTTATTTCCGATGGTACGCCACAAAAAAAGGTCTGCTGGGCACTTCTCGTCAGTAACAACAACTACCGACGGGCAGCTGTCGAGAAATATTGTTAACGATGACCTTTCCGACGGTCCTTTAGTTTCTTAACGCTTTGTGAGCAGCTGATGCCCGTTCTCCGCTGGAAACTAATACCGATGGCATTTCCGACGGTTTTTGTCCCATGTTGCTAGGTTGAACTGACGATCTTACAGATGATGTTTTGCCGTCGGTGATGCTGATGACGCTTACCGATGGCTCTTTCTATCAGTTTCTAATTTTGTGAAAATTTTGGTTGCTACGATGAGTCCGTCGGTAAACTTTTCTTTTATGTAATTTGTAAAACCAACTTGAAACTCCCTAAAATGCAAAAAAAAAAAAAAAACCCAACAACAACAGTATACATAAACTCATCCATAAATAGTATCTATTCATAAACATCAAACCGATAACATATCTAAAACTAAAACATCCATAAAGCATAAAATGTACAAGTATAAATGATACTCGGGATCCCTAAAATCACTAGAGAACGAGGGGGAGGGGGAGGATCAATGATGCTGGTGCTCAAGGTATCAATAGAGGGGGGAGGGGGAGTAGAGAAAGATACCATTGCCGCATTTGAAGTCTCCGCAGCTGCTGTTGTCGATGAAGATGTCAATGAAATGGCAGCTATAGCAGCTCTCACGATGTCCATCATTGATAGCATCGGGGTGTACGACTAGTGGCTCAACTCGGCAAACCGCCTTATTTGCTCGTTGAAGGTGGTGTAGGCACTAGAAATAACAGCCTCAACCTGTCTCATGATCCTCTGCTCTGCTTCCAAACAGCAAGGTGGCAATCCAGCTGCAGCTCGACTGCTCTCGGCTCTGAGATGAGTTGCCTTTGAACCAGCTCCATATAACCGGCCACACTCCAATCCACCAGATACTGGGGCCATCAACTGGAGATCATTTGGCAAAGGAACACCTGTGGCTACAGCTTCCTCCTCAGCCTTTTGTTGGGCCTCGTGAAATCTCCTCTACAATGTGAAATATTAGTTGGATAGTAAGTTATAAAATATTATGTAAAATTTAAAGCTGTAAGTTATAAAATATTATAAAAACTTAAGTTATAAATTTCACTAAACTTACCAAAAACTCCTCTGAATGGAAATCCACATACTACCCCTTCTTATCCCCGCTCTGATGCTTGTGGAGTTCTTCCAAGTGTCTGCTCTTGGAAAACCTCTCTGTTAAATCCGTTTGCTGCAAAAATAAAATTTTAAGTTATTTATTACTTTATAATAAAGTAACAAAATGAAATAATGAAACCAGACATTAGTTCTTACCCTCTTCAACCGATGCTCTGTGAAGGATACAGAACTACCTGTGTGCTTCCCTACTCCCCTACCCCACCCCCCGTCCCTCATTCTTGTTTCTTTTATTTTATTCACAAAATGCTTTGTACTCAGAAGTCTCCTAATACTTCATCATCTGCTCCTAGTACATCTTAGGAATCTAAACGAGCCTCTTCCTTGCCCCGAGCATCACCAAGCAAATCTCTAATCCGGTCGCCGACCTTGACCTCCCATGCATGCCTCATCTTGGTCATGGATAAACTCGAATCCCATATGCATATTTTTTGAAATTGCAATAAAATATGAAAACATTAGAAAATAATATGCTCCCAGTATAAGTATAACCAATATAAGATTTAAAAAGAAACATTCAAAATATTATAAGTACTAAAGACTTATAAAAGACTTGGATTAATTTACATGAAACTCTCCTCACCACATGTCGCGGACATCCAGCGGGAGCTCAGACCAATGGTGGTAAAGGTTGGTGAACTGCTCCTACAAGATAGCTGAGATATGGTGGCGGCTCTCGAAGATGGATTTAGTTTATAAATATTAATGTTAGTATATTATTTTTATATTTAATTATATTTTATATTAATACTAATGATATATAGTTTATTGACCATACCGATTTACATCCAGGGTCAATAATTAGCGAGTATCACCGGAGGGTAGCTTCCAAATCGCAGGATCCATAGCAGAAGCCGTAGAAGGAGCTGTAGATGATGACAGCTATGTGGTCGATACGAAAGATGAACTGGGAGCGTCAGAACTTGTCGGTACTTGTGTCTGCATGGTCGATGCAGATGATGAATCGAGAGTGTCAGAATCAGTCGATACCTATGTTTGTGTGGCCAGTACCTGTGTCTGTGGGGGGGATCCTGCTGCACCAGAGTCAACAGATCCTGCTTTGCGGGAGATCGTGTATCCGTCTGTGTAGAAGGTAATGAATCCTGATGTGTGGAGGGCTTTGGATCCTTTCTCTTCCGTCCTCTAGCAATCGAACCTGTATAAACATAAGTATAATTAGGGTTTATTATAAATATCATCAGTTAATAAACATGATAAACATAAGTACAAGAAGTTCATAAATGATAACACAAATACTATAACATAAGTTTATAAAACATATCATACAATGTTCTATATGTCGGAATCCTCATCGGAATCATTAACGAATGCAGCGTCGGAATCCTTGTTGGTCTCTTCATTGGAGTCTGCATCAGAATCTTCTTCATCAGAATCCCATTTTATTTCAGTTTCATCATTTTGTACTTCCTCAAAATATGTCTCGACTGCAATATCTTATTCTTCTGACGAATGTGACTCATGGACGAGAGGTCAACGTCTTCAATCGTCATAACTATTGCCGAACCATCGTGAATGCCTACGTTCTCTTGGAACACATCATCTTGGTGGGGAACATCTATTAGGCGGGGTTGAGATTTCACCACACTAACCTAATCAGTTCTCAGTCTTTTAGAGCTAAGATACGGGAGGAGCGAAACTTGCTCGACTTGATGAGCTAACACGAAAGGATCATATCCTCCATACCTCCAGTCTTTGTGCAAATCAACAATTTTATATTGAGGATGAATCCTCATTCCTCCATCTAAAGAATTAAACCAATCATAATGAAATAAGACGACATTTCAGATTGGTGTTCCAGTCAACTCTACCTCAACTATTTCTTTTAAAATACCGTAATAGTTCCGTTTCACACACGCACCATCATTATAAGTTTCTCCCTCATCACCCCTATCTCTTGTGTGAAACTAAAACCCATTGAAAATGTATCCCGTACATGTCTTAACTTTTTAAGAGGGACCCCAAGATAGATTTTTAGGAGTTGACTATAGTTTTGCGTGGGCTTGTGCATCTACATATAAATTTGACAAGCTTATAAGGTTATGTAACAATCGTTTTTAATTAAATTTAAATGCTTAGGTGAGATTAACTTACTTCAACTCTAAACCATCTATGAATCCCTCGCTGATTTTTTCTTGAATTTCATCATCCGATATTTATAATTGAGATTTCTTAGTTCTAATTCGTATTTCCTGCACAAGTAAATTTAAAGTTTAAAAGATGTGTATATACGTATATGAAATGTATGTGAAGGGATTATTTGTCGATAAACTTACTGAAGGTAAAGTTTCACTTCCTCACAATTAAGGAGGATATAGTTCCAGGCTATTTTCCATTCTCGATCATCCAAGGATCTATTTTTCATCTTGCTAAATTTTCTTCCTTATTGATTGCATATTGATAGAACCTCACCCTGATAAAGAGGATTCCCGACATCATCATTTCGCCTAACTCATTTGTGGAGTGCAGGTACACTCTCTTCAAAGTACTAACTGAAGAATATTACAGCCTGCTTAATTAGGTAAGCATTACAAATTGATCCCTCGACTCTTGCCTTATTCTTTATTGTCTTCTTTAAATGGTGCAAGTACCTAATATATTGCAAATATATTGGAATAAGTTATATAATTTAATTAAAATGACATTTTGAAAAATAATTAAGTGAAGATTGTACATCCACCTATATTGGACGGTACCGTATACTCTCGACTTGTATAACAAATAAATCATCAAATGCTCCATAACATCGAAAAAATCCAGAGGGAATATGCATTCTAACTTCCATATCAAAATGGGAATGCTTTACTCTAATTAACACATATGGGACTCACTTATCTTCGGTGAACACAATTCCCGATAGAAGAACTCAACTTGGCCAAGCAACTCTACACTTTTGTCGGAAGAAGCTCTCTAAAGGTGATGGGCAAAAGTTTCTCTATGAACACGTGACAATCATGACTTTTCATACTGGTCATCTTCATGTCTTTATAATCTATGAACCTTCCCAAATTAGATGCATATCTATCCAGCAGGTGCAACTCTTTAACCTAATTAAGCACCATTTTCTTTTGTTCCTTCATCAAACTATAACATGGCGTTAGCTTCGAACACTTACCACCACCGCTCTTTTTCATCAACAAGTTCGGTCGGTTGCAATACAGACGTAGATCTTGTCTAGCCTTTATATTGTCCTTTGAATTCCTTTTTACATCCATAATTGTGTTGAAGATATTATCAAATGCATTCTTTTCATTGTGTATCACGTTAATGTTATGACGCACTAAAAGGGTATGTCAATAAGGAAGATCCTGAAATATAATGCGCATAGTCCAATTGTGATCCTTCCTCTACCATCTTCCTTGTGCAGTTCATTTCTAGTTTTGGTAATTTTTGAAAAGTCCCAGACCCTGTTCCATATATTATCTCCCGAAAGTCTCAATGGCGGCAATGAGTGGTCTTCACCTCTACCCTTCTTGAAAGACCTGAGATCTTGTCTAAATTGATGACTCGATGGTAAAAAAAATGGATGGCAATCGAACAAAGATTGCTTACCACCATTTTGCAATCGGATTGACTATGTCAGTTCCATGCAATACGGACAAGCTAATGCCCCCACTATACTCCAACTTCTTAAGTTGGAAGTCATTAATGGTCCAAAGAAGTGCGGCCTGCATTTGGAAATTCTGTTTCTTTGATATGTCATAGTTCATGATCCCGACATCCCCCAACTAATTTAATTCATCTATCAATGGTTGCAAATAAATATCCAAGTTATTTTTCAGATTCCTCGGACTCGGGATGAGAACCATCAAAAACGTCACCTCCTTTTTCATATACATTCAAGGGGGCAAATTATCTGGAGTTACCATTACTGGCCATGAAGAGTATTTCTTTCCTGCCATTCCAAAAGGTGAAGACCATCCTACACAAGCCAAGTCTCACGTCCTTGTTTTTGCGGAAAAATCTGAGTAAGTCCTATCAAAATGCTTCCAAGCTTCTCCATCCCTAGGATAACTCATCACATCCGGCTCCTGTGAGCTTTCAGAATGCCATCTCATATGTTCGCTAGTTCTTTCGAGGCATACAATCTATGTAATCTAGGAGTTAACAGAAAATAAAATATTTTCTTCACCGGCCTCTTCGTCACAAGTTTCCTCTTCTTCTCTCTGTTCTTCCTACATACCTTGTACCAATGGTTGCCGCAAAACTTACATTCCATTCTGCCGGAGTCCTCTTTCCAGTAAAGTATACAACCATTGGGACACACATCAATCCTTTGCACGACAAATCCTACACTAGATATCAATTTTTGCGTCGCATACCAATCTTCAACCATATTATTTCCTGGCGGAAAATGCCTCTTTATGAATACACAAACATCATTGTATGAATTTTGAGTCCATTGATTCTCAGACTTAATATACAATAACTTAACATAAGCAGATAACACTGAATGTCTATCATTGCCTTCAACCAACAGTAGCACTGTCAAAACGGGCTGGCCCGGACAGCCCGCGGTATGGACGGATATGGATTTGTAAAATTAGGTCCGTAAAAAATGAGCCTGGACTAGACCGGACCATTTTTTATACGGGCTGGCCCATTTATCATTCATATTTTATATTAATGGTTCAAGGACCTGATTTGAATGAATAATATCTTGAGGTCCTAAATAAAATTTTTTCACGAACCCTACCTAACTCTCTCTTCAGATTCTTCTCTTCTCATTTGATCCGCACTCTCAAAAACTCTCTCAACCCTCACCCACGCACCCACCACTCTCGATCTCTCATCTCACACCGGCGCTAGCGCACCGCCCCCTTTCCTCTCTTCTTCTTTTTCCTCTTCTTCTTCTTCCTCTTCTTCACCATGAAGCTTCTCTCTAATTTCTCACTTTCTCTTGTTCAACCTAGGTTGGCCGAATGCTTCTCTCTGTTGAACCCGACAAAACCCCACCGTCCCCTCACCGTAGGTCCGTAGCCCTTTCACTGCCGCCCCCTCACTGTTACCTCTTTGAGGTCCAGTCCAATAATTTCCCTTATATGGGTCAGAATTTCAGTGATCTCAGTATCAACGATAACTCCTTAGCATTGGCTTTTAGTGATTGTAACAGTGATAGATCTGACGAGTTTCCAACAGCATTTTCGAAAGTTGACAATTGTTAATTGCTTGTGACGGAGAATCCCAATGAATTAATCGACCAGCTTGTCTCCGGTCTCAAATCTTCGTCAATTCAGGAACAAAAACAAGCACCGGTCACACACGCACTCCGGCGACAAACTAGTAGCCTACAACAAGTCAGACTCTGGTACAGTACAGTAAGAGTTAATGAATAGAGATGGATTTTTTTTTTTTTAATTTGGTTCTCTGAATTGGTTTATATTTGTCCGGTTTTTATTGATTAGAGATGGAATGGAAATTGGAAATTTGTTTTTTAATTAGGTTCTCTGATTTTTGTTAATCTTCGTCATCTTTTGGCTCTTTTGAATTTTTTTTTTTTAAATTTTTACTACAGAAATAAGCTAATCTATTCTCATTTTGTTCTGTATTTGCAGAATAGTATTGGTATTGAACTAGATTTTTCCTTGAGTTTTCAGTATTGAACTTGATTTTTTTTTATTTAGGCGTGCAATATAAATATATAATGATTAGGGAACTAAATTTAAAAAATATTTTTGTTTCTGAATTTTTTGGCAAAGCTCGCTGGCTGGCCCGTTTACACATCGATTTGCTGCAGACGGATATGGATTTGTAAATTTTGGCCAGTAAAAAAATGAGTTTGGACTAGACCGGGTCTTTTTTACGCGGGCTTGATGCGGTCCAGCCCGTTTGACAGTGCTAACCAATAGTGTCTCTACCGCTTTTAACATGTCACAAAAACTTTTTAGACACAGGATTAGGTAGTTTTTCATGATTAGTTTCTTCATGAAGGATAAAGTTTGGACTGGCTGCATCAATTATCATCTCATGATAGGAGTTCATTTCCTTCGGCATTGACCGTGTACTTTCTAACCCAACATTTGACCAGATTGCACCAGAACATTCCGCAAGAACATGTTCCTCATCATGTGCCCTATTTTTTCACCATGACTTGTCCAATTATGATAACAAGGTACAAAACCCCATCTCAAAAATGATTCTTCACATCATCTGCTTCTATAAATTTCTTATTTTAACACTTTGCACATGGACATCTAATCTCTTTTTTACTTCCGTTATTCATTTCAAGACAATGTGAAATAAAACCATTAACCCCATTAATGAATTCACTTATAAGACCCTTAACCCTAGGCATGAGTCGTTCTCTGTACATCCAACTATGATCTAGTACATTTTCCAAGGCTAGGAAGAATGATTAGGAGAAATAATTGTTAGTTCCATAACTTCTAAGTTACAATTACTTCTTTATTAATTTTAGACATGCTTAAAATTCTTTGGGTTTTAAGGTTTAGGGGTTAGGGTTTAGGATTCATAATCTTAAAAAGTTTCCCTTAAAAGATATAAAAAGTTTCAACTCCAATTTTCATTTAAAATTGGAGTTAAGTCATTACTAAAAATTCTAGATATTTTTATTAGATTGAAAAAAATTTGGTAGAGTTTCCTCTGTATTACGCACATTTATCAGGCACACAGTTCATTCAAACAAGCAAAAAACTCACAAGGTTCCTCTCTTTATAATATTAATAACTCACATAGGCCATAAAATAAAAATTGAAAATAAAATCATAATTAATTTTCCCTTATAAACAAGGTTCCTCTCTTTATAATCTTCACAAAGTTTCACTGTGTCGATTAAAAGGTTTCAATTTCTTTCATTTTAAATTTTATGTTTAGTCATTACTAAAAAATTAAGTCTCAACAATGAAAAAGTTTTGGTAGATTTTCCTTTGTATTATGGACATTTTCCAGGTACACATGCCATTCAAACAAGCAAAACGCAAAATCAAATAAAAAATTAAGAGTCAGGGCTCTCCCATAAAACTTTAAAGTGCCAGGGCTCCCCTCTAAAGCGTTAAAGAGTCAGGGCTCCCCCATAAAACTTTAAAGAGTCAGGGCTTCCCCGCAAGCGTTAAAGAGTTAGGGCTTCCCTGTAAAGCGTTAAAGAGTCAGGAATCCCCCATAAAATAAAATTTAAACTAATTAAACACATAAGTATAAGAAAAAACTATAAGAAAAAAGAGAATAATATTTAACTACTTAACTTAAAGTCGTAAACTTAAAGTAATTTAAAAACATAAACTAATTTAACTATCATGTGGATTCATAGAAACATTACTATGTATTTTCTTTCTTTTTTTTTTTTTTCCAGATTAAATGCTAAAATAGTAAATATTTAAAGGTGATTAATAAAAGTAGAATTTTTGTGCCTAGATGATTAATAAAACCCTAAACATTCTTATTTGATAACCATAACAAGCTCTCTTTTAAGAAAGTATAGATTTTCATGAAAAAAGTATGAAAGCTCCACATCAAATAGTCTATAGAATGAACTTCTCAAAAAAGAAATGATATGCAATTATTTATCATATTAACTACTGTAATGTTGTACTTGAAATCGAAGGGAATAGTTCTTCATATCCTAAGATTGAGATTAATGTACAAAGTAAAAGCATTCGACCTATCCGATGGACTGATGAAGAACACAAGTACTCTTTTTATACTTCTACCAATATTTGAGATATGCATTTTTTTAGATATGCACTAGGTTCAATCCTTTTCTCATTAATTTTCTAATTTTGCTATCTCCTCATGTCTTTGAACTAAAATCAATTTTCAAAATCTAATGAATGTCATAGAAATAGATTACTTGATAGTAATTAACTATATATGTATATAAATACACCCTCGTGATTTTTATAATAAGGTGATAATTGTTTTTTAGGAAGATGGTAAACATATACAAGTTCTATAATTTGTTTGCCTTGTTGAATTTTTTCTTCATATAATTTGTATTAGGCAGTAATTATTCATGATTTAATATTTTCAGTTTTCTTTCTTTAGTAGTTTCTCACTCTTTTAAGGAAATATCTTGTTGTAAATTTGTGTTTATCTTAATGCAGATAATTTCCCTCTTTAATTCACACTAATAGTCTTAGTATATATTCCATGCTAATGAATGAACCATTATCCATTTAAGTGGAACTTAAAGAGAAAATGATTCATCAGCAAATTAGAGAATGTGAAAGTGCAATTCTTTGTCTTTAACAAAGCAAGATGTAGACAACATAATCTAAGAGGATCAGGATAGAAAACTTTCCTCCCCAAAACCACCTCATCATTGTAGATTTAGTTCACATATTCAAATAATGATTTGCAGATGTAACTTTTGTTTACATTAGATGAATCAGAACTGGTATACTCATTGAGAGATGCACCAGAAAAACTTCCAAATATGTCTTTCAACCATAATGAAGTAAAAACACAAAATATATACCGGTCTAGTAACATTAAAAGATGACACTAAAGCTACTTAGTAACTTGTATAAACACTGAAAATATAGGCAGAAGAACATTCAATTCGCAAAATTCAAAAATATATAAGGCCCCAAGAGTTAGTATTTGTGTTAAGGCCAATAACACTAACTCCAACTGATAAATTACAACTTTTCAAAAATGTGATCATCTAAAAAGTTTTTACGATAAGAAATAAGGTTCACAATACTAGAAATTCATTACAAATATTAAGAGCACACAAGTAGTTCTTATTTATTCTTTGAAAGTGGTTAACCAAATAACCAAGCTTAAATTTAGAAAATAAAAAATAAAAAAACTTACAACCAACAGCAACTATTCCGGCAGCAGCAGCAGTTGTAGCAAGTAAAGAAGAAGATGAAGAATGAGAATAGAGAGAAGAAGAGAAGAAGAGAAGAAGAAAAAAAATAAAGGAGAAGGAGAAAGAGAGATAGACATAGTACATACCAGAGAGAGAGAGACCAGTAGGGCGGCATCGGTGAGGAAGGGCGTCGTCAGCGAGAAGTCGTCGGTGGCCCTCAGTGTGTTCACGGAATGGCCGGTCACGGACGATTAACCCCACGAGGGCACTTTGAGCTTCCAACGACAGTATGTGAGGGGTGGACCATCGGTGGTGAGTCGAGTGTGAGAGGGTTTTTCGGCTGAAGAAATTGGGGAAGGAAAGGGGTTTGCTCGATTTTTTTCATCTCTGAAACTATTACCGACGAGAATTCTATCGGTAATATAATATAAAATACTAATGGTAAAACCGTTGTTAATGCCAACGATATTTAAATATTAATTACCGATAGTCCCCCTTCCGTTGGACTGTCATCGGTAACTTGATCAACCGATGGCTTTCTCCGTCGGTACCTTCTTGTCATTTTTTGGCACGTAATTTCTCTCCAGTTTTTGCTGGAATTCCTAAATGCTGACGATATTCATCATTTCCATCGGTACCCCATTAATAAATATCGATGGTTCTTTTTCCGTCAGTTACTGTTGTTGGTGAATTGCTCTTTTTTTGTAATGAACGTAGAAGTAATAATCATATAGAGAATTATCACAAGAATGATCACGAGTGGCATCTCCAGTATTCAAGAAAAGTGTAAGATTGAGAGCTCTTAAGAATGCAAACAATTACATATGAAGGGTGATAACTAAGAGAGTCCTTAAATAATTTTCCAAAAACATCCTCATGAGACACATGTGCATTGAAGAATAACTTAAATTCCTTAAACAAAAATTCAATGCTCAACGGTAAAAAGTTAGAAGAAAAGCTTATTGATGTTTATTTATGGTTGTGATGAAGCTTCCCTCCAATTCTCTTCCTCTTATCTTGAAAATTCTGCACATAACAAGAAATAAGAGCAAGAAGATTAATTTGGTTAGAAAACAAACATATCTCCTCACTTAAGAGTGAGTCAAATTTTAGCTCAATAGAATAGGAACTCTTGTCATGTCTCTCCTTGGCACTTTCACTCCCCTTTTCTTCATTTATCTTCTCATTTTCTTCAAACAAACTCTCTTTTTCTTTCATTGTTCCGTCTTTTCTTTCTTACGAGATCTCACTCTCATCTCTTTCAACTTTCTCAAACAAGGAAGGAATAGCATCAAGAAAACAATGTTCTACACTAATTCCCTCATTTTCTTCCACTCTTTCTATTCTTTCATGACTTTCTTTTCCCTCACATGTATCATTCTTGTCTTGCATCAATTCTTGGGATCTTGCACTCTCCTTAATTTCGCTCTTCTTGCTCCAAGGACCACTAGGTTCACCAATGGAAGTTTTCTTTCTAATATTCTCATTAGACACAACTCCAACTTCCTCTAATGGTTCTTCAAATCTAACTTTCTTTTGAGCACAAGCTTTCCTTGAAAGAGGGGATGACATATTTTTTTGCACATTGGCAATATTGTTGGCGAACTTCTCTTATAAAGAAAGGACTTCATGCTCTCTTGAGAATCATAGGTTTCCTTTCCATTGTACCTAGATTCTTGTTCATATGGATACTAATGCCCATATTCATCATCCATGTAGGAATACCTAGGACCTTCATAGCTCTCATAACTCGCTCTAAAATCTCTTCCCATCATTTCATTTCTCTTCTAACAATTTTGTCCAATTTGGTAGTAAGAATTACCTTCATCATATTCTTGATATCAAAGATTCCTATAGTATTGCATACTCACGTTCCCTTTGGTCCAATCTTCACCCCATGTTTCCAAGATTGTTTTCCACACTATTAAATTAAAGTTGAAGGGACTTCATGGATTCCTTCACATCTTGCCAAACCGGTTTACTAGGAGCTGTATTTAGGTTCCTTGTAATACTCACCTCTCGGTACATAGCTTATATGTAGGATTAGACCTGCAAAACAAGGGCTAGTATAGGAAAAAAAAGGACCTCACCACTTTCTTAGTATATCACTCGAGATGGTTTCACTCACCCCTCATATTTCAATCACACTTATCAGCTTTTATAATAAGAATCTCACCCTCTTGCCTTTTTTTCAATCCTCGCCTTCTAAGGTCTTCTATATAGCTTCTATTTCCACCAAATTACCAAAGAAAATTCAACTAGAAGACCAAACAAGAAATTTTCAAAAAGTTAAGAAGACAAAGGCTAAGAGGATTTTCATCAAACACTTAATTGACATAGAGTTTTAGAAAAATAATTTCAAGAGCATAAGCCAAAGAAATGTTCATATCCACCAAGAAGAAGAAAAGACAACATAGAGAATGTCCAACAAAAATGATTCAAATCAAAACAAAGACAATTTGAAAGTTCGGTTCAAAGAATTCATGAGTACTAGGCAAAATTCCAAAAAACAGAGCATAATGACACTTTATCACTAAATAATAATAACTCCATGAATATAGCTCCAAATTGCATCAAAAAGTTCAAAAAACTCGAAGAGGATGAATTTAAGCACAGATTTGGATCCATTTGAGAAAGTATAACACAAGATATATGCAGATTAATCCACATGCTTTCAATAGTCGTGATTTCTGGACACTTACAAAGTTTTGAACAAATTGACCAAGCAAATCAAGTCCAAATCGGCCTAAACTTCTTTCTAAAGAGCCAAAACTCAACAAGGGTTCAAACCCACATTCAGAATTTTGGGTTTCATTTGATAAACTTTTCATCTCAATCCTCTCACATGTAATATCCTGTCAAAAAATTTTAGACTACTTACTTTTTTCCAATTTCTTTCAATTTGGGCTTTTGTAAATCAAAATTCAACACATAAAACATATAGAAATCACCTGAAATAGAGATGGCTCTGATACCGCATGGTATGAACTCATCTTGATGGATGATTGAGCTCATTTCTTTCCCAATGATCTTCTCTCTTTACTTAAGGATTTGAGAGCAAACCCCTTTGGCAAACTTGATAATAAGCACCAAACCCTCCAATAGAAAGCCTCCAATCCTTCCCTTAGGAAGAAATCAATAAGAGTTAACAAACCCCCTCCTATTCCCTACATAAAGAAGACCTAACAGCTAGCAACATTCGCTAAAGAACTAACACTTCTAGAAGATTAGAAATTTTAAGGAGATGAGACAAAGAGCTCTTGAAAATCCATTCAAGAAAATCTTTCTAAATCAACCAATGAACTACTCTAGTTCAAGGAAATATGAAGAAGCTAAAGAAAACCCTAGAAACCAAGCCTTGGTGGCTGCAAAATTCCCTCATATAATCATATTTCATTCAATCCCTTCAAATGGCTGCCATAAGGAGTATTTATAGGTCCTTTGGTGATTAGCCCCAAGACTTAGCTACTAATTAAACTTAAGGGAAGTAAATGGGCTCCTTAGGCCATGTAATTACAGGTCTCGGATTTAATAAACCAAGTTTGGAGGTGAAAATAAGCTTAAATCTTCAAATGGTCGCTGCAGCCGAGACCTACCATCGACGTTAGGTCAGGCGGTAGGTCCAGAGGTAGGTCTTTCTCTTTTTTCCTTCCTTGGTCCGAAACCCTACCATCGACGGTTGATCGGACGGTAGGCTCCAGAATTTGCTGCCTCTTGATGTTTGAGGCTTCTTACTCTTCTACACATGTTTCTTTTGGTTCTTTCACTTGCAATATGGACAATAGAAGTGTTTTTACCCTCTAGGGTCTTCTTCTTGTCTCTCTACCATATGCCAATCAAGTTCTTGAATCATCTTCTTGAAGAAAGCCACCTCCCCTTATTCTCTTCTTCTATCTATCTTGCTTTCAACCTTGTAACCGGTTCTTGGAAGATCTCCACATTCTCATGCTCATCTCGGGTCATACAAAAGATTTAGAAAATGATTAGGTTTTCTTATTATGTTGTAATTTGGGAAATTGAGAAAAAGGAAGATTTGTCAAGATAAGGAAATTGACAAAAATAGAAGATTTATTAGGATTTTATTTCTCAAGCTCCTTTAGATTATGATTTTCTCAATATCCCATTAGGAGTAGGATTTCTCAATCCCACTTTGAAAGGGTTGAGAATAATGAGGGAACAGATACCTAGAAATAGATTCTCCTAGTTTATGTCCTTGTGTCACTTGTGGGTACCTAACTTATATAATGGGTTATGAGTTGCTTTGGGAAGGTTCGTAATTTTATTCATGCAAAAATTACTTAAAGGGATGTTCGTTATTTTCTTCATGCAAAAATTAATAGTTCAGGGTTGCCCTTTGGCTCGTTGATATAGGTCCATGTTGAGACCAAACCACGTTAAATTCTTGTTGTTGTTATTGTTGTTGATGTTGTTGTTTTATCTTTTCTCTCTATATATTTTTGTGTATTTTCGCTGCTCGTTCCCAACAAGTGGTATTAGAACCAGGTTGGATCCCGAACATCTTGAAATAGAGTGATTGAGTAGATTTAAGAAATCCTAAGCAAGATCATTCAATCTTCACAATGAATTTTTACTTTGATTTTCTTCTACAGTGTGTTTCGAGAGAAAGCAACAAACTTGTTCGGGCTTTCTCGTATCCTTGGATTGAATTGATATGTTCAAACTTGTTTCTTCAAACTCTTTCCTCACCTTATTAGCTTCCTTTTTCCACAATTGAGTGTTCAACGATAATAATGGAGGGTAGAAAGTGAAGTCAATCAATACATGTGAAATCGAATTCAACCACCTGTCCATCACAGAGGAAAAAATTGGTAATCAATGGTTAACTACCAGCCTATAAATCTTCTCTTGTCTTCTATATCAAGCAATATCTTTCCCAAGCTCCAGTGTATCTAGTGGGAGTGGAAGCTCAGATGATCCTGTTGTGTAAATAAAATAAGATGAAGAAATAGAGAGACTTCCAAGAGGAGAAAATGGTTTTCTCATTGATTTTTTAGAGCAATTGATATATATACTTACAGTTGTATATACGTCATGTTTACATAAAAGAAAAAAGATAAAGATGGTCCCCAGTTGAGTACTTTAAATGAGATGTTACACAAAACAGTTAGCAACAGTGCGTAATCGTAATAGCACGAAATAAAATTACAATAGCAAAAGAAATAAGAATAGAAATGAAGAAAAAAAGAATACGAAAATTTAATCATCATACACAATTTCCTTAAAATAGATTCACTCCCTTCCAGAAGTGTGTAAGAGATATAGTGAACATCTGTCTCTCATGATAAAACGGGGATGTGAAGTTTTCTTTTCACCTTAAGCAACCTTACTAACTAATTTGAACAAGAGAACACTAACGAACACAAGATAAAACTACACCAGAAGAGAGCAATACAAAACTCAGAAAATGGAGAGGAAATACTTCAAATTTTTGGTGTGTTGAAAACGTCTGGAAAGCCTCTTATTTATAGGCTCCAAAATCAGGTTGAATTTAAAGACTAGCCAACAATATAAATCATAAGTTACATATGTTTTCAGCATTGAAGCTAAATTAAAAGGGTCGTTAACCATTGTCTTTGAATCTAACATTCAAACAGGCTAATAAATTGACTTTTATGTCTTTGAATTCAGTAGTCTAATGAATAATTAGTGGTTAAAGAATTTGAATTCAAATTTAAATTCGTAATTGGCAAACAAAAATTAAAACCAACAACAAAATGTGGGTCGGTCTTGATCCACAATTTTGATCTGGCATTCGTGTACTCAAATCTTGCTCACACACGAGTCAGGCTTATTGGGCCTAGGATTCACATCCCTGGGTGTGCGCACACGAGGCATGGGTGTACCTTAACAATTTAAACCCATAAGGAGCATTTTATCTCATAAAGTGCACCTTATTTTCCAACCTATCACATGTAGGATATAAATCATTTTCTTACCATCCCAACATTTGAGAAACCATTTTTCTCACTCAAAACACTTCAATTCTATTAATTATTTCCAACGATCCCCTACATGAATGAAAAATTATTTTTTACTTGATATTTCGTGTTCATCTCTCGACTTCTGTAAAGGAAAAGTAGGTGTCAGAATTTGAAATTCCCCATTGTAACATATGTTTGCTATACTAGTTGTCTAGTAGACACGATGTCCTTGCACTGTCTTGCTTTCTTATGTAAAGAATCCAAATACTTTACATAGGGATCATTTTCATTTGTTCCGTTCTCATGATTTTGTACATTTTGTCCATGACCACATCCTGGTTGTACAAGAGCTTTTAAAGAATTGAGCCTAAAGAATTCTCCTTTGAAGTGGCCCCACTTCTCTCTCACATAGGTGATTTATTAAAATCAAAGTAATAGTAATTACTTTCTTAAGAATAACTAAAGTAACAAAGTACTAACCTTAATTGTTACGTCATTGTTTCATGACAGGAATGAGTTAAGGTCACTTCCACAGTCACTACGCTAAGCCTTATAAGTAGGTTGTCCATTTGAACCGAGATTTTGGGATCTTTAAGTAACCAGGTTGGGTTTTCCCTTATAAAAATTTTATCCTCCATAGACTTTAATCACATTCCTCTTGTCAATTTCTCAACTGCCTCTTTACTTAGCCTTTGATTGGTATATTCGCATAATTATCTTTTCACTTTACATAGTCAATTGAGATAATTCTTGATAAGACTAGTTGCCTAATGGTATTTTGTCTACGACGAATATGTCTACACTTACAATTATACATGGCAATCTTTGCTGTACTAGTCGCTTATTATCTATCTTAATGAATTTAGATAGGCAGCATAGGTTATTCCCACTTTGGAATATCTTCCCAAAAACGATGTTGCCATTCAACCACTTTTCCACATTATCTAAAGCAATGAATTCAAATTCCATCATGGATCTAGCAATTATAGTTTGTTTTGGGGATTTCCATGATACGACGGCTCCGTTTAGAGTTAATACATAGCCACTTGTTGATTTTGAATCCTTTATATAAGATATACAGTTAGCATGTGTGTAACCTTCTAGCACAACTGGATATCTAGTATAATGCAATCTATAGTTGCGAGTATATTGAAGGTATCTTAACACTAACTATCGTAGTCCAATTCTTTGCACTTGGATTACTTATATATCCACTCAACTTACTAACTGTATAAGTAATGTCGCGTCGGAAAGACAAGCTTTGGCTCGACAAGCTTGATCCCTGATGACCGATGCTTCGGGCGAAACCAATTCCCAGGGTGTGACGTTCAACTCATTAGATACATCGAACTCCCAATAATCCTTGAGTATTCCACTGGAGATAGACCCTCTCAACAATTTTTGTATAGATGGAGACTATTATCTAAGGGTGTTTTAGCAAATCCAGAATCATTCTTGTTCAACTTTTCAAGAATTTTTTCTACATAATGAGTTTGGTTTATAACTAGACCATAAGCTATTCTTATGGTTTTAATACCTAAAATCACATCAACAAATCCTATATCTTTCATGTCAAATTTTGAATTCAACATGTTTTTATCGGATTTGACCAATTTTTCATTATTAGACATAAAAAGATGTAATTTCCTTTCTTTTTTATATAGACACATTTGTCACATGATGTGTTATTTCTATCCTAACAAAATTTCACTTTTAGGCAAGCGTACCTATTGGTGTAATAAAATGATGAAAGTCCCCAAATTGTCGAACTCTTCGGACAGCCAAGCACTAGTACTAAGTATATCTCTACTGTTTAATTAAATAAAACAGTTTTGAAAAGGTTTTTAAAAAGTAAAGAAACAACTTAAAACAATTACAACTAAGAAAAAAGATTAAAAAGGTTTTAAAATTAAGTTTTGAAAAAGCATGTTTAAATGGTAGAATCCCTATAGAACCTTAAGTTAGTTTTATTAAGAAAATCGTAGCAATTAATTATTAAAAACTTGTTAGTTAGATCTCACTCTAATGTCGGATAATCCCTATGTCTAGGAAAAGACTCTCCTATTCAACTTTACCATTTATAGAAGAATGTCTTCTAAATTAAACTGATTATAAACGAATTGTTGATTATAGTGATTAATTAATTAATGATCTAAGAATCTTAATTAGTATGTCTACTCAATTACTAATTCCTATTATTCAGTTAATGCCCTAGATTAACTTTCCTTTCTCAGTTCCAATTAATCTTCAGGAAATTACCAATCGCCGAAAATCTATAAAAAAAAAACATAACAATTGAATAACAACCAAACAAGAATTAAATAAACAAAACATGAAAATCATATAAAAATTAACCAAGTATTCTAGGGTTCATCCTCGTTCAAGCACGAAAAGAATTAGAAGCAAAACATTATTCTAAAACATAAACTCATAAATACATTCATATAGAAGAGTAAGTTTAGAGAGCTCAGGAGAAAAATTTGAAGTGCCCAAGGTCCCGGTGATTGTCCAAGCTTGTCTTCCGAGTCGCTTAAAGAAACTACAAAATTGCACCTGAATTGGGTCTTCTAATCTTCTTACAGAAAATATGAAATTGAAACTAAAATCTAGGCTAATAAAAATAACCTATCTAATGAGGCTTATATAGGAGAAAAAATCTCCAATCCTACTCTAAAATTACTCTAAACCTTTTCTAAAAAGGTTTTGAATCAAATTACAAAAGGAAAACAAAAAAATAGGATTACAATAGAAATCTCAGAACATTGTATTTAGACCCCTGCTCGCGAATTTCTGGATAAAAAAAGAGCTTTCTGGATCCGGATAGATGCTGGGTAAATTTCCTGAAATGGTTAAGTACTATCCAGAACCGAATGGTCATTATCCGAAACTGGATAGTGGTGAAACTCCAGCACTTTTGATCTTCATAGTTTTTTCTCCGTTTTGCTTTGTTTTTGCTTCAAAGGCCTTCGTTTTGACTTGTTTTCATCATATATTCATTTCGAAGGTACCTATAAAAAAAAGAGAAGAAACGTGGTTAAATAAGTCTTTTTTAATAAACAAATAAACTCAAAAATCGATAAAAACGACAATGCTTAAGAGGTTAAAAATAGACATATCAAACTCCCCCATACTTAAGCTTTGATCGTCCTCGAGTAGAGGGCTAAAAGAAACCAAAAAAGGACAACAAATGAAAATAAACTAACTAGCCACCTTCGGAGGACTCACAATTGCACTTAGCATATGCAACAAGCCCTTTAAACCCCTAAGTTACCCAAAGAGGACGAGTAAGGTCTCGTGAGGATTTGCAATTTTACAAAAGAAATTAACTTTACAAAAACTAAAACCAATAAAAGGACAAAGAATTGCCCTTTTCAAACACAACCATGAGTTACAAAATCGCTAAAACTCATCAAAGCACACAATTCATAATCTAACTAACACATCCAACAATCATTTTTAGCACACATAAATCAATGGTATGAGTGTGTGTGTGTGTGTGTGCATACTTATGTTTAGTTTCAATAATATGCAATGAGAATGTCAAGAAATTAACCATATGATTCATTCTGTTAAGCTATACTCTATATGCTTGAATGTTCAAACACCTCTCTACTCCAAGTTCTAGCTAAACTCACCATCGGATTATATAGCACTCTCAAGCTTGTAGTGTTAGGCTCGGGACATAAGTGGCTTTGAAACGAATGTAAAGGAAAAACAAGAAGAATGAGAATACGAGCTAGTTCAACCGAACGGAAACAAACTCAAAGTTATCTGTAACCATTAAATCGCTTTCACTCAAATCTCACGAAACACTCCCTACCTTTCATTCAAAAAATCCACAAACACCATAAAACTTTATAACTGTAACGCCCTACCCAGTAAGAACCTACCACGACCCCTAAAATTTCGGGGCTGATGAAAATAGAGTTTGGATCTAATGTAGTGAAGTATAGTGTTTTTGACATTTAGTGGTAATTTTGGAGATATTTAGGAATGAGAGTAAAATTTTATTATATTGAGGTTTTATTATTAAGGTTTATAAGTGTTTTAAGTGGATTTTATTTTTAATACCTAGTGTGTATTTTAGAAATTTAAATACTTAACATTTTCATATATGTTTGCAAAAAAAAAAAAAAAATTCACAATTCAGGAACATTTTTTGCCACCTCCACCTTTCCACCCGTTACCGCCTTTACTTCTCTTTATCTTTTCTTTCTTTTTCAGCCCTTAACCATCTCTTCACCTATATATATATATATATATATGTAATAGGATTTGTTTTTTGTCTTTTTTTTGGCTAGCATTTCGGCAGCCATATAGTATAAGATTATGAGTCTTTTTTTTTAGTTTTTGGATAGCCATAGTACATACATATATATATATAATATGTATACAAAGCATCAAGGTTGGAGGATTTCAAATAAGGTTAGTGTTTGCATGTTTTTCTTTCTTTTTGTTATTAGTTAGATTATATATATAATGTAAATTTATGATTTTATTTTTAGGATTTTAAATATTTTAAATGGGTTTCAATATATAGTTAATTATAGTTTCTTAAGAGATGATTTTTTTTCGGGTATAGGATTTTTTATCTTTTAAAGAATTATTATAAGTATATATATCATTATATAGGTATATATATACATCCTAAAGTTCATTTCGTAGGATCTCGATATTATTTAGGGAATAGAACTATTTGATCGGTACCCAAATATTAAGTAGTTTTGTATCATTATTTTGTAGGATCTTAGCACTAGATCTACATCCATGTGAGTCCACAAAACTCCGTTTTATTATGTTATTTCAAAAGTTACGGGCTATATAAATATGATTTCTAAACTTATCATAAAATATCTACTATTTTTGAAACGATATAACGCGCCATATTTTTCTTAATTGGAGATGTTCTCCACGATGTGTTACATGTTCATTAGAAATGCATAGGAGCGGTGCTCCATATAGGTGTTGTCTTTTTAAAACAGATTATTGTTGTTGTGAAAAAGAACTAGTTTGTACACGGGTTTTTCTGGAAATATTTATAAGTTGGAAAATACTTTGGTTTTGAAAAGTTATATGATTTGGCATACATGAATGTAAACATGGCAAGTTTGTAAAATCTGCATAAGCTGGAGAATGCATTAGTCCTGCAAAGTTACATGTTTCGACATGCATGAATATAGATCTGGCATTGGCATAATTGTAAAATTTGCATAAGCATGTGATGATTGGCGGATGAGGATTTTTGGTGCTATGAAATGTTTATGACTTGAATATGTTATTATGGCGGGGAAATTGGCCTTTCGATTCGTAAATACATGTGAAAACCTCATTCCAACCAAGGTTAAGGTTTGTTGAAAATCAAATGAACAGACGCGTTAGCGGATTGCACTGTACGTTACTAGTCCCCGTACTAGGGCCTCTTCCGATGACGTGGACGGGTTTTTGACTGAGGGTAGATCCACTTGAAGAGGGGCGTAGTACCTTGAGGGCGGGGCCCAACATGTATTTACGTGGACATCGCATCATGCTCTGCGGTGGGAGGGTCCCTAGTGGAGAGTCAAGAGGGGCTCAAAACTGAGGTTGGCCCCAGGACAGACCTGGTAGGTGCCCCAGGAGTCTGTAGCCTGTTTTGACTAGTGATATGGGAGTGCGGTTGTTTGTAATCGAGCGGTCGTATGGTGTTTGGCTGGTATTGACTACGAGATGCCGGAACTTGGTTTCGATGGCCTCGTTTTGGGAGATCCGGACTTTGTCCATGGAGCCCCACCTGTTGTATAACATGTTCTTTAAATTCGGGACATAGAGGCTGTGTTGACGTGTCTTGATTTGCTCAAACTTCCCAGCTGCACTCGAAACCCTCATGTAGGTTCAAGCATTAGTTTTGTTAAAACATTCAAAAGGAAGGTTTTCTTATAATATTGCATGAACTACTTTGTTAAACTGTATCATCATTGTTTTAAAGAAATCACTACAGCGCACACACACAAGTGGACTCACTGAGCTTTCATGCTCACTTTTTTTTATATCATGTTTTCTTCTCATATTAACTCAGGACGGTCACATATACAATAAACCGCTGAGGTTTTAGGTGTGGAATTTTGGTTCGAGTCTCTCCAAAAGGACATATGTTTTTGTGTTGCTCTCTTGTACTCAAGCTGTTTGTAAAGTGCTTCTATCTTTGTATCGGAAATTCTCATAAGATAAGAAGTTTTCTTGAATCCTACGGTTTAAGCGCCCTTTTAGTGTTCAAACTACTTAGTTTTCCACTGCATATTGTATATATATACTTCTAAGTGTTGCCCAGGGGATTATGCTCTTGTTTTTTTTTTTAGATTTATAGTTTAGTGCCGAGAGGCACGCAGGTACCCTACTCAGCAGCAGTTGACCTAGTAGCAGAGTTGGGGGTATCACAAGTGGTATAAGTGCTCTAGGTTCGATTTGTGGTTAGAGCTAGTAGATCCTAGACGAGTACTAGGGGCCAAATGCATAGCTTTATTTTGCTCGAAGACTTTTAAGTTCCCTTGTCTCTTTTGTTTTGCTCATCATATTATTAATCTTGTGGGAACAGTGTTTCTTTGTATACGATGTCATATCTTTTGCCATAACTGCAATTAGAGGACATATAGATGCATTAAGCTTTTGAATTGATGATGGTTCAAATGACAGAGGACTAAGATTGTTTGAGTCATCAAAAGAGGTTACTTACTTTGAGACTTGTAGCTCGATTAAGAGATTTCGTAGGACATAAGGTATTAGGGGAAGACTCTGATGACTTGTGGTGTATTAACTGCACAAAGAGTGAGTGTAAAGTTCTTATTAGGTATAAGATATAATGCATATCGATTTTTGTCATTCCTACTTCAGTGATACCAAAGAACTCCCTGTAAATTGTAACATCGACATTTTCATTATTATTGTCATAACAAAAAGAGCTCTCCAGTACTTGGTTCCATATTCGATATATATTAAGTATTACTACATGCTGCCTATCGGTGAATGTAAAGATGAAGTTGAGCTAATAATGATGGGTTCAGCTCTATAACGAGAACAATAAGTGATGACGAGGATGGGTAAACTAGAACCTAAGTTTCTTAAGATTTGAAGTATTAGTATATCTTGTGAATGAGAGATTAGTAGTCTATGAGAGCAGGGAACAATTGATAAAGTTGTTCAGATATTTCCGTGTGTTTGCTATGAATTACATCCAGAGTACTTTTGATAAGCTCAGTGTTAGACCATAGTTTTTTAGGAAGAGATACCCAAACTGGGCTGGTATACTTGCATTCTTTAGTTTATACTGTGCATATACGTTGAGTATAAATCTAGTTTTGTTAAGTGTGATTATTTAATGGCTCTATATAACCTGGAAAAGCTTAGGATCGTGTTGATCGCAAATTATGCTAGGTATGGTACATCAATGGCAGATTTTGTATAAATGCTCTACTTTGTGCACCAATGACTATTTTTTTTATTAATAGAGAGGAGGTTCCACTCTTTATTTGATATACAGTTCTAGTGTGCGGTATTTTATATGTAAGTTTCAGCCTATAAGCTAAGCTTTAAGTATTTAACATCGGGTAGATGCTTCTGGAAAGGAAGGTGGAAGTGCAAGGGGATAATAATTGTTTCAATCATTTGAGGGATCGGGTGTGATAGTAATAATGGATTGGTTGACTAGATAATTGAATATATGCATTGTGGGTGGAATTTAGTTAAGTTTAATCATTCAATGTTTCTAATCTTTAGAGTTAGGATATCTAACATACTTGTGTAACTAGTCTGGCGAGAAGTCGATTCAATGATAAAGGAATCATTAGATATCTTTAAAAGAAACTGGCGACCGCATCTTCAGAATGGGAAGTCGAGCCTAGGATAGAATAAAAAAAAAAGAATGAGCCAATATTTCAAATCACGTATTGGATGGACTGCCCATAGACACCAAAGCAAGAGTAGTTGAAGATACAATTCATATCTTTCCTTAACCAGCAAGAATACTTGATGATCCTAGAGCTACGTATTCTTTTGTGAGTTTCCATTTCATAAAACATATTCCTGTACCTTCTGTTGTCATGTGTTATCAGTTGATGGTTAGCACTCCTACAGACGTGAGTAAGATAGCGGAGGTAAAGTACCTAGATTGTGATATCTATGCTGAGAGTGTGATTTTATCCAGTGACTTGATTGCCTTACCATTTGAGGGTTATAGCGTGATACTTGTGATGGACGGTTGTCTAAACATTACGTTCAAGTAGACTGTCAATGGAAGTTGGTTAAGTTTAGCCGACCAAGTATGTCAATCCTTGTATTCCAAGGGAAGCGAATGAAACGGGAAAATCCCTTTCTGTCTGGCATGGAAGCCAGGAAGTTGATATGGGAAAGGATGTCAAGGGTACCTAGCTTATCTACTCAACAAGCCTAAAGAAGAAGTAAAATTAGAGACAATACCCGTGGTGAAGGAGTTTATAGATATTTTTTCCCAGGAGTTAATGACGTTGCCCCCAGATCGAGACGTGGAGTTCAGCATAGTGTTGGTACCCAGTGCTAAACCAATATTTCGAACCCCCATAGCGAATGGTACAAGAAGAGTTGAGAGAGTTGAAACAATAACTATAAGAATTGTTGCAACAAGAATATATCCATCTAAGTACATCTCTTTGGAGTGCATTAGGTTTGCTTGTAAACAAGAAATATGGGGCCTTAGGCCTATGTATGTAAAGTGGTATGGAGACATCATGAAATCGAAGAGGCAACTTAGGGGACTGAGGAGTACTTGAAGAAAAGCATCTAGAGCTTATAGGTACGTGACTATTAAATTTCGAGGACGAAATTTATTTTAAAGAGGGTAGAATGTAACGCCCTACCCAGTAAGCACCTACGATGACCCTTAAAATTTCGGCGCTGATGAAAATAGAGTTTGGATCTAATGTAGTGAAGTATAGTGTTTTGGACATTTAGTGGTAATTTTGGAGATATTTAGGAATGAGAGTAAAATTTTATTATATTGAGGTATTATTATTAAGGTTTATAAGTGTTTTAAGTGGATTTTATTTTTAATACCTAGTGCGTATTTTAGAAATTTAAATACTTAACATTTCCATATATGGTTGCAAAAAAAAAAAAAAAAAATCAGAATTAAGGAACATTTTTTGCCACCTCCACATTTCCACCCGTCACCGCCTCCACTTCTCTTTATCTTTTCTTTCTTTTTCAGCCCTTAACCATCTCTTCACCTATATATATATATATATATATGTCATAGGATTTGTTTTTTGTCTTTTTTTTGGCTAGCATTTCGGCAGCCATATAGTATAATATTATGAGTCTTTTTTTTTAGTTTTTGGACAGCCACAGTACACACACATATATATATATATATATAATATGTATACAAAGCATCAAGGTTGGAGGATTTCAAATAAGGTTAGTGTTTGCATGTTTTTCTTTCTTTTTGTTATTAGTTAGATTATATATATAATGTAAATTTATGATTTTATTTTTAGGATTTTAAATATTTTAAATGGGTTTCAGTATATAGTTAATTATAGTTTCTTAAGAGATGATTTTTTTTTCGGGTATAGGATTTTTGATCTTTTAAAGAATTATTATAAGAATATATATCATTATATTGGTATATATATACATCCTAAAGTTCATTTCGTAGGATTTCGATATTATTTTGGGGTATAGGAC
Source organism: Catharanthus roseus (assembly GCA_028651295.1). Lineage (NCBI taxonomy): Eukaryota > Viridiplantae > Streptophyta > Magnoliopsida > Gentianales > Apocynaceae > Catharanthus > Catharanthus roseus. The sequence goes on along the minus strand of JAPQWS010000168.1, from coordinate 19,304,574 downwards.
TATTTGATCGGTACCCAAATACTAAGTAGTTTTGTATCATTATTTTATAGGATCTTAGCAGCAGATCTAAATACAGATGAGTCCACAAAACTCTGTTTTATTATGTTATTTCAAAAGTTACGGGCTATATAAATATGGTTTCTAAACTTCTCATAAAATGTCTACTATTTTTGAAACGGTATAACGTGCCATATTTTTCTTAATTGGAGATGTTCTCCACGATGTGTTACATGTTCATTAGAAATGCATAGGAGCGATGCTCCATATAGGTGTTGTCTTTTTAAAATAGATTATTATTGTTGTGAAAAAGAACTAGTCTGTACACGAGTTTTTCTGGAAATATTTATAAGTTGGAAAATACTTTGGTTTTGAAAAGTTATATGATTTGGCATGCATGAATGTAAACATGGGAAGTTTGTAAAATCTGCATAAGCTGGAGAATGCTTTAGTCCTGAAAAGTTACATGTTTCGACATGCATGAATGTAGATCTCGCATTGGCATAATTGTGAAATTTGCATAAGCATGTGATGACTGGCGGATGAGGAATTTTGGTGCTCTGAAATGTTTATGACTTGAATCTATTTTTATGGCCGGGCAATTGGCCTTTCGATTTGTAAATACATGTGAAAACCTCATTCCGACCAGGGTTAAGGTTTGTTGAAAATCAAGTGAACGGACGCATTAGAGGATTGCACTGTACATGGCTAGTCCCCCGTACTAGGGCCTCTTCCGATGATGTGGACGGGTTTTTGACTCTGAGGGTGGATCCACTTGAGGAGGGGCGTAGTACCTTGAGGGCGTGGCCAAACCGGTATTTACGTGGACATCGCATCATGCTCTGCGATTGGACGGTCGCCTAGTGGAGACTCAGGAGGTGCTCGAAACTGAGATTGGCCCCAGGGCAGACCTGGTAGGTGCCCCAGGAGTCTGTAGCCTGTTTTGACCAGTGATATGGGAGTGCGGTTGTTTGTAATCGAGCGCTCGTATGGTGTTTAGCTGGTATTGACTACGAGATGCCGAAACTTGGTTCCGATGGCCTCGTTTTGGGGGATCCAGACTTTGTCTATGGAGCCCCACTGTTGCATAACATGTTCTTTTAAATTCGGGGCGTAGAGGTTGCGCTGACGTGTATTGATTTGCTCAGACTTTCTAGCTGCGCTCGAAACCCTCATGTAGGTTCAAGCATCTGTTTTGTTAAAACATTAAAAGGGAAGTTTTCTTATAATATTGCTTGAACTACTTTGTTAAACTATATCATCATTGTTTTAAAGAAATCGCTACAGCGCACACACACACGTGGGCTCACTGAAAGTTCGCGCTCACGTTTTTTTTTTTATATCATGTTTTCTTCTCAGATTAACTCAGGACGGTCACAGATACAATAAACCACTGAGGTTTTAGGCGTGGAATTTTGGTTCGCGTGTCTCCGGAAGGACATATGTTTTTGTATTGCTCTCTTGTACTCAACCTGTTTGTAAAGTATTTCAATCTTTGTATCAGAAATTCTCATAAGATAAGAAGTTTTCTTGAATCCTATAGTTTGAGCGCCCTTTTTGTGTTCAAACTACTTAGTTTTCCGCTACATATTGTATATATACTTCTAAGTGTTGCCCAGGGGATTATGCTCTTGTTTTTTTTTAGATTTATAGTTTAGTGCCGAGAGGCACGCAGATACCCTACTCAGCCACGGTTGCCCTAGTGGCAGAGTTGGGGGTATCACAATAACTCTCATCAATTATTCAAAATCAAGGAATTTAATGTGAGAGAAGGGAATAAAAGGTATCAAGCGATAAAAAGGCTAATACTTTTTTCTTTTGAACTCATATCTTTGTTCTCTCTTTTTTTTCTTTCCTTCTTTCTTTTCGCTATTTTTTTTTCACTCCCTCATTTTTTTCTCTTTTTCAACAAAGGATTGATAGGAACAAGCTTTCTCACAACGGGTTTCTTTTTCCAACATGTTTCTTTGAATGACAAATCACTCCTTTGTTTCTTTTCTCTCATTTGATTTCTTTCTCACATAAGTTTCCCAAAAGTACTCTTTTCTCACTCTTTTTCCCCCACACATTTGTGATTCTCACTCCAACTAACTCAAAGGCATAGATCATTAGCTTATCGATTGAGGGTTTTATATTTAAAAGTGATTTTAAAAGACAAATAAAAAAAAGGGAATGAATCCCTTGGGCATGAAACAAAAAAGGGTACTAAAGATTTACCATTAAAAGGGTAGGCAAGAAAGACTCAAACGGATTAAAGAAGGCCTATGACCATCATCTCCGGGGCTAACAAAAACTAGATTCTTTGATTCAAGTTGTGGAAAAACAAGTTCTAGAATGATACTTTGAAAATAAATCATATTAGGCAGTTAAATAAGATTCTCAAGCATATTTTCTACTCCAAAAAAAAAGTATTGTGCATAAAAACCATTGATTCACAAGGCTGTGAAGTTAAATAATGCATTATGCCTATTCCACGTTCCATCCAATTAAATGAAGCTCTTTTTATATTTTTCTAGGGACAACAAGAAAAAGAAAATTCCTTTTTTTTTTTTTGTTTTTTGAAAATTGAATATTTACAAAAACTAATCTTTTTAATATGAAAGAAACAAAACAATTTTTTTTTTTTATATTTTTCAAGATTTTTCCATGTTTTTGGTATTTTTGTAAAAACAATCAATAAATAAAAATAACGAAGTAAATAACTTAAAACAACTAAACTAAAATCCCTCACACTTAAAAACACATTGTCCTCAATGTGGGGGCAAACAAAACTAAAAATAAAAGAACACATAAAAACAAACAAAATAAAAAAAAAAAAGAAAGAAAACAAGAAATAAAGTGAGTAGGGAGAGAGAAAATCTCCCTAGAAGGTTGATCTGCCCATTCCGCCTCCTCCATCACTTGTTCCACGTGACATAATGATGAATGGAAGGGATAAAGGTAAGGAAACAAGGCAAAGGGGGGCAACAACACACCAAACCATTAAACAACTCTAAACAACAATAAGCAACAATGAACACAAGAATGATAGATAACACGAGCAGTTGGGAACAAAAAAAAGGCCTAACAATTCTCCCGAAGCTTAAAAAAGTAAAACACTTAGACAACCAACACAATGAAGTAACAAAAACAACATATCACGTGTGTGCTTAGTTGACCGTTTGTGTAATATAAGGAAAATGATGCACCCCCAAAACACATAATTTAAGCAAAAACCACAAACACAACCGACAATAAACAACTCTAGGCAACCCTCCCGGCAATGTAAGAAAATGCATGCAAAAACCAAACTAAGAAAAATGATTAAAGAAACTTAGCTTGGTTTGTTGTGGGAATGAACTGCTGCTGCTAGAGTTTGAAGTTGGAATTGCCGCCACTTGCCTTGTCCCAAATGTAGCTACTTCTGCCTCTATTTTGTCGCCTCTAGTGTCCTTTTCCATTAGTAGGAAGGAGGGGGGAGGGGGAGGGGGAGGGGGGAGAGGGGGGAAAGATAGTGGAAAAAAAAAGAAAAAAAAAGAGGAGTAGTAGTAAAAAATAGGGAAAAAGAGAGACGGTGTTTGAGGAGTAGTAGAAAATGGGGAAAAGGAAAGGGTGGGTAAATAAGAAGGGGAAGAGGAGAAAAGGAAAGTGATGTTGATGAAAATGGTGGTGTTGTGAGAGAGATGACCAGAGAAGAGGTAGATGGCGGGGAAAATGGGGGGGGGGAATAGACGGAGGGGTAGGAGAGGGGGGGAGGGGGAGAAATTCAGAGAAAGAGAGAGAACTAGAGAAAATTAGGGATTTGAGGGTGATGAATTGGGGAAGAAGCTGAAAATTTCCCTTAATTTGAGTGGAAAAACGGGCAACCCGCAAAGTGACACGGCCCAAATTGGAGAAAATTTGACCCAAATCCGCTGCTTTCCTCTGACTATCCAGTTTCAAATAGTCACACTATTCAGATTCGGATAGTCTCTGGATAGATTTTTGTTGAGTTTCGTGTAGCTTTTCGTATCTGGAAAGTCCTGTTCCCTGTTGGAAATTTCTGATTTTCAACCGATTTCATTCATTTTTCGATGTTTTGACCTGCACATTGAATATTTAGCTTATTAAAGGTGTTTCAGGGCCGTGAAGGGAACTCTTACTCACTATAAAAAACAAAAATTAAAAGACGAAATGACTTAAGAATAACAAAAGTAGAGAAAATAATACTAAACTATGTTACAATAAAAAGTACAAAAATATACAAAGAGTTGTGATACTCCCTCTTAGGTGCCACCGGCACCTTCCAGATCATGAGAATCTAGGGACATTTTGGCCCTTCCTTTTCTCATTCGCCGAATAAGCACCCACATAGTAAACCCTTCTTTTTTGGTTTAGGAGAAGTATTCTTCTCCTTGCCTTTTAAGTTCTTAGGGATTTCAGATAGAGGAGACTTGTTTTCTTACAACAAACGAGGCACAACATGATTAACATGATCTATGAGAAACAATGTGTCATTATTATTGGAAGAAAGTGTTGGAGTTATCGGGAATTGAAAGACTACTTCATTCTCTGCAACCCTCATGCTTAATTTCCCTTTGTCCATAGCAATTAAATCTTTAGACGTATAGAAGAATGATCGGCCTGATATTAAAGGGAAATCAACATCCTCTTCCATGTTGAGGATCACAAAGTCTAGAGGAAAGATAAGATCTTTCATGTTAACCAAGATGTCTTCTATAACTCCTCTAGGATGTCTTGCACTTTTTTTGCTAAACTTAGGTGTTGAGTTTCCTAGACGTAGCTACTTCCTAGGTCGCCTAATGTTTTATCAATAGAAAAATTGCTTATCATGCAAGGGAGAGAAAAACTCCCTTCGTCATTAATTTTCGTGTCAGCTTTTCCTTGTTAATTAGTATTGTCGAACATTCTTCACCCAAAGTGTATGCCGATGCCTTTTCTAATCTCCTTTTCTTTGTAAGCATCTCCTTAAAATATTTTGCAAATTTATGTACCTATAAAAGCAAATCACAGAGAGGTAAGTTATATCAATTGTTTAAAGATATCCATAAACTTCTTCATATCGTCTTTGCTTCTATCCCACTTAAAGGCTGTTGGATAAGGGATCTTAGGCTTGTATGCTTCAATTTTTTGCCCCTTATTCATGTTTCCTTGGTCTTGATCTATTTCTTAGGATGTGGAGATATTAAGTGTTATCATCTCTTCTTTCTTGGAGCTTGTCTCTTGTGTCATCACTATACTCTCTTTTTTAAGAACCTCTTCATTGTAGATTACCAAGGCAGCGTTTACCTGTTCTCTCGGGTTCACTTTCATATTGTTTGGAAGAGCTCCTTAAGGTCTTTCAGAGACCAACTTGGCAATTTGACCTATCTGACTTTTCAAATTCTGAGTGGGGACATCTTGATTTGCATTCTTGCCTCAGTTCTACTCATGAATTTGATAAGCATGTCTTCGAGATTGGATTTCAGTGGTGGATTCGATAAAGGTGCATTGTAGGGAAACAGTTGTGTCGGTCCATGATTTTAAAATCCTGGAGAATTTTGAGGTCTTTATTGTCCTTGATTGCTCTACGAGAAGTTCGGGTGGTTACACCATCCAGGGTTGTAGGTATTGAAATATGGATTATTCCTTTGTCTGTTCTCGTGAATATAATCTACTTGAACCACATAAGTCTCCATACTAGCACACTCATGATTAGGGCGCCCTCTATTATAGAAATCACAGAATATTGCTTGTTGTGGCCCCATCGATGAAGATATCAAATTTAAGTTTTCATACTTCTTATTAACCATGGCGGCCAACGGACACTCCATAGATATTAGCGTATCCACAATCTGTACTTCTGCCATTTTTTCCCTTGGTCTTGGGTAACCCCAAGCATAACTATTCAAGGCGAATTGTTCAATTAGCTCATATATAACTATTCAAGACGATTTTCTCTTGGTAGATCCCCTGACAAAAGCATATCTTAGTTACCTAGCTCTAAAGCTAACTCTATTGATAAAATAATGGATTTGGATTCCTAAATCCAAATCATGTTGTGGGCACTTATCAATTCTTTCCACCTTTCCCATACTTCATAGAGACTTTTCCCATCAGCTTGTTGGAATGAGAGGATTTCAGTCCTCAATTTTTTAGTACGTCCTGGGAGAAAGTACCTTCCAAACCATGTTGATGAGCAAAGTAGGTTTTCCGATCTTCCTGGCCTTCATAACTAGTCGTTAATATCCTTCCTGTAGCCTTCTTCTTTCAGACTTTGACCTTATAAACTAACTCCTTGACTTCTTGCCTTACTAACCGTAGCGCTAGTTGCAGCATCTGAACTAGCATTACCAACTGCTTCTGAAATGACTTTGTCGTTCATTATTAAAGGAATACGAAGGTAACTCTGAAACCTTCACAGGTGGGACATGCAGAGGCTGATCCTCATTACCTGCAACCTTGCGAGGATAGATGGTCTTAGGAAAAAAGAATTCTCTGAACAGAGGCAGTATAAAGATAAAGCTCCAGTAAAGGAACCAACCTTCAAATGGCCAAGCCCGAAAACCCGCCCTATCGGGATCTTTTAGGGGTTCAGACCCTTGAGAACCGTGCGATCTCATAAAGCGACTGCAAACAGCTAAAAAATGAAGCTGATGGAAGGCCCACAAAAGCCTTATCACACCTTTCACCAGAGATGAAGACCAGAAAGGGCGCCCAACTTCCATAGGGATGGAAGGAAGTTATGGCACATACCTTAAGAAAAGATCCTTCACTAGGATGCCATACTTCTCCAAAGAACTCTCGACGTCTGTAGACGCAACGGGTCATCCACAATGCTACTAAACTAATAGTTGTTTTTTTAGGAACAAGTATCAGCTTAGACACCTAGAAGATGTATAGATAGAGTTTAACTAATTTATCTGCCTTGATCATTCGATCCGCATCTTTTCTACTAACGGATCTCGTTGTGCTCTGGGAAAAAGCCAACTACAATAAGAATCCCTACTGGGAATACAAAAAAGATCTTTAAAAAAAATGCCTTAGCTTCGAGATCAACTTACTCGTACTGAAGAGAAAGAAATAAGTTAACTTGGACCAAATAAAAGAGAGAAAGTGACCCGCTGCAGTTCGACTTACTTACACAAGACGAAGGGGATCAATATAAAAGAAAATGATGCTTTCTCGAGCTTATTCTTGTCCCTAAGGGGTGAAAGTCACATTCTTATCTATCTATCCTACGCTTCTATCGATACACTACCTTATGCTAGTAAAATGGCGTACTTATAGTGCTCCCCTTACGTCAAATAACAAAGACAAAGTAAGGGAGAATTATCTTTCCACAAAAGCATCTAGCATTAGCGGGGTATTATCTTTATTTCAATTTAGGGAGTCTATTCTTCGTCTAGCCTCATGGCGAAGCAAGGCTTTGAAAAAGTTACACTTTCTGCTTTCAGCGGTATAGTATTGTATTGATTACACGGATGTACGCCTCGTGGGCCTCTTTCATCGTCACCTTCTGGTGGTTGTGTAAAATGAATTTGGAAATGTTCCATGAGAGAGGGCATCTTTGCAACACTCTCTTATGGCAGCACTGCTCCTCGATGCCAATATCAGATTAGCTAGACAAGTATGGTGACAGCGATCACTACAGAAAACTGAATACCGCTATCTCTCAAGTAGGCAAGCGTTATAGGGGTAGCGACCACTCGGCTACTTAAGCTAAATGCGACCCTAGCTGTAAACATTAAGCTTTAGGTCATGCACGTCGATATGCCCTTGCCATGATGAATCTATGTCCTGTACAAGGACTCGATAGCATCTCGTGTAAGGGGAAAAAACAAAAAGACTCAAAAGAAAGGCCTATACAAGGTTGGAAGAAATTGTCTAGAACAACTGGAAGATCTTTTTGTTTTAGATCTCGTAATAGATAATGCACAAGAGTCGATCTTAGGTACGGATTCAAAGGTCTACCTCTACCCACCCACAACTCCAATGACAATAGTCCTGTCCCACATCGCCTGTCACCTCGAAGTAGTGAGGGACAGAGAGTGGTCAATCCGATCAAGAGATTTATAACCAAGACCCCCAATTCTGCAAAGAGTACTAAAATGTTTCGCAGAATATTTTGTTGGAATGGCAAACAAACCCTTTGGGTGCAAATAGTTAGTGAGACAACAGATCAATATAGGATTTAAGTCATCCCTCCCACTGTTGACCTTAAATCTCTTAGCAAATTCTATACACCCCATGTTGGATATTAAGGATTTTCATTTCAATATTGAAAGACCCTAACACAGACGCATAGACAAACTCCACCTTTGCATCGGCGATGACAACCTTATTACCCAACAATGCATAGTCACGAAAGTGGACACCAGGGTACACCAGTTATGCTGACCACCACACCATAATATGTTTTTGAATGCAAATAGTGGCCAAGAAAAGTAATAACCAAGCGGTTGGCCTGCCACAAAACTTACTTCAGACCATTTGTATTTAACAAATTGAACCAGGAATATACTGTAGGCAAGGCATGAGTTAACAACACTTGAAGCAAAAGAGTGATCAACCAATGATTGAAAGATCCCAAACATAACTACAAGAGGCCACCTATCGGTTGCCGCTGATAAATCATAAGAGAAACATTTGCCGACCAAGGGTTTTATTTGATTAAAGGTACCATCCTATGGTAACCTTTCAACACCCTAGCCAGCCAAGTATGTACTGGCTTCAACAAGCACTGATTCAGATAATTACCAATGGCAAATGCTTCGCACCTCTTTCCCACTCCCTCAAGGGAACAACCAAGATGGCCAGTGACAAGTGGTAAATTAAGGTTGTCTAGAAAGGGGAGAGGGGGACCTATATTTCGTTATCGAATCCTTACAAGTCAGCTTTTGATAGTCTAAGAAGTATTTTGAGACAAAAAGAGTCGAGCTAGCAAAGGCAATTCTTCCAATAGGACAAGAGTAGATCTTAAATGTACCTTAAGAACAATCGTAAAGGTTTTAGCGAAAAAATTCCTATTGAGTAGCCTTACCACATCGCAATAGGAGCTACAGTTAGCTCGAAATGTATTTATCGTCCTCAGAGACTTGACCTCAAAGGCAGGTATATGGGCTTTGGTTACGTGACCTACAGGAAGAGGGTTTTGCCATAAACCAAAGTTTATGAGTGAAGGCTACTTAGAATTGGCGAGGTATTCGACTAAAAAAGGAAAGTAGGAAGCAAACCCCTCGACCAAGAGAGGGAAGCTCTTTGCCAGACTAAGCTAAGCTGGAAAGTAGGTTTCCAGCCCTACTAAGAAGATGAGAGGACAAGACAATCGACAAAGACGGATTCAGAGAAGTTCAAAGATCTCTTAGATTGGAGAGGAAGAATTAGAGCCAGGGGAGATTTCCATTCTAGCACTAGCCCCTCCTCCAACAACATACAAGAGAGCTCCAGTTACTGACTCGATCTATATCGCCACTACTGGATGAAAGTAAAGGAGAATTTACTACTAGTAGTCTTCCCCAGAAAGATTGGATTGAGATCCTTCTCTTATAATCGTATCGGCCTCACCCTAATGAGTGAACTTCATCAACCGACCCGTATCGAATGAACTACTTAATTACCTTGCCTTTGAATCTTTTGCTAGGAGTTTTGGGTATTGAAAGATTCTTCTCCGCGGGGCATTTATCCTTTCTGCCTATCAAAAGTCTTTCTAAAGCCCAGGTTCATAAACCTGCCATGCCACCTCCTATTCCCTCTGTCTTCTCTTCAAAGCTAGCTGAGTTCTATCCCTTAGAAAAAGGGAATTCTCTATCGCTTAGTAAAAGAAACGTAGTCTTAAATAAGCATAAGTCCTTTAGCTTATTTCCACGAGCTTCACAAGTTGGGATGGAGCTACACAGATGGAATTGAAGGATAAAAAACTACATCAATAAACTAGGCAGCAACAAGAGAGAGTTCTCTTGCTGTGGCTCTTCCCCGCTTGATGAAATTTTCTTCCTGTAGCTAGGGGAAGGAAAAGCTCTAATTGATGTTCCTGGTCCAACTGAGTCAATGATTACACTTGACACCTTCTTCTCATCTCTGTTTGTTGTCACTCTGTCCCTATCTATAGGATTTTGAGACTAGGATCGATGTAATGCCAGCTTGAAGCTCTGCTCTATGCCCGCCCTCTGCCCATAAAGAGATGGGGTCACACGATGAAAGCTTTCTATAGTAACCAGGAATCCAGTGTCTATTTGACAAGTCAGCATTGTAATAATAGCATACAGGACTAGCCCCCCTCTGGGGATTCCTTCTCGGCCATCTGATGTTGGGAATTCACCTTCAAAAGAGCAACCTATAATCTATTGTGTGTCACGAGGTCTTTAGTTTAGTTGAAAAATCAAAATCTAGAATGTTTCGCTTCGGATTGTATTCCTTTCATAGGTTAGTAGTGGCGAGAAAAGCTAGTCTTAAGGGTAAAGCCTGCTAGAAAGACTTCTGTCCTTGCGACTGATACGACCGGGGAAAATACTATTCCGCTATGTGTGGTTACTCATTATTGGGTATTGCAATGAGGTACAAAAAAAAGGACGCCATCTTAAGTAACCCTTTAGAGAGTGAAGAGAGGAGTTGCTCTGAGTCTCAGAAAGAGGATGCTAATAGTTTGTTAATGCTATTCTTCCTAAAAGAAAAAGGGCACGTGATGGGTATACTAGGGTACCACTCGCTTTTTGAACATAATCCCTCATAGTGGTTAGTGACAAAAACTAATGCTCACCGAGTTGAAGTAGCAATAGTGTTAGTAGTAGGTAGCGCAAGAGGTGTAAAAGAATAGCCCACCCACTGGAGAGTTAAGATTAGCAGTTTAATCAGTTAACCTGGGGAAGCGAGGAACCGCTGCTATAAAGAAGGAAAAGCTAACAAATTCCCATAGGAAGAGCAGAAAAAAGCAGCTCGAACGTTAGTGAGAGGAGCAAAAGCTAGAGTCAAGACCAATTATTGTAGAACGAATATCCCTTCTAGTAGCAACTTTTGATGGAACAGAGATACCATCTCTCCCATCCCTCAGTGCGGGAACTCTTTCAAGGGGTTATGCTAAGAGTGAAAATGAGTGAATGTACCACTTTCAGTCAGTGCTTCTTCTTTGTGTACAAGAGTAGGCAAGGAACAGAACTCTTATACCACAACAATCCAATATATGAAGATTAGCAGCTTTGCCGATGAAGCAAGTAACCGAATTCAAGGAGATGTTTTTGACGTGAAGGAGTTGTGATCCCACTTGGAAGGGCATAAGCTTGCTCTACTACTGCTTGCCAAGATATTCTTTCCTGAACTAATAGCTCTACATCTCGAGGTAGGAATCCTATCGAATGCTACTACTTTAAGAAACCAATCGAGACAGGGAGACTCGCGAGTACGGTGCTCTTTCGAGGGAAAGGATGGGATAATCAAGAATGGAACAAAGTACAGTTTGCCTAGCTCTTTCCCTAAATGAAGAACGGCTTATCACCACTGGACTTGACGCCTAGTCTAGGAAACAGATTCCTATTCAAAGAGTGCATAACCGTATGGATAAGCTCACACTAACCCGTCAATTTGGGATCCAATTCGAGGATTTTCTTTTGAGGTATCGAGAAGGAATTGGAATGGAATAAAAATAATATCAGATTCATACAGAAAAAAGGTTCTCTATTGATTCAAACATTGTACTCATACCTATGGGATAGGGATAGAGAAAGAGGAAAAACTAAAGATTTCACATAGTACTTTTGATCGAAAAATAAATCAAATTTTCGTTCAATGAGAAATGGGTAAACTTCTACAAGATCAAACCTATGGGACTTAAGGAATGATATAAAAAAAGAGAAGAAAAATATTAAATAAAAATGAAGTAGAAGAACCTAGATTCCAAATGAACAAATTCAAAGGATATTTCAGATTCTCGAAGAATAAGGGGCAAAGATCTCTTGTTCTTAGTATGACATCGTGATTTGATCCGCATATGTTTGTTAAAGAGAATAATCTTCCCCTTTGAGAATAATCAAAAATGGAAAGTGTTCAATTGGAACATGAAAACGTGACTAAATTAGTCTAGTTACTCTTTGGGATGAAATGGAAGAAGGGAGGGAATTCATTGAATAGTATTCAAGTCAGGGCTAAAGTACTGGAGCCCGGTCTCTTTCCTATATTATCTTCTGTAAGGTGACTTTTCTCTTTAACATAGTCAAAGAGTATGCTTTTACAGGCCTTTTCCGGGTCTTCTTCATTCGTAGTACTAAGTACACAAAATCCTAATTATGAAGCTGACTAGAGACTTCGCCTTTCATGTCAAAGAAAGGAGTAAGGGGCTAGCGATACGAATTCCCATTATTTTGTTCAATTATACGGGCTACTTAATTATTGTATAGCCCAATCCAAAGGTAAAGCAAGGCCAAGTCCATGCAAGAAGGCCCACAAAAGGCTATAGACCTTATAGCCTCGACCCATAGAGCTTTCCGTCAACTTTTTTTTGTCACTTTCTTGTTCTATAAACTTCTTCATTAAACTAAATTCAAAAAAAGTTGTACTGACTAGTGTGAACTTACGGATTGGGCTGTAAACGGTACCTATGCTGGGAAAAAGCAAACGTCTGATCAGATCAATCAAGTTAATCAAGGACGGAGCTATCGAGTGAGGATTGGCCTAGAGGAGTCTATGATGTAGTTTGGTACAAATAAGCCAGTAAACAAAAGACACGTAGAAGCCAGTGGGGGTAGGGAAATGAGGACAGATCACATGGTTTTGTACTTGGGGTCAGGGGCTGGAGATTGACGATTGACTGTTCGTGCTTTGGCAGCTTATGGTGGAGTACTCTCTGACGGATTCGCTCTATTATTACTTCCTATTCTTGAAGGAGTGATCGAGATTAAGCCGCGTGGCGATACCCACGAAAAACAAAGTCCTACTCGCTCTTTGGGGTGGGTCTTTCGTACTCAAATCTGTACGGGAAAAGGACAATTATTCAGTAAAATCTAGTGGATAGGGTTCCATGTTCATGAATAGCCAGGTTTGAACCATGTTACGGAACCAAGACAAGAATTCTTACTAATAATAAGAAAGGGTTAAAGGCCTCCAACGTCTATAAATAGAAGCGTCTTTCTCTATTTGGCAAAGCAAAGGGAGACGGGACCAAACTTAGAAGTAAGAAAGAAAGACTTTTGAGTATGGATATCATCAGAAGACTTTCAATAATTCACCAAGAAATATAGAGGGTCGAAAGAGAAAAGCTCCAACAAGAGCAAAGGCTAGGGCTGATATGGGAGCATCTGCCTGCTATTGATCCTAGGATACTAGGAAGGGTAATGGAAGAGAGAAGGGCACACATTTATGTGCTCGAGGAAATGAAGAGGGCGCTGCTCGAAGAAAAGGAAGCGTTTATTGTGCAGGGGGCCTCCAATAAGTGGAGGGGAAACGGCAAAAACTAGAAGAGAAGAGTCCGTCGACTCTTTCTAGAAGATTTAAATAAGTATTCCGTCAAGTGTGCGTGGATTTCTTTGTTATGTTTCATGTTGTTCTATGTCTTTTGTTCACTTAATATGTTTTTAGTTAACTTTGTAATCTTGTGTTTAGTTGTTTGCCTGCTTTATCTATGTGTGCGTAAGCTTCCTATTGGATGTACTTCCCATGTATGTAACGGCTATTAATGAACAAAAAGTGCTTGTTTGTCTATGTGTATTTAAGTTTAACGGCTTGATTGTGAAGCTTGGTAGTCCGGTCCCGAGTTAGACTTTCCAATGTATCCTCACTCTTAAGCATAACAAGAAAAAAGAGAGTTATTTTACTCTTTTGAGATGCTTTAATGAATTCCATTCTCTAACTAGTCCACCCGCCAAGACTGAAGACTATCCTCCCTCTCTCGGGTGAAAGACTTGCCTCAGTGCTCTCCCTTTGCGGGATTAAGATTCGGTATGTCTTCCTTGAAGAGTTTAGGCTTATTCTGTATAAAGGTGCCACGGGAACGGAATAAAAGAAGAGAAAGACCTACCAGAATTTCAATTAACCTGAGGGCACATACCGCCTTAGTAAGGAAAAAGACTTTTACCAGTCTAGAGGACTCTCTCTCGTCCTAAAAGCTGATCAAACAATTAGAGCTACGAACAGTTTGATTATTCTTGGGCAACATAATCATGAAGATAATAAGGGAAGACTAGAGTAGAAACTTTAAAGGTAATAGTATGTGAACAAATTGTTAGCTGTCAAAGCACGTTCTATAAAGCATGGATAGAAGGAAACTAGCAATATCACAAGATAAAAAGAAAATTTGAATTAGCTTTAACAGTAGCGAGAAAGAAAGTTTGTTAATGAAACCTATAACTGAATCGAAGCTACTTGAAACTTACTAAGCAAAAACTTGTCGATGTGATATGTATATGTATATATCTTTACTGCTCTAGCCCAAGGCTTGCAAGAGCTTCAGATATCTCTTTTGCCCTTGTTGATAGCTTACTGGCTAGAGCTGGGTTTATCACTCAAAATGGTTCGAAAGCAGAAGCATCAGAGCTAGATGCCCTCTTTTATATAAGATTCTCTTTCCCAAAATATTATCTTTCCTTATGCTACGTAAAATGGCCCTACGACAACTACTCCTAATGATATCGCAAAGCCGACCATCGATAAGCATACCCTGGGCCAATTACTGGCATTGACGAGAACGGCTTTCTTTTCCGGTACCTAATACTAGTTGACCAGAGAGAAGGCAACTTCTCCACCAAGAACTAAAGCTTGCATTCTCTCTGGCCCCAATAAGAATTCATTCCTAGTTGAATCAACAAAAAGAAAATGCACCTTTTCATTCAAAAGGTCGATCGTCGATGGAATTTAGGAGCATATCCTGAAGAAGCCGAGAGCTAGCTTATGTGCCCCCTCCTAAAGCCATGAGAGTTGGTCAGAAAAACGTTCTCATAGACTATATTGAGGAGTAAGGTAAGAAAGGGCTTCTAGGACAATGAAATCCTTCTTGTCTTGCATGGGCTTGGGCTTGCTTTAGTGATGGCTAGGCTTGTTATGGTCATTATGTGTCCAGCATTTCACACACCTCCCTCCACTACAGGTATGCTTTTAACGGGGATCCTCCTCACTGAAATCTTTATATGTATATGTCCCAATAATACACTAAGAAAGTATAAACTATGTAGGCCCTGTTGCAGTCTCGTCTTCGTCTTGCCTTGCTAACCTTCATGCCAAAGCTCAAAACTTTATCAAGAGTTTAAATTCCTACGACAGACCTGTTATCATAACTCAAGAAAAACCACTCCTTTTCCGTCCGCTCAAATGTATCTTTATGCCTTTGCTCTAGCGAAATAAATATCCATAGCAGGCTTTCTCTCTTCCCCCTCTCGGGTTTATGGTCCGTGCAGTCGTATACGCTTCCTAAGCCTTTTCTTTCTTCCAGAGACCGCGCTTCAATGCGCTTGCTCTAGTTTTGTTTGCTCGTGCTTCTTTTGAATGACATCGCTCATACAAGTTGACGCTTTGCTTTGCACCCTTTCGTCTACTCTGATTGATAGACGGAACCCTACTCTCTCAACTCCATTCAACACGTGAAATTTCTTTTCCATCAATACGACCTGTAATTTGTACTTGAATTCCTTTTGTAAGATAGCTCATGAATGAAGCTTTCAAACCAGTTCCAAATTTCAGGAGTTTAAGAGTGTATATGAGTTCATGAGTTAAGTTGCGCTTCTCCTCCAATCGAATATTTTCTATTAAAGCAATGCCAAGAGAAGTATACTAGTCCGATGCAATCAGTTATCAACTAAACCATTCTTTTTCTTTTGCAGCAAGATAGTCTCCCGAAACAGGTCAAATAGTAAATCCAGAAGTTCCCGCCTTCCCAAGAGTTCTTCCTTCTAAGAGGGTTAGCACAAAAGCAGCAGATATTGAAAGTACTAGCAAAGAAGGCTAGGCTCATCGAACCAGATTCTATTCTATCTTATACCATAATTTGCTAATCTCGATGAAAGAGTAGGTAACTACATAAGGAACTTGGCCACTCGCTCTTTCTTCTCTATGATTTTTGTACTTAATCGTGCATGGAATCAAACAAGAGAAGGTGAAGTGTAACGAGGAGCGACAAACCTTCCTTTAACCGTTTGATGCTCTTATCAGTTTGATAAACCACGGCCCGAAGAATCGGTAGCCTTCGACCCAGTATTAATCAACTTGATCCATAAGGAATACTGTCTCTTACGCAGGTGGTCCCCTAGAGGATCAGTTTACTGTTTTTAGCCTGTCTTGGGGCATGCGTGAATGTTGTAGCTAAGCAAGCGGACACAAAGCATTCGACTCGACCGAAGGTGGTCTTATACTAAATGTTGCTGTAAAGATAGGACATGGTAATATAAATACTGATACTGATTCGAGTAAGAGGCGAGAGGCAAAAGGTAGCATTAGCCACGGAAGGAAGGCACGAGCAATCTCCATATAGCCCGTCTGACTTCTTAGTTAGCTCACTTTGCTTCATATGTCTTAAAAGTATTAGGTCCATAGTTTCACCTAGCATTGACTTTCTTTTTATGGTATAGGTGCCCTATCGACCAAGGCTTAGAGAGGGTTCAACCATAAAGATGCTGGGTTTTAAGAGCGGAAAGTTCTAGCTTTCTAAATTAGAAGGCATGTTGTGGTTGACACCTACACAAACACAGCTAAGAAAGAAAGATCCCTCTTTATTTTATATAATATCTATTGTTCCTTAGGGACCAAGAGAGTTATAGTATGGAGCTACTGCTAGTGCACAAGGTAAGAATTTCTATAGTCAACCTGAGTGCTCAAGCCAAAAACCTCTTAGCTGACCTCTTCTCAGTTCAATGATCGACAGATGGTTCAGGCCTTAACCTCACAGCTGTAACATAGGAAAGACGGTTCCAGGATCAATCCCTGTACGATAACTTATTCCACCAGTAGACCTTGGGCCTAAGCCTTAATGATAGCTGGTCCTAAAATGAAAATAAAGGGTCATGATGCAAGCTTTCCCAATCCTTGTACGTTACACATGAACCGATACACCAAAACCCTCTCCGTCGAGCTGTTAGCAATCCTCCTTTCCCCCTTTCTTGCCCTTACCACCGAAAAAAAAGGCTACACGTCTGGATTATTCATTTGCACAGCAAGCAGGGGCGGAAGTAGATAGATCAAAAAAAGGTCTACAATGATCGCTTGGAACGCAGGCTAGAATAAAGGAATTTACTACAAGAAAACGATACTTATCCTTCAGAAGAGAAGCCTATGCCGATAGTTAAGTTAGCGCTTGATTAGCACTAACTGACCATGAAAAAGAATCCTATCTCATACCGTGCAGAGAAAAAATGCTTTTTCCGGTTTTTGCTTTTTTTTGAGAGCATAGAATCCATTTGGACCCTGTGTGCATTGCTGAGAAAAGCTTAGCTTCTTTCTATTCTATGTTATCTTACGATATTTAGAAGTCTCGACTTATTCTTTCCTAGTCTATCGCCATACCCGACCCCACCCCTATTAGAGGAAGTCAAGTGAATACCAGTCGCTTCTCAAGAATGATAGAAATCGGACTTATCAATAACCGCAGGTGGGATTGATGCCACTTCTAGCTCTCACTCCTCTTCAAGAAAACTCTCAAGTACGCGTCTAGACGAAGAATAGGATTAAAAACTACTTTTTGGCTTAGCTTTTGGGCTTAGACCTACTCCTCGATTAATCTTATATTATTTTTTAGGTCTATATTCGGATTCATAGGCTCTTCTTAAGGCTTCTCATGAATGATAGAGAAGTGAAGCGGATATTGACTAAACTGAGTGGAATAGGCACCTTATCTTAGCTACCCCCAACTGCCTTGTGTGCGGCATAGGCTAAAGTGAGATTCAGTTAGTGTTCATAGAATCTCCCGGATAGAATTGAAAGTGGAAGGCTTGCTTGCTAAGACTAGATTCCTCTAAAGCAAAACTATCGAAAAGAACATAGATGGATAAATATGCAATAAAAGAAGCTTAAAATGTATAAATTAAGCCGCTAGAGAAAAATCTATCTTTTCATTCTGGTCTTATCGAAGCTAAATATCCACTTGCCACCCCATCTTTTCTTATGTTATACCTCTCTCTTCCTATCAAACTATTGAACCTCCATAGAGCACTGAATTTCTTATAATAATACATTGCTTTTGGGCGCAGGCAGCCCTCTATCATCCTTAAAAAAAGGCAGGTCGCTATGTCATCGGTCTGCAAAAAAGGGCGGGTGGGCGCTATTTAGGGACCTATTCTCTTATCTTAATAGGCGGCAAAGCTGCATCACCTATGGATAATAGATCGTCTGACCCTTATTGCACTATATCCAATGAAGACTCGCCCCCGGGGCCTGGGGCATACTACCAAGGAACAATGCTTGCCTGATTGCACCTATTACCCTTCTCCCTCGTAGTTTCCCAATTGTATTTTGACAACCTGTCCTTTGGCGGCCTTTTGAGGAACATATTGTAATCGTCGAACCGTATCAAGATCTTTCCCCTTTTCCTTTTTGAAGCCTAAACTCCTGGGTCGAGAGCTACTAGACCGATACTTGAAGAGAGACCTAAAGACCACTAGTTAACTATTAGGAAAGGGCCAGTGCGATCAAAAGCTAGTGTAAAAGATTTCTGTCTCGTCCTAAGTACTTTGAGTTCCAGTCTCCACAGTGGTCTTCCCAGAGGAGCAGTTGCGAGTGTCAGAAAAAAGTGCTTTAATCCAGCCGAGCCTGTTCCATCAAGTGATTTTAGGCAAACTAATTCTATGACTCACGATAAGATATACATTGTTTCCTTTCCTTAGGGGGGATTTTGATTCCGGGAGTATGAGTTTCTTAATTCCCTTTTTTTGCTATTCCCATTGAAGTAATAGTTGAAGTAGTGGCATTCAAAATATCAATCTTTGTAAAAGTGCTATTAATGGCCATTACTAAGTACGCAAGTATGCCAATTATCGACTCTGTTTTCTTTTAATTGAGGCTATTATAGAAGCTTTTGCTATTCCAGAAGGCTCTCCCTACTTACTCAATCTATGCTATAGCTCCAAAAAGAGTTTTTCCCCTCTCTTAAGCAAAAGCCATTATTTCCGGGTCGAATAGGTCATCACCTTCTTTATTCTTACTCAAAGCTTGCTAAGCATTAGAGTTCTTCTTGAATGACTTTCTTTCCAAAGCGAGAAAACTCACTTCCAACTAGCTGCATTCTCCTCTATCTGTAGCGGAGGAGGCTTATTAGAGCCGAGGTTGCCTTTTTTAACTTAATTGAATGTGTCTATTAAAATGGAGCTCCCACTTTTGCAAGAGTTATTTCATCCTCCTCTCTTTTTGAATTGGAATGGAAGAATGAAGCTCGTTCATGTAATAAGAGTTGAACTTGCTTGGAAAGTATAGAGAGTAAAGTCTTTCAGTTATCTCCTACTAGCTAGCTGACTAGGCACAGTTTCTCTGTAGGTGAATAGCAAAAACAAGACGGCGAGCAAAAGCAGAAATTAGCTTTAATCTTGATAATTGAGTGAGGGAAAGAGCCTACACTATGAAACCATCCTGCATCGGTGTTTTCAAGGAACGGATATTAGGTTAGGCCAAGTTCGTATTATATTATTCAGAGAACCGCATATACCCTCAATTTAGCTTAGAAAACAAGAAGATTACAAGCGAGTAGTTGGTGGAGTGGCCTTTGGGTATGACGAAAGGCTATAGCTATGCATAGGAAGTCAATCTATTGAATTGATTGCTCCACTCGCTGGGGAAAAAGAATTCATCAATGCGACCAATGCCCTTGCCGCTCCGTAGGCTTCTTATGAGCTATATCTAGTCTATTTTGTTTTGCTTCAGGGACTCCCGAAAACGAATTGGGACTAAGATCTTTTTTGAATATCAATAGCGCTCTCGTGGGCTGGCTTGGTTGGCCTTCTCTCGTTTGGTACCATACTATCACTGGGACAAACTTTGAAGGATGAGCTTTGATCCCATTCCGAAGTGTTCTGCTCATTGAGTTTTGTAATAAGGTCTTTGTTTGGAGAATCTCGAGGTCTTTCTTATGGTTGCGCTTAGCCTAATGTTATTTACGTTAACACTTTTGTCCCGCAACTTTGGAATTGTCTCCTTGTACCCTTGTAAGCACCAGAGGATAGGAGAAGCTATAAGGTGCTCCACGAGACTACTTGATGAAGTCTTCGTCCTACATCCCAAACAAGAGGGTCAAGCTATATCCATGCTAGCCTCATAAGTCCATGTTCCGATCATGCCACTGCTCTTCCCACGCCCATGCCGAATAACCCCGGCCGATTCTGCCGTGTAAGGCCAGGAGCTAGTTTGGGGAATCACGGGGCCTTAAATCCTTTCATTTCACACCCGCACATGTGGCTAAATATATAAGGAAGTTCACCCCCAGACAAATCTATCCTGTATCCCATACTTGCCAGCTTGATCGCTTGTCTTATTTACCATTTTCTTTAGCGAGTGGTTTATGTCTTGTCCTTTCTAGTCGCCTGACTTGGGCTGATGGCACTTCGTTACGGCCTGTCTAGAGTCCAGTGGCTCTCTAAGGCTTCAAACTACTACTCACTAAGACTTACTATTAAAAAAAGTAAGGAAGTCCTTTTCTTGACTTGACCTGCGTGCATTATATCTACCCCCTTTTTCAAGTTTAAAGAACTTGATTTCAATTGAAATGAAAGCATAACTCTTTCCTTCTTGTCCTCTTGCTCTTTTAGCCTGCCTGATGGATGTCTCTTAGGTGTACGGCAGATCTAATCAGTCTCGTTATGAGGAGTAGTTTTTTTTTATTTTCACTAAGAAAGGTATCTCGTCACGATAACTAAATTTGTTCGGTAAACTACTCGAGGCTCCCCATGGTTTAGTAAAAAAACGAGCAGAGATTTTCTCTTCATCCGGGTGTTCATTTCATTCATTATGAACTCAAAAGTGTAAGGCTGATTAGTGAGGTCTTAAAAACGCCATACAATGAATGATCGACCATTCGATTTTGGGCGACGTGAATCTATGCTTTCTATGTTTCAATCGAATACCAATTGCTTGAATGCATTTGAAAGCCTCGAGATTACTTGCAAAAAAATGCTTTTTAGTTTAGGTTTGTCTTGTGTCTCCGAAACAAATAGTCTATTTATTGATGGGCGAACGACGGGGATTGAACCCCCCAAATAGTGGATTCACAATCCACTGCTTGGATCCACTTGGCTACATCTGCCCCTACCTCCGCATAGGTTTAAGTCTGTTTCTATGATCAGATCTTTCTGAACTCCCCTACGACAGCTATCAAAGATAAGTGTTTGCCTATACTATAGAAAAAGAGTCTATTGATGTTATGTTTTGGAATTAGGGGAAACAAAGCTTAAACATATGAATATGCCTGGCAAAGCTTGAAACAAAGAGGTTGGGCTATTCAATTCATTAATTTTACTTCACTTTACTTACGATTAAAGATAGGGGTAGGGCAGGCAATGAAAGGTTCATTTAGTAGATAGCGAGCGAGCAGCAAGTACCAACTCTTATCAAAATGAAAAGCAGCAAACGGAACTTGAAGAAGCGAGCCTCTATAAGAGAAAGCCATTGCGCTAGCCCCTTTCCCTTTCTATTAGTAAGGTTGTCAAAAGGCTTTCCTTTTTTTCCTTCTTGACTCTACTAAGATTAGAATCTAAATTTTTCGGCCCTTTTTTCTTGAAGTTAACTTTCTCCCTTCTTGCTTTAGTCTGAAATAGGGGGCTGCCTTCCTTCAGTTGGCTTCACCCTATGTATTCATCTCTTTTTTCAAATGGATATTTAAGGATCTCTCTTGTTCATAGATCTTGAAACCAGATCAATATAAATTTCTCAATAGATCTATCTATCGATAGAAAGTTTATATGGATCTATCTCCATATCTTAATAAATATAGAAGACCCAACACTTAAAGTGCGTAACCAACGGAAGGTTCTCACCCTATCCCCGACAATGTCTCCTTGGCTTTTGGAGCCACCATTTTCTTTCTTTCTTCAATCATTCCGATCAGACTAGTGGTTGGTTCCTTTCGTCCTCTTTTCTATGAAATTCTCTTGTAGTTGTAGAGGAGCGGCTGTAAAACGGCGATTCCCCCCTTTCTATTGAAGTAGGGAGGGACTCCTTCCCCACCATTCTGGCCTATTATTGATAGGGATTCGACTGATGCTGAAGGTAGCTTGCTTACCAAGCCACCTACTTGAGAAGCTAGTGTCGCCAAAAAGAAGCGACGAGGAAGCGAAGCTGTCTACAAAGCTTTGCTTCTCCTCTTGTAGTTGTATTGTCTTGTCACTACTTTGATTCAAAAGGTAACCAACGGTTCCCGACTTTCTTCGCTTTTCGCAAATGTAACCATTTGTCATTCCGATTACTTCATCCATATTTTTTTTATTATTTCAAAATAGCGATAGGCTCTAAAAAAAGTAAAGGATAAGCTTCCATTCTAGAAGTTGTAGCTTCCCGTCTCCTTCGGTGAGAAGTTCCCTTCCCTTTTTTCTAAAATGCCAAATTGGTCTACTAAGCAAACGTACAAAGTGGAACGCAGTTTCGCTGACCCTCTTCTTCCCATTCAGGTTGGGTTGACCCCAGAGGTAGAGTAAGAAAGAATGGAACCACTGGAAAGTAGTCTTTGCCCAAGTCTGAACTACAAACGATTGGACTTTGGAAGCAGAACACGAACCGATTTCCGTTATTCCGGGTTATTATTGAGCGTAGCAAAATCAAGGTTTATGATAAAGTGAACGAAGTTTCTATGGTGTTCTACCTTTGCGTAGTCTCGGTCCACAGTGGAAGGTCTGCACCTGAGCCTCGTTAGACTTAGTAAGGTGTAAGGGAAGAGAATAGAAGAGATGAAGTCCATTCCTTAGCCTAGTCTATATCTTAGACTAATTTATTAAGATTAAGAGAGAGGGCTTTCATTCATAGCAGAAAAAGTGTTTTTCATAGGCAAGGGATGGTATAATGATATTAGGAAAGCAAGAAAGCTTATTCTCTCAAGTATGACCGGAGCAAGTCAGGAGAGTAATCTGAGTGAGTAAGCCGGTCGCAAGCAAGAGACGAGACCGTAGGAGCTACATGAAATGGTAAGCGAAGTGGCTCCTTTTTCTAATTCAAATAATAGGAAAGTGGTAAAACGAGCAGAATGAAATGAAGCAAGCATAAAGATGAGTGGAATACCTTTAACGAGCCCTGCGAGCTAGGCGCGGAATGAATAAAGAGAACCATACAAAGTTGTGAGACTAAAGGAAAGGAGAATCAACTACTACTTGTACAATTGAATCCCAATTCTAGGAGTCTTTTCTAGTGACATTCCTTTTGTCTAATATTTCCCTTCTACCTTGGAGACAGAAAGTACACCTATAGCCGTTGTTTAGCTTGTTGGAGTATGCCCAATTTCAGTGATAAGTTAAGCTCAAAGCGGTTGATGCTTAAGTTGCGGTTTCAGTCCTAAACATTGGAGGGTAAGCCCTTTTCAGTAAGCCCTTGGAACTACATTCCCGAGCTTGGTTGATGTTATCTCACTCAGTTGATCTTTGAAGCATAGTTCAAGTGAAACAAATCCCTATCAGGTGAGTGCCGAGCCTTTGGATTAGCCGCTTTTATGAATTCTCAAAGTCTGGCCTTGCCACCTCTACTTCTACTACGATCAGTTTCGAGCCTGGAAAAATCACTCTTTTATACGCTATTTTCAGTTTGAAGATTCCAGTAGTTCTCTTATGATATTCTATCTATCATCGAGACAGGAACGGAGTGACCGAGGGGAAGAAGTTTCTACTATTGCTATGATTGGCAAGCAAACAGGGAATACTTTAAAAGAGACAACAAGCAAAAAGGCGAATCGAGATAATCGAAGTCCGGGGCGTCCGATCCGTATCATCAATGTTAATATTCTCGATGCTTCTCTACACTACCCGTCCATTCTGGTCTCACGAATTGGTAATATAGGAGGATCAATTGAATCTTTAAACAGCATATGATTTTCGACATTCAACTAAATAACAAAGAAAGACACGAGCAGAGAATGTGCAATTAGTAATAGATGGCATTGAATTAGCTCCAGTTTTTCATGGAAGTAGCACGATTATTTGATCGAATCAGCTGCAGCTCTTACAGATGCTATTTCATCCACATCTGTTGTTGTTGAAGGAATATGAGCAACAATAAGAATTATTTCCACTCTTGGAGGACGACAATTTGGAATGTACGAGTAGAGGTTATTTCGGAATAACCGATGTTAGCAAGAACGGGAAGTCAAGGTACTAACATAGTTGATGTAGAGAATGCCATGCTTTTTGTTCCAGGTTGAGAGTCAGGGGCAGCATAGCTTCTTCCAGTACAATTTTATCTGCAGCCACCTTAACCTTATGCAGTAGATTCAATGCCATCTTCCCACTTGAAAGGAATGCTTTCCAGCTCAATCTACTATTCAATAAGAAGCAGCTTCAAATCCAATTTCTGAGACCAGAAGAAAGCTAAGTGTAAAGAATCTTAGTCAGTGATAGTCTTCCCCCGCCCTTATACCAACTCTGGAACCCGAAGAAGTCTTACCTCAGAGGATTGTATAAGAAAAGTCCTATAATCATTATAAGAGCATTAGAGGTTAGGTTATGATCGCTTCCTTAAATTAGGCCGTCCTCCTGGGTCGTCTTGTGCTACTTGGGACCCGATTAGTGGGTGATAACTGATTGCGAGTCAACGAACAGAGAACGCCTGCCATGGAACACAAATTTAATCAGTAGGCAGATGGAAGTTTCCAGTGTGACCATGAAGCTGGGTGAGAGTGTATCGCAACGAGTAATGGAAGGGGTCGAGTTCTTATGGGATCGACTCTTTGCATCCACGCGTGTGAACAGAAACTCCCCCTACTAGGTTAGGTGGGGGTAGGTCACGAGCCTAATGAGTTGACCAATTCCCCTACCCCGCTTAAGAAACTCAATTTTTCTTTATATAAGAAAGTTCTTCTTTTATACAGGGCTAGCGGTATTCTTTCACATGCCAGTCAAGCAATCCACATTAGCATAACCTTAATGCCTTCTAGCTTCATAGCCGATAGCTTACCTTGATTGCTATCTTCATCCATCGGATCAACTCCTTTTGTCTTCCTTCTTTATTTCAATGACTGCTTCTTCTTATGCTTGCCCTTGTTCATCCCTCTTCTCTTTTACTATGAGATTTTTTCCGACTGATTGGGGAAAAAGGGCCCTATACTATACATACTGTTACCTCGGGGAGGTCTATTTTATGAGATGAGATTGAAGAAATCCCAGATTGACTACTATTCCTACTTGGTAAGCCTGAAAACGAGGAATTATTCCTTTAGCCTAGCCCTTTTGGTGAACATTCAAACTCACACGGCTATCTCACTTTAAAACTCCTAGCTCTAAGAACAAGAGTTAACGGGGATCGTATTCAATCACATTCAACTGTTAAGAGATAACAACTGCTAACATCTAGGAAATATGCAATATTGCTCTTATTCAAATATTCTTTATATTCCTGATATTTTGCTATTTACGATTTCCTTTCTTACTTTATGCACCTTGAATAGCTTTTCCACAGCAAGGAATGATTTTTTTGTTAGGAGGGCAGATCCTATAAGAAACTTGCCCCTTTTGGTCAGAATGCCTGTAAGTCTTGTGGTCTCATTTAATCGCCATGCCCACCTACTGCAAAAGAAGTTGATCTATTCGGCTCAGGCCGAAAGCCAAAGGATCGGGAACAAAAACTACATCGAATCTTAAACGCCGTTATCAGGCCGAAAGAGACAGAACCAACATTCGTAACCAAGATCGCCGCATGAAACTTGACTTCCCGCACGCTGACTTCTATCTTATTTACTTCGGATCGTACTCATCTTCTTTCCTACCCTGCTATCCAATCTAATTCAAGACCCAGAAATTCGAATCTTTTAGTATCCAGACTTTTAGACAAAGCTTTCAAGATTAAGGCACCAAAGCTATAGATATTTTTTAGGATTCGGCTTTCACGAATCCATAAAAGTCATTGGGTCCTCTAATGACCTATTTTTCTTATTAATACAGTCCTATTTTCATCTAAACTTGAATTGAGTCCCAAGGCTCCTAGCAGCAAACTTGTATGAAGGATCCACATAGAAAGCTTACCTTACCATAATACATAGGCTCCGCCTGGTAGATTTGGATGACTTAGATGCTGTGTGAGTTATCACAAGTGAAAGTTGTAACATTAATATAAAATCGTACAGTTAACCTGCGGATTCTACTATTTAGTCAAGACTCTTGTCAACATAGAAAAAAATTAGGTAGTTAGTCAGGTAAAGGCCAAACTGATGATGTTTTACTGGTGTTTTCGAATGATCAAAAAGAGAGAAGAGTAAGAAAGCCATGATGTGGTAAATCTCTCGGCACTTGTTGCGTCAGCTGGAAGTGAAGGAATGTACATACCACTCGCTACATCTATTACGGCGGACTGAACACCCTCTCTACGGTCAGCGGCTGGTGTCCTTTAATCCCCTATTCTAAAAGTGCTCCCTTCGAACACATGATTTTATCGTACTGGTCTCCTAAGTTTGACACTCTTCTATAGGAACTATTTGTACCCTAGAGTTGGAATTAGGAATTCACAACAGAAGTGACGAAGAGTTTCCACGATCGGTTGATTTAGATAATTCTAAAAAGAACTTATGGATCGAGCCTATCATGATACCTTGTTGACATCTACCTTCCTCTCCCTTAGAGTCGAGCTGCTTTCGCTCCTTTGCTTTACGCTCTTACCATGTTCATTATGCTCTTATGCCTCAGGTCAGCTCCTTTTGTCTTCAATTACTTTCCCAAGCATCTGTCTGGCTTGCCTTCCCTCATCTCCCTATCAAGAATAGGGAATAGAAGGAAGACTCCACTCTTCATGAAAAAAAAGGGTTCGTAGCGTGTCGTGTCTAATCGACAAAAGACATGGGCCCTTTACTTTGATTTTTCATTGCTGGTAGGCCTGCTTGAATCGGTAACAAAGGATCGAATAGGTCTCTCTCACTTGACCAGCTAGCCACGAACTAGGAAAGCAAAGCAGTACCCGAAAGGACTGCCATCCTAGAGCCAGAGACGGTTAACTGAACATAGGCTGGAAGTATAGAACGGATTTCAATCAAAAATATCGAGCTTGAATGCACTCTTCCTACTTTAAGCTAGAAAGGCTATTCGATCTCTTTTATGCTAAGTTTGCTTTCTTAATCTAGATTTTGTTGGTGTGCATTGATTGTCAGTTAGCAGGGAAATCCTGAAAGATAGAAAGATACGGATAAAACAATAGACTAATAGAAAGACCAAACGGATCAACCGCTGAGAGTCGACTTCCACATGCCTGTCTCTTCTACCTGTTACTATTTGATAGGCCAACCTTGTGAACTAGCTATAGTTTTTATTTGACCTTATACAACTCTCTCTAAATAGACTTTCCGGAGTCAAGACTAACCTCTTCTTTGCTTTGAGCAAAGCCTATCTCTAAATTCCTCCTACTTCTTTTCTTCGTCTTCTGCTGGAACTATTTTCTATAGAGCTAGTGAAATGAGTCGGACCTCGCCTTCTAGCTCTTAGACTTTTGATTGTGTTCCCAGCTTTCGGCTTTATCTTGCCCTTTATCCCTGCCTGGGTGAACATGAATGTCTTTCTCTCGACTTACTACGATTTCATTTCTTACGTTATGCACCTTATTTGTTTTTATATATAATAACTTTACCATATGAGGTTCATCAAACATGTTATAACGCCAATTAAAGCTCGTACGAACAAAGTGAGAGTAATAGGCCTTAGCTACTATGGTGTACATATGCCAGGAATCACGCCATAGCCGGAGTTGATCGAGGGAGGATAAACCTACCTACCTTAGGGCAGGGCCAGATCTTGATGTAGAAAAGAGCTCTCAAGAAGGTGGAGCTTAAGATTCTGTTGGTGTGAAGTAAGCTTTAACAATCGATGCGTCTTAAGGAGCCTGCTTTTGTGGCCCTACAAGAAAGTGTTGCCCATTATAGTCAGCTTTAAGCGTCCGAAAACCTCTTATCCCAAGGTAGGTAGGAAATTCATTTCAGATGGAACTCAACATTAAACATTTTAATGCTTCGGCGGATGGGAATAATGTTTCAACGAATGCAACCACTTACTTACTATTACTATGATTTTACTATGATTAGTTTTTAAGCTAGCGTGGCATACGCAGTGAGTCGGGTAGAGCTTTAATTCATCAATCCATTTTTTGGTCACCCTAAGCCATGATTGATCAGTCCAAGAACATGGTAAAGGAGCTTGACTCGCTGATACACTATGGCAAAGATCGTTCCCTGAACGAAATTTATTTCATTTAGTAGGGAAGCTATTAAAGTCATATATACTTTGTTCGCCCCTCTTATTAAGCGAGTATCGAGTGCATTAGCAATTCTCATATTTTTTTCAAAGTATTTGATTAAACTTCAAGAAAAGCACCCAAAGCTATGTCTTTAAGAAGGTTGGAGCTCAAACTTCTACTTAGACTCGATAAGCGAAGACAAACTTGGTCACACTAAGGTCTCGATCCTCCTACCTTTGGCCAAAACTACCTGTGTCCAAGAGATTTTTACGAACCCACGGGTAGATGGGATTGAACCTTTCGATGAGAAAACATTGTTGCATTTTGATTTTTGGAACATTCGAATTCACCTATAGGCTAGGCTATAATAGTTGGTAGACCGATCTCCTGGCTTCACTTTAAGGACACTGGTTAGTGTAACAAGTGAATCAGGTGTTTTGCTGTAAGCCATGCAAGTCGTTTCGAGGCAAGCTAGCAATATCCGAGTATTGAGCTTCCTCTGATCTAAGCAGTAGAGACCATTGCCTGTCAAGCCTAAAGCTGGATGAAGACTTTGTTTCACTCCTAGGAAAAATACAAAAGAGACGACTGGGGAAAGGCCTCACTTGTCTGGCTGTTCATTAGCAGCTATAATCCTCCTCCCAAAGGTAAGTAGGAGACCAGAGTTCTAATTATGGGACAAATCCCAATAGGTGAGATTCTTCACACTTTTCTAGTTCACGTTCAACAGCAGTCACCATTCACTCTCAAGCCAGCTGCTTTGTGGATGGCAGCTTTTCACTCTTAGGAAATAGGCCAAATATAAAAGTATAGGTCCGTGTGTGGTAGCAGCACCCAAAGGTGTGTGTCAGTCGACCTTCCACGCTTTAAAAAACTAGTCTGCCTTCTCGCTCAATCTATAGAAAAGAAATGCCTACCATCGACTGTCTTGGTTTGTTTTGTTTCTCCTCACATACCAAGTCCAAGGGTCTCACGTTAGCTTAGTGATAGCGTAAAATAGAATTCCACAACTTGCCATATCACGAGATGAGATTTGAGTTCAAGTGTAATAATGAATTGCACACCTACCTACCTCATCTTATTGAATGAGGGGTTTTCCCCACTAGGATAAGACCAATTCCTTCGTTTGTTGCGTTATTGCTATTGTGGTTTCGGGCTGACCCCTAGCCTAATCTTGTATGTATAGGAAGATGTGATCAAACGCTAAAAGCCCGGAAGATCAAAAACAAAAAGACTTTTTTCATTTCTCATGAGATTGGTCATTAATGAATTCCTTCATTGAGTCACTAGATGGGAATATAGCAACTAGAAAGACTAATTTGAAGCACCTTCCTTCCTTACAGGACTTTAATCTTGTTTCCGTCATTGAGGTTGCTGAATCCGGTTACTTCCCCGTGTCTGCTCAGTTTCTGTTCTTTGAATACGCCCTTCTTTCGGTTACCTGTAGCGTTTATTTATGTAGTGACTAGTGGTCAGCCTTCTTTAAATTGTATGCCTTCAGTCTTTATATCGCCCTTTCGTCTCTAACTTGAGGGAAAGTCCTTTAGCTCATAACGCTCTTTCTTCTCTTTCTGTTCTTTAAACGAACTCCTATCGCCTTTAAAGGGAGGGGTGTTCGTCTATACGGTATCGGCCTATCGACTTAGAAATCTTGTTCATTGACTTCAAGACTGGTTCTGAGCACCGCATACTTTGGGACCTGCTTTCCCACCATACCATCTTTACTTAAATGAGGAAGGAACTGAAAAAGATAGAACTCTTTCATTTCATAGAAGTGAATTATTATTCTTACGAAGCAAGTAGCATTTCCTACTGATTTATCCCCTAGACTGGACCTATTCTGATTCTTAATTATCTGTCGCTACGCGGTTCCCAAGGACTAGCAAAATCGAAATAGCGAAATTCTTGGGTCATCTCAATAGGTTCAGAAACCATACGTTTCTCTAGATCATCATAGCGTACTTCTACAAACCCACTCAGAGGATGGTCTTTTCGTAATGGATGACCCTCGAAAACATAATCTGTTGATATACAGCGTACATCTGGATGATTGATGGAGGAAACACCAAATATATCCCAAACTTCACGCTCCCAGCAGCTAGCTGATGGAAATAGACTTACTACCGGAGATATTCGTGTTACTTCGTCTACACAGGTTTGTACACGAATGCGTGAGTTAAACCGAGTACTCAATAAATTATAAACTACTTCAAATCTTCGTTTTCGAGAGGGATAATCAACTCCGCAAATATCGATCGAAACTTGAACCCTTGTATAGGTATGCAATTTAAGAAAGCACAACAATTGAAATAGGTAGTCCATACTGGTATCAGATCTATTCCCATGTTCCGATATTTTCATTTTTTTTTACCCATTTCTTAGGTAAAGTCCCCCAACCATATTTGAAAATGAATTGATTACTCATAAAGATAAAAAAAGCTTTCTTGTAATTCTGTTTCTTCCTATAAAAAATTAGAAAGGCTTGTCGAAAATTGCTGATTGAGTTAGTCCAACCAAGAAAGAAATGGGAGTCTTTGGGCATTGCTTGGGTCGAGTTAAGCAAAGACTGGCTACCAAGCTTAATGCCCTCACTGCACACTTTCTATATATCTCTCCTATTTTTGGCTGCGTGCTATCGGAGAGTTACGTAATTTAGCACACACTAAATTTAATTCAGCAAGATGAATCTCTCTTTTTTCTCTTCATTTTACTTACGCAATTCGGGGTCGGTAGTTAGCTGGGCATCAATCAATGCATCTAACAGGAATCAATCAATCCCAGATAAAGTTCGTGTGGCCTCGTGATTAGATGAAGAGAATACTCCATCCCATGCGCACCAACGGTTTAGGCTTTCTATACGGGGAAGATCTATGTCACGGCCACCAGTAACTAAAAAAATGAGCGTATGACTACCAGCTACACTAAAAATAGTTGCCAAGAAAGGGAGAGACGTTCGATTCCCTGACCAAGACTAAGGCGGCGGGAGCTCAGCCTAGAAGAAAGACAGAAAATAGATAGACTGATTTTCTTCTCTTAGGATTTTTCTTAAAATAGGTGGTATTAGTTAGGGAAAAAAAGAAAATAAGACCACCAAGTATAATGCAGCATAGACCACCCCGAGTTCCCGAGTCCCATTGAAGCTGGAGTTACTAGTTTAATTCCCGCTGCTTCTGGAAGTCTTAAGCACTGTCATTCGTTCTGCCTTCCATTTCTATGCAAATCCCTGAGTACTTATTCCCTGGCTCTAGCAAACCAGTAAAATTCCTTCCTAGTCGGCATTCCCTCTCTTCTTCTTCCTCCCTTACTTCATACTCGCTCTAACCCAACAAAAAGGGCAGGGCTAACATTAGAAGTAGATGGCTGGCAGAAGGAATGGAAAGCTGAAAACCAACCTTCAATCAGACGTGAGCTCAATATGAAGAAATAAGGCAGATAAACTAAAGCGCGTGAACCTGGCCCAAGGTGCCTGTTTGAGGCCATAACATAAAGAGTTTGCAAACAGAATTAGGGTACTGGGGATGAAGCCTTGGGGCGGATTCATGTAAACCTCTTCATGGAAAATCCGTCGTGTAGAAAGGATTTGTTGACATATAGTTGTCCCATAACCCAGCCTTTGGCAAGAGCAATGGAGCCAAGGTGCCCTATGGTCGTCTTATATACGGTTAATGTGATCCTCTACAATTTTATAAGCGGTTGGAAGAGAGATCCTTTTTTGAGAGGTTCATAGTCCCTCAGTTACCTACTGTCGAGGAGCTAGGTGTACCACCTATCATAGATCAACTCGGTTAGAGTCTTGAGGAAGGGGCTAAGAGGCAGATTTTCACCATTGGAAACGATATCAATCAGAGGATACTCTCACCAATCCATGATTGGCTCATAAGAGTCCTTGCTCAGATCCCGGAAGATGGGACTTTCAAGTAGGACTGCCCGGTTAGTGGGCGAATAGCACTGTTATAGCTTTAACTTGAAGTCGACAACTGTTAGTATATGCCCTAAGACCAATTGACTCACATTTATGATTTATGAAGCATGTATTTTTTAATTGTATTTTATGCTCTTGGTCATCAAGTATGTGACTTGATAGTAAAACCCTTATAGCTAATAAAATACTATTCTTATTTGTCCCTAGTTTATTACATCTTGTAAACTAGTGTGAAGTTGATTGATGGTCAAGTTTTACTGATCATGAATATGAGATATAAAATCAATTCATAAATACATATTGAGAATATTGTATTGGACATGACCCAAAGTGAAGAAGAAATATTGCATGGGTTTAAGTTATAAGTATTTCTTCTCAGTTTTGTATTTGGTGTCCTTCGACCTAATGTTTCTAATGTTTCTTGCATGGGGAGAAAAATATGTTTTGACATAGTCAAACATCACTTTTAATTAGGTGATCATTATGATTATTGGTTGGCTCATTTTCTCGTCATGGCTTGAATATTGGAGATAGTGAAAGGGATTTGTCCCTCTCCTTTTAGAGAGAGATATCCATGGGCCCCTTGATAAGGAAGACTGGAAAATATGCATGGCACATGCTCAAATAAGTATTAATAAGGTGTTATTAATATTATTTGTTGGAACAATCTGCTCGGTGATCAAGTAAATGGTTAATTAAGTTTTATAAGGATGACTTGATCCATGCCTTATACTTAATTAGGATATCGTGTGACAAAGGACTAAATATTAAATACGATGCTAGGTTATTATTACATTTACTTAACTTGGGTAAGCATAATGTCTTGCTAGAGGCCGCTTATGTTTTGTGAATAAATGTCTAGGACATTTTTTTTTATTCACTCGCCAACGTTAAGTGAACCTACGAGGTCACACGCATAGACGATCTTGTGAGCATAATGTCCACGTTCAATGAATCTAGATTGTGTCCAGATTCGTTGAACGTATACAAAAAGGGGGAATCGATTCCATATTGTATTTTTCACGGTAGGTTAATAAGTAATTAATTTTATTTAATCGAATAAATGAAATTAATTACTTAATATTACTCATCTAACCGTTGGATGATTATAGGAATAGACGGACGAGATTGAACTGTCATTAGATGACAGTTAGGGTTTTTGATATTGACAGCTATAAAAGGTTATGTTAACCTTTTCTTGTTGGCCAGTCCCTTTATCTCATTAAAGAAAAACAAAACCCTAAACCCTAGAACGGCGATATAGTATCTAGCCTCCTCTCTCCGAAAAACGACCGATTACCGGATAGTCGGGATCGGTTCGAGCAGCTTTTGGGAACACGAAGGGGCTAGCATCCCGATCGCTTGCGAGAGGAGTTCGTCGCGTGGATACCGAGTAGAGGGCGAAGCATACAAAGCGGCGCCTCCACAACGAACAATAAAAACATTGAGGTAATTTCTATCCAATCGGTTTTTCTAGTATGTGCAGATCCTGTTGGTGGATTTCCGTAGTTTTATTTTACTTTGTTTTTGCCTACGGATTCCAACAACAACTGACCGACGGCCATTGTTATTGTTGCTTCTTTTCGAGGTTATGCAGTATTGTTTCGATAGGTCGTTCGTGTCAGGTATTGTTTCATCAGCACTTGCATATAACATATTTGAGGTACCATGAGTGCGGACACCCCGATCTTCAGTTTGTTTTGTAGCTGGACAGCCTCTCGAATATTTTTCCTCTTGGCCACTCTTTACCTTATCACACCATGTCCTGGTGTGGCATTGTGCAGAACAAGTGTACCCAGGCAGAGGCTTTGCTTTGGAAAGTACGGTGTATTTGGCGATGATGTAGTCATCGCCGACAAAAAGGTCGCTGAAGTGTATGATCAATCTTTGAAAGCGTTCGGGGTATATATTTTTTATCAGAAATCCCTCATCTCTTCTAATGGTTGCACAGAATTTTCTAAGTGCTTTAGGGTAAGAGGTTTGACTCAAGACCTTTCTTCGGTCTCCTTCAGATCTCTCATCAATCCCCATCATCCTTTCAGTCTCGTAGCGGTACATCATAAGTTTTCGGGTTGTAGAGTGACTACTCTCGCTCATGTAGGAGGAGAAGGATATAAGGCACTGGCACGATTCTACCAGTCGTGATCTTATCATGGCATAGCTATGTACACTAAGTCAACTCTGCCTTTTTTTTTCTATTGGCTAGGCCTTGAACCCTTACCTTCGTGGCTTTGTTATAGATTTCTTAAGGAGAGAAATGAGATGACCTGTTTGATGGTCAACTTACGTTCCTTAAGTGGTAGATCTTATGATCATGGGTTCATGATCATTATTATCCCAGGTATTATCTTACGGCTTTGTCGCCTGAGGTATCAATAGACGATTTTTCAATCTGCAGACATTCTTGGATGAATAAGAAGAAGCAAAATATTATGCACAAAGGATTGCTGGTTTGTTCCTATTCTCTTTCTGCCAGTTGTTTGGGATTTTGATTCCTCGGAAATCATTTGTCTTTCTTCTTCTAGATTCGTATGTACATTTGGGTTGCTTATCGTCGTTCTACTGAAATGTCACGAATAAAAAAACGTTGCAAGTTTCTCCTTTTAGCACAAAATATGGCATAAGTCCTTGAAAGTTTAAGTCCGTACATATTTGTTACTTTAGCTTGCAGAAGCCATGTATGAGTGTTGCAAGGGTGAAAATAAAAAAGCTCTGGAGCTGCTTGGCTTCTAGTTTGATGCCATGGAGGTTAGAAATCCATGTTTTTGCAGTTTAGCTTTATAATCATGTACTCACAAAACTCATTGTGCAGATAATTAGAGCATCAGAGGAATAGGTTCACGTTTTCAATGAAATATGCATCACTTTGTTGATAAAAACGGGACAAACTACAAAAGGTACAATATCTTATGACCTACAAAGCCTTTTATATTTTCAATTCTTCAATCGCAAAAGTTTCAAAATTTCAGCCAAAGAAACTATTGAAAGACAACTAAAGAAGAAAAAAGGAGCACTGTCCTTATGGCGCCTCCTGGTATGTATGACTCTGCAGATCCACTTAATCTATACTAGGTCCAACTTCTGAGCTTTTATCAGCTTCTTAAGCAAGACTTAAAACAAAATCTCGTTGTTCCCATCTTAATTCAGGAGACATGCGATCGAATATTAGGAAGCTACAAGCATCAGTGAAAAAGCGAGCAACTTAGAAGCCACATACTTCAAATAACCGGCTTCAGCATAAACTCGGAAATTAGAGGTTTGAGACTTTAACATTGTTTGCTAGGAAGAAATGGAGCAGCAAATCTCACTAGCCATACTCTTCTCTTTCTAGCATTTTAATTTAGTATTTGGATGTTTTACATATATCATACAAGTCTGTTTTAATTGGATTTTAATAATATTTAGTATTTTAGTTTAGTTTAAGTGTTTAAAATATACATTTAATGTATTTAGATTAGGAAGTATATCTGTTGTTTCTTTATATTCGATAATACTTTGATATTTGTAATTTTTGTGGATAGTGTATGATATTGGATAGGAGTTTCTTCGATGAAATTATGTCACCAATTCTTTATTTTTTTATAAAAAAACTGTGCGACCGATTAGCAACGGAAAATTTGGTCGCAATTTCGGCACCATTTTCTTATTGACCGAATTGCAATAGAATTTTTTGTCGCAATTTTTGGCACTATTTTTTTGGTACGAAATCCGTCGCAATTCCATCGCAAACTTAATTTCCCGATAAAAAATTCCGTTGCAAACATATGTTAGCAACTGAATTTTTCCTCCACAATTCGATCGCAAAATGTAAAATTTCTATTGTATTTGCCGTCACAACTCTGTCACTTTCTTGTAGTGAAAAGGATTAGAGAATTTTCTTTCCTCATAATTATTCATGCATTTCCTTTTTGACAAAGCTTCCATGTGAAAATTTTTGTTCTCATGCAAACCTTTTTTTTTTTGTTCTTCATGCAAATTTTTTTTTTTGAAGCTTCCAATTTTTTTTCACAGCACTCAATTCTTCATTTAAAGTTTGTTTATTCTCATGAAAAATCAAAAACAGAAACATGAAACTTTAAAAAAAAAAATTTGACGTTATTTGTCTTATCATATTAATTGTTTTAAATATATTTTGCTTCGAGCCAAACCCAATTTTTTTCCTATTTTTCAATCTTTTCTAAATTATAAATATTGTTTATGTTTTTATATTAATTTTTTTAATATATTGTATACTATTATATTAGTTTTTACAATGTGAGTTATTATAATGGTATTAAAAACCCTAAACTCTAAACTCATTTAGGTGTTATTATTATGTTAAACCCTAGACCCTACACCCAAAACCATAAACCCCAAAGCACTTAAGTGGATTTAGAGTTTAGAGTTTAACATAATAATAACACTTAACGGCATGTTAAAATTAAATAATTCATAATTATTGTAAACATTTACATATATCATTAATATATCAATCTAAATATAATATGAATTATATAAAATTAAAAATTAAACAATTAAGATTATTCTTTTCTTTTAATTTTTTAATTTTAATTTTAAACCCTTACCTTAATTTCATGTTTACATATATTTCAAAACATATTATGTTTTGAATTATTTAATTTTAACTCAAAATTAATTATGTTTATTATTAAACATAATATGAATTATTTATAATTAAAAATTAATATTAGGGTTTAAAAATATGAATTATATATAATTAAAATTAAAAATTAATATTAGGGTTTAAAAATATGAATTATATATAATTAAAATTAAAAATTAATATTAGGGTTTAAAAATAAAATTAAAAACAAAGAATAATCTTAATTGTTTAATTTTAATTATATATCATTCATATTATGTTTAGATTGATAGCATATTAATAATATTTGTTAATGTTTA
The DNA here is from genome assembly GCA_028651295.1 of Catharanthus roseus. Taxonomy (NCBI): domain Eukaryota; kingdom Viridiplantae; phylum Streptophyta; class Magnoliopsida; order Gentianales; family Apocynaceae; genus Catharanthus; species Catharanthus roseus. The sequence continues at coordinate 19,267,499 of JAPQWS010000168.1, read as the reverse complement.
CAATAATTAAAAATTATTTAATTTTAACATGTCATTAAGTGTTATTATTATGTTAAACACTAAATTCAAGTGGATTTAGGGTTTAGGGTCTAGGGTTTAAGGTTTAAAGTTTAACAAAATAATAACATTTAAGGGGATTTAGGGTTTAACATAATAATAACACTTAAATGGGTTTAGGATTTAGGATTTTTTATACCATTATAATAACTCATATTATAAAAAACTAATATAATGGTATAAAATACATTAAAAAAACTAATATAAAAAATATAAACAATATTTATGATCTAAAAAAGACTGAAAAATAGGACAAAAACTAGGTTGGGAGCGAACCAGCATATATTTAAAATAATTAATATAACAACATAAACAACATTAATAATTTTTAAAAAAAAATATTTTCATGTTTTTGGTTAATTTTGCATGAAAACCAAAAAAGATGGGTGAAGAATTGAGTGGTATGAACAAAAAATAAAAAATAAAAAATTGGAAGCTTCCAAAAAAAATTACATGAAGAAAAAAAAATTGGATGAGAACAAAAATTTCACATGGAAGCTTTGAAAAAAAAAAAAAGCATGAAGAATTGAGTGGTGCGCTTAACTAGGCACGGGTATTAGTATATGCCCTAGACCAATTGACTCATATTTATGATTTATGAAGCATGTATTTTAAATTGTATTTTATGCTCTTGGTCATCAAGTATATGACTTGATAGTAAAACCCTTATAGCTAATAAAATACTATTCTTGTTTGTCCCTAGTTTTATTACATCTTGTATTATTAAACTAGTGTAAAGTTGATTGATGATCAAGTTTTACTGATCATGAATATAAGATATAAAATCAACTCATAAATACATATTGAGAATATTATATTGGATATGCCCCAAAGTGAAGAAGAAATATTGCATGGGTTTAAGTCATAAGTATTTCTTCTCAGTTTTATATTTGGTGTCCTTTGACCTAATGTTTCCAATGCTTCTTGCATGGGGAGAAAATATGTTTTGACATAGTCAGACATCACTTTTAATTAGGTGATTATTATGACTATTGGTTGGCTTATTTTCTTGTCATGGCTTGAATATTTGAGATAGTGAAAGGGATTTGTCCTTCTCTTTTTATAGAGAGATATCCATGGGCCCCTTGATAAGGAAAACTGGAAAATATGCATGGCCATGCTCAAATAAATATTAATAAGGTGTTATTAATATTATTTGTCGGAACAGTCTGCCTGGTGATCAAGTAAATGGTTAATTAAGTTTTATAAGGATGACTCGGTCCATGCCTTATACTTAATTAGGATATCGTGTGACAAAATGACTAAATATTAAATCTGATGCTAGGTTATTATTGCTTTTACTTAACTTGGGTAAGCATAATTTCTTTCTAGAGGCCGCTTATGTTTTGTGAATAAATGTCTAGGACATTTTTCATTACCAACATTAAGTGAACCTACAGGGTCACATGCATAGACGATCTTGTGAGTACAATGTCCACGTTCAATGAATCTAGATTATGTCCAGATTCGTTGAACATATACAAAAGGAGAATCAGATTACATGTTGTATTTTCTAGTAAGTTAATAAGTAACTAATTTTATTCATCGAATAAATGAAATTAATTACTTAATATTACTCATCCAACTGTTGGATGATTATAGGAATATACGGACGAGATTAAACTATCATTAGATAATAATTAGGGTTCTGATATTGACAGCTATGAAAGGATATGTTAACCTTTTCTCGGTAGCCATCTTCATCTGATTAAAAAACAAAACCCTAAACCCTAGAACGGCGATAAAAGTATCTAGCCTCCCTCTCTCCGAAATTTCGCGTATTACCAGATAGTCAGAATTAGTTATGAACAGTTTTTCAATACACAGAAGGGGCTAGCATCCCGATTGCTTGTAGAGGAGTTCTTTGCGTGGATACCAGTAGAGGGCGAAGCATAAACAACAGTGCCTCCACACTGAACAGTCAAAAAAAACATTGAGGTAATTTTTATCCAATCAGTTTTTTCTAGTATGTGCAGATAGTGTTGGTGGATTTCTGTAGCTTTATTTTATTTATTTTTGCCTACAGATTCTAACAGTGGATCAGAGCCTCGTACATGCTAGTTTTACTGATTTTATCTGTTACCGTTTTGATTATGTGTTGTTTTCAATCGGCCTTATAGTAAGGTTCTTGACTAGTGTAATAATCAGAGTAAATTGAATTACAGGATTCGCATATATCATATTCTGTTTTACTTGTTAATGCGATTAAATAAACAGAATGTTGCTACTGCCAAATTGTTTGGCGTACAGGGTGTAATATGTGAAATTCAATTATTAAACTAATGTGCAGAATCACATAATTTAATGTTTAACTGTTAAACAAAATTTCTAGTGGCATGATTTTTAGGGTTTATGGCAGTAACTCATTCAATGAGTTAGAAAGAAAAATCGTTTTTCTTTCAAGGGGCACTGCCCCTGAGACCCCCACAAGGGCGCTGCCCATTGACCCTGCCCGCTCACCGGCCAGCGGAACTGCCGTTTTCTTCCAAGGGCTTTGTCCCCGGAAACCCCCTCATTATTTTTGGCATGTTTCTTTCTATCCTTAGATGCATGGTGCATAGCATGACCCTTTACCTCTTATGATTGGTTGGTTTATTTTGTTAATGGGTTGTAATGTTTTTAAATACGGCCTGCGTGTCGTCGTTTTCATTGATGTAATATTATCAAGCTTTACTAGAATAGGTTTATTCTATTTCCTATTCCTATATATGTTTTTCTGTCCTATGTAACAAGATCAGAAGGCGAAGACATTGGAGGCAAGCTCATGGAGATGAAGACTAACCTAGATTGACCTTTGACTTCCATGAGGCTCGTGGAAGTCAATATAGGATTGGGGCCATGCTATGACACGTTTTATTCTATGTATATATTATGCATGTGATGTTTAGTTTATTTCCTTCTTTTTATTGGATATATATTTTATGAAATAATATATATAAAAGGAAGAAGGTTTTTGAAACCATGTAAAAATTATGTCGTAAAATGCCTCCCATGATCATAAGCACTTCTCCATACTTGGATCATCATTTTGTCTCACTGCAAAGCAAGAGATAAATAGTTACCTAAGTAGGGAAAGATGGAATATGGTGATTTCCATATGCTTGGAATGGTTTGGCTTAACTAGGCTATCAAATGGTTTTGAGCCTAGGGCATCATATGGGATTTTGCCGGTACATATAAATGTAAATCCCATTTATCCATTTTTCTCTAATTATGGGTGTTAAGCCAAAGCTTACTTATGATCATTATAAAATGGAATTTTTCTACCCATGATTTATATCAAGTGTTGAATATTTCAGGGAAAAATTAATGCTTCATTTATTTAATTATACTTTGCAAATTCTGTATAGATAATCGCCTCAAACAATTCAAACACCTCGTGCGATCCGTGCTTGAAAAGAATAAGCTTAGTGGGACTAACTTTCTTGATTGGGCACGAAATTTAAGGATTGTCCTTAAAAACGAAAAAAGGCTATATGTACTTGAGAATCCTATCCCTAATCAACCAGCTAACAACGTTCCTAGAGTCGAAAAAGATTCTTATAGTAAGCATAAGGATGATTCTAACGATGTGACATGTCTCATGTTGGCTACGATGGAATCTTAGTTGCAAAAGCAATTAAAAAAAGTTGAGGCTTATGAGATGATGAAACAGCTCAAGGAAATGTTCCAAGAGCAAGCATGTCAAGAGAGATATCTTACTACTAAGGCATTAAATAGCTGCAAAATGACCCCTGGCACTTCAGTTAGTGCTCATGTCCTTAAGATGAGGGGGTATTTTGATCAGCTTGAAAAACTTGGAGCACCTATAAGTCATGACTTGGCTACTGGAGCACCTATAAGTCATGACTTGGCTACTGTTATATGATCTTTGCCTCTTTGACTTCTGACTATGATCAGTTTATCATGAACTTCAATATGCATAATATGGAAAAGTCCATAAATGAATTGTACGGGATGCTCAAGCAGGCTGAACGAAACATTAGGAAGACTACTTCTAATGTTCTGATGATTCAGAAGTGGCAGTTCAAGAAGAACAAGGGAAAGGGAAAGGATATGGCCAAGAAGGGTAAAGGCAAGCAGAAGCCCAAGCCCAAGGTTAAACCACCAAAGGAAGGGACTTGCTTCCACTACAATAAACCTGGTCATTGGAATAGGAATTGCAAGCTCTACTTGGAAGAGAAGAATAAGCAAAAGGCCAGTGAGACTGCCGCTTCAGGTATTTTAATTATAGAAATTAATATGTCTACTCCTACTTCATGGGTATTAGATACCGGATGTGGAGCTCACATTTGTGTAAATGTACGGGGACTCAAAAGGAGTAGATCTTTGGCAAAAGGAGAGGTGGACCTGCGAGTTGCAAATGGAGCAAAAGTTGATGCTATAGCTGTAGGGACATTTTCTTTACTTTTGCCTACTGGGCTTATCATTGAACTTAAAGATTGTTATTAGGTTCCTGCTATGTGTAGGAACATCATTTCAGTTTCTTGTTTGGATATTGATGGTTCTGAGTTTAATACTAAGAATGGTAAAAGTTCTATTTATGAAAATGGTATTTTCTATGGGAATGTCTCTTTATGTAATGGACTTTACATTCTTAACCTACATGATTCCATTAGTAAGCCCATCTATAACATAAATACAAAGAAATTTAAATCTAATGATTTAAATCAAACTTACTTCTGGCATTGTCGTTTGGGCCACATAAATGAGAAACCCATATCCAAACTCCATCAAGATGGAATTTTATCTTCACTCAACCTTGAGTTATGAAAAATGCGATTCTTGTTTATTGGGCAAAATGACTAAAAGTCCATTTACAAGACAAAGTGAAAGGGCTACCGATTTATTGGAACTTATACATACCGATGTATGTGGACCAATGAACACATAGGCCAGAGGAGGTTTTCAGTACTTCATTATATTCACAGACGATTTCAATAGATATGGTTGTGTCTATCTAATGAAACATAAATCTGATTCCTTTCAAAAGTTTAAGGAATTTCAAAATGAAGTACAGAATCAACTTGGAAGGAGTATCAACTTACTTTGATTAGATTGAGGTGGTGAATACTTAGGCCAAGAGTTTGAGAAACATCTAAAAATTATGGGATAGTATCACAATTAACTCCACCAGGAACACCACAATTGAATGGTGCGTCTGAACGCAAAAATCGAACTCTATTAGATATGGTTCGATCTATGATGAGTCAAACAGATCTTCCAATTTCTTTTTGGGGTTATGCTCTAGAAACTGCTGCGTTCATATTAAATAGAGTTCCATCTAAAGCTGTTCAGAAGACAACATATGAGATATGGACTGGGAAACAACCTAGTTTAGAATTTCTCAAAATTTGGGGATGTGATGCTTATGTGAAGCGATGATTATTTGAAAAACTAGCAACCAAATCTGATAAGTGTCTATTCATGGGATATCCTAAGGAAACAAAAAGATACTATTTCTATCTTCCATCTGAAAACAAAGTATTTGTTGCTCGAAACGGAATTTTCCTTGAAAGGGAATTCATTTCCAAAAGAGTTAGTAGGAGTAGAATCCATCTTGAAGAAGCTCAAGGACAGCAGACCATTTCTGAACCGAGTATGGACACTCAATTGGACTCACGTATTCATACTGAGCCCGAACCTTTGACACAAGGCCCAAGAAGGCCTGGTAGAATTCCTCAGATACCACAGAGATATGAATTTCTTATGAATGAGGATCATAATGTTGATCTTATTGATCAAGGTGAACCTAATTCCTACCAAGATGCTATTCATAGTCCTGAATCTAGCAAATGGCTAGAGGCTATGAAATGAGAAATGCAATACATGCAAAAGTTTGGACTTTGATTGATCCACCTGAAGGTTGCAAGACCATAGGGTGTAAATGGGTTTTCAAAAAGAAAACTGATATGGATCAATGTGCACACTTACAAAGCACGGCTGGTAGCAAAAGGTTTTAGACAAACTCATGGTATAGACTATGATGAAAGCTTTTCTCCAGTTGTAATGCTTAAGTCAATCAGAATTCTACTTGCCATTGCAGCATATTATGATTATGAAATATGGCAAATGGATGCTAAACTGCTTTTCTTAATAGAAATCTACTGCAGGGTGTGTATATGACACAACCTAAAGGTTTTATTCATCCTTTGAATTCTAGTAAAGTGTGTAAACTTCAAAGATCCATTTATGACTTGAAGCAAGCATCTCGAAGTTGGAGTCTTCCTTTTGATGAAGCAATTAAAGAATTCAATTTCATCAAGAATGATGATGAACCTTGTGTGTACAAAAGGGTTACAGAAAATGTAGTAGTCTTCTTAGTGATCTATGTCGATGATATCTTGTTAATTGGGAATGACATCCCCACTTTGCAATGTGTAAAAACTTGGTTGGAGAAGTGTTTTTTAGTGAAAGATTTAGGCGAAGCAGCCTATATTCTAGGCATTAGGATCTATTGAGATAGATCTAAAAACCTAATTAGCCTAAGTCAGAGTGGATATATTGACAAGGTACTGAAAAGGTTCAGTATGCAAGATTCTAAGAGGGGATTCTTGTCGATGTCACATAGCATTAAACTCAGTAAGTCTCAAAGTCCTACCATAAAGGAGGGTACAAAATGCATGAGTAAGATTCCTTACGCTTCCGCAATTGGATCTATCATGTATGCCATGTTATGCACTCACCCAGATGTCTCATATGCATTAAGCATGACTAGAAAATTCCAGTCAAATCCTGGTGAACCACATTGGACTGTAGTAAAAAACATTCTCAAGTACTTAAGAAGGACTAAAGAGATGTTTTTGATCTATGGAGGTCAGGAAGGAGAGCTTCTTGTAAATGGTTACACGGATGCTAGCTTTCAGACTAATGTAGATGATTTTAGATCGCAATCTGGATTTGTTTTGTTTGAATGGAGGTGTTGTGAGCTGGAAGAGTTCAAAGCAAGATACCGTGGCCGATTCTACTACAGAGGCTGAGTATGTGGCTGCTTCTGATGCAGCCAAGGAGGCAGTTTGCATCAGAAAGTTCATCACTAAACTAGGTGTGATTCCTAGCATTATGAACCCAGTGGACCTATATTATGATAATACATGAGTTGTTGCACAAGCTAAGGAACCTAGATCTCATCAACGATCCAAACATATTCTCAGGCGTTTCCATTTAATTCGAGAAATTATTGAGCGTGGAGATGTTAAATTTTGCAAAGTAGACACCAATGACAATGTCGCAGATCCATTGACAAAGCCACTCCCACAACTTAAGCATGAGAGTCATACTAGGTCAATGGGTTTGAGAGTCATGTCAAATTGGTAGTTGGGCAAGTGGGAGATTGTTAGTATATGCCCTAGACGAATTGACTCACATTTATGATTTATGAAGCATGTATTTTGCATTGTATTTTATGCTCTTGGTCATCAAGTATGTGACTTGATAGTAAAACCCTTATATCTAATAAAATACTATTCTTGTTTGTCCCTAGTTTTATTACATCTTGTATTATTAAACTAGTGTGAAGTTGATTGATGATCAAGTTTTACTGATCATGAATATGAGATATAAAATCAATTCATAAATACATATTGAGAATATTGTGTTGGACATGACCCAAAGAGAAGAAGAAATATTGCATAGGTTTAAGTCATAAGTATTTCTTCTCAGTTTTGTATTTGGTGTCCTTTGACCTAATGTTTCCAATGCTTCTTGCATGGGGAGAAAATATGTTTTGACATAGTCAGACATCACTTTTAATTAGGTGATTATTATGAGTAGTGGTTGGCTTATTTTCTTCTCAAGGCTTGAATATTGGAGATAGTGAAAGGGATCTGTCCTTCTCTTTTTAGAGAGAGATATCCATAGGCCCCTTGATAAGGAAGACTGGAAAATATGCATGTCCATGCTCAAATAAGTATTAATAAGGTGTTATTAATATTATTTGTCGGAACAGTCTGCCTGGTGATCAAGTAAATGGTTAATTAAGTTTTATAAGGATGACTCGGTCCATGCCTTATACTTAATTAGGATATCGTGTGACAAAAGGACTTAAATCTGATGCTAGGTTATTATTGTTTTTACTTAACTCTGGTAAGCATAATGTCTTGCTAGAGGCCGCTTATGTTTTGTGAATAAATGTCTAGGACATTTTTCATTCAATGCCAACGTTAAGTGAACCTACAGGGTCAGACGCATAGACGGTCTTGTGAGCACAATGTCCACGTTCAATGAATCTAGATTGTGTCCAAATTTGTTGAACATATACAAAAGGGTAATCAGATTCCATGTTGTATTTTCTGGTAATTTAATAAGTAACTAATTTTATTTATCGGATAAATGAAGTTAATTACTTAATATTACTCATCCAACTGTTGGATGATTATAGGAATTGACGGGCGAGATTAAACTGTCATTAGATGACAATTAGAGTTCTGATATTGACAGCTATAAAATGTTATGTTAACCTTTTCTCGGTAGCCATCTTTATCTGATTAAAAAACAAAACCCTAAACCCTAGAACGGCGATAATAGTATCTAGCCTCCCTCTCTCCGAAATTCTGCGTATTACCAGAGAGTCAGGATTAATTCTGAACAGTTTTTCAAAACACAGAAGGGGCTAGCATCCCAATCGCTTGCAGAGGAGTTCGTTGCGTGGATACCAGTAGAGGGCGAAGCATAAACAACAGCGCCTCCACACTGAACAGTAAAAAAAACATTGAGGTAATTTCTATCTAATTGGTTTTTTCTAGTATGTGCAGATCCTGTTGGTGGATTTTCGTAGTTTTATTTTATTTGTTTTTGCCTACGGATTCTAAAACTGGGTTGCGCCTCCCTGTGCTTGGTTGGGCGCAAGTCTTGGAATGGCTGCCCCTGGCTGGCACAGGTAAGGCATTCTTGTGCAAGGCCCGACTTTTTTTGAGACAATTTAAGTTTTTTCATATTTTGGTGCGATGTTTACTTCAAAATCGATATTCTCTTTCACAAAATCATCAAAATTGTCCATATTTATCTTCAAAATCTTCAATAACTCAAGTTAATTTTTAGAGAGAAGTGAGAGAGAAGGAGTTTAGAGAGAGAAGTGTTTGGTGGGAAAAATTATTCTGAATTTTGCCTCGCGTCTTTTATTTTCCCACACGTCCTTTATTAACCCCCTATTAGTTATATCTTGCACTCCCCGTGCACCTTTTACTGTGCACTCTAACCCAAAACCACATGGTTCCAATTAAATATGGAATACGGTGAAAAATCCATCCAAGTCACACGTTTACTCACATATGTGTACGTTAGGGTTCCATGAAAATTGTATTGATGTTCCATGAGTTTTGTGTTAGGGATTCCATGGAAATAATAATGATGTTCCATGTGTTATGAGTTAATGCTTCCTGAAAATATAATGCATCTTCCATCAGTTCTATGTGAGGTTTTGATAGATTAAACCAGCAATCACGGCTGCAACTTTTAAGATTGAACCAGCATATATTCAAATGGTTCTAAACAATCCTTTATTTTGGAAGCTACACGATGATCCGCTGTCTCACATTGAGTATTTTTTAGCAATTAATGATACTTTTCAAACCAATGGAGTTTGTGAAGATGCAAAAAGGCTAAAGCTTTTCCCTTTCTCTTTAAGGGATAAAGCTCGAGCATGGCTAAATTCTTTCTTTTCTAATTCTATTGATTCTTGGGCTGAATGGCAAGAAGTCTTTTTAATTAAATTCTTTCCACCTATTAAGACTATTCAAATGTTATCTAAAATTTACAATTTTGTGCAGGAACCCATAGAGTCATTACATGATACATGGAAACATTTTAAGGAATACCTTAGAATTCGTCCACATCACAAGATGCGGCTAGGAATGCAAGCATAAACATTATATAATGGATGTAGTTTAGAGGTTAGATCAGCACTAGATTCTGTGAGTGGGGAGCTTTTATGTCCAATTTGGAGGAAGATGCTTAGAACCTATAGAAAAAATGGCATTTAATAGTTCTCAATGGTATAGTCCAAGGGATCTTCTTACAAAGAAAGTAGTAAGTGTGATGGAGGCAAATTGGAATGGAAGATATGTGATGGCACAATTTGAAGCTCTTCATGGGAGACTTGGTACATTACAAGTAGCTGTCATTAATAACCAATGAGAGCTCTGCTATGGAAACCACCCTACAAGTTAATGTGGGTAAGGTAATATGGTAAATTCTAATTTTGATACTAAAAACGTTAACATTGTTGGACAAAATAACATAATGAATGACCTGTATGCTCCTACCTATAATCCTGGGTGGTGAAATCATCCTAACTTTGGATGGAGATAAAACAATCTGATCAAGATGCAACCTCCACCACCACCTCCATAAGAGATAAAGACCAATTTTGATGAAGTAATGCTTCATGGAAAAAGTCTCCACTTCTTTGGCAACTTTAAAAAGAACTCTTCAAGTCCATAGAGGTGGATAAGCAAAATATGAAGGATGATGTAAGGAATCTTGAGGTACAAGGGGGCAGTTATCAACTACTATTTTCAATAGATCTCCTGGATCTCTACGAAGTGATACGAAGCGAAAGCCACAGCAAATAAAAGCCATTACATCCATTCATGTGGAGAAAAAATAAAAAGAAGAAGAAACCACTCTTATGGGGCCCCAAACTTCAAAGAATCCTATAGAGGGAAGAGGTAAGAACGGTAAGATGGAATGTAATAGTGATAATATTGATATTAATTCCCTTCCTTTTCCTAATATGGCTAAACGCCAAATTACGGATTCATACTTTAAGAAGTTTCTTGAAGTATTCAAGAAACTAGAATTTAACATTCCTCTTGTAGATGTTTTAGCACAGATGCCATCATACGAGAAGTATGAAGAATATATCAGGGAACAAAAAAAAAAAGCTGAACAAATTCCAACAATTGTGCTTAAACGAAGAATGTTCGGCGATCACCGAAGCTCAATGACCCAAGGAGTTTTCAAATTCCTTGTTTTATTGGTGATTTTTTGTTTAATAATGTGCTATGTGATTTGGAGTCTAGTATTAATTTGATGCCTTTCTCTATTTATCAACAACTTAGATTAAAGGAAATTAAGAACGCTACTATGTCTTTACAAATAGCTAACAAATCTAAAAAAATATCCTAGGGGCATAGTTGAGGATGTTCTTGTTAAAGTTGATAAACTCTCTTTCCCTGTGGATTTCGTTGTTCTTTACATGGAAGATGATTCTGATCTATCTTTAATTTTAGGCAGACCATTTCTGAATACTAGTCGAATTTTAATTGATGTAAAAAAGGGTCAACTAAGATTAAGGATTAGGGATGAATTAGTGATTTTAAATATGTTTGAATCATCAAATAATTCCTCCAATAGAGAATCTTTATGTGTTTTAAATTTCATAAATACTTCTACAAGTGATTCGTCTTCTAGAGTTATTACAGGAAATAAAATCTTAAAAATAAATAAACTTTTAAAGAAAGAAGCAACACTTGCAATAGAAAGTATAGAAAAGAATGTGAAGAAAAATAATTTTGCACGTAAGGCCTAATGTTAAAGGAGAATCTAAAAGGGAGAAAGCCATGAATGGAGAAGTTTATCTTCCCAAACATCTTCCTTGATCGTTGCACTTAAAAAGCAAGTCAAGCTCGAGACTATAAATGAGAACTAATTTTTTTAAAATGTTTTTTTAGTCTTTTTCTTGTCAGAGGTTTAAATTTTTTCTTAGTAATCTAAGTTTCTCTTAGTTTTCTTTTTCTTAATTCTCCTAGTCCCCAAAAAAATTAGATTTTAAAAATTCCAGAAATATTTTAGTATTTTTTTTTTTTTTGGGGGATCTTATCAAGCCTTAAAGAGCCTTTCTGATAATGCCCTAAGCCAACAAACTGCTTGGCCACATCATTGTATTCGGCTAATTTCTCTTACCCCTTGTGTTCTTCTTGTTTTTCAACATTGAGGACGATGTTGAGTTTATGTGAGGGGGCAAGCTTTCATTTTTTGGGGTATTTTGGAAAATTTTCAATTGAAAGATGATTTATTTTGAGTATTTTTCAGGAATTTCTTGAATAAATTGAGATAGAGCGTTTGACTACTAAATCCTGAACTTGGTTGACACTACTTTTGTTCTATATCTTTTATAACTTTTATACGACTTTTGGTTGAGCACAATTGGCCATGCTAGTGTTTAACAAATCCTGCATATTGTTTTCGAGTTGCATAAAGTTGATGGGTTCTTTTATGACATTCTAGAACTTATTTGATTATCTCTTGAGGCGAAATAGAAATATTTTCCCTTACTTGACTTAGAGACGATGGTCATAGGCCTTCTTCGGCTCGTTTGTGCCTCTCAAGCTTATCCAAATTTCAAAATTTTACCTCCGTACCCTTTTGAGCCTTATATAATTTTCTTTCTTAAGTTATTTAAATATTGACCCTTAATTTCGTAGAGAACTTGATTTAATTCTAAATTTTATCGCTCCTTGAGATACATTTTTTTGATTTGAGAAGAGTTTGATGAATGTTGTGAAAATATGTATAAAAAGGAACACCATGACTAATTTGTTGAAAAGGAAAAGAAAAAGAAAAGAAAGGAAAAATACAGTGCAAAAAATCTTATAAGTCATGGTGAAAAAGGTAAAATAAATGCCAAGAAAAGAAAAGAAAAAATTGCATATTTGAAAAGAAAAAGACAAATGAGGAAAAGAAGTTTTGTAGTTGAAAGGATATTGTTATAAAGTGGTTTGGTTGATAAAGGTTTTTTGGAAAAATAGTTGGCGCAAAAGTAAAGTTAGAAAGTTTATTATAGTCTAATCAGTTTTTGCAAGCTCTCTCTTTATTTGATTTTGAATACCTTATCATTTATTTGTTAACCAATATCCTAACCTTACATTACAAGCTTAAAACTCCTACTTGATCTAAGTTGAGTTTGGGAAATCTCGATTACTGGAGAGATGGTGTGAAGAGTAAGCCTATGGAATTGTCGTTTTTTTTAAAACTTAATCTTCTTTGTTGTGATTTGAAAATTTTTTTAGTATTTATTTTACACTTTCTAATGGCCATAATAACCCTTTACACAAAGTCTTGCTTTAGTTATGGAGGAAAATTTAATACTTGTTTTCTTAAATCAAATTTGAAGAAAAGTGATTTAATATTCTATTTTGATGTATTTGAGATTTTGATGAAGGATGCTTAATTTGGATTTTTCTCTAGTTTTCTAAGTTTCTTTGCTTGAGGACAAGCAAAAATCTAAGTGTGGGGGAGTTGATAGATTGCTAATTTTACTAGTTTTTTGGCTTCTTTTGATGTTTATTTTAATTAAATTCTAGTAAAAAATTGAGCTTAATTAGAACAAATAACCTCATTTACAATTTATTTAAATTATGGGGGCTCAATTGAAGAAAATGATAAGTTGGAGGTCTAAAATACAAAAAAAAAAAAATCAAATAAACGCATCTGGCGCAGGAAGCGAGTCCATCAGGTGCAGATCTTCAACATCACAAATCCGACGCCAGGGCCCTTCAACATCTGGCGCTGGTTTTAATTAGTTTTGCTTCCAGAATGTTTCCGAGAAAGAAAATCGGGCCCCAGTTGGTTCTAAATTGAACCGATGTCGGTTCCATCGTGATTCATCAATTTCCTATTTCTTTTATTTTTTATATATTTATTTTCTTTGTAAAAATTGTTTGTTTTAGTAATTTTGGAATTATAGTTTTAAATAACTTCCTTTTCTTTTTTTAGTATTTTTAGAGTTCTAACTTTTAGTAATTTCCTTATCCTTTTTTTGTTTTGATTTGTACCCTCTATAAATAGAGGAGTTTAGGCTTTAGTTTAAATATCTCTCTTATTAATTGAAGACTCGGAGAAAGATTCGAGAGCAGTTTTCCAGGCTTTTTCTAAACCTTCTTTTTATTTATTTATTTATTATGAGTAGCTAAATCTTTCGTGACTAAGGTCTTCTCTTAAGGTCGAAACTTTTTAAATATGGTTGTTTTTATTTGAAAATTCTATCTTTTATCTTGTTCCTGGTTAATTGTTAGTACTTGTTCTTAATGCTTGCGATTTTTTTATTAACTATTGCATGTTCATAGATTGTATCTGGTGGGCGAGAGGTACTAGGTTTAATTGGATCAAGGCAATAACATATGGTAAAATTGATAAGAGATAGATTCTGTTTCTTTGTGCGATTTCTAATAAGTAGGAAAGGAAAGTTAGTGAAGGTCCACAGAGGTGAATGCGGTCTTGTTTCTTAAAATCGCATAGAGATACGATTGGTTTATTAGAAAGGCTAGGAGCTTTTCAGCCAAGAAATTGAGTCTAACTTATTCTCGAGAATTCCACCATTAACCAGATCAAGAATTAATCGAGAATAAACCAACCATAGGAATAAAAGGAGTAGACTGGATTAAGGGTGCCTTAGTCCGTGTTTTATCATAAACTTTTCTTAAATACGTTTTCTTTTATTTTAATTTTCATTATTAATTTTGATTAGTTTTTAATTATTAGATACAAAAAAAATCAACTTTATTTTTTGTTTAAGTCTGGTAAGAAGTATACGAGTTCACTAATTAGATATCAATCCTTGTGGGACAATCGTATTCATCATTATATTACTTGCTAGATATTTGTATACTTGAAAATTTCACAAACAAGTTTCATGTTGTGTTAGGGTTACTTTGTGATGATGATTACATAGGTAATATGCTAAGGTTACTTTGTTATGATTAGGCTCCATGGGTAATATGTTAAAGTTCCACAAAAATAGTATTAGATATTCCATGGGTTTTGTGTCAGGGTTCCATGGGAATATACTACATGTTTTGTATGTCTTGTGTTAGAGTTATTATTGATGTTCCATAATATGTTAATGTTCCATGGAAACAAAATTCATGTTCTATAGGTTCATATGTCTTTTCCATGTATTCGATGATTATAAAGACAGTATAGCCTTATCACCAACATATACGGGAAAACAAAAAATATTCTCATAGATAGTTACTCATGTAATCATGGAACTACTGTTATAGAAACAGGGAACACAAGCCATTGAAATATGGAACTCCTATTACATATAACTTTAACAACCAGAAAAAAAACATCAAATATACAAGAAAAATGATTCTTCCTCATCATCTCCTCCAATAACAATTTTTCTATATTCCTCCACAGATTTACCTTACATAATACACTAAAGAAGATAAACAAAATCAATAATATGTAAAAACATAGAAATAACTAATAGTTGTTGTCGTCGATCAAATAATATAAAAACAGATATGCTACTGCCGTTAGAACCTGCTATCATTGTTAGAACGCTGCTCTAACTATTGGAATGTTGTTGTTTTTGTAAAAATCATTCTTTTAGGAAAAACAGAGATAGCAACGAAGAAGAGGAGGACCAAAGAAAAGGAAAAATAATACGGACAAGCGATGATAATAGGATAGGAGAAAAGGAAATGGTGCATATGATTGAGTCCTAATCATCCTACCACTTAAATAGAACATGTTTACCACAAAAGGGTGCACCTTGCTGGTTGCAAGATATAATTTAAGTGAGACATATATGATTTTTACAAGTATATTGTACATTTTAAAATTGAATACTTCATGCTAATATTTAGATGAGTTATATCATAAAATTGCATAGTTTATAATAATAGTTAGATGAGTTATGTCATGAATTTATTCGTTATATATTTTTTAAGTGAATCGAAGCTAGTAGCATAAATCACCATATAAAGGTCTAATATTTTCTCCTATATAAAATTAAACCATTGTTATAAAGGTTATGGGCGAATTCAAGGTTCTAAGCCCTCTCTATTGGTTGAGTTCTTGTTGGTTTCTAATTTAGTTAATTTTATTCATTAGTTTTAATCAATTTAGGATAATTTTAGATAACAAAATTTGATTATTTTAATTAAATTAATTTAGAAAGATAATAATTTAGGTGTTTAAGTCTTTCTATGTAGTTCGACTCCCTTTTACTAGCCGCATTATATTAATCTTGTGCACTGACAAGTATTTGGTTTAAAACTTAATTAAAAAGATCTCTACCAATAAGATAGGCTGAGAAAAATAAAAAAAATTAAAGTTGTGCATTTAAAAAATTAAAATAAATTTCATGAATAATAGAGAATAATTTTCTTTGCTTAACTCGACCCAAGCAATGCCCAAAAACTCCTATTTCTTTCTTGGTTGGACCAACTCAACCGGCAATTTTCGACCAGCCTTTCTGATCTTCTACATATTTATCTATCATTTTTATTTATTTTTCTTTATTTAATTATTTCTCATGAATACATTTTTCAATATTCTTATTTCCTAATTCCTATGGTTCGACATTCTTTACTAGTCATATTATATTAATCTCGTGCACTTGAAGTATTGGGTTTAAAATTTAATTAGAAAATCTCTACCAATAAGATAGGTTTAAAAAATAAAAATTATTAAAGTTGTGCATTTAGAAAAATTAAAATAAATTTCATAAATATTAGAGAATAATTTTTCTTTTACATATTTGTCTATTATTTTTATTTATTTAATTATTTCTTCTGAATAGAGTGAGCTTAGAGTTATATTTTTTTCTTAGAATTCGTAATAGAGCTAATTTGTTTGTGGGAGAAGATATGTTCCTGAAGAGAAAAAAGAGAAGAATTCTCAAAAGAAACTCCAATCCAAGTTCACGTGATCAACTATTTAGCTAATTAAAATTTTTATTTATCAACTTGTTATTATGTACACTTTTTTTTTCTAATAACACATAGAAAACTCTAACATCGTAAAAAGAAATTATTTATTAAAATTTTAATTTTAAAAGAGGTAAAAAACTCCAGTGTTCTTTAAACTTTTTCAAATTTTGATTTTGGACTTTCAATTTCAAAATGGCAAGTATTGGATCCGAACTTCAATAACATATCAAAATTGAACCTTCTGTCTAGTTTGACCATTAATTCATTAACGGTCAAATAATTCAAAGGGTATAATTGAAATTTTACTTACAAAAATTTTTCTTTTAATTCTTTAGAATCTAACAAAATTCAATTAGGTCCCTATTTTCAGTTATTAACTTTTTCAAGGATCCAATATTAATATATGAAAATTCTATTTATATTTTTATCTTCTCCGCCGACCTCCTCCACACATCCCACACACTACCACCACCACTGTCAGACAGCCATCGCCTCCGTCAACGACCTCCTCCACACATCCCACACACTACCACCACCACTGTCGGACAGCCATCACCGCCGTCGACAACTACTGCAGGATGCCGTTGGACAACTGACATCGGACAGTGCTACTGCCTTCTTCCTCCTTTTACTTCTGCTTCTTCTTCTTCTTCCTCCTCCTCCTTCTCCTTCTTTTTCTTCTTCTTCTCCCTTCTCCTCCTTCTGCTTCTTCTTCTTCCTCCTCCTCCTCCTTCTCCTTCTTCTTCTTCTTCTTCTTCTTCTTCTTCTTCTTCTTCTTCTTTCTTTCCTTCTTCTTTCTTTTCCTCCTTTTTTCCTTCCTCTTTCTTATCCTATCATTTTCAGCAGTAAGTTAAACTAAACACAATTAATTTCAAAAAAAAAAACTTACTGGAGGATCTCATTGACGTGAAAAATTAGGGGAAAAAAAATAGAAGAGAAATTAGATGAACTGACTTCACCCATGTCTAGAAACTTGTTCGCTAAAGATCGATCGATATACATCTCTCTCTTTCTCAAACAATTTGGTCGGAAGAAATAGTGTACCCAACATCAACACTGGGAGCACAACAACATATAAGTAGTAGGGTGGGTTTGGGGAGTACTCTGTGTGTGTGATGTGCAGTGATCTCTGCAATCTAAGTCTAAGAAGGAGGAAGAAAAAGAAGAAGAAGAAGACGGCGGCAGTGCTGTCCGGCATCAGCATCGACTGTCCAGCAGCGGCTATCGGCCGGGGCGGTGGCTGTCCGGCAATGGTGGTGGTGGTAGTGTGTGGGATATGTGGAGGAGGTTGGAGGAAAAGATAAAAATATGATAGAATTTTAATAAATTAATATTAGGTCCTTGAAAGAGTTATAATTGAAAATAGAGACTCAATTGAATTTTATTAGATTCTAAATGATTAAAAGAAAATTTTTTGTAAGTGAAATCCCAATTATACCCTTTGACTTATTTAACTATTAATTCATTAACGGTCAAAATGGACAGAAAGTCTGATTTTGATACATTATTGAAGTTTAGAATCCAATATTTGTCATTTTGAAATTAAGGGTCCGAAACCAAAATGTAGAAAAGTTCAAGAGGCGCTGGAACTATTTACCCTTTTAAAAGTCATATTTTAGTGTATATATACAATAAGGGTCAATAAAGACAATTCGGAAATCTATAATGATAACTCGAAAAATTTCATTTTTTTCCTCCCTCTTTCTCTCTCTAAAGAATTCCATGCATTACCAGTACACCAATATCAAACTTCATGTTAATCGATGCATGAAATTTTATACTTATTTATATATTAAAAAAAAAACCTTGAACCGATTTTCTCTTAGATAGGCAAAAATCTTCACCCATCTGGGTGAAAATCACTTTAAGTGATGAAAAAAAATTTCTTAGAACTTTTATTAACTTAAAATCGATATTTTCTTGCAAGTTTTAAGTTTGAGAGAAGTTAGAGAGAAATTCTTTAGAGAGAGAAAGAGGGAGGGAAAATTTGAAATTTTTTCGAGTTATCCTTAAAGATTTTTTGAGTTGTCTTTGTTGAGCCCTTATTGTATGGGTATTAAAGCTGTAGTTAGTTATGGTAGTTTTCTGGCATTTGTTGAATAAATTGGTGTTGAGTTCCGAGAACTCACCTAAAGCTGAAAACTCTGCAATTTGATCTCTCTCTCGCTCTCTCTCTGTAAAACCCTAGTTCATTTCTCACCGAAGCATGGCTGAAATTACTCGTTGTCTACCAATTTGCTACATTATGGATCATAATGATGATTCTGGCAGAACCAATTTACTCGATTTCTTTCCAGGAACCATCATTCACCAAGGTGAAGCTCCAGGTTCTAATCAGCATATCGGTCATATTTCCATTCAAAGAATATAAAGGACAGAACTAGGGAACTAAAAGCTTATCAACAGGTAAAGTTTCCGGTTTTCTTGATTATGGAGACACCATGACGTAAATCATTCGCCTTTTTTGTTTCTCGGGTTCTGGTTTATGTGAAATCGCAATATTGGTTGATGATGTACTTTGTGGGTCGGATCGGAAAACCGTTCAATCACTCAATCTCTTGAAGTGGAGAAATACAGTATTCATTGTTTTTTTTTTCTTTTTGGGTTACTTTAATGGCGCTAAATACCTTCAGAGAAGAGTATGGAATTTTCTTCTGGAATAGGGATTTAATATGGGGAAATTACTGGATTTTGCCATCAATGGCCGCCACATAGGCATTTTCTAAGGATTGGGTTGTTAGTTAATATTGAGACTTCTTTTCTTGATGAATTTTTCCTTCAAGTTGGAGGAATATCAGAATTTGTTGGACAAATACATGGCGTGCGTCCTTTTTATGTTACTTAAATGATATTCTTGACTTTTGAAAGAGAACTGAAGAATTTGCTCTAAACACTTCACTCTTCTCATTCTTTACATTTCTTTGTTTAGTACAAAATTCAATTTCTGCGGTATTAATGTTCTGATCCATTTGCAGGTGGACAAACTTAATGGAGGGAAGACCTGCCGCAATGCATCTATAATGAAGGTCATCTGGCAACAGCCAAGATATGTCAAATTTGAATTGGACATGAGGCTCACAAGGTCATCTCCGCTTAAATTCCCCTTTCCTTTTTGTAGAATTTCCACATTCTATCGGCTTAACATTTATAAATTTTCATTCTGACTGATTATCACACGGTTCAAGGAGCTGGGAATAAACACCAAATTGTTCTTTAATAGAAAGACAGAAACAGACAAGATATTCAACATCCTCCCAACAAGCTTAATCAGGTTTTTTTTAAAGTCATTTTCAAATGTTGTTATAGCAATCTTATGCTCCTTTGCCAACCTTTGTAATATAAGAACTAAAATTTTCATTCCTGTGATTCCCCCCCTTTTATTAAAACCATTATTTGGTTACTTTTCGTTGAACAGTGGCAAAGAGGCCGCAGCCTCCTTACGCCTACCGGTGCAATTGACTCGAAAGACATCAGTTGATAATTACAGGAACAAAGTGCAAGTATACTTCTTCACTATTGTTAGTTACGGGGTGAGCTAATATTTTTGTGGTGCAATAAAGATCTGATTATGAATACATATATCTGAACTTTTATGTTGGCAGTGTGCTATTTTTTATTTTAATTTCATTTGAGAAAATGGAATAACAATTGACGTTGTAATAGTTGATGGTGTTCTCCATGAAGCTGATCGGATTAATGTTCCCTGCTTGTAGGCATGTTCTGATTCACCAAGCCACTTCTTAAGTTTTAAGTATTGCGTGTTACTTTAGATTTTCTATTGTAGGGGCCTATTGTTACTAGAATTGAAGCTTTATTGACATCCCATTCCGTGAAGGAACGAGATGGTGTTTTCCATTTGCTACCAGTAACCTCAAGACTCAAGGGCCTTTCCTTTGCCAACACAACATGCTTCTTGATTTAATTGCTAATTGTTCTTAACTAAGCTTTGTACAGTGGCAAAATAATTTGAAATGGAGTGTACTTGATGTTTTTATTTAGCTACAAAACAGTAGACATAATGTGGGGATGAATAACTTAGTCCACTTCAAGTTGAATGTGTGGACATTCATGCATTAGCATGTGTGCTGTTATATCTTGTCTTTCCTATAAATTCTTTGATACTTTTTCACACTTATCATACTAAAATAAGATACCTAACAATTCCCAAAGCATTAAGACAGAGTTTTACCACTAAAGTGTGGGCTGGTAGGTCTCTTTGCTACCATACCACCCTGCTGAGATTGTAAGAACTCCAAATGGCAATCCAAAATGTTTGTACACAAATATTATTAGGGAATTTGTAAAGATTCATTGTACTAATTGCTTCATTTTCCTAAGCAATCATTTATACAATGAGAAACTAGAAGTATCCCATAGAAAATTGTATAAAAATGAAAGCATGTCTTCGGAATTGCATGGCAAACTTTTTTAGTAACATTGTATATGGATGGAATAAAGTTAGGCATGGGAGGAAATATGATACAACAGGGAACTACAATCCCTGGGGGCGTTTGAATACCTAATAGAAGTTTTAGCGACATCATTTCCTTTTAATTAAGTATTACAAAACTTGTGCCGACACATTCTAACTAACAATAATTTGGTGTTTGTTTGACATACGGAAAGAGTTTGCATCATGAGAAAATGAAGGCTGTCCATGGGGTCCAGACCACTACAAAGGTAACCTGATCTTTTTTTTTTTGGAATGCCAGGATGCCCCTCTCTACTCTCATTTATGGTCTTTTGCATTAGGATTCTCAAACAAACATTTTCACGTAGGATATCTCTGTTCTAGAATATATCTTGTCTAAACCTCCCCTGTACACATTAGTGATTTCATGTCTATTCTTTATCAGGGTCTTAAACATGCTATTGATGGCACTTCTCTTTACATTGTTGGGCCAGATGATGAGTTAGTAGCAATAATGAAAGTAGCCATGGAAGACATTAGGTTTGTCACCAACATGATCAATTAGAGTGCTGTAATTCGTGTTCAAGAACCTAGCCTTGGATCACTAAAATGGCTACTGATGTTCTTAAAGACCTCAGCAGTAAGCATACCTGTCACTGGTATAGGCTTTGATGCTGTACACATGGAAGATGTCCTTGAAGCGAGTTTAGTGCTGGAGAAGAAGACGGAGTATGCTACAATATCTGTTTTTGATGTAGGGGTAAGTCCTGAGACTGAGGTGCTTGCTAATGAAATTGATCATCAACATGATCAATTAGAGTGCTGGAATTCGTGTTCAAGAACCTAGCCTTGGATCACTAAAATGGCTACTGATGTTCTTAAAGACCTCAGCAGTAAGCATACCTGTCACTGGTATAGGCTTTGATGCTGTACACATGGAAGATGTCCTTGAAGCGAGTTTAGTGCTGGAGAAGAAGACGGAGTATGCTACAATTTCTGTTTTTGATGTTGGGGTAAGTCCTGAGACTGAGGTGCTTGCTAATGAAATTGAAGTGAAGTTATTTTATGCAGATGTTATTGATGACTTATTCGATCAATTTAATGCCTTTGTTGATTATGTCAAGAAGGACGAGAAGGAGGCTTCAGAAAATGCAGTGGCACCCAGTGTTCACAATACCATTCAAAGCTGTGACTCTAATAAGATATATCAATACTAATTTGGCAATTCCGGAAGCCACTACAGAGGTATTTGTGTTGTACATCTGGTTAGTTTGAAAATTTGTCAGATGAAGAGACAATATCTTTCTCTCTTTTGTTTTTTAGTTACACCATTGACAAGTACTTATCATCTCCTTTCTCTTATACATATCATGAAATTAGGATTCTACTGCTTCAGTTTGTGATGATATTTGGATATGCATTTTGTTGTTATTTGATAATCCACGGGACATAATCAGAACTGCAGCTGTTTCGAAATATTTTCATGTTAGGTATGTCCTAAAGTAATGAATCATTTTTGTTCTTCTTGCTTTATATAGGTATTTTATTCTTGTTTCTCTTGTCTCAGTTGTGAACAATAATCTGTGCAAGAAACTTTGTTTTAAACTCTTTCCCAAGCTTGGAGAACTTTATCATATAAAAAAGTGGAATATTTCCTGTGAACATCAGTTATTCAGCTATTTCTTTGAGTGTATGCTCACAACTGCTCCCATAGATTGTATCTTGGAAGGCTTTTGTGCTTCTAGCATGAGTATTTTTCCAGAGAGAAGTATTTGGGAGACTTTGGGACCAAAACTTCCACTTCCGAAAGCTAGATATTGGTTAAGTGCATGACAGAAGGATCCTAAGGCATCCATAACTCTCATATATCAGTTTTCCGCGAGATGCTGCATCCTTGAGGAACTTCTAGTTGAACCATATTGGGGTAATGTTTTTGAAACCGTCTGCGGACTTGTAGTACTTGAATTTATTTACTTTTGTGTTTACTGTTATTATTAATTTTTGTTGTTCTTCTTGTTGTTGTGGAGCAGAGAGCACAGCAGCTAGTGATTGTTCGTTGACGAAGTCAATCATCTTGAGAATGGGGTATGAGAGGGTTCCACATTCTGATGTATGTTTACCATCAAGAAAAAACTTGCATGATGAATTTGAATGGACAAACACATCTGAAGCTTTTATAGTTACTGGAGTAAGTACTTTCCCTTTTAATGTTAAAGACATTCTCTCTAATAATAGCATATCGCCTTTTTGAATAAGTTGAATAAGTATGTTTTTACTAAAGTTCTACTGAAAGTAGTTTACAAATTGATGAAACACATGCAATCTGGATGACAAAGGTAGACTTGTCTGGAAGAGAAGCTTTAATTGAGGATAATTAAAGGCCTGTTAAACTTGCTGATGATCTGTAGACTTGAGTATAACTATGGAGACAATATTGGGAAGGTTCTATGTACTTTGAAGCTTATATTCTTGTTTCATTTTAAACAAATCATTGTAATTAGGCATTCTGGTAAAATAAATAGTAGACTCTATCATTCAAGTTTTATGGACTATACTTCTCAAAAAGCACAAATAGTAAGATAAGGCATTTAACTGAGGCAGAGATCATAGAGTGCTTGAGGTCATCTAATGAGGTTGAGTTGCCAGGCGTAAATGGTTTTAACCTAGATTTTCTTCCTTACTGGGAGGATGTGGAGAATATGATGATAGAATTTCTTGAACCAGGCAGTGGCGTGATTCTTAATTGCAGCGTCTTTTGTATTGATTCTTTAATATGGAAGAACTTGCAATATAAAATTGTTTAGAACAGCCTAATGTGGTGTAAAACACAGCAATAAAAAGAAATAAATGAATTGTCCAAAAGGACAGTATCGCAAGATTTATAATTGCTCTCGTCTTTTTATCTTTTATCATTATATCAGGTTTGACTTATTGGGTTACTCAATCTTTGCCAAAATGTTTCTTTTGGAATGAAGGGGAACCAGATAAGAACTAAGCTTCCAAGACCAGTTCTGTGTATCGGAGGTTTTATTGAAATTGAATTATCGGGTCTAGTTCAGAAGAAACTAGACGATCTCTTCTACTGCCACTGAGTATAATATTCAGCCATTCTCCTTATGTATTCTTTGAATTCTTTGCGTTCCTGACTAAATACAATTATGTTCTACAGGATCTACCCTGTGCAGATTTTTTTTGGTAGGCCGCTTTGGGACTTTCAGGTGGACATTTTGTGATCCTGTAAGTACTTTTCCCCATCAATGAGTTGGAAATTTTGTATTACACAAACACAGAGAGTCATATAGGCATTTCTGAAAATGTTTGTGCTGTGTTTGCCCAAAATGCCATTTCATTATATTCATCTCCTCAGGATCATTCTTTACAATAGTTGGATAACAATGAAACTTTGTTATTTAGTGATTGTTGGATAACAATGATGCTGCTTCACTGAGTCTGTTTTAGGTGAAATGTGAATAATGTGTTTCAGAGGAACCATGTTTGAATTAGAGTGAAAGTGTTTCCATTGTGTTTTGCCTTCAGACTCTTATGGTATAATTGTTGCAAAGTTGAAAGCTCGCATGAAATTTGCAGGATCTAATGGAAGTTCCGTATATGCATGCTGTTTGGTTCTGCTAGTTAGGAGTTCAATAATATGAACTAACTTGAATTGCCTTTCCACTTTGTAATAATTGTTGATCATGGTGACATTTGTTGTCTATAAAATAACTAACATGCTTCTAATCTAGTTAGAAATTGTGGTTTGGGGGATCTAGAAAAATGGTGAGAGAGTGATGGCTTTAATCGGCTTTTGGGGGTGGTGAGTGTAACTCCCAAATAATTCCCATTAAATTTGAGATACTAAATGTCACCAATTAATAGTAATACATCTTATTCAAGGTCACTATAAGAGCACTAAAATTAAAATTCATAGAAATAAACAACTCCAAGCTAATAATAATAATAATAATCTATCATAAAGTTGATTATTTAGAGCATCAAAATTATACTAGTAATAATGATAATTCATTAGACTAAAGAGTATTTTAAGAGATAATTCAGAAAGTAAGAGACAACAAAATGTAAATCATCAGGAAGCCACCCTCTCTGAGCTCCACTTCTGTAGATGATGTGACCAAACAAGAATTAATGAAGCCAATTTAGGTTCCTTGGTTTCAAATCGAAATGTTCAAAGTACCAAAGTTTTTGAGTGAAAGAATGGTGGGAACATAATCCATTGCTTGTATGGGAGGGTGAAGAACACTAAATTCACATGTTCTCTTTTTAGTTGCCCCAATGAGGTCTCTACCATCAACACTTTCCCATGTTTTCTTCTCAGGATGATAAAGGGAAACCATATCATCCCTCTCAAGTAACAAAATCTCTCCATCTTTGAAGACCTTAACAACACGAACAACGTCATAGAATCTCCCTCCACCAAACAGAGGATATCTGGGGATCACGACTTCTTTTCTCCATGATTTCTTCACACCATATTCCTCCATCACCCAAATCACAATCTCAGAATCTGCCGTGTTGTCGCAGACACTTAAGCAACCTTTGTAAATATTCAAGGTTGTTTTCCTGTCTTTGCTCAAACCAGGAGGTGGAGGAAAAGGTTTGAACCGCTCTTTCTCTATGTCCATACAAGAAATGAACTCTGAGCCATCAGGATCATCAATTAGCCAGTGTAGACTACCATTCAGGAAGATGCCATGGTCAAGGCTATTATACCGAAATGGGGCATGCCCAATGCTTTTCCATGATCCGTCTTCCAGGTTATAAACTTGACATTCGGAAGAATGAAGAAACTCTGCAGGTTCTTGAAAAATTCTAGCCACTCTGTAATGGTATGTCTGTGACTCTGAGCTTATTATTCCAAACCCATACCTAACTATATTAGGATCTGCTCTTTTGACCCCATTAGGTGTCTGAACACTGATAGAATGTCTCATTGTTGGGTTCCATATATGAAGAACATCAAATTGATGATCAAATTCGTTTAAGCAAACTAAACCATTGATGGATCCAACCATAGTCATATTGGAACCCCCACTTTTGGGAAGCTCCATTTTGGAGTTTGTAACATAGTGAAGGTCATGGTGACCCTCAATTTCAACAAAGTTGAAAAGAAAGGATTCGTCATCTGTTGGGGAAGAAGAAAGGTTATTGATAATAAGACCGGTAGTCGATTTTAAGAGGTGCAAATTGATGAAGTCAGAGTTTGAGGTTAGTTTGAGCCAAGTTTTGCAGACACAACGGCTTTGGACGATAGCTTTTGTAGGCAATCTTATGAGAATGTCAGCGATGATTGGTGAAGGAAGATTTTCCATTTGCCAAGAAATGAGAGTTCTCTTCTGCAATATAACTAAGAAATTGTTGACAGTGAAATTCAGTACTTTTAGCTGATATATATGTAAAACTAGGAGAACACTTCAGCTGAAATTTTCAACTTTCTTCTTGTCAGATAAATATATATTTTATAATTTGCAGAAAAAATCTGTTTGAAGACTGAAGCTTAACGTTTTTAGTTAGGTTTTGACATTGAATTGTTGTTTGGTATTTAGAATTTTTTTATTATATGACCAATTCAAGGTTTTGTTCAAAACTAGAAGATTAAAAGGCTTTTTTCTTTTTCTTTTTTTCTTGAGAAAGTGGCAAGATTGGTCTCTAAATTATTTAATTTGTCTTAAATTAGTTATAAAACTATTGTTCCTATAATTTTAGTCCCACAATTAGTTTTCTTCAAAAATATTAATCTTTATAATCACTTTTAGGATGGAGTTCATTAACATTTTACATGTTCCACTTGTATAAACCTTTAGTCAAGGAAAAATCGATGATGTCTTACTTTTCCTTGTAAATATTCATACATTCATATTACATTTCTCTTCCATTTTCACTTTTATTTGATGCAAATTTGTTCCATTTTCACTTTTATTTGATGCAAATTTGTTAAACTCCATCCCAAAAGGTGCGATAGGGATCAATATTTTTTAAAGAAAAATAGTTTTGGAACTAAAATTATAGGAGGGATCAATATTTTTAAAAAAAATATAATTTTTGGAATTAAAATGATAGAAAAATAATTTTAGGACTAAATTAAGATAAATTAAATAGTATCAGTTGAAAATGAAGTTTCAGCAGAAGCAAATGTGTAGGGATCAATTTTACCAATTTCTCTTTCTTTTTTAAGAGTGAGATCTAATTTCTCTTCAGGCATTAGGAGGCAAACAAACAAAAGGGGAAAAAAATTTTGTCCATTCTGAAAAAGCATCAACAGAAAGGTGAACAAAAGAAAAATTCCATTCGAGACCTTGTTTACAATCTCCATGCTAAATCTCTCAAGTGAAAGAAAACAAGAAACATGATCCATTGCTTTAAAACAGGGGTGTAATTCATCATCAAAATAAGGTATCCAAGTTTTCCTCTCCGGATTATAAGACATTTCTCCGTCTTCAAAAACTTTTACAACAAAAATCTGGTTCATAAAATTGGCCAATAAGATCTTCACCACTCTTGTCAATAACCACTTGTTTTCAAGATCACGACAAGAAATCAACTCTGGCCATTTCTATTAGATATCAGCAAGTGAAGATTACCATTCAAGAATGTACCTAAAAAGTACACTCGTGAATATACAAAAAAGGGGGTTGTCCTCCTCTGTTTCTCCAACATCCTTCTTCAAGTGTATAAACTTCACGCTCTGATTTGGTTATGAGAGGAAAATTCAGTTCCTGGAAGATCCTAATCACTTTGACTGCCCTGTTTTTGAACTCAATCCCAACCCGTAGAATACATTAGGATATAAGCATGGTGCCTGGATCAGTAGCGAAGCCAGACGTAAAAGTTTGTATATGTCAAAATCCATCCAGAAAGTTTGACATATATATATATATATATATATATATGAATCTTTTTTCTTCATCCATGATTATTTTTAGTCTAATTCTATTAGGAAATTACATAATTTGTGAAAATTAGTTGTTCAAATATTGTTGGTGAGCCTAAGGAGTTCAAAATAAAAATTTATGAATAATTTAAGAAGAGCATACATTGTTGATGGACATTTATAGTTTTTCTCTTAATTCACAAATAATCATTTGAAAGATTTCTTTTTGTACTTAGTCCCTCTATTTCATATTATACTCCCCTCCGAAAATTCATGTGATTTTGTTTACACAAATTAAAATCTCTTCATTGTTAAGTACCACACTTTCATTTATACTTCCACACTTTTCTATGAAAGAAGAATTAAAGGACGATTAACTATATTTTTTTATGAAAGGATATAATTTTTATTTTTTTGAAAAGTACGGAAGGATGCAATGGACACATTGTTTTTATGAGGTGACAAGTAAAATAAGACATGAATAATTAAAAACATGACAAATAACAAAATAGTATATCATTTTAAAATAATGCATAACTATTGTAATTAGATTATTCTCATAAAAAGATAAATAGACTACATTATCTTTATTTGAAAATATCAATTTGTTTGAATGATCCCAAAGCATTTTTTTTTAGGGGAAATGGTATATTGAATTGTTATGCCGAGGGGCGAATTCGTGGGGTGAGCTTGTTGTTTAGGGTGCAGGGGGCTTGCTTGGAGAAGGTTGCAACGGTGTTGTGGGAGGTTTGGAGAGTGAGGAGTGTTATTTGCCTTTGAGGGGGTAAGGGTGCAGGGTGGCAAGGTGGCGCAGGGAAGCCTGCAACAATTCCGGGATGTGCCGCAACCTGTTGCAGCTTTGATAATGGCGGAAACATCTGCAATTCGTGGGAGAAGCCTCCAGTTGGGGTGCTTAAAGTTAATGTTGAGAGGGCAGTGGCGGGGGAGTTGGAGGGTTTGTGGCGGTAGCTCGTGATGACGGAGGCTGCTTTACTGCTGCTCTTGCTGCACCTTTGGGTGAGGTTGGGGTTTTTTCTGGGCCAGGTTCATATTTAAAAAGCCCAGAATGAAGTGGGCTAATTTTTTTTTTTTTTTTTTGATTTAGGCCATAACGCACAATGGTTGTGCACCATAACACAACGCACAACCATTGTGCGTTATCCATAATAACCGCGTTAATCGCGTAAAAATCTGACGTGGATCCCAGCTGACGCTGAGCTGTAGATAAAGCACAATGACTGTGCGTCATTATTCATGTGTGCGTTATCATGTCATAAAAAAAACCCTAGCCGCTCCTTCCTTCGCAGTGCGGCTCCCCCGTCCTTCCTCCCCTTTTTATTCCCCCCCTCTCCTCCTTCCTCCCCCTTTTTATTTTCCCCCAGCCTCTTCCCAACCCCATTTTTTACTCTCTTTCCTCATTTCTTCCTCCTTATTTTTCTATTTCCTCTCCTTCCCCCTTACTGTTTTTACAGCCCCTTCTCCTTTAATTTTTATTCATTTTTTCAGCCACCTTCATCTCATTCTTCTTCCTTTTTTCATCCTTCTTTTTTCAGAAAAATTTTTGTTCCTGCCTCCGCCATCTGCTAGGTATTTTACTGTAATTTTTTTCTCATTATTATGTGTTGATTTATTTTTATCTAATGAATGTATATTTTATTTTGAAAATTACAGTTAAATTAGTAAATATTGGAGATTTTCTTTGGAGTACGAAGGCTATTAAGGATTTGGAGTACGAAGGCTACTTAAGCTGCATTTTAAATTTTCAGTAAGTTTTTAGTTAGTTAGAATTTTTTTTGTTTATTACATATTAAATGTGATTATTTCGGTATTTGTTGTTTGTTAATGTTTTTTATGAATTTTATTTATTAACTTGAATTAATTTATTTTTTGTGGAAATGGGTTTTACATTTATATTTTAAATGTTTGTTATTAATGAATTTGTGCAAATGTGATAATTTTATGTATGTAATTATTTTTTAATTTAAAAAGTGATATTAGGGTGATGTATTATTTTCTTTAATTTATGTGGATAATTATGTTTACTTTATTACCTTACTTTTTGATTATTAGAAATTATTTATATTATTATTTTGCATAATTTATATAAATTATTGTAAGAAAATATGAGAATATGTAATTCGATATTTTTAATATTTTTTTTAAATGTAGAAAATATGAAAACAAATATTTTTGTTGTAACTTAAAAATTGTAAAATTTAAATAATACAAAACTTAAGAATGTATTATTAAAATAAAAAATTTTACCTTTTTTTAATTTTTGGAATTACATTTAAAATTGTAGTTATTAATAAATTTGTACCAATTTGATAATTTTATGTATGTAATTGTTTTTTTGTATTTGAAAAGTGATATTAGGGATAATTTTTTTTCATGAATTTACGAGCAGATAATCATGGAAAATTTTTTTTAGCAACTTAAAAATTGTAAAATTTAAATAATACAAAAATTAAAAATCTATTATTAAAATCCAAAATTTTACATTATGTTTTTTTTTTTATTTCTTTTCTTGTGAAAGTGTGGTTTGAATTTATGTTTAAAATTATAGTTATTAATAAATGTGTACGAATTTTTGTTTTCATTCAAAAAGTGATATTAGGGTTTAGGATTTTTTTTCATGAATTTATTTGGATAATTAGGTTTAATTTCTTACTTTATGATTAATAGAATTTTTTTTTAATTATTTAGGTAATTAATTTGAATGTTAGAAAATATGGGTTTATGTAATTCGGTATTTCTAATTTTTATTTGTTTAAACAGTAGAAATTATTGAAACTTTATTTTTTGCAACCTAAAAATTGTAAAATTTAAATAATACAAACTTAAAAATCTATTATTAAAATCCAAAATTTGACATTATGTTTTTTTTTTTTTTTTTGGTGAAAGTGTGGTTCGGATTTATGTTTAAAATTGTAGTTATTAATAAACAGTGTATGATTTTTTTAATGTTATGAATATAAATTTTTTTTTCATGTAAAAATTGATATTAGGTTTTAGGATTTCATTTAAAAATATGGGAACCAGTATTTTTTAGCAGTGAACCTTAAAACAATAAAAGTGAAATTTATTATGTAACAGTAAACCTTAAAAACTTTAAAATCTTATTTATTTAAAACCCCCTAAATCGTTGATTAATTGTGTTTACAATATACCTGATATTTGGAAATATAAGAACGTAAAACTATAAACTTTACAACCGTTAAACGTAATAACGATTAAATCTTAATATTCTAGGAGTGTTCGAATGACGATGAGGGTGCCTACGTACTACGAGGCTCATCGTATGTTCTACTTTAATTTATATAGCATGAACAACGACGAAGAAATGCGGTATTTATGGACTATTCCGGCCGACATATCGAAGGAAGGAATTCAATTTTTGTTGAATTCGAGCCTATCGAGCAATAAAATATTCCAATTACTCACGACATGAACACAACATCTTTGCCCGAACATATTACGGCCGTAACACAGATGGTTTTTTATGAACCGTCTATGTTGTACAGTGTTGTAAATAATGATGACGATGAGGTTGACAGGTCAGACGGAGATGATACCGTTTCTAGTCAATCTGAATCGGATGATGACAATGACCCGGAAGAAAGAGAGTTCCAAACTCCAATCAATCCTGTAAACCCTGTCAACCCGGTCACCGAAAACACAGTACAATAATGGGAGAGCAGCCAATGGTTCAGCAACGATAGGTATGACTACATACAATCTGGAGCATTCCTAGATATTGGCTTGGGTTCTCTTGTAGATGACACTATAGAATCTAGTACCGTCCGATTACTCGACTGGAACGATTCCATGACTGACAGGCATGAGATTCGTTGACAAAGTGCAGGCAGTAAGTGCGGTTCGTAAGTACTCTATTAGTATGGGGCGTGAGTACCGGGTGATGAAAAGTAAGATAGATACATGGACCGCAAGATGTTACCATCACAATGATGATAATTACTGTGCATGGTACATCCGTATAAAAAAGAAAGCCACGCACAATCGGTGGGAAATAACCAGATTCGTTAAAGAACACACATGCCTTGTACAGATAGAACAAAACAAACATAGAAACATGTCTTCAAAATTTATATCAATGTCCATATCACACCTAGTTGCCAACGATCCTGAGATACCTGTTTCGAACATCATTCAAGAGGTGCAGGTATTGTATCAAACTGACTGTACTTACAAGCAGGCATGGTATGCTCGAAAATTTGCCATCGAGAGGGTTTTTGGTAGCTGGGATACAACCTTCAATATTCTACCCAAATACTTACAAGCTGTACAGGATATAAACCCGGGGACTATCTACGAATTTTTGCATCAAAGAACAAGCAGTCCTCCTAATTATGTTTTCAAATTTGTTTTCTGGTGTTTCTCGCTGTGTATAGACGGATTTTCATATTGCCGCCCAGTGATTTCTGTGGATGGAACACACTTGAGAGGACCATACAAGGGCGTACTATTAATTGCAAGTACGTGGGATGCAAATAATCACTTGTTCCCACTTGCTTTTGCAATTGTTGATAAGGAATCTTCTGAGAGTTGGAATTAGTTCCTTAAAAACTTGCGAGAATACGTTGTAAAAGATCGCCACGTATGCCTCATTTCTGATCGCCACAAAGGTATTTTCTCAGCTATTCAAAGTCAACCTTTGTGGCAACCACCATTTGCAGTTCACCGGTTTTGCTTACACCACATTCGAGCAAATTTCAACAAGACCTTTAAAAATACAACCCTAAAAAACTTAATGTGGCAGGCCGGAGCAGAAACGAAAGAATGGAAATTTGACCGTGTAATGAAAGAGATTCAAGAAAGAAATGTGGATGCATACATTTACTTGATGAAGTTGGACGCAGAGAAATGGACATTGTTGCATGATGGCGGTCACAGACACGGTATCATGACAACCAATATTTCCGAGGCACTTAACAGTGTGTTGAAGAAAGCTAGGGTTCTACCTTTAAAAGCCCTGGTTGAACTAATATTCAACAAACTAGTTAAGTACTTTCACCAACACCGTGAAGAGGCAGAAAATTGTGTGTATCCATTTCCAACTCGAATTTTTGACAAGTTCTTGCAGATTGAACTGAAATCAAGAGAACACAAAGTTACAACTTACAATCCGCGAGAGGGAATATACATGTTCAAATCTCCAATCCGAGTTTCTGGTACGGGCAACAACGTCTACACATTGCGGCTAAATAATAAATTTTGTAGTTGCGGAAAATGGCAAACATATACATTGCCTTGTTCTCATGTTCTTGCAGTGTGTAGAGAAAATGGGTCAAGAACAGATGCTTATGTACCGGAGATATATTCGCGACAAATGTACATAAAAACTTACCAAGCGAATTTTCATCCGGTCTTGAGTGAGAACTTTTGGAGGGATGTCCCTTTTAATTTGACATTCTATCCTCCAAACATGAAAAAGTAACGGGGTAGGAAACAAGGCAAGCGATT
This sequence comes from Catharanthus roseus, assembly GCA_028651295.1. NCBI lineage: Eukaryota > Viridiplantae > Streptophyta > Magnoliopsida > Gentianales > Apocynaceae > Catharanthus > Catharanthus roseus. The sequence goes on along the minus strand of JAPQWS010000168.1, from coordinate 19,233,997 downwards.
TCAAGGAGAAATGGATTATAGAAATCCGGATTCTCCCCCAAGATGTGGTAGATATCGCATGCCGGGACATAATAGGAAAAATTATAATAACCCCGGACCAAGCAATGTATAAGTTTGACATTTTCTTGAAACAGTTGTAATAAAACATGTTTATAATAACGAAAATTTTCTTTCAATTTCTTCTAATTACTACATCATTGCTCTAAATTTTTACGGTTTCTTTAGTATTACTTCTTCAAATAACTTGCAATGAAATGGTCAAAATGTAAATATATTTTCCAAACAAATGATATAAATAGCACAAAATAAGTTATATATAATAAATACAGTTTTTTTAAAAAAATTATATGATTATAAGTTTTTCCAAAACAAATTTTCATTAAAAAAAACAATTCATTAAACAAATTACTAAGAAAAAACTTATACATTTATAAGTTTTTCCAAAAGAAATTTTCATTAGAAACAAAATAAATGTTCATTCAAAAAAATAAAATAGATTAAATAACACAATTGTAAACAAAAAAAATTAAATTTTTTAAAAACATTTAAAAAAAATTTGAAAAAAATAATTACGTGGCTGATAACGCACAACAAGTATGCGTTATGCCGAGTCATAACGCACACTGATTGTGCGTTATCAGCCACGTTGGCTGATTACCTTAATTAACTAATAACGCACAATGGTTGTGCGTTATCATTACAGATAACACACAACCATTGTGCGTTATGACATGAATCAGAAAAAAAAATTGGCGCACTTCAGTCTGGGCTTTTTAAAAATGGGCCCGGTCCAGAAAAAACCGAGGTTGGGAGTGTGGAACAAGCCGAAGCTATGGCTATTTTGTTGGGGCTGGAGTTAGTTGAAAGATTGGGAGAAGGGCTGTATTTTCCATAGAGTCTGATAGTAGTATTGTGCTGGCTAGTTGTGGCTCGCTTGAAGGATTTCTCACATATTGGAAATTTGATTATGGAGATTAGAACTAGGGTTAATGTTTTGGATTGTAGAGGAATTGTTAAGATTAACAGGTAGTAAAATATGATGCATATTCTCTTGTCAAGTAATCTCTTCAATTATCTGATGCAACTCTTTTTTTTTTTAAATCGAACTAACTTCAAAATCTTTTCTGCTCGGCCATACCCTACCAATAGCATAATCTGAGACGTCGGTGTGCACCACAAAATTGGAATAGGTTTTAAGGTTTAGGGATTTACTGGTACTATGTTATTGCAGACAGTTGTTAATAGAGTTATATTTTCTAAAAAGAAAAAAATGGAATACCTAATCATTATTTGGATTAAACCATCCAACAATTAACAATTCTTGCTTAAATAATTAAAAATAATACCTCAAAAAATACATATAAAAATAAAAATAAAATTTTTTTCCAGGACAGTTGAATTAAAATGACTTAAAGATTTTTTCTTTGGGCTTAATAATTGAGATTTTATCACGGGTCATACGACTCATACCTGAATGGTGCTGCATTCTCTTGTGGTTGGATTCCATTTATAAAAAGTATCCTTGTGACCCAAATTAAACTCGTGTAAGCAAATCAAGCCATTGATGGAGCCAAGTACTAGTGTTTGATCGGCTACTCATTGCCTACTAAAATATTATCATTCTTAGGGGATTCTGTTGGTGATGAATAAAGTGATGATAATCAGGCCCATCTTGAATTTCAAAGAGATTGAGAGTAACAGAGTCTTGAGGTTGAGCAGTATCGGAAGAAGACTGATCGATGATAAATCCAGTTTGAGAGGTGCGAATCGGCAAATTCGGGTTCCGGGATTGGGTTGAGCCAGGTTTTCCATACGTAGTGGCATTTAATGATAGTTTTGGTAGGTAATCTTGATATAATATCGATGATGATTGGCGTTGGAAGATGAGTCATGCATGATATATGCCTAATTAGTAAAATTACGTAATTTCATTTAATTTAAATTAAATAAAAAAACAAGCTTGCTCTCATCCCATTAGATTAACCTACGTGCCTATACCATTAGAAACGCTCCCAGCACGGCGAGTTTCAGAGACGGTAGTGTTTCTGAAATGGCAAAAAACTCCTCCACCTCACCCTCTTCCTCCTTTTCTCCCTTACGATCCTTTTTCTTCTTCTTCTTTTCATCTGCTGCTGCGGCCATGGCCTTCTTCTTCATGACCTTCTGTCCATCAATTACTACTCCCTCCTCCAAGCCCTTCCTCTTCCTGCATCTCCATATATTATTAATTATCGCTCGCTACTTTTTTCTTGATTTTTTTTTCCCAGCCAGCAAGAAGCAGAAGACGCGAGCGAGATAAAGTAAAATAAAAGTAATGGCTGTATGAGGTGTAAAAAGTCATTCATTTGGTGGCATCATAACCCTGATGATCTATTGCTAAGAATTATTCCTTACTCTAGAACCTTGTAATATGTACAATTGAAATTGGTTATTCCGGCACTTTGAGATTTTTAGTTTTTGAAGTACAAAAACACAATCCGTTTCCTCCATTATTTTCTCCTTTTAAGCATATCCGTATTTGTTTGATTCGGTTATAAAAGTAGCTACTTTTAGTTATAACATTATGCATTATAAAAATTAGGTACTCTTAGTTATAAAAATATGCACTCATAGTTATAAAAGTGGGTATTGTTAGTTATAGAAGTAGGTAATTACAGTGATAAACATAGGTACACTCAGTTATAAAAGTAGTCACTCACAGTTATAAAGAAGGTACTCTTAGTTATAAAGGCAGGCACACTTAGTTATAAAAGTAGGCATTCACAATTATAAAAGTGGGCACTTCAAGTTATAAAAGTAGGCACTTAAAAATTACAAAAGTAGGTACTCACAGTTATAAAAGAAGGCACACTTAGTTATAAAAGTGGGCAATCCAAGTTATATAAGTAGGCACACCTACTTATAATCATTCATTTTACATATTTTATATCATAATCACCATTGGTTATGAAAGATAGGTACTCTAAGTTATAAAAGTATGCACTCACAATTATAAAAATAGACATCCTTAGTTATAAAAATAAGCACTCGTAGTTATAAAAGTAGACACGCTTAGTTATAAAAGTAGGCACTCACAATTAGAGCTGTAAACGAGGTAGGTCTTACCCGTACCCGCGCGGGTCTATACCCATTTATAGTGGGTAAGATTAAAATTTTATATCTGCGGACCCGTACCTGTACCATACCCATATAGATTTCATTAAATGGGTCTGGGTAGGGTACGATGATACCCAGACCCATATACTTGTTATAATAAAATAATATATATTTATATATATTATATTATTTTAATATTTTTTTATTAATGCATAATTTATACATTTATGATATTTAGTGGTTTATTTTTTTAGTTTAGAGAAGAGAAGAGAAATTTTCTTCAAGATTTCTTCTTCTTCGAGACATCAATACTACTATTTTCTCCATTCGATATTTATTGTGGACTTATTTATCTCATTCAAAATTTTATCCTAGTGGTTGTTCGTTCCAAAGGCGAATAACAGAGGCATGAGTTTTGAATGTTAGATTTTCTAAAAAAATATTTATATATATTTTTGTTTAACAGGAAAAAAAAACATAAAAATATCGTACGGGTATACCCAGACCCTACCCTAGACCCTGAAGGGTCGGGTCTGGGTCCATAAATTTTATACCCAGAGGGTATGGGTGTGGGTCTGGCTCAATGTTTTAATATAAGGGTATGTGTCTGGGTTTGGGAGTACCTAGAGGGTTTGGACCCGTTTACACCCCTACTCACAATTATAAAAAGAGGTACTCTTAGTTATAAAAGTAGACACACTTAATTATAAAAGTAGGCATTCACAATTATAAAAGTAGACACTTTAAGTTAAAAAGGTAGGCATTCACAGCTATAAAAGTAGGCACTCTTAGTTATGAAAGTAGACACTCTTAGTTATAAAAGTGAACATTCACAGTTATAAAAGTGGGCACTTTCAGTTATGCAAGTAGGCACACTTAATTCTAAAAATATGCACTTAAAATTACAAAAGTAGGCACTTATAGTTATAAAAGTAAATACTCTTAGTTTTAAAAGTAGGCACAGGCACTCCAAATTATAAAAATAGGCACAAGTACTTATAATCACTCATTTTACATTTTTTATATCATAATCACTATTAGTTAGGAAAAATAAACAGTCAAAGTTATAACAGTAGGTACTCACAATTATAAAAGTAGGCACTCGTAGTTATAAAAGTAGGTACTCTTAGTTATAAATATAGGCAGTCACAGTTATAAAAGCAGGCACACTTAGTTTTAAAAGTAGGCACACTTAGTCTAAAAGTAGGCACTCAAAGTTATAAAAATAGGCACTCACAGTTATAAAAAAAGACATTCTTAGTTAAAAATAGGCACTCACAATTATAAAAGTAGATACACTTAGTTTTAAAAGTAGGTATATTTAGTTTTAAAATTGGTACTTCAAGTTATAAAAGTAGATACGCCTAATTATGGTCACTTATTTTACCTATTTTGAAAGTGGTTGAACATGTCCGAACTATTGCTTTTCATCTTAAACTACTATACATCAACAAAGTGGTTTTTGTCAAACACATACACAGAACTGTTGGAATTAAACAAATAAAACCCAAGAATTAACCTTACTCAATAAATTATTTAGAATAAAGAATCGAAACATGTACCTTGAACCATGGCAATTGAGTTTGAAGATCAGGTTTGAATCTTCTAATTGTTACGTACGCAGCTGTTTTCCTCAAAGAGATGGAGACTTTTAGAGGTGGCTAATGATCTAAAGCATAAGTACAATCAGGGACCATAACCCTAATATATAGATGTATTTGCTAAACAGCCCATCATAGTTTTGCAGTACAACCCTAGGTTTTTACACATTTATAAAGAGACCCCACACTTTTATTAAGATGACAAACCCACCTATATAAATATAGATTACCTTAATTGGGTCTCAAAATATATATAATAACAAATACATAATTAAATTATACATGTACGTCTACATGTCCAAATGCTATAAATAAATGTGCATATGAATTAAGTCCAAAGATCTACTAGTCTCCCACTTGCACTAATATTCATGTATACACTTGTCCAAACAATTATGTGATTGTTACTGTAATAGCTAGCACACTTTAATTTGTCATCTTAAACTAACTCTGTCAATTAATTTCATTAATACAAGGATCAAAGGGACTTTAACTGCATTAAAAGAACAGTTAAACTCATCATTGGTCACATGCATTAATTCGACCTGAGTTGAGTGTGGATGTGTAGCATTGAAATTACATGTGAATGTAATCTATGCATGTCTATTTCCAACTGGTCCAACAAAATTGAGATCACTGTAACATATAAATAGGAAATGAACCACTCAAAAACATAGTCTCAATGAGCAAATGGTAGAAAATTATTGTCATATTAACAATAATAAACAAATAAAGTATGAGCATAAATATATATATATATATATACAGACTCCCACTGAACTTAGACATCATCTAAAGATACAATACCCATATGGGTAGTATGTTCTGTAAAGACCTTCGGTGTCAATGCTTTAGTTAGTGGATCCGTAAGTATGGAGCCTGACCCGATCAACTCATTACTAATTATACCATTCTGAACTCGCTCTTTTATAACTAGAACTTGAGGTCTATATATTTAGATTTTGTTGTGCTCCTATTATTGTTAGAATAGTAGACTGCAGCTTTGTAATCACAAAACAATTTAAATGGTCTCTCAATATTGTCAACCATACGCAGTCTTGTAATGAAATTATGTAGCCAAATAGCTTGATTTGATGCCTCAAAACATGCAACAAATTCTGTCTCCATAGTTGAAGAAGCAATGAGTGTTTGTTTGACACTTTTCCATGATAATGCCCCTGCAGATAGCAGAAAAATATATCCTGATATAGATCTCATGCTATCTTGACATCCACCTAAGTTGGAATATGAATACCAAATGATCTTAAGTTTATCTAACTTTCTATAAGTGAGCATATAATGTTTTGTTTTCAGCAAATTCATGACCCGCTTGGCTGCTATCCAATATGCAGGACCCAGACTACTCAAATATCTACCCAGTATACCAACTATGTATGCAAGGTCTGGACGAGTGCAGACTTGTGCATGCATAAGGCTTCCAAATACTGAAGCATTAGGAATACCTTCCATTTTCTTGGATTCAAAGTCATTATTAGGACACTGTTTGAGATTAAACTTATCTCCTTTGGCCACAAGAGTATTAAGCGGGTTACAATCTTGTATTCCAAATCCCTGTAATACCTTCTCGATGTATCTCTTTTGTGACAATCCAAGAATTCCCCGAGAGCGGTCTCGATGAATTTGGATTCCTAATACAAATGACACTTCACCAAGATCTTTCATCTCAAATTGCTTCGAGAGAAATTTCTTAGTTTCATGTACTAAACCTACATCGTTACTAGCAAACAAGATGTCATCCACATAAAGTAATAGAAAAATTTACTTATTTTTACATAACTTGTGATACACATAATCATCCACAACATATATATCAAAAATAAAAGATAATATCACATTGTGAAATTTATAGTACCACTGACGAGAGGCTTGTTTGAGCCTATAGATGGATTTATTAAGTTTACAAACCAATTGTTCATAATTTTTAGATTCTAAACCTTCAAGTTGTACCATATAAATTGTCTTATCAATGTTCAAATTGAGAAAAGCTATTTTGACATCTATCTGATGTAACTCAAAATCAAATTGTACCACTACTGCTATAATTATCCTAAAAGAGACTTTCGAAGAAACAGGAGAAAAACTCTCTTTGTAATCAATGCCTTCCTTATGAGTGAATATGAAATTGTGCTTCTTCTTTCTCGCATGGATCTTCTTAAGAGTACTGGTTCTTGAGGTTGCTCCATAGGAACAAAAGGGTAAGGAGCGACTGGATGATAAATTTCAGGCAGAGCCTGTTGATCTATATTATGATGAAGCACAACATTATCTTGTACAGAATTTTATTCTTGAACAAGATCAAGTACGAGGACCTGCACATGCTCAAGAACAACATTAGGAACGAGAATTGGGTTCTCATCAACGACAAAGTTTCTTGCCTTATCTTCTCTCCCAACCTTAATATCCTCAAAGAACCGGGCATTTCCCGTCTCAAAAAATGTTCTGTTTTGGGAATTATAAAACTTGTAACTCTGTAACCGTTCAAAGTATCCAACAGAATAGCAACTAACTGTTCTTTTATCCAATTTCTTCTCATTAGGCCTATAAGGACTTGCCTCAGCTGGACATTCCCATTCTCTTAAATGTCTTAAGATAGGTTTCTTACCTGTCAACAACTCATATGGGATTTTTGTTGTTACTTTAGTTGGAACTCTATTAAATATATAGACTGCAGTTTTAAATGCATCCCCCCAGAGTGATTCTGGTAAATTAGTATGACAAATCATACTTCTTACCATGTCCTTAAGGGTTCTATTTCGTCTCTCAGAAACTCCATTTATGCTAGGTGACCCCGGCATAGTATACTGAGGGATGATTCCACACTCTTCTAAGAATTTGGTGAATTTCCTTGTACATTTGTTCACCTGAACCATCATTTCTACCGCAATATTCACCTCCACGGTCAGATCTGATGAATTTAATCATTTTCCCTAGTTGATTTTCAACTTCAGCTTTAAATGCTTTGAACTTATCCAAGACATCTGATTTCTCATGTATCAAATATAGGTAACCATAATGAGAGTAATCGTTCTATGAACATTATAAAGTACTGTTAATCATTCCAAGAAGCCACAGAGAATGGTCCACATACATCTGTATGTACTAGTTCTAAGACGTCTTTAACTCTCTCGGCACCTACCCTTTTCTTGTCTGTTAATTTACCTTTAATACACTTGATACATATTGTATTATCCGAAGTGTCAAGCGTGTCAAGAATTCCTTCTGACACGAGTCTGTCAATTCTCTTTTTGGAGATATGACCTAATATTTTGTGCCACAATGTATAGGAGTTCTCATTAGTTAATTTTCGTTTGGTACCACATGTACTTACATGCAAGGATTCATTAGAAGTAGTCTCAAGCTCATATAAATTATCATGAGGATATAAAAAACCAGTTTCCAATAATTTAGAATCAAAATAGAGATGCCATTGTCGATTACTAAATTAACAGAAAAAACCTTCTTTGTCCAAAACAGGAATAGAAACTAAATTTCATCTACATGACAGTACAATAAATGTATCTTTTAATTCTAAAAATAAACCAGTCTTTAATGACAATTTAAAAATTATAGCTTGAACTTCTGTCGTGCTAACATCTCCCTTATAGATGAATCTTTCATCATCCCTTGGTTGGCGGTAACTCTGGCAACCCTGCATAGATATACTTATGTGAGTAGTGGCAGCTAAATCTAACAACTAAGTATATCTTGGCTCCGAAACTAAATTAACCTCTGAACAAACAAAAGTTAGAGGCATACCTTTCTTCACGCGTCATGTGTGATACTTGGGGCATTTCTTCTTAATGTGAGAGAGATCTTTACAGAAAAACAATTTATGTCTTTCGACTTTTTCTTCTGTTTTTTCTTTGCCGATATATCCGCAGTCATTTTGCCCTTTCTTTTCTTGTTACCTTTTGAGAAAAGTGAGATTAACACTCTCAACCTTATCTTCCTCTTGCACTAAATGTGAGATGAGTTCATTGACTGTCTATTTGTCCTTTTGACAGTTGTAACTCACCTCAAACTGGCCAAATTGAGGAGGAAGAGACATCAAAATAAGGTACACCAGAAGATCATCAAGAAGATCCAATTTCAATGTCTTAAGTTTTGGTATAATAAGAGACATCTTGAAAATGTATTCCCTAATGTTTCCCGAACCATTGTACTTCATGGCAGTGAGTTTACGAAATTGCGTAATAATCTCTATCTTTTCGCTTTTTATAAAGTATTATTCCAACTGTTCGAGAAACGTAACTGCATGATTCTCATCTGTCATGTTAGTAAGAAAAGTCTCTGGAATTATACTCTCCATGATCATTAGACTTAACCTATGTAACCATTCCCACTGAACCATTTCCCTCCGTTATTCGGAGGTACTAGTATCCATCAGCTCAGCTGGTCGTGGCTCCCTAATGGCCAAGTCCAGATCTAAACAATCTAGATGAATTGCAACCTTATCTTTCCAAGTTTTAAGGTTGATACCATTTAATGGCGGAATATTACTCAAATGAGCAAATAATTGAGCAACAGAGATACTAGTAACTGTAACAGAAAACATAATATAACAAAAATAAATAAGGCTCACTCATATATATATATATATATATATAACTTTAACAATTCATGGGCTATATTCATAACAACGTCTGATCACAAGAATATCGGTGCAACACTAAGTCTAGTCTTTAGACAAAGAGTTAGTTTGCAAGTGATTTTTTTTATGTAGTAATCGAGCACTAATAGTAAAATCCAGTCAAGTATCAAGTCTTCCTTTGGGCCGACTTAACGCTTACTATGGATACTTAAAAACTATTACATGTTATCACCACATTTGTTTGTAACTCTCAGCCTTCTTTTGGATCGATTGCTACCTGCATAAGAAATACAAAACACGACATCTAAGTAGTGCATTATCGAAATATTTTCATGAGAGAGCCTACTTTGGTAGGATGTCACTTTCACCAATCAATGTAAAGCTACTAGACATGCTCGTTAGAGCAACTTAAGTTGTTATAAATATTTAAAAAAAAAAAAAACTTTAATTACATACTATTTTATATTATATATGTATCAGAATTCAAGATTAAGAAATAAATATATAGCAATCAAGTCCATATTCCGAAAAACAAATCTTCTGAGCTCAACACAATTAAAATTGTGAAACAAATTTAAATCATGAATCCTTTTGACGAACACGCAGAACATGCATATTACCGTGAAACACATCAAGGAAGAATTGCCAACCTTTTTTTTATTAAAAAAACTTTGACCAAGAAACACATCAAGCAGGAATTGCATATTACAGTGAAGACACGGGCAAGAAGAGCAAAAAAAACTTTGACCAATACCCACTGTCAAAGATAATCATCCTCCATTGGTCGTTAAAGAACAAGAAAAAAATACCAAGCAATTGATCTTGATCCATGCGGAGACATGCGGCCATAGAAAAGAAAAACAAAGCAAAATTCAAGAACCAATTCTATATCCAAAACTGCAACCTAAAAGCCGCATTTAAAAAAAAAAAATAAATAAATAAATAATCGAGGAACATAAACAAAGCGGCGGCGAAACCTGATCTTCATCCATTAATATTAAGAAGCCAGATCAATATGAAATTGGATTGGCATATATATATATATATATATATTTCTTCTTAAAACCGATTTCTGAAAAACAACCAAAAATCAAGAATCTAAACAATCTTTGATGGAATTCAACAAAAGAACCCAAGAGTTAACCTTACTCAATAGATTATTTAAAATAAAGAATCGAAACATGTACCTTGATCCATGTCAATTGAGTAATTTGAAGATCAGGTTTGAATCTTCTGATTGTTACGTACGCAGCCGTTTTTCTCAAAGAGATTGGGACTTTTAGACGTGGCTAATGATCTAAAATATACGTACAATCAAAGACCATAACCTTAATATATAGATGTATTTGCTAAACAGCCCATCATAATTTTGCAATATAATCTCTAGGGTTCTACACATTTATAAAGAGACTCCACATTTTTATTAAGATGACAAACCCACCTATATAAATATAGATTAACTTAATTGGATATCAAAATATATATAATAAGAAACAAATAATTAAATTAAGCAATATATGTACGTCTACAACTCAAAAAGCTATATAAATACATGTGTACATGAACTAAGTCCAAAGATCTAATGACAACTGGAAGGACGAAACATTGAGACAGTAGTTTATTCCTTCATAATTGTGGATATTGATCGCTCAACAGTTTGATTACTGTGTGCAGTTGGTTTGTCGTTGAAGAATCTACGAATTTCTTTGTGAAATGAAATGTATGGTACTGTATTTATATGTACATTTGTTTCGTAATTGGATGACACGAAAATCACTCTGTGAAACAATGAAGGCAGATTCAACTGTTGCATGAGCATCTTTTGTTAAGAAAACTTATTTCTCATGAAATTTAGGTTGATGAAGTCAGGTTTACTTCTTGAAGAGGTGGCAAAAAAAGTTTTTGAGCGAAAACAGAAGAAAACGCAGCAGCAGAAGCTAAGCAGCTGTTTCAGTAAAGAGAAAAGATGAATCTGTAATCATCAAGAAGAAAGCATCGTCCTCCTCTGCTACAACAACGCAACAGAAGAAGAAAACCCTGGATATAAAGATTCCATCAAAGCTATCAAAGAAACGAAAGAATGAGGATAGCGCTTCAGAGGATGATTCAGACGATAACTTTGTCGCTGAAGTAAAAAAGTCGAAGACACAAAAAACTGCTTAGCTATTTTAGTTGAGCTTGACGTAGAATTAGCTTTTGATTTCATCTCTAGGCTACTGAAATCCAATTAATACTCTTCTGCCATTGAATCTTGAATGTTTGATAAGAAACTGGAAGATGCGTTGTCGTAGCGCTCATTAAAGAACGATGAAGATGCGCGCGTGAGGAAGGATTTTTTAATTTAATTCCAATTCTAACTCCTAATTAAAACTGGGTAAGTTTACTAATTTGTATTCCTCGATATATAAGTATAAATTGTCCCGGAAGATTGGAGAAAAGCCCATGGCCTTCCATTTTCATGTGAATGGCGAATTCCTAAATTGTGTAAGCAGGTATATGTAGATTAATATATATTTAAATTCGCCAATCATAAAATGCAGCTTAATATATTATGACACATATACGATTAAGTTACGGTTATATTAGCTAAGCTTTGTTGTTCTAATTATTTTATTAGGTACTGATATAGCGAGCATACTTTAATTCAAAATACTTCCTCAATTTACCTTTTTAACCTATGTTTGGATAGAAGTAATTTTTTCGGTAATTTGTTGAAGCATTACAATACCTCGATTATCTCCTCTGATACTAATTTTTTTAAGAAATAATTAACCGTTCATGCTGGTATCATAACTTTATAATAATGTTAAAATATCTTTAAAAATATCTAGAAATTTATATTAAGGACTTTATTTTATATTTGAAACAAAAAAAATATATATCTATTATAACTTTTTTTTAAAAGATCATTTACAAAATTAAAAGTATATAATATTATATCTTATAAAATATACTACTAAAACCGCTTATATAATGTACATAATTAATTTTTCAAATAAAATAATTTTGATTATTGTAAAATATTTTTAAGATTGGAAAAATTTTGTGCCCGTGAGGCAGATTGCAACCCATTAATTTAAAATCCATGTATAAATATGGAGAATCATATCATGATTTCGGAATATATCCAACAAATACAATTTTATAATTTAGTACTCATTTTATTAGGAAACAATATACTATAAAATGTAATAGTAGAGATGATTATGATACATTAATTATATCACTTTTACTATCTCCTTTTGAAAGCTCCTTAGCGAAAGAATAGTTGAAACATAATCCATTGGTTCAACACAAGGAGGAAGCCCTTCCAAATTCTCACCAATAAGATCTCGAGCATCAAATGATATTAATGTTTTCTTCTCAAGATGATAGGAAAGGAACCAATCATCTCTCCATATAAGCAATATCTCTCCATCTTTAAATACCTTAACAACATGAACTACTTCATAGTAACATCCAATAAGATCAATTGGATACTTACTAATCACTGCTTCTCTAGTCCAAGAGTTTTTAACTCCATATTCCTTCATTGTCCACATAATAATATTGAAATCACAAGTATTATCACAAACACATAGATATCCTCCATAAGTATTCAATGTTGCAAGATTTTGCTTGCTGAATTTAGGAGAAGGGAAAGGTTTAAACAATTCTGTCTCGAGATCAAGGCAGGAAATGGACTCCGAACCTTCTTGATCATGAATAAGCCAATGAATGTTACCATTTAGAAAAATACCTTTTTCTCTGCAATTATATAGAAAAGGGGCATGTCCAATGCTTCTCCAAGATCCGGTTCCTAGCGTATAAACGTGACACTTGGACTTGATTATCCGTGTTGATGTGTTCATGACAGAATTATCCGTCTCAATTTCTTGAAAAATCATTATGACATGGAATTGGCCTTTTGTAGAGCTTAAACCAAATCCATAACTTGTAACATTGGGATATCCTTTTTTAACTTTGGGTATTTCAATTGTGATATATTCTCGAGTTGTTGGATTCCAAATGTGAACAGTATTAAAATGAATCTCAACCAAACAAACTAAGCCATTGATGGAACCAATCATGGTCGTGAAGGAATGATCAGGGCCAACTTTTGGGAACTTCATTTTTGTTTCTGGTAGATAGTGAAGGCGATGGTGATTGGGTTCATCTTCAATTTTGACTAGGTTGAAGGAATTATCTACACCTGGAGTAGTGGAACTGGTGGTGTTTATTAGAAGTTGAAAGGGGGATCTTGATTGGTAAAGGAGAAGAAATTCGGGTTCTGAGACTACTTTGAGAAAGGATTTGCATACGGATTTGCAGCCAAAGATTGATTTGGAAGGCAATCTTGAGAGAATATCATAAGTAATTGGTGATGGAAGATTGGAAAAGAGACCTAATTGCTCATCACCACTTCCCATTTCTCCTTTGGCTTATGTTGTGGTCTTTGCTAGATGGTTCGGCAAATGCTTTTTATTAATAACTTTTCTTGGCTTCAGTTGTTTTGAATTTTATCCACAGGACTAGTCTACATTTGACTCATTTTTTCTCCAAAAGAAAAAAAAAAAAAAAGAGAAAGTACTACATTTGACTCATTAAGTTCTGAGTTTCTTCTCAATAATTCCGCGTTGAAAAGTAAAATAAAGAAAAGACAAATGTTTATTCAAGTTGACCCAACTGGTGGAGAATTGATGACGTGGTGTGGAAACTTGTGGTGGGAAATGTGTTTTTTCTTAATTCTTTTTAGAAAAGGAAGGTGTTGCTACCATTTGTACCGGTAGAGCAACACTACTAAAAAATAAACATAGTTTCAAAAGATGATAGTTCCAGTTAATATTTTAAAATCAAGATTTCCGCTTTATCAAGATGTTCTTGAGCTGAGTTTGATTTTTAGAATTTTATATTGAATTTTGAAAACTAAAATGGTTTGTAAAAGGACATATATGGGTTTAAACACTTGACTATTGCTCTTGATAATATTGAGAAATGGTAATTGTATATGGCATTAAATCTCTTTAATTTGATGAATTAATATTAGGATCTCATCTCACTAAAATATAAGAAATAGAGAATAGAGTTTTTATTTTTTTTTTTTTAAAGAGATAGTAGATTATAAGTGAGTCATATTAAAAGAAAAAACTAGACACTACAATGAATTGCAACCACACTTTCAATCACAATTCATGACTTTGCGACAGAAGTACTTGATCACGAAAGGGTGTTTGCAATAAAAAAGTCAGCCGCAAATTAAAAATTGTGATCGCCAATTAAAGTTCAGATCTGATATGTCACGGTAATATTCCAACCGTTTGGTCAAGAAATTTTGCGCAAAAAAAATAGCATAAAAAAATACGATCTTTTTTTTTTTTCCGCGAATTGGTCACCGGCAAGAATGGTGCTATAAATTACGACTGAATTTTCAGTTGCAAACTTTTAGTTTTTTTATATAGACCAAATTTGATTGCAAATTATTATTTTTTATATTAATTTTAATAATTCACAAAACCACCCTAAAGATAAAAAAACAAAAAAATAAAAAATCAGTCATACAAAAATTACAATTGAAAATCCCCTAAGGCAGCTGATATATTTAATACATTTTTTTTATAAATAATTTTTTTTAAGTTTATTTTTTATTTTATATGATTTGTATTAATATTTTTTTAAAATATAATTTATATTAAATAAAATTACTATAAAATAAATATACTAAATAGCATACCGAAAAGGTATGTTGTACTCTCCGACCGTTTTGATTCTATTCTTGTGGGAGAATATTGTTGATTAAATATTCCTTAAAAAACCAATCTTCCAGGCCCAAAATTTTAAATCCAGGGCAAGTTCCTCTCTGAATCCTATTACGCTTCTTAATTATCGTCTACTATCCTTTATTGAAAACCTAAATTCATACCCAACCATCTCTTTTCCCTATACAACCTCTCTCTTCTTCTCTCTGTTTTAATTCCTGCAAATGTCTCGATTGTTGCAATCAAATACAATGAAATTGTTTATTCACTCAAGCTATTGTGATCCTCAAAATCATCTCAACAACAATTAACTACAAAGGAAGAAGAAAACAAAAAGGGAAATGGAAATACATATGATATTTTAGGACTGATGTAAATGTATTAATCCATCTAGAGCAGCGGACATAGATCTTTGATACCAATCGTATAAGTTAACTTCTTTTTCTTCAAATGAAATCATTTTAGCTGATGAGAGCACACACTGAGTGTCAAGAATTTCTGGACATTACAATCATCTTCTATCTAAGAAGTTTAAGCTTAAGAAGCCCCATCAAAGTAGAGAGAGCCATCTTTTCCCCTTCTTACAAACACTTGGCAGATGGGCAGAGTAAATATGAGTCCCAGTCCAGTGAACATAATTATAAGGAGAAAGTAGGGGTTGAGGATGGAATTACTAGGAGTGAGTTGGAATGTCGAATACTCCCTCAATCAATCAATATTGCTTTGTTCTATGGAGAAGGAAAGTAGTTAGAGCAGATTTGATAGTTCTGATAAGGGAGGGATATGACAATTTGTTCGCAGAATCAAGAATAGGCATGAGTATAACACAGAAAGGTAGAAGAAAAAGAATTAGGATTTAAAGGAAGGGTAATATGGGGATTTTAGAAAATTTTTCTCTGGATATAAAATTTGAGCCCTAAATATATCATTTGACATTCCCTAAAATACCATAGTATATCCAAATATATCCTAATACCAGGGCATTCATACTAAACTATATTATAATATATCAAAATATCATAATGTATACAAATGGAGTTATATTCTCAAAGACATCATTTGTTTAACAAACAATATTGAAAGTAGATTCAGTATATAAAAATTGTAAACATATTTAAATGTCAAGTTTCTCACAATGTAAACGGACTATTTTTTTTATTTATCTTTAATAGCAAAAATTGCAACGAAATAATAAAAAAATTTCAATAAGCAAAGTCTACAAATTCCACTTAGTCACATATTAGAGTAAAATATACTATATTTAAAAAAAAAAAAAAAAAAAAAAGCAAAATATACCATGTCTCAAAATTCCAACTCATTTTTCTAAGCTCTAACAATAATTGCACATTGGAGATTCAGTTACTACAAAACGAAAGACTCACATGCTTTACAGTTAATACCAAAAACTTCAGTTATATTTCCTTTTCCTTAGAATCATATCCTAAACAGAATAATCTGTCCTTGACTATTAAGGATGAGTGAGATCTTATGCTAGATAGATACACAATGGCAGGCACTCTCTGGCATCACAATAGGACAATCATGGCTCTGACAGCTAACGCTTGACCACTTTAATAGCTAATTTCCGTCTTATTACACATGATCAACTAACCCATCAATTAAAAAAAGAACGGCGCATGCTCAAGAATCACCGGTTTTCAGCTTTAGATTTCTCATTTTCCTTCCTATGCCCGACCAAAGACAGCATCTTTTCTGCTGCAACTTTTGCAAGCATAGCATCTGCGGGAAGTTTCAGGGATTTAACCATCCATTTATAAAATTCATATGGTGAAACAAAATATATCTTTTGACATAGAAATCTAGGATTCGTTACCTCGGTTGATAGGACCCTCTGTAGGTTTCTCTTGAGCAGGTTCTGCTGGCTCTGCCACAGATACCAGGTGCAAATGATTAGAGAATCAAAAAAAAAAAAAAAAAAGAGATCAATTGCATTAATTGACCCAATTCATCATGAGAAGTCGGTTACTTCATCTCTCCCTTGTCCCTTTTGTTATTCCGAGAACCACTGATACACCAAATAATATTACAACCAAATCGAATACAACGAATTATATTCCTATTTATTATTTTCTTCTATTTTTTTATTTGTCATATTGTGTAAATTTTCGTATTCTTTTTAAATTGTCACATTGTTGAAAACAATGTAATTTTAACCAAAATATTTATATTATATCCGTCAACATGTCAACATTGTTGGAATCCGTAAGCAAAAACAAATAAAATAAAACTACGAAAATCCACCATAGGATCCGCACATACTAGAAAAACTAATTTAATAGAAATATCACCTCAATGTTTTCTGCCGTTCAGTGTGGAGACGCTGCTATTTACACTTCACCCTCTATTGGTATCTGCGCGACAAATTCCTCTGCAAGCGATTGGGATGCTAGCCCCTTATGTGTTCTGAAAACTGTTCAGAACTAATCCTAACTATCTGGTAATATGTGGAATTTCGGAGAAAGGGAGGCTAGATATTATTATCGCCGTTTTAGGGTTTTGTTTTTAATGATGAAGATGGCTCCCGAGAAAAGGTAACATAACCTTTTATAGCTGTCAATATCAGAACCCTAATTGTCATCTAATGACAGTTTAATCTCGTCCGTCTATTCCTATAATTATCCAACGATTGAATGAGTAATATTAAGTAATTAATTTCATTTATCTGATAAATAAAATTAGTTATTTATTAACTTACCAGAAAATACAATATGGAATCTGATTCTCCTTTTGTATATGTTCAACGAATCTGGACACGATCTATATTCATTGAACGCGGACATTGTGCTTACAAGATTGTCTATGCGTGTGACCCTGTAGGTTCATTTAACGTTGGCAGTGAATGAAAAATATCCTAAACATTTATTCACAAAACATAAGCGGTCTCTAGCAAGACATTATGCTTACCCAAGTTAAGTAAAAGCAATAATAAACTAGCATCAGTTTTAATATTTAGTCCTTTTGTCACACGATATCCTAATTAAGTATAAGGCATGGACCGAGTCATCCTTATAAAACTTAATTAACCATTTACTTTATCACCAGACAGACTGTTCCGACAAATAACATTAATAACACCTTATTAATACTTATTTGAGTATGGCCATGCATATTTTCTAGTCTTCCTTATCAAGGGGCCCATAGATATCTTTTTCTAAAAAGAGAGGAACAAATCCCTTTAACTATCTCCAATATTCAAGCCATGACAAGAAAATAGCTCAACCAATAGTCATAATAACCACCTAATTAAAACTGATGTTTGACTATGTCAAAACGTATTTTCTCCCCATTCAAGAAGCATTAGAAACATTAGGTCGAAGGACACCAAATATAAAACTGAGAAGAAATGCTTATGACTTAAACCCATGCAATATTTCTTCTTCACTTTGGGTCATGTCCAATACAAATATTCTCAATATGTATTTATGAATTGATTTTATATCTTATATTCATAATCAGTAAAACTTGATCATCAATTAACTTCACACTAGTTTAATAATACAAGATGTAATAAAACTAGGGACAAACCAAAATAGTATTTTATTAGCAATAAGGGTTTTACTATCAAGTCACGTACTTGATGACCAAGAGCATAAAATACAATTCAAAATACATGCTTCATAAATCATAAACGTAAGTCAATTGGTCTAGGGCATATACTAACAATCTCCCACTTGCCCTACTACCAATTTGACATGACTCTCAAACCCATTGACCTAGTATGACTCTCATGCTTAAGTTGTGGGAGTGCCTTTGTCAATGGATCTGCGACATTATCATTGGTATCTACTTTTCAAATTTTTACATCACGCTTAATAATTTCTCGGATGAGATGGAAATACCTGAGAATATGTTTGGATCATTGATGAGATCTAGGTTCCTTAGCTTATGCAATGGTCCCTATATTATCACAATATAGGTCTACTGGATTCACAATGCTAGGAATCACACCTAGTTCAGTGATGAACTTTCTTATCCAAACTGCCTCCTTGGCTGCATCAGAAGCAGCCACATACTCAGCCTCCATAGTAGAATCGGGCATGGTATCTTGCTTTGAACTCTTCCAGCTCACAGCACCTCCATTTAAACAAAACACAAATCCAGATTGCGATCTAAAATCATCTACATCAGTCTGAAAGCTAGCATCCGTGTAACCATTTACAATAAGCTCTCCTTCCTAACCTCCGTAGATCAAAAACATCTATTTAGTCCTTCTTAAGTACTTGAGAATGTTTTTAACTGCAGTCCAATGTGGTTCACCAGGATTTGACTGGAATCTTCTAGTCATGCTTAATGCATATAAGACATCTGGGCGAGTGCATAACATGGCGTACATGATAGATCTAATAGCGGAAGCGTAAGGAATCTTACTCATGTGTTCTGTATCCTCCCTTGTCGTAGGACTTTGAGACTTACTGAGTTTAACGCCATGTGACATCGGCAAGAATCCTCTCTTAGAATGTTGCCTACTGAACCTTTTCAGTACCTTGTCAATATATCCACTCTGGCTTAGGCCAATTAGGTTTTTAGATCTATCTCGATAGATCCTAATGCCTAGAATATAGGCTGCTTCGCCTAAATCTTTCATTAAAAAACACTTCCCCAACCAACTTTTTATACTTTGCAAAGTGGGGATGTCATTCCCAATTAAAAAAGATGTTATCGACACAGAGCACTAAGAAGACTACTACATTTTTTGCAACCCTTTTGTACACACAAGGTCCATCTTCATCCTTGATGAAATTGAATTCTTTAATTGCTTCATCAAAACGAAGATTCCAACTTCGAGATGCTTGCTTCAAGCCATAAATGGATCTTTGAAGTTTACACAGTTTACTAGAATTCGAATGATGAATAAAACCTTCATGTTGTGTCATGTACACATCCTTCAGTAGATTTCCATTAAGAAAGGCAGTTTTAACATCCATTTGCCATATTTCATAATCATAATATGCTTCAATGGCAAGTAGAATTCTGATTGACTTAAGCATTACAATTAGAGAAAATGTTTCATCATAGTCTATACCATGAGTTTGTCTTTAACCTTTTGCTACAAGTCGTGCTTTGTAATTGTGTAAATTGCCATCCATGTCAGTTTTCTTTTCAAAAACCATTTACACCCTATGATCTTGCAACCTTCAGGTGGATCAATCTAAGTCCAAACTTGATTGTCGTGCATGGATTGCATTTCTGATTTCATAGCCTCTAGCTATTTGCTTGATTCAGGACTATGAATAGCATCTTGGTAGGAATTAGGTTCACCTTGATCAATAAGATCAACATTATGATCCTCAATCACAAGAAATCCATATCTCTGTGGTATTGAGGAATCCTACCTGACCTTCTTGGGCTTGTATCAAAGGTTCGGGCTCAGTATGAATACGTGAGTCCAACTGAGTGTCCATACTCGGTTCAGAAATAGTGTGCTGTCCTTGAGCTTCTTCAAGATAGATTCTACTCCCACTAACTCTTTTAGAAACGAATTCCCTTTCAAGGAAAATTCCGTTCCGAGCAACAAACACTTTGTTTTCAGATGGAAGATAGAAATATTTTCCTTTAGTTTTCTTAGGATATCCCACAAACAGACACTTATCAGATTTGGGTGCTAGGTTTTCAGATAATGATCGCTTCACATAAGCATCACATCCCCATACTTTGAGAAATGCTAAACTAGGTTGTTTCCCAGTCCATATCTCATATGGTGTCTTCTGAACAACTTTAGATGGAACTCTATTTAATATGAATGTAGCAGTTTCTAGAGCATAACCCCAAAAAGAAATTGGAAGATCTGTTTGACTCATCATAGATCGAACCATATCTAATAAAGTTCGACTTCTGCGTTCAGACATACTATTCCATTATGGTGTTCCTGGTGGAGTTGATTGTGATACTATCCCACAATTTTTAAGATGTTTGTCAAACTCTTAGCTTAAGTATTCACCACCTCGATCTGATTGAAGTAATTTGATACTCCTTCCAAGTTGATTCTGTACTTCATTTTGAAATTCCTTGAACTTTTGAAAGGAAACAGATTTATGTTTCATTAGATAGACATAACCATATCTACTGAAATCATCTGTGAATATAATGAAGTACTGAAAACTTCCTCTGGCTTGTGTGTTCATTGGTCCACATACATCGGTATATACAAGTTCCAATAAATCGGTAGCCCTTTTACTTTGTCCTCTAAATGGACTTTTAGTCATTTTGTTCAATAAACAAGAATCGCATTTTTCATAAGACTCAAGGTCGAATGAAGATAAAAGTCCATCTTGATGGAGTTTGGATATGTGTTTCTCATTTATGTGGCCCAAACGACAATGCCAGAAGTAATTTGATTTAAATCATTAGATTTAAATTTCTTTGTATTTATGTTATAGATAGGCTTACTAGTGGAATCATGTAGGTTCAGAATGTAAAGTTCATCACAAAAAGAGGCATCGTCATAGAGAATACTATTTTTATAAATATAACTTTTACCATTCTTAGTATTAAACTCAAAACCATCAATATTCATACAAGAAACTGAAATGACGTTCCTACTCATAGCAGGAATATAAAGCAATCTTTAAGTTCAATGATAAGCCCACTAGGCAAAAGTAAATCAAATGTCCCTATAGCTACAACAACAACTTTTGCTCCATTTGCTACTCACCTTTTGCTTCTTCTTTTCTTCTGAGTAGAGCTTGCAGTTCCTCTTCCAATGACCACGTTCATTGCAGTGGAAGCAAGTCTCTTCCTTTGGTGGTTTAACCTTGGGCTTGGACTTCTGCTTTCCTTTACCTTTCTTGGCCATATCCTTTCCCTTTACCTTTCCCTTGTTCTTCTTGAACTGCCCCTTCTGAACCATCAGAACATTAGGAGTAGATTTCTTAATGTTTTGCTCAGCTTGCTTGAGCATCCCGTGCAATTCATTTATGGACTTTTCCATATTATGCATATTGAAGTTCATGACAAACTGATCATAGTCAAAAGTTAAAGAGGCCAAGATCATATCAGTAGCACAGTCATGACTTACGGGTGCTCCAAGTTTTTCAAGCTGATCAAATAATCCTTCATCTTAAGGACATGAACACTAACTGAAGTGCCTGGGGTTATTTTACAGTTATTCAACGCATTAGTAGTAAGATATCTCTCTTGACGTGCTTGCTCTTGGAATATTTCCTTGAGCTATTTCATCATCTTATAAGCCTCAACTTCCTCGAATTGCTTTTGCAACTCAGATTCCATCATAGCCAACATGAGATAAGTCACATCATTAGAATCATCTTTGTGCTTACTATAAGCATCTTTTTCAACTCTAGGAACGTTCTTAGCTGGTTGATTAGGGATAGGGTTCTCAAGTACATATAGCCTTTTTTCTTGTTTAAGGACAATCCTTAAATTTCGTGCCCAATCAAGAAAGTTAATCCCACTAAGCTTATTCTTTTCAAGCATGGATCATAATGAGGTGTTTAAATTGTTTGAGGCTATTATCTACATAGAATTTGCAAAGTAAAATTAAATAAATGAAGCATTAATTTTCCCTAAAATATTCAACACTTGATATAAATCGTGGGTAGAAAAATTCCATTTTATAATAATCATAAGTAAGCTTTGGCTTAACACCCATAATTACAGAAAAATGGATTAATGAGATTTACATCTATATGTACCAGCAAAATCCCATATGATGCCCTAGGCTCAAAACCATTTTGATAGCCTAGTTAAGCCAAACCATTTCAAGCATATGGAAATCACCATTTTCCATCTTCCCCTACTTAGGTAACCATTTATCTCTTGCTTTGGCAATGAGACAAAATGATGATCCAGGAATGGAGAAGTGCTTATGACCGTGGGACGCATTTTAGAACTTAATTTTTTTTACATGGTTTCAAAACCCTTCTTCCTTTTATATATTTTATTTTATAAAACATATATCCAATAAAATAAAAGGAAATAAATTAAACATCACATGCATAATATATACATAGAAAAACGTGTCATAGCATGGCCTCAATCCTACATTGACTTCCACGAGCCTCATGGAAGTCAAATGTCAATCTAGGTAAGTCTTCATCTCCATGAGCTTGCCTCCAACGTCTTGGCCTTCTGATCTTGTTAAATAGGATAGGAAAACATACATAGGGATAGGAAATAGAATAAACCTATTCCAGTCAAGCTTGATAATATTACATCAATGAAAATGATGACACGCAGGCCGTATTTAAAAACATTACAACCCATTAACAAAATAAACCAATCAATCACAAGAGGTAAAGGGCCATGCTATGCACTATGCATCTAAAGATAGAAAAAAACATGCCAAAAACAACGAGGGGGTTTCTGGGGGAGAAGCCCTCGAAAGAAAACTGTAGTCCCACTGGTCGGTCAGCGGGCGGGGTCAAGGGGCAGCGCCCAGGAAAGAAAAACAAATTTTCCTTTCTAACTCATTGAAAGAGTTACTGCCGTCATTAAACCTAAAAATCATGCAGCCAAAAATTATGTTTAACAGTTAAACATTAAATTATGTGATTCTGCATATTAGTTTAATAATTAAACTGCACAGATTATACCGTGTATGCCAAACAATTTGGCAATTGCAACATTCTGTTTATTTAATCACATTAATAAGTAAAACAGAATATGATATATGCGAATCCTATAATTCAATTAACTCAAATTATTACACTAATCAGAAACCTTACTATAAGGCCGATTGAAAACAACACATGTAATCAAAGCGATAACAGATAAAATCAATAAAACTAGTATGTACGAGGCTCTTATACCACTGTTGGAATCCGTAGGCAAAAATAAATAAAATAAAACTACGAAAATCCACCAACAGGATCCGCACATACTAGAAAAACTCATTGGATAGAAATTACCCCAATGTTTTTTGCCCTTTGGTGTGGAGGTGCTGCTATTTACGCTTTGATATATTAAATCTAAGACCTAAAGAAGATTTAAACAAAATCTTTTCTTCAAAGTTCAAGCAACCTAAGGTATTTTGAACCTTAGACCTCAATAAAATAAAAAGAAGACCTCAAGACTAGTTTTCTACAAGAGTGTAGTGACTAATATGAAGGAATTTTGATAATCAACCTTGAAGCTCTTGGAACTTTCAACAAGTCTTCAAAGTGATTTTTCTTTCAAGGAAGTTCACCCTTGAAGAAGATAGAAAAAAAAACTAAGCTAAGAACTAAGAATACTAAGAGAAGAACATTTGTCTTGAAATATTTCTTGATTAGCTTCTTCAAAATGGAAGACTACATATTTATAGAGACTTGAGGGAAAATTTTCAGCCAAAAAATTTAATCCCCACAAATTTAAGCCCCAAAATTTATGTCCCAAATTTAAGCCCCATAAAGGCATATTCCAACCCTCCCATATTTTCAGCCCAAAGGACATATATAACCTATGCATTTACTTGATAAGACAATAAATGTGTTTTAATTGCATTTGGACTATTATAGAGCACCAGTCAACATACTGCAAAAAATATGAGACAATTTCCAACTTGGGCAAAAGGGCTTCCAACCATCTACTAAGTTAAAATTTCAATTTCTAACTTATTCAAAACTTTAGCATATTGCCCCATAAAGTCTTGGACATCAAAATTTAACCCTTGAAACTTCTCTTGCTCAATATGATCCTTGTGACTCTTTAGTTGTTGTGCCTTGGCTCTTGTCACAATTCCTTGATGTTCTTGCATGTCTAACCGGTTCACATCAAAGTATGGAAGCTTAGTTGGAGAAATGGGGGGACCAGTCAATATCTCTCAATTCTTTGCAGCTGTTGAGATGTCAGATGAAAGTAAATGAGTAGGTTGAATTAAAGAAGATATTCCGAAATGGTTAATAAAGAAAAAGCAATATTATGTGGTCAATTCTTTTGAATTTTTCTTGTTCCCATTTCAAGAAATTTGTTAAAAAGCTGTTTGTTGGCAAAATGAAAAATAGAAGAAGTGGGATATGAAAAAGCAGTTGTAGCAGTGTAGAGGACAAGGAGTGAGAGAGAGAACTTGATTTCTAACAAGTACAAAAAGTCAGAAAAACTCAAACAGAAGTGTGCATTTTCATTAGAATTTCCAAGTATTATTCAAGACCTTCAAGGAGAGTGCATCTGCTCAGTAGAAGAGAAAAAGTTCTGAGTTTATGAGTAGAATAGCTTTTGTTCTTTGATGTTCAAAGAGTGATTTCTCTAATTCTTCCTCATTTCTGTTTGATTTTTCAAGTTCCTTAACAAAACTTGATGTTGGGTTGCAAGGTCCATATCAAAACTTGCAGATGAGTTTTCTTTGGGATAAGAAAACAATTAGTTGCTAGACTAAAGAAAATCTAGTGTTTGTAAGGGTTTAATCTCACTCTGATCAAGATTGGTTGTGTTAGTGGAATCTTCAAGAGAGTGATCTTGAAGAAAGTGAATGTAGGCAATTAGCCGAACCACTATAAATTTGTTTGTGTTCTTTAATTTCTGTTTTTTATATTTCTGCAATTGTTTCCGATTACTTTTTCTCTCAAACTAATTAATCTTCTGAAGTAAAGCTAATGGCATTCAAGAAGAAAGAATTTGATAATCTGACAGCTAATAAGTTAGTGAGCTAGTTCTTTGAGAAACTCAATATAAAAGCTTTATAATCAATATTTGTAGTTTTAAATTTTCTTATTAGTCCAATTTAACCCCCCTTCTCCCACCCCTCTCCCGTCCTCCTTGGACACTGTAGGGACTTACATTCTTCATTCCTTGATTTTGACCACCCGGGAGGTTCTCTAATACTACATTAATATGTTCATTTACCTGTTATATGTTAATTTAGAATAGTCTGGTTTTGAACATCAGTTACAAAGGTGAGAAAAAAGAGATTAAATTAAGGTACTACTTGGGTGAGTTAGTCAAACCAACCCGCCCGACAATAGACCTAAAATTAATAAACACCCAACTCATATGAGAATGGAGAGGTCCAATCTTAAAAACATCATAGGGTTAAAAATGGATTTAGGCTAAACGAGAAATGGGCATAATATCCTACACCTTTCTTTCTAAATTAGTTCAACGGAGAAAAGGGATTCTGAGAGAGAGAGAGAGAGAGAGAGAGAGAGAGAGAGAGAGAGAGAGAGAGAGAGAGAGAGAGAGAGAGAGAGTAAAAGTTTCTCTACAATAATTACTCAATAAATTAATAACAATTACTTTTTTAAAACTACTAAGTCATCCTTCTATTATTTTTTTCATCCAATTTAACTTTTTCCATCTAAATTAGGTATTTATTTATGATAGTGATAGGTTTGAGTACTCAATTGTCAGAGACCATTAGTTTGGCACTATGGTAATTTTGGGCTTTGGTGGTATTTAACTTATGGCACTTATTATATATGCCACTAATTTGTGGCACTTATCGTAAAATGTCATATTTTAATGACATTTTCTAATAAGTGCCATAAATTTTGTGGCACTTTTTAAAGTCAACATAAAAATGCCACAAAATTATATAAGAAAATGCCATAAAAATATGACACAAACTCAAACGCCACAAATAATACTACTTAAATATGACACCAACTCACATGTCATAAAAAATGCCGGTAAAATATTGCACAAACTCAAATGTTACAAATAATGCCACAAAAATATTACACAAATTTTCAAAGGCCACTAATTAACACACATACATATATATATATATAACTAAATTTATATGTTGAAATTACAGTTTAATAATATGTACTTTATAATTTTATGCTATAATATTTATTCAAATAGAAAACACTTGGATAAACTTAAAGTATTTTTTTTATAAATACTGATGTTTTAAATAAAATATTAACTCTTTTTTACACAATAAAGAAAAACTTACTAATGTTAATATGATATTTCAAATTTATGAAAAAAATATTTTAAATATAAAATAAGAAGAGAATATAGTGATACTTTACATATTGTACGTCTTAAATTTGGTATGACAATTTTGTTATTTTCACTGTTGTGATCTCCCTCAAAATTATTAAAAGGTTTGAATAATTATATTAGTGGTAGTGTTTTGAAAAATATTTTTACATATATGAAATCCATAACATCATTACATATTGAAATAAGAGAGAAAAATTATTAACTCATGAATTATTCTAAAGATAGAAAAGTTGCATATGTTTTATAGAAAATCTCTAAAATGTAAGAAATTTAGTGTTTATGAGAAAATTTTATTTTTTATTATTTAGTAAAGACAAGTTCTTAAATAAATACGCTACAAATAATCAAATTAATTAAGTTTTAGTTTATTGATAGACAATGTAAATAAATTTTTTTGAGAAACTATGACAAAAGTATATGTGGTGCACTAGTAGAAGCACTTATGGTGGAAAGAGAGGTTGTGTGTTTGAATCTTGCCCACTACAAATAATAAATTGTCACATATTTAATTTCGATTGAAATTCTATTTATTTTTTAATGAAATAAAATTTATTCATTTAATACGATTAAAATACTTTTATGGCATTTATAAAAAATGTCATATTTTTCAATATATTTGTAGCATTAAATAAGTGCCACAAGTTGTGTCGCAATATATATCTGTGGCTTTTGTGAAGTGCCACAAAAAAAAGGTCACTTTCGATGGCATTTTCGTGAAGTGCTGCATAAGTGCCACAAATAAACATCCTTGGCACATAAGTAACTTTTGATGACACTTATTGCATGCACCAAAGTCTAATTTTTACCATAATGTAGAGTATATGGACTTAACCCTATCTAAAAATCAAAACATGACAAATTTAAAATTAATTGTTCTAAAATAATGCTATAATCAATTCTTAAAAATTTCTTTAAAGGAAAATTAGTTTTTTAAAAAGTATAAAGAGGCAAAAGAGAAACACCTAATGGAAAGAAATAAATTTTTAAAAAATATATTAAAATTATACATTTTTAATATATTTTTTTTAAAAAAATCAAAATCTCTCTCCCAATCTCTTTATAAAAAATTGATTGATATTTATTTTTAAAAGAAATTTTTATAAATTTTTAATAATAATTAATTATAAAAAATCGAACAATTTAACTAGTAATGATTATCCATGATTAGTGAAACTTCTAATAATTTTCTTTTACGTATTATTATTATAAGAATTGATAAGAATTGAGAGTGTGTCGAAAATAATTCACATAATGGTTAAAAAAGAATTGAACAAAACATAAATCAAGCATTTAATTATTAAATATAACTCTAATGTACCAAAAACTTATTAAAATACAAAATTTATTTACTCAATTCAATTCATAACAGTTTTTACATTTTATATATTTATAAATTTTTATTATCACAATTAAAAATTAAGAGTTCTAATCGTCAGAATTAAGAAATCATATGTCTAATGGACACAATATATATTATTGAGACGAGTTTTTTTTAAACTTAAACCATTAATTTATTTAGAAAAAAATTTCCTATTTGATCTTCAAAGTTTGGATATTGATACATTATGTTTCTTAAAGTTTTTTTCAGCTAATATCTTCCATAAACTCCTTTTGCCGTTACAGTTCTAACTTCCATTAAAAAAAAAATCTTGAGCTCCTATTTAGTTTAAAAAATTTAGGTTTCAACACGATATGATCCTCAATATTTATTTTTTGTTGTTATGGTCCCTAAACAATTTAAACAAATCCAATAGGATCATTTTCTCGTCAAACACTTGACTTTCGTAAAAAAACCACACGAACAGCTCTCACAGGGCAACTTGAAGGATAAAAATATGCATTATGAGTCATTTCCCTACAAACAAAATACATCTTTTGATTCTTGGTTGAGAAAATAAAAGCTCCACCTTCTCTTAAAATCGTGCCTCATGCGTATTTCTTTTGAATAAAATGACTTATAATACTTATTTTATTATTTAAGTTACCTTAGGTGAGTAGGCCATGTGATTTTTTTGACAGAAATTAGGTATTTGATGGCAAATAGATTTTTATCAGATTGTCGTAAATTGTTTAGAGATTATAACAGCTAAAAATAAACTTTGAGGACTATATTATTCTAAAGTCTACTTTAAGAACTTGTGACCTTTTTTTTAACGGAAGTTAGAAATGTAACAATAAAAGAACTTTAATGATTGATCGTAAATAGTTTAGGAATGATATTGATTAAAAAAACTTTGAGAACCATAATGTATTAACGTCTAAACTTTAGGGACCAAATGGGCGATTATTCCATTTATTTATGAAGGTTAACCAAAGGAAAGAAAAGAATTCTACTAATCACAAGTCAATAAGTTTTTTTGGTTGGCCATTTCAAAGTCAATAATGCAGTCTTTTTTTCCCTCCCTGCGCCTCGTGCCAACTAGAGTGTACCGGACACCAGAAATCCAAAACTCCTTCCCCTCCCCAAGTCATCTCCTCCACGACCACGCCGAATAATATTCTGCTGAGAAAGATTCATTGTTAGAGAGACAACAATCTTTGAGTTTGAAGAAAAAATGGGATGCCCCTTTTTATCAATTTTCATCATTTTCATTAGTACGAGCATCTTTTCAACTGTGTTCGTAGCAGCTGATGTTCAATTGGGTTCTTCCCTCTCTGCCTCTGATCAAAACTCCAAGTGGAATTCTCCTAATAATACTTTCTCTCTGGCCTTCATTCGGGATCCAACCGGAGCTACTTCAGATTACTTTGCTGCAATTATTTATGATAACAACCCAAATATCGCTATCTGGGTTGCTGGAGCCACCACTGCACCCAACGGCGGCGCTGCTGACTCCACCGCCACGCTCAGCCTGCTTCCAAATGGGAATCTTGAGCTCCGAAATGGTTCCTCCAATTCTCTTGTTTGGCAGTCCTCCACAGGTAGCCGGGGCGTTTCGTTGGGTGCCCTTGATGAGTCAGGTAATTTTGTCCTCACGAATGGCGCCAGGGGTTTGGCAATTTGGTCAACATTTGATAACCCAAC
Organism: Catharanthus roseus; assembly: GCA_028651295.1. NCBI lineage: Eukaryota > Viridiplantae > Streptophyta > Magnoliopsida > Gentianales > Apocynaceae > Catharanthus > Catharanthus roseus. Next base: position 19,204,021 of record JAPQWS010000168.1, on the reverse strand, counting down.
TGATACTATTGTCCCAAATCAAAATTTCACTAGAAATCAGTTCTTGCAAAATGGGTTGTATTCATTTAGTTTATTGGATAATGGTAATTTAAGTCTTTTTTGGAATGGGACTGAAGGTTTTCAGTATTACGATTCTTGGTTGAATTCATCTGCTACTATGAATTTGAGTTCACCTACTTTGAACATTTCACCAATTGGTATACTTTCCCTATCGGATCCAAAACTTGCAAACCCTTTGGACTTGGCATATAGTAGTGATTATGCAGAAAATGGCAATATATTGAGGTTTGTGAAGTTGGATAATGATGGCAATCTGAGAATTTATAGCTCTGCCAGAGGGAGTGGGAGCAAAACAATTAGATGGTCTGCTCTTAGTAATCAATGTCTAGTGTTTGCATATTGTGGGAATTTTGGAATTTGTAGTTATAATGATACCGGGCTGGTATGTGGCTGTCCATCACAGAATTTTGAGCTTGTTGATCCGAGGGACAGCAGGAAAGGTTGCAGGAGGAAAGTAGATCTTCAGAATTGTCAAGGGAATGAAACAATGTTGCAGTTGGATCATACTGTATTATTAACCTATCCTTCTCAGTTTAACACAGAGCTTTTCTCTACTGGTTTTCAACCTTGTAGGTCAAATTGTCTTCTAGCTCCTCCTTGTGTTGGATCAACATCTTTGGCCGATGGGTCAGGATTTTGTTACCAGAAAGTGTCTACTTTCATAAGTGGTTACCAGTCACAAGCTGTTCCTAGCACTTCATTTGTAAAGATTTGTGGTGAACCAATCCTTGGTAGTCCTCCTGTTGCTGTTGGTTCAAATGATCGTGGAAAAGAGAGTGGTTGGTGGAGTTGGGAGCAGTGTGGTATTATGGTTGCTACCTGGGATACTATGTCAGAGGAGTCAGTCAATGTCTTACTTACTTGTGCTTGAACCATATAGAAGACAAAAGCCCTTGAATTGGTCTAGTTATCCCAAACTCTCCCAGAATCACAAGGAAGGGACTACTAATCTTGTGCCAATGCTCAATCGGGATTCTTATAGTGAAAAGCCATTGATCAGTTAGGAGTTTCTTGAGCCTTGTACTGAAATGGTTGCAGATTTTGGGGTAAAGAAGCAGAAAAAAGAGATAAATTTGGGGTCTTGGAAATGATTTAAGGAATGACATCTACTTATGAGCAGAGCAGCAATATGTGCTTTTTATTTTCCTCTAGCAAGAAAAAAGATGTGCTGCAACTGTGGTTTATAAATTTTTGTTTAGTTTGCTCCATTCTTTTGTACAGGTAGGCCTCACTTGTTTAGTTTGCCCAATTGTGGAGACTACCCGCTTCAACACTTATTCTTCTTTTGTGATGAACCCTTCTATCCGCTTCAATGTCGAACAACTCCATATTCCAGTTTGCCCAATCCTCTGATAATGTAAAAGTTACAAGGTACAGTGTCAGCAAGCAATAATCTGACCTTCAACTACTTTTTGGATCACTTCAACAGATATAAATGCATGTCAGAAGAGAGGAGAATTCCAGAAGCAAAAATCAAAACACCAAAGCACAAAACCAAAACAATACATTTTGCAAACAATCTTAACAATGAAAATTCGCAGGTGAATTCAGTTCATATAAAGTTGGAGCAAACATTAAATTTCCACACTCATTCAAAATTTACAAGTGCAACCAAATTCCCAGGAAAAAAAAAAAATGCAAGCATATTAAGTAGATAACATTGAGTTGAAGAAAATGAGGTTCCTGTAATTGATGACAAAAATGGTCCACATTAGAAAGGAATTAGCAAAATTAGCAATTGCTTTTACCTACTTCCAGAACTCGGCAATTTCAAATCCTCAAAGACCAAGGCATCATTAACATTCTCCTTAATCTGCTGCTTCTTTTTACTTTAAGATATTTGTTTCCGTACATTTCTGACCTTGTGTGCCTCTTTCAAAGCTGCAACTAATATACCAAACCACATTGATCACTGTAAAACATCTGCGGAAGGGATTCTTGAACCCTCTATAATGTGAAGTTGATGGTAACCACAAATCCTTTCATAGAGAATGCAGCTTCATCATAAGACATGGGAACTTCTTCACTGAACGAAACATAGAAAGCAAGGGGAGGAGAGCGACATGGAAACGGGGTAGGTCAGATTTTTTCTGGACACCTTCTTAAAACACCAGTCATCCAATGATCATTATCAATGGTCTTTCAAGATAGAAAGTTTAAATGTGCTTTAGAATTGTCGTAAACAATTCAAATGTAATCAAAAGGGTGCACACCAAAGCTAAGTTCTTCACAAAAAAAAAAAAAACATTTATTAAATAAAATCCAAAACACAACATGAACCCTGAAAATTAAAATTTTTTTTTTTTAAGAAATTGGCTAGAAGTCACAAATTTGTTTCGCAAAAAGTACCAGATTTTTTTTTTTTTTTTCAGTTCTTAGAATTAGCTTGAATAATTTAAGGAACTTCCTGCACATACACAAAAGCTAGCATAAGCAAATCAAAACATTTTTTAGAACGTTTGTCATATTTAGGTCAAAAAAATCGCCAAAAATACAAAAATATACAAAGTAAAATTTTCACATTTAGACCAAAAAAAGAAGGGTAAACACTAAAGCTAAGTTCTTCACTACAAACATTTCCTAAATAAGATCTAAAACACAATATGAACTCCGAAAAGCTTTCATATTTTTTTAAGAAACTGGCTACCAAAAATTTCATAATTCCAAGTCACAAATTTGTTTAGCAAATTCCTAAAAAGTACCTTAAATCTTTTTTAGTTCCCAAATAAGCATGAGCAGTTTAAGGAACTTCCTGTACACGAACACAATAGCTACCATAAGCAAAGCAAGAAACGTTTAGAACCTTTGTCATATTTAAGTCAAAAGAATCGCCAAAAATACAAAAATATAAATAATAGAAAAGAAAATTTCCGCATTTTTGTGATGAAGCAGAATTTGATTCATTAAGACCCTCATAAAAAAGGAACGCTGGCGTTTCAGAGACCTTGCGAAACAAATTATCAAGTAATTTTCCAACCTTACCAATAAACAGGAGCTTCTACGAGAGGAAGTTCAGTTTTGACAGGTTCAACTCAGGCACCGGTTCAGCTTCAGCTGCAGGTGGTGGAGGAGGTACCACCTCTTTGACCTTTGAAATCCCTTTTGTACTCAATGGCCAACGTAACCTTGGATTTATCATCAACCGTTCGTTTTAAAATGAAATCCAATTTTGAACAGATGAAAGCCATTTTTCCCAGTAACATAGAACTGTCTATTTTGGAAACTCAACCACAAATCAAGATTAAATTTAGCACAATAACTCATTAGGTGCACAGAAAGTATTCTTTATCCTAAGACCATTGTTATCTAGAGACTTTCAAAAACCTATACCATGAAACATTTACTCCCATACTCTGACTACTGAAGAGTAGAACTGCTGAATCAAAGGAAATTGCAAATGATGCCATTAAAAAATCAAGGTTAAGTTTAGACAGGAATCTCAATCTTTTGAAAAACATAATACAGAAATTGCGTTCATCAGACATGGAGTGTGTGTGAACATCCATCTAGCCAAATTAGGATTTGATTCATTATTTCTTTCTCTTTTCCAGCCTCTTGACCAGCTCTTCCTTTTACTGCAGTTCCTTCTGTTCCTAAAAAAATTAAGAAGCTCGGCATCAAATTTTTATGCCACCCCCACAACCTCCTTTAACCACCTGAGATCGTTCAAAATTCAATTTATTAGGTAAATTGAACAAAAGCTCAACTCAAAACAATGTGATAAAGGCCAACAACACAATTCTATTCCAAAGAAGAAACTCTCGGGTCCTTCTAGCATTAACCAAGTTTGAATTGAAACATAAGAAGGGGATTGCTTTTTTCTTGAAGTAACCCACAAAAAGTTTCTATTTTCAAGAATCACAAAATTGAACAACGAAAACGGTTCTTTTTCCTCTTAAATCAGGGGAGGGGGGGTGTTTAGAAACCTTCATTGTAAGCTCTCTTCATAGTGCAACTTACTACAAAACAAAACCACAATGATACACATAGGCTATAGGATTGAGTTTCTAACAAGAAAAGCCTATACAAATTACAGAAACCATTAAAAGAAATATACAGAATAGCATATACAAATTACACAAACACCTTATTATGTATGTGAATAAACAATTAGATAGTTGGCAAATAATGGCAAACATATATCATAGTTAGATAGCTGATAAACGACAACAAACACATTATTACCCTTGCAATGAAGATGAAACTCTTATATTCAATCAGAAAATTATTCAAATTAAAACAATGGAATAAAAATAGAGCATAGTAGGTTAAAAAAGTGTTTCCAAAACTAAATAAGCAGGAACATATTTCTCTGAAATCCACAACCCAGAAAAATCGCAAATCATAATTCCAACCATAAACAAACACATTCAAACAGATAAACTCTACCATTATTATAAAATTAAAGATTTTTAATTAATTTCAAATCTATCCTCCTCTGTGTTTCGATATTTCTATTTTGATAAGAGGAAAAAGGGCAACTTAGAGAAGGTGGAGCCAGCTTGACTACCTCCATAGAGAAGCCACATAAAAGATGGGTTGAAGAACAAAGAGCATAAATTAGAAAGGAGTTGATTATATTACAACAAAGAAGAAGAAAAGAACCAAAAATACCTGATTTGAAGAAGAAATTGCAAGATTTCAGCAAAACATTCAACAATATCAGACAAATCTTGGTTTCCTCATGAACAAATCAAATTACATCCCAGAAAGAGAAAATGAGAGAGGGGGAAGGGGTGGGTCAATCGAAAGCTAAGGCAGATACAGAATTTTAAGTAGGAAATGGAACATGGATACAGAATTGATAACATGCTCTTAGCTAATAAAATTTTTTTGTATACCACATACAAAATAGAGATCCTGTAGCAGCATTCCAAAATTGGGTTACTACCTTATTCTAGTCATCAACTTCTTTAAATTTAGCTATTTAATATCACAGTAATAAGAAAGAGAAGATAACATTTATAACAATACCTAAGGCCTCTTGTACTGGTTTTGGAGTAGACTTCTCAGCCATTTTCTCCATCGCTCTTATCCTTCACAGAGAACTCTAAACAGAGGAATCTGCATTATGAAAAGAAAGGCAGAGACTTGCCTCTAGTCACTGCTGACTTGTAAAAGATATCTAAACAGACAATAAAAATAATAGCAAATGAACCAACAATAAAAGAAGGCATGAAGCATATTAAAAAAAAAAGGTCTTTTCCTTCATATGGATGTGTCCAACATGCATTTCTAGCACATTCTGACTTCAACTCTTGTGGCATTAAGGGGCCAATCGAGTTGCTCAAGACAAATGTAACATCTGAGGACAATCGAGGAATCCAGAAGATCTGATACCATAGCATACATATATGTTAAGTAGACAGATAGATTGGAAAATAGCTAAATTACACTTCTTACACATAAAAACAAGATATATGCAGACAGCAAAAGTTGAGTCGGATAGATCAGATGAATAAAATTTACAGGCCTATATATGCTTCTCAATCAATTCACAGCTTGCAAAAGGCATCAAACAATTAGAATCTTAAAAACAAATCATCAAGAATCTGAAGATTTCCATTACTTTCTACCCCCAATGTGGCAATCAAATCAATCTATCCGCACTACAAAATGGGGTATCAAACAATCCCCTAACCATCTTAGTACCAACTATCTAAAGTTTCTCGGCTCAAAAAGCTTAGCCAGTACGCAGAATTGCCATTGCTACGAAATTAGATTATGATTTCCCAGATTCAACAAGCTCTAAAAATGGAAAAATACAATCTTTATGCAACAAATTATCGAGCTATCAGGAAGCATTAGGAAAATCTAAGTTCATGAAGCTGAAGTTTCTTCGGTATTCTCCTTTGCAACAACTTCTGCCTCAGGGGTGCTTTCATTGGCAGCTGCTGCATCCTCTTTAGACTCTTTGTTTCCAAACAATTTAGATGGTAGTAAAGAAGCTATGGCAGCTTTTGCGCTAGCCTTGGCTCTTTCAGCTGCTTCAGCCTCTCTAGCAGCTGCTTCCGCCTTCTCCCTTTCCACATCCTCCATAAGCTTAGTTAACTCCTCTTCTCTATTCACCTTCCGCAATGCTTCTGCAACAAACTCTTCCAATTCTGATGTAAAATCAGCTGGATCTTCCCTCAACATTCTACCAACAATATGAAGCACATCCTCATGCTTGCCAACCTCAAACAGGGCATTCATTATGAATTTGTAAGTATCATCAGTCATTCTCAACTTGCTTACCATCATTTCAAAGAAAAACTTTGCCTCTTCAACCTTGCCAACCTTAACCAGACCCTCAATCAACCTATCATAAACCCCCAGATTAGGTCTCAATTTGGACTCAACCATTGCCTTATAATAGGCAGCAGCATCATCTGGCCTATTTTCTTTAAAGCAAGTATCCATCAATGTAACAAATGTATACTCATCAGGGTTCACCTGCTTTTCCTTCATGCTCATATACAACTCCTCTGCTTCACCCAACATACCATTATTACACAACTGATCAATCAAATTGTTGTAAGACAAAGTATCAGGCCTGCACCTCTTGTCACCCATACTATTGAAAACCTCGATAGCATCAGTAAACTTACCCAACGCACAATATCCATCCACTATTACATTAAAGCTCCCCAGATTTACAGTCAATCTTTTTGGTGGATCATGCTCTTTCAGCATCCTGTCAAACAACTTGAGAGCCTCGTCAAACCTCCCGTTCTTGCTCAAAGCATCCAGTACTGAATTAAATGCCACAGCACTCATCTTAACTTTTGAATTCTGGCCCACTGCTTCCTCATAACATTCCATAGTCTCCTTTTCCATCCCTCTTAGAAAGTAACCCTTCATCAAACTCCCATAAACTACTCCATCAGAAATGGGACCTCCAAATTTCTCCTTCAATTCTTCATACAGATTAAAAATCCCATCTGGATTCGAATTCTTGGCCTGACCAGACATCAAATAGCTATATACAACAGGGTCTGCTTCCAAGCCTTTAGATAACATCTCGTCTTTCAATTCCATAGCCCTCTCAAGCTTCTTATTATCAACGAGACCTTTGATTAGAATCCTGTATGTAGTTGGCGATGGATTAAATGGCGCATCATTGATGAGCTGCTTGTAGTGTTCCATGGCAGTGTCAGTTTTTCGGCAGTCCATGTAGGTGGTGAGAAGCAGGTTGTGGGTGACAATATTGGCCGCGACACCAGCCTGAGTGATGAACCGGTGGAGGGAGAGAAGGTCGGCATACCGACCCTGGCGGAGCTGGGCTGCCATGACGGCATTACAGGTGTAGATAGTAGGACGGCAATTAGAATAGATAGAATGACGGGTGTAGAGCGCCGCTTCATCGAGGTCGTTCTCGCGTATCAACTTAAGAATACGATTGTGGAGATTGAGCCGATTTCCAGTCAAAGCAGAAACTGGTTCCGGTAGCTTAGGAGCATTGGGATTGCTCTGGGCGGCAGATGGTGAGGAAGGTCGAGGCTGCTGGTGGCGAAGGGAGGAGAGCGGTGGCTCAATACGAAGGCGGCGCTTTCGTCTACGGCGCTCGGCTGCGGCTTCTTCAGGAGTGGCGAAAGAGAGGAAACGGAAGGAGAGGAGTGAAGGTGATCGATTTGGATGGAAATTGAGGTGGGATTTGGCTGTTAGATTCTTGAGGTGAATGAGGAGGAATGAGGGTTTGGAGAGGGCCATTTTTTGGATTTTGGTTTCAGAGGCTCCTTCCGGCAAGGCAAGGGTTTTAGTAAGAATTAAGCTTCTCTAGGGAGCGCACAATTTTGCCGTTTTTTGCTTTGAACATTCAACGCATTCATTATGGGTTTGGCGTTCTTCTTTTCAATTACAGCCGTCGGATGAACCCGTTTATTATCAATGAAATCATTTTTCTTTTCTTTTTTTTTTTTCCTTTTTGAAAATCAATGAAATCAGCTTACATAATGCTTGGAACTCGGTGAGCCGACCCAACAAAGTCGGGTACCGAAGACAGCATCGTTTGTCCGCCCGCAGAAGAAGTTCTGACAATTTAACAGCAATCACTACAGAATGAGCTTTCCAATTTCTTTTAATACTTAATCACTACAGAAATTCTGTAATATGCGTGTGATTCCAAGTTTGTGATCTTGCTTTATGGTAGATTCTTACCTCCTCAAAATTAAAAGTTTGCTTGCTTCTTCAGTATTTATTGATGTTCAATTTATTCAAAGTCCATTTGCGATTAAGTCCATTTGATAAACAAGTATGAATTTTCACGATCGTATTTTCACTAAATTTGTGTTCAAACTTAAATTTCATTCCATGAAATATATTAACTTTTGATTCAAACTTACGTTGTTTTGTTTCTTATCTTTACAAGTTAATACATGTTATCTTTATAAGTTAAGTTAGGTCAAACATTTTTAAACAGTCAAATTGTAATTTTTTCTTCCTAACATTATCTAATCTACCATAAATTGATTAACTTTCAAACTATCTTTGTAATAAGATTGAGGTCCTCAGTCTCAGATATTTGGTACATTAATCAGATATCTGATGCCCCTTGTATATAAGTACTAATCCCGATGCCTTTGCGACTTTTTGTAGTTAAGGATTTTGTTACAATGGATCTGGTTTATATATATATATTTTTTTTTTTGGGTACCAATTCTTTAATTCCCGAATGAGATCAATATGTATGTTGCTTCCAAGCTTTAACATGATCAACTTATTGAATATTTTGTTTTGACAATTACTTCGATGACTTCAACATGGGCATGCAAGTTGTACTACCAAGTCATCATAGTGCCTCCTCACCCACTACACCTATCACTACCTTATCCCTTATCCCCCCAAGACTTCCCCTATAAGCCAATTCTACCACCATGACATCTTACATATATTTATGCACAATTCTTCATTGTTTTCTCTCTTCGCCTTGAGCTATCCGAGAAATGCATAAGGTAAGTTCCTTGCTTCCTTAACATTATTATTTTAGTTTATTATTTTAGTTTATCTTGTTTTTAGACTTCCTTTGAAGTTTTCAGTAAGAAAACTCTACTGTTTTTTTCGTCCTTTTTTCTATTCCCCATTTTTCATATGTACAACAATAACTTCCTATTCATCAGGAATCAGTTACATAATATCTTAAAATCTCAACTATACAATCACATATCAAAACCAAATCACTATAATATACAACAAGATAACAACTCAACACTCCCCCTCAAATTAGAGCATGTAGATCACAAATGCCTAACTTGGCAGACAACTTGCAGAATTGAGGCAAATGTAAGGCTTTAGTAAGAAGGTCGACAAGCTGCGATGAACTTGGAATGTAGATTGGATTGATCAAATGGGCTTGAAATGCATCACGTACAAAATGGCAATCGATCTCAATGTGTTTAGTACGTTCATGAAAGACAGGATTAGCTACAATATAAATAGCGGCTTGACTATCACAATGAAGTGGTATGGAATATTTTACCGGAACTTGCAAATCAATCAGAAGCTGGCGTAGCCACTTTAACTCGCATAACGTCATTGCCATCGAACGATATTCAGCTTCGGCAGAAGATCGTGAAACCGTGTGATGTTTCTTTGTCTTCCAAGAAATAGGAGAATGCTCAAGTGAAATAAAATAACCTGTTACTGAACGCCGAGTGATTGGACAACTTGCCCAGTTAGAGTCACAATAAGCGATTAGCCGCAAAGGTGCATTAGCACGCAATAGAATTCCCTGTCCTGGAGAGCCTTTAAGAAACCGAATGACTCGAAGTGCCGCGTCCCAATGTTCCTTGCGAAGATTCTGCATAAACTGAGCTAACACATGCACCGAATAGGCAAGGTCTGGACGAGTAATTGATAAATAAATCAATTTCCCAACTAGTCTATGATATCTGTCTGGCTAATCACAAAATTCTCCAAAGGCTTTACCTAACTGATGGTTCGGATCTAATGGGGTAGTTGCAGGCTTAGAACTAAGCATTCCTTTTTCAGAAATGATTCCTAGAGCATACTTACGTTGACTGAGATAAAATCCAGCTTGACCGCGGGCAATTTCAATCCCCAAAAAGTATTTAAGATGACCCAAGTCCTTCATATGAAAACATGATCCTAAGTAGTTTTTGAATTTATTAATACATGCCACGTTATTACCAGAAATCAACAAATCATCTACATAAATCAGAATGCAGAGAAAAATATTATTAAAGAGAATAATCAGCATACGATTGCACAAACCCGTACTGACGCAATGCTTCCGTAAGTTTAGCAAACCAGCACCGCGGAGCTTAACGGAGCCCATATAAAGATTTATTGAGACAACAAACCTTATATGGGTCTGAATTACGAAAACCCGGAGGAACTTTCATATAAACTTCTTCGGTCATATCTCCATGCAAAAAGGCATCGTGTACATCCATCTGGTGAACTTCCCAATTTCGTGTAACTGTTATGAATAACAATGTTCTTACATTCACCATTTTTGCTACCGGAGCAAAAGTCTCAGTGTAATCTACTCCTTCCTGTTGTGTATTCCCGAACACTACCAATCTCGCCTTATAACGTTCAATAGAACCATCAGACTTGTACTTAATTTTATACATTCATTTGCTACCAAGTGCTCGTTTGCCGGGAGGTAGCCTTGTCATGGTCCAAGTTCTATTTTTTCCAAGTGCCTCTATCTCATTTTTCATGGCCCGATGCCATTCCGGAACCGAAGCTGCTTCGGTGTATGTGTTTGGTTCTATCCTTGCATTGACAGCGGCTACAAAATTCTGGTGTGAAGGCGAAAATTTGTTATAAGAGACATAATGAGACAATGGATACAGGGACATACCTGGAGGAACCGCAGGAGCAGATGAGGAAGAAGAGAGAGAGATATACCAGGATTAGACTTTATAGCATGAAAAATATAATATTTCAGTCTTCCAGGAGGTCGATGTGATCTATTACTTCGACGAAGATTAAATTGTTCTACCACATTTTGTTGTTCACCGCCTGAGGAATCAGTTGATGCCGAAGAGAAGTCGGAACCTGAGTTGCTTAAATTTATGTCCAAAATTTCCTTCATTCCTGCTACTACTGGAAGTGAATTTTCGTTGTTGCTTGTTCGAGAAGGGCCAATTGAATTCGGCCCAACAAATAAAGACCCAGCCTCCTATTGGTCCAAGTCAACCAGCCGAGATGGGCCAGGCGTGTGCGGCCTAGGAGACAGACAGGTGCACGACCCAGGCGACGGACAGAGGCTGCTTAGGTGGGCTTGTTGTTGGGCTGAGCCTCTTGGGCCTTGGTCTTGCTGATGGGCATCACTGAAAATGGGCTGCTGGGCTATTTGTAAAATATCACCTCTTGGACTACTTTGCTGGTTCACACTAGGACTCTGGGCAGGCCCACTTGCTTCTGGACTTCTCCCCTTGTTGCTAAGAGACCCTCGGGAATTCTCCAAACTTAGAATTTAATTTATTTTCAAAAGACGATATTACTCTTGACTCAGATGAGAAAGGAAAATTATTTTCAATAAATATTACATCTCGAGAAATAACAAATTCGTGAATCTCCAAATCAAAACATTTCCATCCTTTCTTCACATGTGGATAATCTACAAACACACATTGCCGCCCTCGAGATTTAAATTTGTCTCTAGGTAACCCATTCTCATGCACAAAAAGCCAAACAACCGAAACTTCTTATATGAGTATATGTTGGAGCTTTGTTAAATAGAAGTTCAAACGGTGTTTTCCCTTTCAAAACAGACAGAGGAGTTCGATTAATCAAATAGCCGGCAGTAAGAACACTTTCTCCCCAAAATTGAGTTGGTAAATTTGCCTGGAAGAGCAAAGCACGAGCCACATTAAGAATGTGACAATGCTTACGCTCTACACAGCATTTTGTTGATGTGTATGTACCATAGATGTTTGATGCAACATGCCATTTTCCAAAAAATATGACCCTAAACAGGTGAATTCAGTCCCATTATCCGTACGAACTATCTTAACTCGTTTATTAAACTGGTTTTGTACCATAGTAAAAAATGTTTTAAAGTTTGTGCTACTGCCCTTTTTTTTGTGAGCAAAAAAATCCAAACACAACGTGTATAGTCATCCACTACAATAAAAAAATAACGTGCACCACACGATGAAGGTGTTCTATATGGTCCCCAAATATCACAATGCACCAAATCAAATGATGCAAAAGCATTATTTAGGCTAACAGGAAATGGTTCACGTGTCTGTTTGTCACGCAAACAAATTGCACATTTATCTAAAGAATTATTTTTAACTGTTTGTCCCAAAAATTTCTCAAGCACAAAATTAGAAGGATGTCCCAGTCTGTTGTGCCATAGAGTACTCAAATCAGATTGTAGAACAGAGTAGGCAACATGTTGCTGTTTAGGAATTTGTCTAACATAGTGGTATATCCCATCTCTCTCTTCACCCGCTCAAATCAGCATCCCCTAGATACGATCATGTAACATTAAAACATTATCATTAATTATAACAAGACAATTATTTGCCTTGGAAAGTTTGGAGAGAGATAAAAGGTTACGTCGAAGTTTAGGAATAGACAACACATTATCAATTTTCAGGTTGGAAGGTAAACAAATCGAGCCCAATTCTTTACCAATAGTTTTAGACCCATTTGGGAGAGTGATAACATAAGGAACAGAGGGTTTAATATCTGACAAAAAATCTCTTCTGCCTATCATATGATGTGAACAACCACTGTCTAAAATCCATTTATTTTCAACCTTACCAGAGAGAGAGTCATTGTGTGAAGAAGATGCCTTCTGTTTATCTAACCGATGAATGAAGGATTCCCATTGTTCTGCTGTCAGTCCAGGAAATCCGGAAGAAGGAAGTCTGACAGCGGTGAAAGACCCATCTGCAGTAGCCTCTCCGGCGACGGCTACTCTGTCTGTAACACCAGCTCTCCTCTGTTCTTCACCTCCACCTGGGTCCGACGAGTGGCGCCTAACATTGCCTCCTGCGAAACCCGACGTCGAGGCTGCTGTTCTGCCTGCGAAACTCGACGTCGAGGCTGCTGTTGTTCTGTGAATCGTTGCCACTGCAGCCCAACCTGGGTTAGCTAGAGGAGAGCCAAGCTCACTGCGGCCGAAGTTGTTCCTGCCGCGCCCTCTGCCTCGGCTTTGTCTTCCTCTTCCACGGTGACCACCAACGTCGCCATCCGCGCCTCTTTCAGTCCATCTGCCAGCTGTCCGTTCGGGATATCCCACAAAGAGATAACAATTTCTTGCCTCGTGTCCTTGCTTCAAACAATAGGTATAGTAGATTGAATTTTGTGAGGTTCTTGAAGCTGCAAATGCCATTGCCTCATTTCCAACCTCTGAATTTCTAATTAATTTCCTGTGAGCTTCTTCCTTAATAATCATAGCATATGTCTTTTTAATATTCGGGATTGGTTCCATTTGTAAAATATTTGAACGAACAGTACCGAACATAGAATCATCTAATCCTATCAAAAATTGATGCACTTTATCCTCTTCTCTTTGTTTAACCAATTCATTAAGCATTCCACATGTACAATCAGGTAGCTGTTGGCAGTTAATTAATTCATCCCATATTTTTTTAAGTTTCGCATAATAAACTAAAACAGACATACCGGATTGTTTACAGTTGACCAACGCTGTTTTGAGCTCATGTTTCCTTGGTGCATTACCTGACACGAATCGTTCCTTCAAGTCTGTCCAAAGTTCATCACATCTCTCAGCATATGACATAGTGGTTCTTAGGTTAGGTTCAATGGTATTTAGAATCCATGAACCCACCATTGTGTTGATTGTCCACCACTTCTTCTGCTGTGCCAGATTTTGGTTTGGGTATTGTACCTTCCACAAATCCGAGTTTTTTCTTGGCTCGTAATGCTAAGCGCATCGCCTTCACCCATTCATCGTAGTTGTCTTCTTTAAGCTGCACTGGAGTAAGAATCAAGTGCAGACTATCTGAGGATGCCGAATGATATGCATCTCTTTGAATGTGATCATTAAGATGATCCTCCACGTCCATGTCTGAATAAGAAAAAAATGTAGAATACGATATTTGGAGCTATCGAATAAACTCCTTACACAACCAAGGAACTTGGCTCTGATAGCATGAAGTTTTCAGTAGGAAAACTCTACTGTTTCTCGTCCTTTTTCCTATTACCCATTTTTCATATGTACAGCAGTAATTTCCTACAAACCAGGAAGCAGTTACATAATATCCTAAAATATTTCAACTATACAATTACATATCCAAACCAAATCACTATAATCTAAAACAAGATAACAACTCTACATCCGTAGATAGGTTAGTTAGGTTTCGATTTTAGAATTGGTTTTAGAGAATATTTTAGGGTTTTAATTTGTTTAGAATTTTTATTTGATTTATGTTAAGAAATAACGAGAAAAGTTTTAGCTTCAATAATTTGAGCTATTCATGAGTTTCTCTTCGTTTTTTAGGTAATTAGAGAATGAATTTTTAATTTTGTAACTGTTATTAGTTATGAAAATGTGAATATATTTTAATTGGATATAAATATTAGATGGAACAAGTGACGTGTTTTTGCGTAAATATTGATGAAGATTTTGAATAAGCTCTGTTATGGAAATTGAGAAACAATTTTGGAAAATAGATATGTGTACCTGTTAAGATTAATTTGACGGCTTTTGGAAAATGAATATTTTGTATTTGTTTTGGCATTGAATTTCTAATTGTCTCTAGATTAGTAGTGTGGGAATATATTCCACCTATTTATTCTGAATCCTTGGGCAAGAATAAAAAGCCTCACATATTTGTCTTGCCCTACTTGGCGTGATAAACAGTAGGTTTGGTATTATGTAATTGACCTATTATTGTCCTTTGTACTGTATTGAGCTCAATGCTAAAATTATGATATGAAGAATATTGATTTGTGGGCTGCTTTGAGAATGTTGAATTTATGAGATTTGTTTTGAGAAAAATATAATAATCGGTTAAGATATGTATTAGAAAATATTGTTTTGGGAAACTGTTTTAAAGGATATTTGAAAATATAAGAAATTATTTAATGGAAAACATGGTTGTGGATTTTATAGTTTAATCCCTAAACTTTGTAAACATACTATTTTCAAGGTCAAGATCATTTTCGAACTTCCTAAAATTACAGTTTTACCTAAGAAATGTTCTCAACTTCAAAGGAGCGTTTTATTTAATTAGGTAAGGATAATTGGTAAATGCATGTTCAATCCCAAAGATTATGATTTGTTATCTACTTATTGAGTTGTCGTATTCGCTCCACTTCTTGCTTCTTATCCGTTCAGGTTTTCTCCAAGAGCAATAAAGCGTTTGGAGAAGTTCAACAGAGATTGAGGGAAATTTTGCATTCAGTAGAGCTTTTGAAACCAAATTTGTTTTCTTTTTAAAATGACTATGTTTTTACCCACAAGTTTTGAGCTTTGTGTCCTCGTGGCAATAGCATATTCGTCTCGGTTCAGGCAAGTTCGGATCCGGATCGTGACATTTTATGGTATGAGCATATGTTGAGATTGTTTTGAAATATCTAAGTGTAGGTAGATTTGAGTGAGTAACATGTGTCTGTGGTTCAAATTAAGTTTGATTGTTGTAGTTCCCATCGAACATCCGAGGTAATTAGTGTTGATGATATGAAAAGAGAAATAGATGTGTCATTTAGGTATGATTAGAGTAGCACAGGGGTAGCAAGATAGGTTCATAGCCCACATATCATAAGTTATAAAGTTTCAATAAGAAAGGTAGAATATAATACCCGAATCCAAATAAAAAAAAAAATAGAAAAACCAACTTCGTCACTAAACATCTAAGATCTGCCCATCAAGTCATCACATTGCCTCATCACTACTACACCTTTCACTACCTTATCAGGGTAGCAAGATAGGTTCATAGCCCACATATCATAAGTTATAAAGTTTCAATAAGAAAGGTAGAATATAATACCCGAACCCACATAAAAAAAAAATAGAAAAACCAACTTCGTCACTAAACATCTAAGATCTGCCCATCAAGTCATCACATTGCCTCATCACTACTACACATGTCACTACCTTATCTTCCTAAGGCTTCCTCTATAAGCCAATTCTACCACCATGCCCTCTTATATATATATTTATGCACAATTCTTCGTTTTCTTCTCTTTTTCCTTTGAGCTACCTGAGAGAGGCATAAGGTAAGTCCATTGCTTCTTTAAGGCCCTATTCTCCATTGCTTATGTATTTTTTAAGTAATTAAAAATAAATGCTAATAAAAAAGTTGTATTAAATAAATTAATATAACAATTTTATTTTTAACAATATAAATAAGCAGAAGTAGATTTAAAAAGCACCCCTACAATAGCTTTTCAAAAATATCCCTTTTTAGCTAAAAAGTAAATATAATAAGCAGTCGAGGACACCTCCAAAATAGCTTACCTCCAAAACAGCTTATAGATTAAAATAAGCTAAAATTTGGTGATTTTAAGCAATTAAGGACAAGGCATAAGTTCATCATTTTAGTTTTTCTTGTTTTTTGAATTCCTTAAATAGGTTTCGATTTTTAGAGTTCTTCTGAGGTAGAATATTTTAAGGTTTAAATTGGTTTAGGATTTTTATTTTATTCATGTTAGGAAATATTTAGAAAAGTTCCAGCTTCGATAATTTGAGCTATTCCAGAGTTTCTTTTCATTTTAAGGTAAGTGGAAAATGAATTTTAACTTTGTAACTGTTTATTAATTATTGAATGTGAATATATTTTAATTGGATATAAATATTGGATTGAACAAGTGGCGTGTTTTTGTGTAGATATTGATGAAGATTTTGAATAAGCTTTGTTAAGGAAATTGAGAAACAATTTTGGAAAATAGATCTTGTGTAGTTGTGATGATTAATTTAACGGTTTTTGGAAAAGGAATATTTTATATTTGTTTAGCATTGAGTTTCTAATTATCTCTAGATTAGTATAGTAGAGGGACATCTTCCACCTATCTATTTTGAATCCTTGGGCAAGGACAAAAGGCTCACATATTTGTCCTACTTGGCAGGATAAACCAATTATTGTCCTTTGTATTGTGTTGAGCTTAGTGTTAGAGTTAGGATCTGAAAAATATTGATTTGAGGGCTACTTTGAGAATGCTGAATGTATGAGATTTGGTTTGAGAAAAATCTAATAATCAGTTAAGATATGTTTTAGAAAATATTGTTTTGGAAAACTATTTTAAAGGATATTTTAAAATATTAGAAATTATTTAATGGAAAATATGCTTGTGAAATTTCTAGTTTAGTCCCTAAACTTTGTAAACATACTATTTTCAAGCTCAACGTCATTTTTGAACTTCCTAAAATTACAGTTTTTTTTTACCTAAGAAATGTTCTCAACTTCAAAGGAACGTTTTATTTAATCAAGGATAATTGATAAACTGACATTCAATCCCAGATATTATGATTTGTTCTCTACTTACTGAGTCGTGATACTCACTCCATTTCTTGCTTCTTCTTATTCGTTCAGGTTTTCTACAAGAGCGAGAAAG
Organism: Catharanthus roseus; assembly: GCA_028651295.1. Lineage (NCBI taxonomy): Eukaryota > Viridiplantae > Streptophyta > Magnoliopsida > Gentianales > Apocynaceae > Catharanthus > Catharanthus roseus. Next base: position 19,186,474 of record JAPQWS010000168.1, on the reverse strand, counting down.
TGTTGGAGAAGTTCGACAGAGATTGAGGGAAAATTTCGGTTCAGTAGAGCTTTGAAACCAAATTTGTTTTCTTTCTAAAATAACTGTCTTTTTACCCACCAATTTTGAGCCTTGTGTCCTTGTGGGCACGACTTATCCGTCTCGGGTTATGGTATGCTCATATCTGGGGCATGACATTTTATGGTATCAGAACCTATGTTGAGATTTTTTTGAAATATCTAAGCAAAGGCGGGTTTGAGTGAGTAACACCTATGTGTGTGTGGTTTGAATTAAGTTTGATTGTAGTTCCATTAAACATCCAAGGTAATTAGTATCAATGATACGAAAAGAGAAACAGATGTGCCGTTTTGGTATGATTTAAGTAGCGTAGTGGAAGCGAGGTGGGTCCATAACCAGCATATCATATGTTATGCCCCGTACTCCTCCGCTAGGTCAACTACGACTAAGTAAGTTATCTGCGTGCCTCTCGGCACTAGACTTACAAAAATACAAAGCTAAGATATCATCTGGAGGAACTGAAATGTGTTCTTCTAAAATAAACAACGGAAAAAGATTTGAATATAACTTTATATCATAAACTTCTAAACTCATACCTAGGTTAAGGCTGCTAAGGTCATAAACTTCATAGATAAAAAAATCTTTTAGCTAGAAGTGGAAAACTTCCATGCTGCCGACTCTAATGGCCCACCATGGCTCAACTAGCCAGATTGGTTACCAAGTCATCTGAAAAAGGGGAGAAATATTTGGAAAGTATGAGCAATGAACGCCCAGTGAGTTCACGTGCACGTGTGTTTTCGGTGAGTTTTCCATATGGGTAAAATACTTTTTATGAAATGGGTTGACATGCCAGAAAAGAATTAATTTCATAAAAATCACTTGTATGCAAGTTATAAACTCTCTGAAGGGTTTGGGCGCAGCCGGGAAGTCTTAGCGAATCAAGACACATTGGCGCTGCCTTGACACTCAAAGAGACCCTCATACGGGGGACTAGCCACGCAGAGCAAGTCCTCTCGACATGTTGATCAAAAGTATATACCAAGCCCCTTCTTGCCGGATTAGGGTTTTAATTTATTTTTATAAAATCATAGGCCATCACTCGGCCACACAAAACTCTTCGGGAAAAATCCCTATCGGCTGGGCAAAACTCGTAGCTATGACAAATATGTCAGGAATGTAATTTTGTAAAACCCATGAAAGCATTTATTTTTCTCAAAACATTTGTCTTTCAAAATCATGCTCACCATGAAAGTACATTCATTTGACTTCGGAATATAATTTTTAAAACATATTACCTGTGTATAAAATAGGTTATGCCAATATGCTTTCCAAAATCATGACAAATATTTCTCAAAAAAAGGAAATTATTAGATACTTCAAAAAAATTTAAAGTAATATATGAATAAAACCATAGAGAAATATTCTTTTTAAATATTACACATTTTTTAAATCATAATATAAGAATATTTAAAATAAAAGTATTATGAAAATATTTTAATAATTCAAAAGCCTTTATAAGAATATATAGAAAATCTGTAAAGTATTATTTTCAAAAAGAAATAATAAAGATTTTAAAGATAATTTTAAATCTCAAAACCTTATAATAATATTTAAAATATTATTTCCAAAGGAAATTAAAAAACCCTTAGAGGAGGAGGAGGAGGAGGAGGAGGAGGAGGAGGGGAGGGGGGAGGGGGGAGGGGGGAGGGGGAGGGGAGGGGGGATGAATAAGGTTTTTGGCTAATTTTTGGAAAAAAAAAATTTTGTAAATTAAAAGATAAACCTCCAATTTCATTTGAGAAAGAATTCTAAAACTCTTTTTAATAAAATTCCAAACTAATCAAAATCTTGTGGTAAAGACAATTAAGTAAGAAGCTTAGAAAGAAATGCACAAAGATTTATAGTGGTCACTCTCTCAAAGAGTTACATCCACTACTTTGAGCCAACACCCAAGGATTTTCCAAATCTACTATAAACACAATATACACCAAATACAAATTTGAGGATCACCCTACAAGGTTTTGCACACAACCTCAATTTACAACACAATATAAATCAAAGGATTACCCAAGGGGTTTTTCAACACAAAAATTTGATATCAATAAGAGAAAGAGATAAGTTTAAGAACAATGTTACCAATTTGAGCTTGAGAAAAAGAGATACAACTCAATTGAATGTTTCTACAAGCTCCTCTTTACTTCTTCTTTGATGAAGATCAACAATGAAACTTAAGAAGATGTTTGTTTGAGATTGAAAGTGTTTGAAATAAATGTGCTTTAAAGCTCTTTAAAAGTCATAAATGATCTCAATAAATATTCCACAAAACTTCTTACATTTTGGCTAATAAAAAAGTCTAATAATACTTTCTCAAAAAAATGACCGTTGCACTCTGTGTAACGGTAATAATTTTTTACAGTAAACAGAAAAATCGGACGACCGGTTTTGAAACAGAAAGATTCGGACTTGTCTTGCGAAAAATCGGACGGCCGATTTTTTCAAAAAATCGGACGTGTAAGGCTAGCATCACAAATGAGTGCACGTTGGTGATAGATGATTTATGCCCAACATTAGGAATAATGATGTTAGAGATCATGTGATGAAGCAATCTCCCATATGCATCAAGCTTATTGACATTCCTATCATCATGTCTCTTTAAAACTTCTCCTCTAGTGAAAATTTCCTCAAAATGCCTTTCACTATATAAGTTTTTGATCAAAACATTTCTTATTCTTAGTGTAGAATCTTATTCCATCTTGAGGAGTTTCCAAAATTTGATTTAACAACCTATCATCAAATGCAATATCTACCTCCAATCCTACTTAATACCCATTGGTGAGGAATCATCCACTCTTTCAATTCTTCCCTTATGGAGATTAGCATAAAACTCATATATCATCTCAACATAATACAATTCATTCACTAACAACGGTATCCAATCAATCAGTTCAAATAGATGAGGGATAACCTCCATACCTTGCATATCATTTAAACCAACTCAGTGATCGGGTGCTTATTTTCTTCGATTCCTTGTCCATGTCTCAAAGTTTGCAGCCACCTTTACCAAAATGAACCTATCTGGAGCACTAACTTCTTGAACCTACCTCCAGAGGGTACCCTTTTTGCTTTTCCTTTCCCTCTACTTGTACCTCCTTTTTCAGGATTTTGGCCATGACCAACATTTGCATTCTTAGTTTTTACCATTTTTGAGAGAAACTCGGCTAGGGTTTGAGAGGAGATGGAGAGTTTCAAATGGAGCAGATTTTAACAAAAAAAACAAAGAGAAAAACATTTTCTTCGCTGTGTTGAGAGATGGATTTGAAGAAAAAGAGAAGAAGAGTGAAAATCGGAGCAAGAAATCGGACGGGTTTTGTGAGGGAGGAAGTTCTCAGTCGAGAGAATGAGAGAGAGTTGAGAGAAAAGTGTGAAAAGTTAAAGAAAAATTTAATTTTGAAAGCGCAGACCTGATAGTTTTATTAAAACTCGGTCGGCCGTTTTTCAAAGTTGGTCGTCCGGTATTTTGTAATTTGAAGAAATCGGACGTTCGAGTTTTTTCTAGTCGTCCGGTTTTGTCGTCCGAATATCTCTGGAATTTTTAGAAGAGAAATCCTTGAGTTCGGTTTTGAAACCGGACTTCCAATTTTTTAAGAATGGCGTCCGATTTTGGGAAAAATCACAGCAAGAACAAAACAAAAAAAAATGTAAAGGGAAAAACAGATAACACAAACAACACACATTACTCATTAAATTTTCCGATACCAAGTAAACGTGTTAAATAGAAAAAGCGATCTTCCGAAAGAGGTTTTGTAAAAATATCGGCAATTTAATCCTCTGTGCAAATATATTCTAAAAATACATCACCTTTAGCAACATGATCTCTAATGAAGTGATGTTTGATTTCAATATGTTTTGTTTTTGAATATTGCACAGGGTTTATGGAAATGTTTATGGCACTAGTATTATCACACATAATAGGTATACACTTAAAAGAAACACCAAAATCAATCAATGTGTGTTTCATCCAAAGTACCTATGCACAGCAACAACCGTCTACGATGTATTTCGCTTCGGCGGTTGATAGGGATACACACGATTGCTTCTTGCAGTACCAAGATACTAAGCATCCTCCCAAGAATTGGCAATTTCCACTTGTACCCTTCCTTTCTACCTTACATCCAGCATAATCCGCATCGAAATAGGCAATAAGATCAAAACAAGATTGTTTAGAGTACTACAAGCCATAATCATATGATGAAATTAAGTATCTCAAAATACGTTTTACAGCTATTAAATGAGATTCTTTGGGGCAAGCTTGGAATCTAGCACACAAATATATGGCAAACATAATATCCGCCCTACTAGCCGTTAAATAAAGTAAACTACCAATCATACCTCTATATATCTTTTCATCAACCTTTTTACCTTTTTCATCTTTGTCAAGCTTCAATGATGAGCTCATTGGAGTGCCAATACCTTTTGCATTGCTCATCCCGAATCTCTTGAGAAGTTCCTTGGTGTACTTCTCTTGGTTGATGAAGATTCCTTCTTTTGTTTACTTGATTTGTAGTCCGAAGAACTACGTCAATTCTCCCATCATGCTCATTTCAAATTCTTTTTGCATAAGGGAGGCAAATTCTTCACATAAAGAGACATTAGTAGCACCAAAAATAATATCATCAACATATATTTGGACAAGAAAAAAGATCATTATTACAAGAGGTTTTCGTAAAAAGAGTAGTGTCCACCACACCCCTTGAAAAGTTATTTGAAAGAAGAAAACCACTTAACTTTTCATACCAAGCCCTTGGAGCTTGTTTTAAGCCATAGAGTGCATTTGAAAGTTTGTAAACATAATTTGGAAGTTTTTCATATACAAAACCGGGAGGTTGTTCAACATAAACTTCCTCCTCAATATCACCATTTAGAAAGGCACTCTTAACATCCATTTGAAAAAGCTTGAATACCTTAAAACAAGCAAAAGCTAAAAGCATCCTAATTGATTCAAGTCTAGCAACCGGAGCAAAGGTTTCATCAAAATCTATGCCCTCTTCTTGATTGAATCCTTGGGCAACAAGTCTAGCTTTGTTTCTAATACTTCTCCGGATTCATTTAGTTTATTTCGAAAACCCATTTTGTGCCAATAGTGGGGTGATTACGTGGTCTAGGGACTAAAGTCCGAACTTTGTTTCTTTCAAATTGATTTAACTCCTCTTGCATAGCAATAATCCAAAACTCATCACATAAAACATCATCAATAAACTTTGGTTCAATTTGCAATAATAGGGGGAAGTTGTCAATAAAATACCTTCTTGTTCTTACCTCTTGTGATATATCACCAATAATTTCATCCTTGGAGTGTCCCTTTGGATATATAACATCTTGAGGAAGATTTTGAGTTTCTTGATCGTTTCCTTGTTTTTCCTCAATCTCTTCTTCCTCCATAGCATGCTCTTCTATTGCTTGAGTGTACAATGGTTGGTTACTAAGAGTGTTATCTATGTCATCATCATCAACTTTCTTGTCAAAAATGTTAGTTTCATCAAAATTAACATGAATAGACTCTTCAACACATAAGGTTCTTTTGTTGAAAATTCTAAAAGCCTTTTTGTTTGAAGAATAACCAAGAAAAATTCCCTCATCGGATTTTCGATCAAACTTAGTCCTTGGAGTTTAAAATAAAGCATTTGCATCCAAAAACTTTAAAATAGCCAATTGAGGGGGTTTTGTTAAAAATGAGTTCAAAAGGAGTTTTCTTTAAAGAAGGTCTCAAGATAACACGATTCATAACATAGCATGCGATATTAACGGCCTTGACCCAAAAGTATTTAGGAAGGGAGTTTTCACAAAGCATTGCTCTTGCCATTTCTTGTAAAGTGCGATTTTTTCTTTCCACAATACCATTTTGTTGTGGGGTTTAAGCGGCCGAAAAGTTGTGTGAAATACCAAAATCATCACAAAGTTTTGTAAAATCTTAGTTGTTAAATTCTCTCCCATTATCACTTCTTATAGAATCAATTTGCAATCAAGGGAGTTTTGAACCTTTTTGAAAATTTTTATAAATTCTTGAAACGCCTCATCCTTTTGGCTAAAAAACAAAGTCCAAGTAAATCTAGAGTAGCCATCCACTATGACAAAAGCATACCTCTTACCACCAAGACTAGTAGTCCTCATTGGTCCAAATAAGTCCATGTGAACAAGTTCCAAAGGTTTTGAAGTTGAAATCATGTTCTTTGATTTAAAAGAGGTCTTAATTTGTTTTCAAAATTGGCAAGCATCACAAGGTTTAGTTTTCTCAAAATGAAGTTTTGGTAGGCCTCTAACAAGTTCTTTTGAAGAGAGTTGGTTCAATAAATCCATACTAACGTGACCAAGTCTTCTATGCCACAAAAATGCATCATAATCATGAACCGAGAGACACTTTAAGTTTTGAGAAAGAAGATCTTCAGGATGGAAGACATAGACGTTTCCAACTCTTTTAGCAACAAAAATAGTTTTGTTTTCATGCTTATCGATGATAGAGGAAGAATCACTTTCAAAAACAGCCTTTCTCTCACTATTACATAATTGACTAATACTAAGCAAATTGAATTTTAAACCATCAATTAGAAGAACATCCTTAATAAGAGAGGAAGAATTGTTATTGCCTATACCAATGATTTTTCCTTTGTTCTAATCTCCAAAGGTGACAAATCCACTTTCGGTTTCTTTGAGTTCACTCATAAGCGATGAGTCCCCGGTCATGTGCCTTGAACAACCGCTATCCAAGTACCACTTAGATGACCTTGATTTGTGTTCCTACAAAAGACGAAGTAGAGATGACTTTTGGTACCCACATCTTTTTGGGTCCATGGATGTTAGTTGGATTTTCTTTTACCTTCCAAATGGTTTTTACTCACCTTTCAATCTTTTTCTATATAAAACACTTTGTGGCTTTATCACCACTCTTTTCACAATAGGTGCAACAAAGGTGTGAGTGAGATGATGAAGCCTTTACAAACCGTGTTTGTTTTGAGAAAATATTGGAATGATTATATCCAATACCATTTTTATCAAAAGGTGATCTTTGGGAGCCAAGAAGTTTTTCAAAGTTTTCTTTTCCTCTTGTGAACTTTTCAACACATATAGTGAGATCACTCACCTTTTTCTTCAAAACATCATAGTCTACCATGCTTTTTTCAAGTGAGTGAACTTTTCACAAAGTTTCTTGTTTTCTAAAACAAGTTTTTGAAAATCATTGTTTGAACACTCTTTTTCGTTTTTCAAGATTTCTAAAGACTCAAGGAGAGATTTGTTTTCACAAATAAGTTTTGAGTTTTCATCAAGCAAAAATTGATTTTTGTTTTTCAATTCTTTGTTTCTTTTGGAAACCTTTTTGCATTCACCATACATTTCAATAAGCATAGTACAATGATCATCATCACAAATATCATCAATGAGATTAGATGAGTTAGAGGGTGAAGATTGTACCTCATTTTCTAATGCCATGAAACATAGGTTGGCCTTTTCTTCTCCTTCACTTTCGCTTGAGTCTTGATCCCAAGTTCCTATTAGGCCCTTACCTTTCTTCTTCTTCTTTAATGCCTCAAGCTTAGCTTCTAAAGCTCCCTTTTCTTTTTTAATGGCTTTGGGACAATCGGCTACAAGATGATTGGTGCTATTGCATTCAAAGCACCTAGCCTTGAAGAGTGATGAACTTTGTCCTCCTTTCTTGAATGGAGGTTTATTTCCTCTATTGTTGAACCCTTTCTTGTAGAATCTTTTAAATTCTCTCATTACCAAGGCCATTTCCTCATCATCATCAATCTCATCTTCATTGTTTGATGAGTATGTTTGATCATCCTTATTTGCCTTGAGTGCAATGCTTTTTCTTCCTTTGTCTTCATCTTCCATTTCATTCAACCTTTTTATTTTCATTTTATATGTGAGTAGTGATCCTATGAGTTCTTCAATAGGAAGTAGTCTCAAATCTTTTGATTCCTCAATAGCAAGTGTTTTTGGTTGCCATGTTTTTGGAAGTGCATCAAGAATCTTTCTATTCACTTCTCCTCTTGAGTACTCTTTCCCATATGCCTTTAGGCCATTTGTGATGTTGTTGAACCTTGTGAACATGTCACTAATGCTTTCATTTTGTTTCATCATGAATAGCTCATAGTCTCTCACCAACATGGCCAACTTTGATTCCTTTACTTGATTGGTGCCTTCGTGAGTTACTTTAAGTAACTTCCACATTTCATGAGCTAAATCGCATCCGTTCACTCTATTATATTCATTTGCATCCAAGGCACAACTAAGCATATTCATAGCTTGAAAGTTTAAAGTCATCTTCCTTGAGTCGAGCTCATCAAATTCTTCAACCTTCTTGACTACTCCATCAATTTTGGGAATGTAAGGACCTTTCTCTACAATACTCCACAAGTCAAAGTTAATAGAACAAATATATATTTTAATTCTAGATTCCAAAAAGTATAGTTTGTTCCATTGAAAAGAGGAGGTCTATTTGTAGAAAAGCCTTCCACATATGATAAACGAGAAACATTAGCCATAGTAAGATAGAGATCTTTTGCTTCAAGGGTGTTAGTCCTTTTTTGGAGAAGTCTTGCTCTGATACCAATTGAAAAACCTTAGAGGGGGAGGGGGTGAATAAGGTTTTTGGCTCATTGTTGGAAAAAAAAAAAACTTTTGTAAATTAAAAGATAAACCTCCAATTTTGTTTGAGAAAGAATTCTAAAACTCTTTTTAATAAAATTCCAAACCAAACAAAATCTTGTGGTTAAGAGAATTAGGTGAGAAGCTTAGAAAGAAAGGCACAAAGATTTATAGTGGTTCACTCTCTCAAAGAGTTACATCCACTACCTTGAGTCAACACCCAAGGATTTTCCAAATCCACTATAAACACAATATACACCAAATACAAATTTGAGGATCACCCTACAAGGTTTTGCACACAACCTCAATATACAACACAATATAAATCAAAGGATTACCCAAGGGGTTTTTTAACACAAACCTTTGATGTCAATAAGAGAAAGAGATAAATTTAAGAACAATGTTACCAATTTGAGCTTGAGAAAAAGAGATACAACTCAATGGAATGTTTCTACAAGCTCCTGTTTACTTCTTCTTTGATGAAGATCAACAATAAAGCTCAAGAAGATGTTTGTTTGAGATTGAAAGTGTTCGAAATAAATGTGCTTTAAAGCTCTTTAAAAGTCTTAAATGATCTCAATAAATATTTCACAAAACTTCTTACATTTTGGCTGATCAAAAAAGTCTAATATATACTTTCTCAAAAAAATTACTGTTGCACTCTGTGTAACGGTAATAATGTTTTATAGTAAACTGAAAAGTCGGACGATCAGTTCTTAAAATTGGACAACTGGTTCTGAAACAGAAAGATTCGGACTTGTCCTGCAAAAAATTGGACGGCCGATTTTTTCTACACTTAGAAAAAATCGGACGACCGGTTCTAAAACCAGATGGCCGATTTTGAGAATTTTTACAGCCAGTTTTTTTAAGAGAAGAGCTTTCCAAAGACATGTATTCTTGATACTCCTTTTAGAGATAGAAAACCTTTCAAAAGAACAAAAAATTCTATCAAGAATACTTAGATTTTAAGAAAAGTTTATATTGAGAAAATTGTCCATGGAGCTTCACATATGATCATTAATCAAAGATGAAAGTTAGGGAGTTTTACAAAGAGTTACTTTAGCACACCCCTAACTTAGACATAAGTCTTCAATGTCTTCAATGACTTGATCTTGGAATGGCTTGTGGTCTTTTCTCCTTCATTTTGCCTTCATCACCAAGATCTTTTGCTTTTTTAGAATGTAGACTTGAGACTTCAAAAGTGCTTCTTTTGTTCTATGAAAGGTTAGCTAAATACTCACACAAACATATGTTAATCATAATCAAAATCATAAGTAATAATGCCCTTAGGGCCTAACAGATATAATAAATATATTAAAAATATTTTTCCAAATAAATAATAAATCTTAAAACCTTTTTAAGAAAACTTAAAGTATTTAAAAATATTATTTCCAAAAAGAAATAATAAATATTTTAAAAATAATCTCTAAAAATAATTTTAAAACTCAAAACCTTTTTCGAAAAATATAAATATTAAAAAAGCTTATCTCTAAAAAGAAATAATAAATATTCTTAAAAATTAATTTTTAAAATAATCTTAAAACTCAAAATCTTTAAAATATTTTAAAATATTATTTCCAAAAAGAAATAATGAACATTTTGAAAATAATTTCTCAAAATCATTTTAAACTCAAACCCTTAAGAGAATTTAAAATATTTAAAGATATTATTTTCAAAAAGAAATAATACATATTTTAAAAGTAGTTTCTCATAATAATTTTAAAACTCAAAATCCAAAATAAAAGGATTATAGAAATATTTATAGTAAAAGCATCATGAAAATATGGTATTAACTTAAAACATATTTTAGTACTATAAAAGAATATTTAAAACATAAATATTTTAATAACTTACCACATTCTTTTTAGTATAACCCGTAATATACCACCGATAAATATTTTGTGCATTATGTCAAGAACCAATGGCAGAGAAATATGTTTTTCAAGAAAAATAATTAAATCTTCTTTCAAAAGGGAAAAAAAAAGTCGGTGAACTCACCTGGAGTCAAGATACAAGTTAAACATACAAATAACAATTTCAAACTTAATTAAATAACATCATAAAAATATAACTTGATCCCAAGATGACTCTAAGGTTCACCTAAATTTATTCTAGACCCGAAGAAATTCTAAAAGCTACCTCCAAGAAATAAATTCATAATAACTTTCAAGAATTATGGGCTCCCAAAATAAATCCCATAATAATCCCTGTATTTCCTATTATTTTGGTAGAATATATCCTTTTGTAAAATTTTTCCTAAATTAGAGGAGTAATAAATAATATATAATAAAAGAAAAAGAAAAACAGAAAGAAAATAAAAAATACAACTTACCTGAAGAGTGGGAGTGAGGGAGCCGAAAGAATAACAAAAAAAGAAAGGAGAGAAAAAAAATAAAATGGGAAGGGAAAGAAAAGTTACTGGAGATGACCGAAAGAGAGGGGAGAAGAAATCTATGAATTTTAAGGGGAGAGAGAGAGAGAGAGAGAGAGAGAGAGAGAGAGAGAGAAAGAGAGAGAGAAAGAGAGAGAGAGAGAGAGAGAGAGAGAGAGAGAGAGAGAGAGAGAGAGAGAGATAATTTCAGCAATTTTAACCCTTATATATGGGCCTCCTTGCATGTTTTTCCATCCCATGCATAAGACACATGGCAATGGCCAGCCATGTGTCACTCAGCCCCTAGCCCACATGTCTTCCCCTTCCATGTGTCTCTCAATATCCCTTCCACATATCATTACCTAGCCATGTCATTACCAGCTCTCCGATTAAGTAGTTCTTCAACTTTCTAAAACTTCTACGTTGGCCCCAAATCTTAAAAAATGACTAAAAATCTATTTTAAACTTAAAATTCAATCTCTACTTTAAAGCATTAAACACAAATAATTCTAAAATATGTCCCAAAAAGTTTTTCACCAAAAAATTCTTCCCTTAATTTTTTTAAAAATTACCAAATGACCCTAATACTTACTATTCTTTATAAACTAACCCCGAAACTTTTGTTTGAACTTACCGTGACTTATGTTAACTTTGAGAGGTGCTTAATCGGGATGTTACAAAATAAATTATAAAGTTTCGAGGGAAACTTTTTGTAAGGAGTGTAGAATATAATACCTGGACCCAAATCAAAAAATAAATAAAATAAAATAAAACTTCTTCACCAGGCATCTAAGACCCTTGATCACCAAGTCATCACATTGCCTTATCTTTCTAAGGGTTCCTCCATAAGCCAATTCAACCATCATGCCCTCTTATATATATTTATGCACAATTCTTTAGTTCCTTCTCTTTTCCCTATGATTTACCCTAGAAATGCATAAGGTAAGTCCATTGTTTCTTTAAGTTCATTATTTTAGTTTATCTTTTTTTTAGAGTTCTTTAGATAGGTTAGTTAGTTTTATATTTTAGAGTACTTTTTAGGTAGAATATTTTAGGGTTTTAATTGGTTTAAGGTTTTTATTTGATTCATGTTAGGGAATATCGAGAAAAGTTCCAACTTCGATAATTTCAGCTATTCCTGAGTTTCAATTCATTTTAAGGTTATAAGTGGAAAATGAATTTTAACTCTATAGTCATTTATTAATTATGAAATGTGAATATATTTTAATTGGATATAAATATTTGATGAACAAGTGATGTGTTTTGTGTAAATAATGATGAAGATTTTAGGTTTGTTATCGAAATTGAGAAACAATTTTGGAAAATAGATCTTTTCTACCTATTTTGATTAATTTTAATCCCTGGGCAAGGACAAAAAGCCCCACATATTTGTCTTGGCCTACCTAACGGGATAAACAGTAGGGCGTGATATTATGTAATTGACCCATTATTGTCCTTTGTATTGTGTTGAGCTCAGTGTTAAAGTTATTATCTACAAAATATTGTTTTGAGGACTGCGTTGAGAACGTTGAAAGTATGAGATTTGTTTTGAGAAATATCTGATAATCGGTTAAGATATGTGTTTAGAAAATGTTGTTTTGGGAAAAACTATATTAAAGGATATTTGAAAATATAAGAAATTATTTAATGTAAAACATGTTTATGGATTTTATAGTTTAATTGCTAAACATTATAAACATATTATTTTCAAGGTCAAGATCATTTTCAAACTTCCAAAACTTACAATTTTACCTAAGAAATGTTCTCAACTTCAAAGGAACGTTTTATTTAATTAAGGATAAGTGGTAAACACATGTTCAATCCCAGAGATTATGATGTTTTTTCTGCTTACTTAGTCATCATACTCACTCCATTTCTTGCTTCTTCATATCTATTCAGGTTTTCTCTTAGAGCGAGAAAGTGTTTGGAGAAGTTCGACAGAGAGTATGAAAAATTTTGGTTCAGTAGAGCTTTTAAAGCAAATTTGTTTTCTTTTTTAAAATGAATATCTTTATACCTACTAGTTTTGAGCCTTGTGTCATTATGGGCACAGCGTGTTCATCTCAGGTTCGGGTAAGCTCAGATCTGGGGCGTGACATTTTATAGTTTGAGCATGTATTGAGATTTTTTTGAAATATGTAAGCGTAGGTGAGTTTGAGTGAGTAACACTTGTGTGTAGTTCGAATTAAGTTTGATTGTTGTAGTTCCCATCGAACATCTGAGGTAATTAGTATTGATGATATGAAAAGAGAAATATATGTGCCGTTTAGGTATGATCAAAGTAGCACAGGAGAAGCAAGGTGGGTGCATACCCCACATATCATAGTTATAAAGTTTCAAGGAAGAAACTTTTAGTAAGAAGGGTAGAATATAATCCCCGGACCCAAATAAAAAAAAAAAGAAAAAAAACTTCTTCACTAAGCATTTAAAACCTTTGCTGACAAACACTACAAGAATCTAGGCAATTACCGACCCACAAATCGGTCGGTATTGGGCATTTACCAACCAATTACCGACCGGTATGGTCATTCAGTGATATTTAGTCGGTAACTGCGTGTGACGGAATGTAAGGTCGGTCAGTAACTTTTACCGATCAAATTTCTCAAATTATCGACCGAACAATCAGTCGATGATTTTATTTTTCTGATTTAAAATACTCAATTAAAAAATAAGTTATCGGTGGATTTTAAAACTTACCGATCGATTTTGCAGTCGATATATTTTCTTTACCTACTGAAATTCAGTTGTTAACGTTATTATTTTTATTTTTTAATAAATAGTTACCAACCAATTTTTAGTCGGTGTCGGTCGGTAAATATTGAATTCTTTTAATATTTTATTTATAATTATAATAATCTACCTAAAATTAGAAACCATCAATAGCAACAAAAAATATAAAACGAATACAATCAATATGCATAATCTTCTTCCAATACGATAATAACAAAAACTTCTAGAATATATAATATATAAATATCAAATAAAAACCAAAACAAGTCTAGAATATATAATATATATAAATATCAAATACAAAACAAAATAAGTGATGAAATAAATACTCTAATTATGTGAAACACAAAACCATATAATATATGAAACACATAAGTACCAAAGTACAAAACACATAAGTATCAAAGTACTACATAGGTGGAGGTGGGCTAGAGGAGGAGGGAGGACCGGGCGGTGGCTGAGATGTTGGGTTATCTGTCAGAGGAAAATATTGAACAGAGTGGGTACTGAATCTAGCTCCACACCATACTGAGTGGCAAACAAGGTCATGAAACCAGTGATTTTGTCCTGTACTTGCTGCATGTATCCCACAACCTCTTTTCCCTCTCAATGCAGGACTCATGGGCAGCCGCAGAAGATACCTACAAAACAGATGACGAGTTGTTGCTACCTCCCTGTCGCTTGGCGGTGATGGCTGTAGATTGTGAGCCAAAACCGTAGACATGGCCCCTGTTGCTACCAACAACTGCCTCAAACATCAACTACTCATTAGTCGGCATGGGCGAGCCGGTCTCAATATGAAGTCATGCGTTCGCCTTTAGCTCTTGATATTTCACTTACAAGAAAGACAATATAACAAAAACTAAAACTATTAATTGATTTACCCACTCACTGAATGACCTATACCCGCTGGTGTGCTTCCTGGGCCCTTAGCCACCACGCCTCTGCATACGGTTTCTCTATGTTGCCTCCTGCTTCTTCTTGAAAGCATCTGAGCTCCATACATCACAGAGACTCGTGTATTATGTGGTATTCATCCAGTCGAGTTGATACCCGTCCACTCGAACCTTGTACATCAAATCCTTGTAACGTAATGAGGCTTATTTCTCTCAAGCGTCCCATATGGCACGCTCATGTTATGAGTCCCATCAATACCTTTTCTACAACAACACATAGTTTGTTAATGAATATAAGCTTATATATTTAAAAGTTCCTATAATGACAGTTATTTAAACACTTACCCCGAACTCTGTATACCACCTGTTCTTTTTTCTGTTCGGGATCTTTCCAAAACTTGCATAAGCCTCAAGAAAATGTTCCTTGATGATTTCAGTAATCGACTTTGTACAAGCCAATGGCTTGTTGAAGCTGTACAAATGTTCCAAAAAAAGTGACATTTAATTAACCAAATCTAATCATTTCGCAAAACAAAACTTAAGAGTTTAACATTCAAATAGTGGCGTTTAAGTTTTGAAAATATTTTGATAGAGTTTCCCCTTAAAATAAACAATTCCTAAGTACAGAAAACAAAAACACAGAGCAATTCATATATAACAAAGTTTTAAGAGTCCGGGCTCCCCCATAATGTTTGAAGACAAAAATTTCATAAGCATACCAATATATAAAACAACAATTTCATAAAGACAACAATTCCATACTCATAAAGGAACGTCCAACATCTACTCATACAATAAGTGATCTATTTGAACTCTTGTTTGTATACAGGTTATATAATGATCTATTTTTGCTACGATATGTACCTGTCAGCAGTTGGTAAGATAAGAATGCGAGAGTCAGCACCCTACACAAGTGGCGCCAGTGGACGTGCTGATGATGAAAGGGCAGGCCTCGATGACGTCCCAGCAGCAGATGATGGAGTAGAAATAGTCACCAGACTCAAGTACGACAACTGTGGAAATGGAGTCAAGGTTGTCGGAGGTGTAGACGTTGTAGCCGGAGAAGCAGACGTCCCCGAAAGAATAGAAGCTAATACTGAAGTAGACATCTTCGGGTAAGCCCTCTTTTTCTTACTCCCACGTATCATCTATAATATAAAAGATAAAACAATTTTAGAAAGTTACTTAAAAAGAAAGTATTTTAAAATTACATAACAGTAAAAGGAAACAAACAAGTCTTTAGAAATAAAGTAACTTAAGCTCACATAAAAGAAAAAGAAACAAAAAATGCTATTTAAAAATAAAGTTACTTAAATATAAATTAAAAGAAAAAGAAACGAACAAGTTACTTAAGCAAGTTATTTTTGAATTAAAAAGTTACCAATTAAACATTCAAGTTTTCCGAATCGGAATCTTATTGAAACCCTTCCTCTTCTTCTTCACCATTAGACTCCCATTCGACCTCTTCTTCGTCTTCATTATTTTCATCTTCATCTCTAATGCCATTCCTACTGCAAATCTCTACCAATTCTAACTCGTCTGACTTGTGAACAGGAGTTCTAATGTCTTGAACATCACCGTCTATCCTTGAAATCTCATCAATATCAATATCTTCTTGGAATGGAACGTTTACTAGATGTACCTCTAAAACATGAGGTCTTGATTTTAGTACATCTTACCAATCGCTTTTTTATCGTTTAGTAATAGGGTATAGGACATAAGTACTTGTTCGGCCTATTGGGATAAAATGAAAGGATCATACCCTCATGCATCTTTTCTTTTAATGTGTAGCTCCACAAGTTTATATTTATCATGAATCTTGAGACCTCAATATAAAGACGAATCAAACCAATCACACTTAAAAAGAACGAACTTTTGACTTGGAATTCCCAGGATTCCAATCTCAAGGATCTCATTTAAAAGCCCATGATAGTCACCTTTTACCCGTACACCACAGTTATATGTAAGACTACCGGATCCTCATTCTAGTGTATGAAACATAAACCTGTTAAAGAAATACCCATTACATGATTTCACAAGTTTAGACGACCCCATGATAAATTCTTAAGGCATTCGCTACTACTGCATTCTCAAGATTTATATGAATAATGAAATGAATACTTGTTTAGTTTATACAAAATTAAACTTATATTATTAAAATTAACGTAACTTTCAACTCACTTCTTCCCTAAACTACAATAGAAACCCCTTACTGATTCTTGTCTGTATGTCACCTTCTATTAAACTGGGAAGACGCATCATCAATTTTGTTGTGTACTTCCTACAAGTAATTAATATATTTAACATATAATTAATCGCACAATTTCATTAATAAGTAAATATCTTGTTATATAATAAGTAATCATACTAACTTACCTAATGTACAGTTCCACTTCATCGCAGTTCAATAGAATGTAGTTCGTTGTCTTCTTATATTCTTTATCATCCAAAAATCTTATCATCGTCTTACCATACACCCTTCCTTGTCCATTACAAATTGACAGAACTGATTCACGAACTTCAGGTTGATCACCCTCATTATTTCTTGGTGGATCCCTTGCCTTGGTTGATACATGAGATTCAAAGTAGTAGCTATAAAATGTGGCAGCCTCTTCAAGTAAATAAGCATTGCACATCGATCCCTCAACCCTAGCCTTATTCTTAATTTTCTTCTTTAGATGATTCAAGTACCTCTCGAACGGATACATCCATCTGTACTGAACAGGACCACATACTCTAGCCTTATACGACATGTCAATGCTTCATGACATCAATAAAGGAAGGAAGAAAAATCCTTTCTAACTTGCACAACATCATAGCAATATTACCCTCCAATTCACGCATGTATGCCATACTTAATTTAGGAGAACACAAGTCCCTATAAAATATACTCAATTATGCCAAGACACTACAAACCTTGTTGGGAAGTATCTCTTTAAGAGCAATAGGAATCAATCTCTCTAAAAACACGTGGCAATCATGACTTTTTTATTCCGGACATTCTTAACTCCTTCAAATCAACACATCTGTTCAAGTTAGAGACATATCTATTTGGTAGTTTCAAGTCCTTCACCCACTCAAGTACGACTTTTCTTTGTTCTTTTGTCAAAGTGTAACATGCCTTCGATTTTGCACAACCTTTTAGATTTAGTTCGGGCTGATTACAATATCTTTGAACATTTTCTTTAGACTTCACGTTATCTTTCATCTTCCCTTTTATATCCATAACTCTGTTGAAAACATTATCAAAGATATTCTTTTCATTATGCATTAAGTCTATTGTGGCGAACTAGAAGAGTACGCCAATATGGAAGATCCCAAAAGATACTACGCCTTGTCCAATTGTGAGATTGTCCTCTGCCATCTTCCTTACCCATCTCCGTTCCATTTTCTATAATCTTTAGCATGTCTTGAACCCTTTCCTACAACTGATCTTTGATAAGACAAGGTGGTGGCCCTGAATGATCTTTTCCTTTGCTCTTCTTGAAATATCTCGAATCCCTTCGAAAGAGATTATCCGAAGGCAGAAAACAGTGATGACAATCAAATCAAGATTGTTTTCCCACACTTTGTAGCATAAATGACTTTGTTTCTTCTATGCAATAAGGACAAACCAATGTGCCATTAGTACTCCAACCGGACAACATTCCATATGCTGGAAAGTGACTAAAAGTACAAAAAAAGGTAGCCCTCATTTTAAAGTTCTATTTCTTTGAAATATTATACATGTTAACTCCATGCAACCATAATTGATTCAATTCTTCTATCAACGGTTGCAAGTAAATATCTAACTTATGTCTTGGATTTTGAGGGCCCGGAATAGTATATGTTAAGAATATTACCGAAGTTTTTAAACACATCCAAGGAGGCAAGTTGTACGGCGTAACGATCACTGGCCGAGAAGAATACTGCTTTCCAGACATTCCAAACGGTGAGAAACCATAGTACAAAATCCAAGTCTTATATTCCTTGCTTCGGAAGCAAACTCAAGATGAGTCTATCGAAATGCTTCCAACCTTCTCCATCCTTAGGATGACTCATCATATCTGGCTCAAGTATGCTTTTTGAGTGCCATCTCATATGCTCAACCGTCCTTTGAGAAGCATACAACCTCTGCAATCTAGGAGTTAGCAGAAAATAATACATCTTCTTGTATGGAGTGTCTTTGGACTTCTTCTTCTTATTTTTCTTTCTCTTGATGTAACGGTTATGGCCACAAAACTTACACTGACATGTTTGGGTATCCTTTTTGCAATACAACATACATCGATATACATCAATCTTTTACATGGTATATTCAAATCGGAAACTAACTTTTTTGTTTGGTACTAATTATCCAACACCTTATTGCTTTCAAGCAGTACATCCTTCAAGAACCGTGCTATTTGATCAAAGCTCTTTCCAAACATGTTGTTCACTGACTTGATATCAATAACCTCGTCATCGCGGACAACTGTGAATACTTTGTACACCCTTCATACAATGATGTATTAACATATTTCAGTATGTCATAAAACCATAGAGCCTCAGGATTAGATGCCTCCTCATAATAGTAGTACGCTGAATCGGGTTCAAAATCTGAACCAGCCGCATCAAAAATACCCTCACGGTACGTGTTGCTTTCAATATTTCTTGTAACACTACCTTCCCCAACAATCAGTTGGTAACGCCATTACGATTCTCCATGTCAATTATAATAATAAGGTAAAAACCCTGATTTATAAAGATGCAACTTCATATCATCCTCTTTAAGATACCTTTTGTTCTTGAACTTTGCACACGGATACCGTAACTCGTTAGCTATACCAAGACTGTAATTAAGACACCAATTTACAAAACGATTCCACCTAGTTGAAACTAACTAATAATCCCCATAACCCCAGACACAGTTCTTCTATACATCCAACTATGATCCTCCTCCATAACTTCACTAAACAAAACACATTCATTTAAAGTTAGAATTCATTACTCATTAAGCCTTTCATTTAAAGTGTTTAAATGTGCTTTTATGAAATATTTAGAGTTTAAGAGTTTGTTATTTAAGAGTTTAAAGACTTCTCTAATCATTTCAGTGTTACATATATGCCGGTTTTTTAAAAAAAATAAAACGGGATTCCAGTATAATGCAAGGCAAGTGGACCTAATATTGCAGAGGTGAGTTCAACTCGAGTGTCAAATCTCTCAAGGACGGTAAAGGCGAAAGTACTAATCGTGTCTCTAATGTTTAGTCTAAGAAAATATGGTCCTTGGAAACGAAATAATAAAAGAAAACTGAAAATAATTAACCAACTAAGAAAGCAATGAAAAATTAGGATTTTAAAAATTAATAAAGCAAGAGTTTGGATGGTGGAATCCCCCTAATCCTTGTTACTGATTCAATTGGAAAAACTTTTATGAAAACAATGTTGAATTAATTAAGTTGGATCATCACTCAAGTCGGGTTAGCTGGCGGATACAACCGATTCACGTAAACGGAGCGAAAGTTGACCAGACCCCATGTTAAGTTAATATTTTTGCTAATCGAGAAAGTAATCCAAATAAAAGCAATCCTTATCTCTAGGCGAAAGCCACCCTACTCACTAACACTTAGAGGAAAATCGCTTTTCTCCCTAACAAATTATGAGCGTAGTAAAAATAGGTGATTTGAAAGACCTAAAAGTTCAATATTGTATCTCTAGTAAATTTCCCAATTAACCACCAATTGCTTGCCCTAGATCGTTCTTTCTTTTTTCAATTCTGAACAATCTCGCGATTAATCTAATCTCGCAACAATTAAATTGCAAACGAACACAATCGGACGACAGCTTAAATAAAAACAACCATCGAATTCAAGAAATTAAACAAAGAATGTCATAATCAAAAGAACTAGGGCTCAACCCTCATCCAAACATAAAGAACTAAAGAACTACTCACTATTCATTATATCAAAGCTGAAATTCAATATTAAAATTCAATAACAAGAAAGTAAAAGAAAACTTAGGATTAAAATTGAAGCTGCAATCGAAGCCCCGAATGTCTTCCAAGCTCGTCTTTCGAGCCGCCAAGTCGAAGATCGAAATCTTGAAATTGGTTCTTCAAGATTTGCAGAAATCCGAGAAATAAAATTGCAGAAATCTAAAGAGTGTTTAACTAATTGAATGTATAAAAGCTGAAATTTAAAGAATTGCTCAATCTAATCTAAACATAACTAATTAATCTAAGACCTAACTAATCCTATTCTAAACCCTAATTTGTATATCTAATCTTCCCTACAGCTCTCCCCTATCCTAATGATAAAATAAACTATTTATAGAAGAGAAATTACATCAAATCCTAACAAAAAATTGACTGAATTTGTCTCCAGCTGGAACCTGTCAAGCCCTACCATTCGTGATAGGGTTCTATTCTGTCATTGCTTGTGAGCCAAGGACCTATCGCCTACAGTAGGTTAGCCTACCTCACGCGGTAGGTCAGTTTGTTCATTGCCTACGGCTCTGTTTCTGCCTGTTTTCGTTTCCTTCCATCGTTTTCTCTTCTGGATGGTACCTAAGACAAGAATAAGGGATATTAACCTAAATATACACTTTTTAATATTAAAACATCGAAAAACGATGAAAATAACATATAGAAAATATAGAAAATTATGCACATATCATTAGATCCTCAACTACTAAGAGATGGATGTGTTCTGATATAGTTGATAAAGTCATTGAGTTCATATAAGCTTTAGCCTGACCCTGTTCTGAGAGACTCTTAAACAGTACCTTTTCGCACCCAGCATCTTTGCCATGTTCCGAATGTCTGGTCATTGATAATCTTTCTCATAGATTTGTTTGATACCGATTAGATCTGATCACAACTAACAGGTACTATTATGGAGATCTTACCCTCAGCAGTGAATGACAAAGGAATGTGGAATGTCAAGCTATTAAACGGAAATCATCAATCTTTTGCTTTTGCTATTCCGTTTAGCAGAGACTTTAGAGTCGAAATAGCAAGCTGTGAAACTTCGTTCAGTGAAATCCCAGTGTGAAAGACTTAGCAAAATTGGCTTCGTAGTGGTACCACAAATGCCTTGGATGAACAAGTTTCAACTTCTCTTTTTTTACCTTATGTAAATCAAAACTCGAGAGTTTAGGGCACCCTAATGGTGGGAACGACATGTAGATTCAATCATCTTTCTCTCTTTAACCTCTTTCCCTCATTACTAGAGCGAGTGTTCGGGCAAGTGGAGTGATGGCTAAGCGAGTCAGTCAACGAGAGGGATATATGAAGTGAACCAGAGAGGGCCCCAGTATCATTCCACCTTGTTCCAAGTAACAAGATCTCTTTCGATAAAAAGTGAGGGATTCATTAGCTAGAGCAAGGATTGATCGAGCCTCCCGAACCTAGGAAATCAAATGAGGTGGAACGAGTAGGAGAATCCCAAAGAGTGCTAATTCTATCGGGTTAATAGTCATCCAATAGACGATTATTGGGTTCTTAAAAATCATATCCAAAAGTTATTAAATGATGGTGTAATTGAAATAGACCCTCTTAAGTAAAATGTGAAAATCACCTCAAATCTAGTAGCTGTAAAAGTTGGAGATATTCTTTGTCTGATAGCTGAGATCTCGCCAATCGTAGCCATAATTATAATAGTTTTAGCACTAGAAGAAATAAATTCATAAGAACTAAATCTCTAAATCTTTTGAAAAATATATTAAAGGAGAATGAAGCATTTGTGTTAGCCGAAGGAGTAGTAAGCGCCAACAACGATTGATTGCTATATAGGCGGCCCTTAAGACAAGGTTATATAAAAAAAGAAAAGAATAAGCATCATCAGAACGATCCGAAAAAATAGGCAGGGGACAAAGACCAAAGAAAGAGCAAAGGAATTCAGACTCACTTAGTGAGAGTATATGGATTTCGTGTCTAATATCTGATGATTCCGTAGAACTTGTGACAAAAGAAGCAATGGGTGAAGACAGGCCGGTAGAGGTGTCACCGGTAATCCACTTGAAGAGCTTTCCCTTTCCCTTCTCGTGCTTAGAATGAAAATGTAAACTGGGATGATTTATAACTAACTTATTTGATTCAAGCCTTTCTTCTGGAAAAAAAAAAAGAAAATTAGAGCTTTCAGACTCTTTTGAAAAGTACAGCTACGAGTCTCCTCCCTCTGCTTCGCTTTTAGGGGAGAAGGTGTTGGACGTTTAAGCCTGTCTCCTTACTTCCTGAGCATCAATCGATGTTAGTTAACATTCACTTAGATATATCTATATTCTTCTCGAGGTGCATACTAACATCTTCTCTAAAGCCACATGTTAATCAAGCAAGTTCACAATCCAGCTCTCTGATCGCCAGGGATGAAATTACTCGAGTGAAGTAAGAGGAAAGTTAATTTTGTATCTCCACCCAAAGAGAAAGCATTGGAGCAAAAAATGAAGAAATGCACCTTATTCGGGATAAAAGTCAAGGGCATAGCGAACCCTTAACGGTATTATGTTCAGGTACAGTCTTCTTTTCTCTTGACACACTACCTACCCTGTCTTTGCCTTTGTGTTAGTGTTCGTTAACTTCCTCCCTCCTTCGGGTGAATGAAGTGGATTGACCTAGCCTATGACGCTTCCATATTAGAGTGAGATCTTGACATCCTTTTCCCAGGTAGTCTCCCAAAAGGAATGTGCATATTATGTCAATCAGTCTAGTGACTTCCTTACTTTACTTCAAGCTGGGTAAGGCAAGGAACTTCTTTCATTAGTATAGGATCGGGGAATGCTCCCAGAAAGAGGATTTCATAGTGCCAGAGGCACGCAAACAAAGCCACACTTACTTCACAACCACCTTTCTTTGGGGAGGCATAGTTGGAAGAAAGACTTTTCACAGAAGAGATCGGCAAAGACCTTACTTTAGCTCTTTATTAAAGAAAAAATGGGAAAAAACTTACTCTTCTAGTTGGTAGGCGAGGCTCAGCCTAGAGTAGTCTTTCTTCCATTTAGTTTTCAGGCCCAAGCATGGATTTCGCTTTTGTTGCGGATTTTCAAAGCCTAGCCTAGGAGGATGACTCTGTAGATGGCTAAGAGGGCCAGGAACGTAAGCTACAGGGCCAAAGACAGTGAGTTACTTTATTTATTATTTATAAAATATAATTAATATATTATTATAATACAAAATTCCTTCATTCAACTGAAGCAAGAAATGGGAAGGGAATTCATGAAAGAAATAGGGGATTGAGCATACAAGGAATCTGAGGCCATAGAAAAAATGAGTTGGTAGGCAGAGGCAATAGACATAAGGTACCTCAAAGAAAGGGGCAAGCAGGCCTATTGAGCAAAATTCAATAGAAAGAAGGGAAACTAAGCGAATGAGTGCTTTTAGCTGTAAATTTCATATGGTAAGGAAAAGATTGTGTGTCTTGTATCGAGAAGGTTTTCGCACAATGAGTTATACACTACTGCCTTGCGAGGTCGTAGAACCGGTCTACGGGAACTGTAAGATTAAGATTCCCATCGATTCTAACTGAAAGCTAGTAGGAGAAATCCTAGATTAGTTAGAACGGGAGAAAAAGGAAATAAGATAAAGAGGAAGGTCCAATCATGCTACTTCAACTATATGCTTAACACATCTCATCATAGAAATAAAAATTTCAAGATTTTCTTAATTAAATAACATAAATAACGTGTCCAGAAAAAGATTCAAGCTCTCGCCCTTTAGAAATAAGGCTAAAATTCATCGGTTCAAATCCGATAAAGGGCTCTTTTTGGGTGTTCCAAACACTCTTTTTCGGTATGCGGCGAGAGAACAAAACCAAGTGGGTTGTGGTGATGTTAGAATTTGCACATATTTGTATCTATTTAGTGATCAGTCCGCTAGTTTCTATGATCCCACTCGGTATTCCTTTTCCATTTTCTTCCAATAGTTCGACCTATCCAGAAAATTTGCCAGCCTATGAATATGGTTTCGATCCTTCCAGAGATGCCAGAATTTGTTTTGATATTTGATTTTATCTTGTTTCAATTTTATTTATTATTCTTGATCCGGAAGTATAATTTTCCTTTCCTAAGGCAGTATATCCCAACAAGATTGATCCTTTTGGATCTTGGTCCATGATGGCCTTTTTATTGATTTTAACGGTTGGATCTCTCTATGAATGGAAAAGGGGTACTTTCGATCGAGAGTAACCACTAGTGATAGGGAAAAAACCGGGGATAAGGACAAAGGAAAGAGTGATGCCTACATTAAATCAATTGATTCGTCATGGCAGAGAAGAAAAACAGCATACAGACCGTACTCGAGCTTTGGATCAATGTCCCCATAGGCAAGGAATATGCTCGTGTGTTTCAACGAGAACACCAAAAAAACCAAATTTAGCTCTATGTAAGATAGCCAAAGTACGGTTGAGCAATCGACATGATATATTTGCTCACGTTCCAGGCGAAGGTCATAATTTTCAGGAGCATTCTACGGTCTTAATAAGAGGAGGTAGAGTGAAAGATTTGCCAGGTGTGAAATTTAATTGTATTCGAGGAGTCAAGGATTTGCTAGGAATTCCAAATCGAAGAAGAGGCAGATCCAAATATGGTGCGGAAAACCCAAGCCGATATGAATGGAAGATGTCTCTCTGGAACTTGTTTTTCTTGGTCAATCGAGGGAATAACTACTTAAGTACGAAACTGATACTCTGAAGATCCTAATGGATTTTTTCCTAATGGATAGATCTCGTACCCGGAAATGCTTAAGGCCCGAGATGAAAGATGTTCACACTGCAGTAAGGAAGGTAGAAGTAACTCGTCCGTAAGAGAGAGGTTCTTTGATCCTGTTCTTGCATGGCTCTCCCACGTCCTTTTTCATTCACATATACAAAAAAGTTGAAGACAATTTTCTACCATCTAGTGGAATTTCAGTATTCGATTCACCCGCCTCTTCTTGATTCAGGTTCTAGTTTTCTTGATTAGCTGTGTAAAAAAAGGAGTAAGCACATTTCCAAGTCGAATCTCCTATCTTAGGAGTAGTGTTCATAAGCATAGCAGGCATCTCAATTGAGAAGGAAGCCAACCATTCAATAGAAGAGTTGTTTAATATTCCTCTTATCATTATGAAGGAAAGGTCAGCTAGGCGAACTCTCGGGAAAGCTTTGGTTCATAAGTTAGGTTCTCTTTCTACGGAGGCTCTCACCTTCGGTATTGCACAGGTAGCTGAACTCTTATCCATATCTGTACTAACTTTGGTAATCTGCTAAAGTATCTAAAGGATCTACATAATAGCCTCAATGCCATTCAAAGTTTGGATAATTTAAACATATCAACTACTGAGAGATTGTCTATCAGTACATCAAAATTTTTGAGATTAAGATTTTAAAAGTTTTACGTATAAACTTATAGACTAAGATTTTAAAAAATTTAACAGTCCCCTTTGTAAAATGGACATTTTTCTAACACAACGGCCTCCCAAAAGGCAACATTCAAGGTAATTTAAAGAGTCATGGCTCCCCCATAAACAATTTAAATTATAGAGTTCGGGTCCCATAAACAATTCAAATTTACTTTCGATACTTTGAAAACTTTATAAACCTTAATAAGATAACATGACCTTATAAACCAAAAAAACATGTTTTACAAGTTTAGAAAACCTCAAGTTTAATCAAAAGGTACCTCTAATATCTAGTAATACTAAGATTCATAACCGATTCAAAGCAGTAATACTTAGATTTTAATAATTAAAAGTGCAAATAGTTGACAAAAATAGAGATTTCATTATCCATAAGACCATTGGTCCACATCGCTCTTAAGAGTAAAAAAACAAAGAAAGATAGACTTTCTAAGTACAAAATATGTCTATTTTCAACAAGAAAAAATCAATCTAAAAGCCTTACACCAACCACACAAACAAAAACAAATCTAACCAAGTTTTAAGAGTTCGGGCTCCCCCATAAAAACAAATAATTATTGTTTTAAGAGTCCAGGCTCTCCTATAAAGATAACAAATTATTCATAATAAAACTAAAGTAACTATATATTTAAGATTTCGGGCCCCCTACAATGACATAAAGAAAGAAAATGTAATTGCATAATACATAACTCTATTGAAAGAATAAGCAGTGCTCTAAGTCTTGCAAATATGCATAAAACAAAGATACAAAAAAAAAAAAAAAAAAAATCATGTCACTTGTTTATTATGCTTTCATCTATAAAATAAGAAAAACACAAAAATACAAGATATACAATATACACAATGTCTAAAAGACTTTTCATTATATATTTCAAGTACATTTTTGTTTTAGGATAAAGCAGGATATTAATTCATAGGACAAAAGAGAATCCAACAAGAGAACAAGGCAAACTTCTCTTTATAGTCATTGTGAATTTTAAGTTAAAGATGGAATAAAACTTTCAAATTTGATGAAGAAAGGACAATATAGCAATATTTATAAGTAATTCATTCCAAGGAAAAATATAGATCCAAATAATTTCTTCCCCAACAATTAAGTCAAATTTTTATTAAGGAAATGAAGAACTAATTCTAAGTAGCTTTCTTATCATTTTTTACATTCAAAGGACACACTTGTTTGTTTATTAGAAAGTGAATATTATTTCCTCAAAGAAAATGCCCATATTCGTTGTTACTATAAGAGAAAATCACCCAAAATACCCATAAATAATTTACAATTTTCTCTTTTTAACCCGTAAATAATTATTTATTTAATTTCTACCCAAATAAAATTTTAATTTTCTTTTTTACCCATATACAATTATTTATTTAATTTTTATTCAAATACAAATTTTGATTTATTGATAATACCAAATTATGATCTCTGGTGTGGTTTATTAATTGTATATTATCAGCAACTCGAAAATAGTATTTGGTTAATATCAGCAACTCGAGAATAGTATTTGGGTATTATCAGCAACTCGAAAATAATATTTGGGTAGAAATTAAACAAATAATTATTTATGGGTTAAAAAAAGAAAAGTAAAAAATTGTATTTGGGTAGAAATTAAACAAATAATTGTTTATGGGTAAAAAGAGAAAAATGTAAATTGTTTATGGGTATTTTGGGTGATTTTCTCTTACTAAAATAAGTATATTTCTTTCTAAATTTTCATAATTAACTTCAATTATTTTGCCGCATATATAATATATATAATTTTGTTATTGATAAAAAAAATGAATAACTTGAAATTGTATAAAAAAAAGAATCAAAAGAAAATTATATAAAAAAAAGTTAAGTCCAGAAAACTCCCGAAGTTAAGAAATTTTGTTTATTAAGGTCTTAAATTTTATTTTTGTATAAGTAACCCCTTAAACTTCCCTTAACTTTAAAACTTTGATAGAAATAAACATATAATTCCTAAAATACCCTTCAATAGAGAGAAAAACTTCAAGAATATAAGTTCTAGTTATCAATAAAGATGATAATTATTCAAGAAGATTGATTAATAATTATATTTTTTGTTGACAAACTTAAATATCTAAGGGCTTGTTTGGTTCAAGGATTTTGGTAGGGATAAGGAAAATGTGGAAAAGGAAAATACAATTCCTAAAAAATGAAAATCCACATGTTTTTTGGTTTAGTAAAGAAAATGATTTCTTTTGCTTGGTTGAGAGAATTTGGGATGAAAATAGAAAATTTGAATAATTTAACTAAATTTTCACTAAATTTTTACAAAATGAAAGAAATAGTAATCATAACATTTCACATGCACTAATATAAAAATATTAAGTAAATTTTTTATTTAATCCCCTAAAACATAAAAAAACCTTAGCAAATTATGAAATTTTTGAAATTTAAATTTTCAATATTTAATAATCAATTATCAATCCATAACAAAGAAAAATAATAATGATAGTAGTTGTCATCATCATAAGTAAATGAAAATGATAAAATATGAAACATGAGAGTATTTTTATGCATATTTGGTTAGGCACCGAAAATACGTTACAATACCTAATAGTCATAATTAATGTCCAATAGTGAAGTATCTAGACAATAGCTAGAATTTAATCATATATGAGCAACTCAACTATATCAAATAATATCAAATAATGACAAATCAAATTTTACACTTAGCCAAAGCTTTCTTCGATCAGTAGGACATGCTAAGAATCCACGTGCAACACTCACATCTTCAGTTAGAGCTTGATACACCTTTATTCTTGATATGTCACCCATGCCTCCCACGTCTTTCAATCTTCTCAAATAAAACTTCCTCTGTAAAGTTACGAACGTTCCCACGTTCTAGTGCAGCTGCAGTTGCATCTAAATCTTCCTTGAAATACTTGATTTCCTCACTGACAACATCAATAATTCCTATTTTCTTTTTCTTTCGCTCTTCACTTTGTTTAGACATCAAGTTAAGTGCTGCTCTTGAAGACTACGAGACATCATTGTTTGCCTCATCTTGAACATCAAATTCATCATATACTTTATTAGAATTTTTTTCATTAGCTTCCAACTGTGCTCTCCTTCGTTTAGTACCAACAACCCGACTTCTAGTAGCACGATCCTTTCCAAATATTTTAATTTTGGAACGAACGTAGATAAGAAGCACTTGGTTTTCCCTATTAAAACATAAAGCAAGTATGAGTCAGTAATAAGGAAGCAAATCAACAAAACCATGATCGTTTGCCTGCTGCCTTGCAAATCAACCATGAACATTGTCACTTACAGCAGTTATACTAGGCATCATAGCTTCAACTTGCACAATCAGACGCAATTCAAGAAAAATGTACAAATAGGATAAATCTAAAGGATAATAGCAAGAAAGACAGCATTTCCTCTATAATACAAATCTAACATCCCTGCCTAACCCGGCTTCATAATAGCCTACTAATAACTAGCACAAGGAGAGTATCTAAAGGTTCAAGAACTATCAGAGTTTAGATACTTCACCGAGACTAAACACAAAATTTGTGGAACAAGTGAACTAAGAGGTAATCCTTAATAAGGAATCAATCCCCAATAATTCATGCACAAGAAATAATCAGTCCCCAATTAATCAGTTATTATTTCAGAAATAATTCAGTAATTAAATATCACCAAATCTACATTTTACCTTGAGATAGTTGGTCCAAACATCTGCTTCAGCTTGAATCATGTTCGTTGAATAATTAAAACGAAGCCACTTTTCTATTGTAAGAGGTCTTTCACAATAGCAAGGTGTTTTTTTCAAAGTTTTTACTTGATTCTTCACATATCCTGGGTCACAACTCACAACAAACTTCAATACAACAACAATTGCTACTTCTCTATAATCTATTTTTGTGAATAAGCCTCCAATTCTTTGTCTCTTCAGCTTTTGGCCCAATAATGTATCTATAAGGCAGTTATCCATCTCATCTGTCCATTTCAAGTTTCTTTTGTCATTCAGTGACAAATCATGCTACTCCTCGTCCACCTGTTTCAAAGAAATCCGAAAATAGCACAATAGAAAATCATTTGTTAAAATGCAATAAAAAGATGTTCTAGCATCAACTTCAAATACTATTAAACATATAACCAAATGATGAATTCAAGTTAAACAAATGTCTTTTTCTAATAAGATAATCAAATATCAAATCAAAGTTATATAGTACTTATAATTTATATTAAAACTATGCTAACGTGGACCAAGACGAATTCTAGTGTAATATCTCCACATATAAAATGCAATTTTTTTCCCTCAAAGATTCTTCTTCTCTACACTCATCAACTAGACTTGAAATCATCATGTCATCTGCTATTGTTTGACTATTAAGTTCATCAAAAACCTCGGCAAGTAGATGCTCAAATGGATCCATGCCCATGAGATAATTATGTAAAATGCAACTAGCTATAATGATATCTCCTTGTTTATCCGCGTTGAAATACGGCTCAACTCCACTCCTTAATATTTCAAACCACTTATTCAACATGCTAAAAGTTCTTTCAATTGCATTTCACAGTGAAGCGAGACGAAAGTTAAAGAGCTATTTTCTGGAAAATTGTAATCATATTCTTTTATATGATAACGTGTACTTTTAAATAGGGTAGGAAAGCCACTTCTTAGTTGATACCCGGCATCAGCTAAATAATATTTCCCTAAAAAGAAAAAAGAATTAATCACTAAGCTTAATTATCAATTAAAACCTAAAGATAATCTATTTTCGTACATCATCAATTAACATTCACCTCGAGGAACAACTAAACGATCAATTTCTCTAGTTAACGTATCAGCGAGAACTCTTGAATCTGAGGTTGACCCATCCCACCCTAGTAGAACATATGTGAACTTCAAATAAAAAGTAAAAGTAGTTAACACATTTTGTGTTTTTGTGTTGGATAGTATTTTCTTCCCCTATACCATGGAACCTCATTATTGGATACTTTCACTCGAAAATGTGTACCATTAATCACACCTACACAATCCTGCAAGAAGGATAATAACTAAGGCTATGAAAATGTCATAATTAAGATAATAATTTTTTTTTCTTATTGAACAAATATTTTGCTTGAGATAGGGATAATAACTTGAATCATTCCTAATTTAAGGAGGACACTCTTCAATGTTAGGTTGCCTCAAGAAAATATCTTCCAAGGAAATAATGGCTTTAAGTACCTCATGAAAATGTCTACTAACTGTCTCTCCTGACCGCATAAAATTAAAATTAATTATGCTATTCCGAAGATCATAAGCAAGTATATGAAGAAATCTAGCAACTCGCTCTTCCATACTACCACAAGTACTATCTTGAAGAAGACCTTTTTATCTAATTAAGTAGATAAGATTTGCAAATGCCTCTTTTCCCATGCATAACTGTTCTCGACAATCTACCTCTGTTAAATTAGTAAGTCTTTGGACTAAAATATGCCTATAATAATTTCTATTATGAGAAATTACTTGTCTTCCTGAGTTCGGGTCACGAATTAATAACAAAAGAAAAGTAGCATGTGCGGTATATGCAACTACACATGTTGCAGCCCATTTTCTAAGCTTGTCCCATTGCTCACCTTCATCCAACTATGTTTAATAACAACAAAAGTTGCATTAGCAAGGAAAGGATCAAATAAGAAAGACCAATAAAGACTTAAAATAGCAAAGATTCAACTGTTATTTTCTTGACTAAAATTCAGCTTGTTGATATTACATAAGTCCAATCTACTGTCATGATCGTCAACTTTTTGAACTAAATAAATAAGGTCATATGAAGACATGAGTAATACTGATTTCCCATTTTCTAGATTTTAAACCTTTTTTCTTCTAAGTTGGTCCCTCTCCAACTCTTTTGAAAATTCTTTAATCCAACTATAGATTTTCTCCATTGATAATCTTACCTTAGCTACAGTATATCTAAATGGTACGTAATACTTAAAATTGGTGAAAGTAATCCGAAAATAATGGCTCGCTAATTGTAAGACATTCATTTAGAGACTCAGATAACTTAATATTGACCTTCATTTTCTTTATTAATGAACTTCTGTTGTAGAGCTAAAGAAAGGAAGTTCCAAACTATCACAAATTTCATCAATAGTTTTCAAGGTAGGCAGTGTATAATCATCTTGTAAGTAGACAAGGTGAGAGTGAACAGTAAATGCCTACTATACTCTACCATATAAGCTAGCATATGTTCAGTTGCCTATGATTCTATGGCCACGTGTTCTCAAGGGTCTATTCTCCATTAAGAACAAATAAAAAAACAAAGCAGCAGTGCAAGAAAAACAAAGGGCATGTTCTTCATTGACAATTTGCATTAACAAATCTGCTGTAAAGTTAGTTAGGGAAATAACTTCCCACAATTCTTCTTCTAAGACCTCATCAATCATTCTGGCAACATCATCAAAACTATGCAAAACTATTCTATTATTGAATTAGAAAGAATTCTTTCGATATGTAAACATTGGGATCTGCTTCAACCAATATATAAGCAATCAGTCTAGACACAAAATTAAGAAATCCTGGGAACAATAACAGCCTGAATATCCTCTCTGCCAAAAAATCTAAGAATAGAGAATATTCTACAAACATTTACCGCGTAACATAGAACAAACTTAGGTAGAAAAACATAACCATTATTATGTTATACCAAAATAAAAAAGCACCAAATTTGTTATGCATACAATACAATGATCATCTAAAGCTTAAGAAAAAATCTAAAGATTATTAACGAAACTACTATAATAGAAACATTTGAAAGAGAATTATAAAGAATGTTACAAATGATCCGGACATCAATATTTCTTAATCCCAAGAGACAAAGAAACCAAAAGCGAATTAGATATGTATTAAAATTCTTGCAGCTGCTGTTTTGAGTATAAAACTCCTGGTCTAAGTGACAGTCCAGGTAAAAACTGCTATCTTACAAAGGTTATAGGTTAACTAATAATTCTGACCTTTCTAATGAGAAGTTTTTTCAAGCTGCTAGAGAGTTAGCTTTGTTTCCATTTGGGAGATCATAATTCATAAGTACTATTTATTCATCTTTTTGCTTTCTAATTTTTTTTTTTTCAAAATCCTCATGGATGCATCTAACATAGTCAGTAAATCAATATCTACAATTTTCAACTTCAGTTAACAACAGGACTTACAAGGGATTTAATCCTCCAACATATTCAATGATACTTGTAGATGAGTACATTTCACTTAACAGAAATGAAAAATGTTGTGATACTAATCAGATACGTTGGAAGCAAAATGTCCAAATCCAAATCTTCCTAAGTCAATCCTAAAAGTAGCTAGAAGAGAGCTTTTGATGCTCAGCATCATCATAAATTCTATATAAATACATCCTGAAAATCCTAATAAGATCCAGAATCCTAAGTAATAGGTTCTGTGACCACAAAGTTTAATTGGTTCCCTTTGTGGTTACTGATCTTCAAAGAGATATCTTGTTAATTAGTCCGTTGAAAATTGGGTAACCATGTTCTTCATTCCTTTATTTTAAAGAAGCTGAATGTGAGAGCAAAAAGAACTTGACAGATTTAACAGTTGTACTAAGAGCTAACAAATAACTTGCTTATCAAAATCCACCCCAAGCATTCATCTCCACAATAAAATATTATCAACATGACAGGACCAAAACACTATGATACTCGTAGGATTCCATAGGCAAAATAAATAAAATAAAAACTACGGAATCCACCAACAGGATCCTTACATACTAGAAAAATGATTGGATTGAAACTACCTCAATGTTTTCTGTTGTTCGGTGTGGAGGCGCTGGTATTTACGCTTTGCCCTCTACTGGTATCCACACAACGAACTCCTCTGCAAGCGATCGGGATGCTAGCCCCTTCTGTGTTCTGAAAAACTGTTCAGAACTAATCCTGACTATTTGGTAATTCGTGGAATTTCAGAGAGAGGGAGGCTAGATACTATTATCAACGTTCTAGGATTTAAGGTTTTGTTTTTAATTAGATGAAGACGGCTACCGAGAAAAGGTTAACATAACCTTTTATAGCTGTCAATACCAAAACTCTAATTGTCATCTAATGTCAGTTTAATCTCGTCCGTCTATTCCTATAATCATCCAATGTTTGAATGAGTAATATTAAGTAATTAATTTCAATTATCCGATAAATAAAATTAGTTACTTATTAACTTACCAGAAAATACAACGTGGAATCTGATTCCCCTTTTGTATACGTTCAACGAATCTGGATACAATCTAGATTCATTGAACGTGGACATTGTGCTCGCAAGATCGTCTATGCATATAATCCTGTAGGTTCACTTAACGTTGGCAGCGAATGAAAAATGTCCTAGAAATTTATTCACAAAACATAAGCGGCCTCTAGCAAGACATTATGCTTACCCAAGTTAAGTAAAAGCAATAATAACCCAGCATCAGATTTAATATTTAGTCCTTTTGTCACACGATATCCTAATTAAGTATAATGCATAGATTGAGTCATCCTTATAAAACTTAATTAACCATTTACTTGATCACCAGACAGACTGTTCCGACAAATAATATTAATAACACCTTATTAATACTTATTTGAGCGTGGCCATGCATATTTTCCAGTATTCCTTATCAAGGGGCCCATGGATATCTCTCTCTAAAAGGAGAGGGACAGATCCCTTTCACTATCTCCAATATTTAAGCCATGACAAGAAAATAAGTCAACCAATAGTCATAATAATCACCTAATTAAAATTGATGTTTGACTATGTCAAAACCTATTTTCTCCCCATGCCAGAAGCATTAGAAACATTAGGTCAAAGGACACCAAATATAAAACTGAGGAGAAATACTTCTAACTTAAATTCATGCAGTATTTCTTTTTCACTTTGGGTCATGTCCAATACAATATGCTCAATATGTATTTATGAATTAATTTTATATCTCATATTCATGATCAGTAAAACTTGATCATCAATCAACTTCACACTAGTTTAATAATACAAGATATAATAAAACTAGGGACAAACAAGAATAGTATTTCATTAGCAATAAGGGTTTTACTATCAAGTCACATACTTGATGACCAATAGCATAAAATACAATTCAAAATACATGCTTCATAAATTATAAACGTAAGTCAATTGGTCTAGGGCATATACTAACAATCTCCCACTTGCCCTACTAACAATTTGATATGACTCTCAAACCCATTGATCTAGTATGACTCTCATGCTTAAGTTGTGGGAGTGGCTTTGTCAATGGATCTGCGACATTGTTATTGGTGTCTACTTTGCAAATTTTAACATATCCACGCTCAATAATTTCTAGAATGAGATGGAAATGCCTGAGAATATGTTTGGTTTGTTGATAAAATCTAGGTTCCTTAGCTTTTGCAATGGCTCCTGTATTATCACAATATAGGTCCACTGGGTTCACAATGCTAGGAATCACACCTAGTTCAATGATGAACTTTCTAATCCAAACTGCTTCTTTGGTTGCATCAGAAGTAGCCACATACTTAGCCTCTATAGTAGAATCGACCACGGTATCTTTCTTTAAACTCTTCCAGCTCACAGTACCTCTATTCAAACAAAACACAAATCCAAATTGCGATCTAAAAGCTAGCATCCGTGTAACCATTTACAGCAAGCTCTCCTTCCTGACCTCCGTAGATCCAAAACATTTCTTTAGTCCTTCTTGAGTACTTGAGAATGTTTTTTACTGCAGTCGAATGTGGTTCACCAGGATTTGACTGGAATCCGCTAGTCATGCTTAGTGCATACGAGACATCTGCGAGTGCATAACATGGCGTATATGATAAATCCAATTGCAGAAGCGTAAGGAATCTTACTCATGCGTTCTGTATCTTCCGTTGTGGTAGGACTTTGAGACTTACTGAGTTTAACGCCATGTGACATCGGCAAGAATCCTCTCTTAGAATCTTGCATACTGAACCTTTTCAGTACCTTGTCAATATATCCACTCTCACTTAGGCCAATTAGGTTTTTGGATCTATCTCGATAGATCCTAATGCCTAGAATATAGGCTGCTTCGCCTAAATCTTTCATTGAAAAACACTTCCCCAACCAAAGTTTTTACACTTTGCAAAGTGGGAATGTCATTCCCAATTAACAAGATGTCATCAACATAGAGCACTAAGAAGACTACTGCATTTTCTGCAACCCTTTTGTACACACAAAGTTCATCATCATTCTTGATGAAATTGAATTCTTTAATTGCTTCATACAAGCCATAAATGGATTTTTGAAGTTTACACACTTTACTAGAATAACCTTCGGGTTGTGTCATATACACATCCTCTAATAGATTTCCATTAAGAAAAGCAGTTTTAATATCCATTTGCCATATTTCATAATCATAATATGCTGTAATGGCAAGTAGAATTCTAATTGACTTAAGCATTATAACTGGAGAAAAAGTTTCATCATAGTCTATACCATGAGTTTGTCTATAACCTTTTGCTACCAGTCATGCTTTGTAAGTGTGCACATTGCTATCCATGTCAGTTTTCTTTTTGAAAACCCATTTACACCCTATGGTCTTGCAACCTTCAGGTGGATCAATCAAAGTCCAAACTTGATTGTCATGCATGGATTGCATTTCTGATTTCATAGCCTCTAGCCCTTTGCTAGATTCAGGACCATGAATAGCATCTTGGTAGGAATTAGGTTCACCTTGATCAATAAGATCAAGATTATGATCCTCAGTCACAAGAAATCCATATCTCAGTGGTATCTAAGGAATCCTACCTGACCTTCTTGGGCCTTGTGTTAAAGGTTCGGGTTCAATATGAATACGTGAGTCCAACTGATTGTCCATACTCGATTCAGAAATAGTCTCCTGTCCTTGAGCTTCTTCAAGATAGATTCTACTCCCACTAACTCTTTTGGAAACAAATTCCCTTTCAAGGAAAATTCCTTTCCAAGCAACAAACACCTTGTTTTCAGATGGAAGATAGAAATAGTATCATTTAGCTTCCTTAGGATATCCCACAAATAGACACTTATCAGATTTGGGTGCCAGTTTTTCAAACAATGATCGCTTCAAATAAGCATCACATCCCCAAATTTTGAGAAATGGTAAACTAGGTTGTTTCCTAGTCCATATCTCATATGGTGTCTTCTGAACAACTTTATATGGAACTCTATTTAATATGAATGCAGCAGTTTCTAGAGCATAACCCCAAAAAGAAATTGGAAGATCTGTTTGACTCAGCATAGATCAAATCATATCTAATAGAGTTCAATTTCTGCGTTTAGACACACCATTCCGTTGTGGTGTTCCTGGTGGAGTTAATTGTGATACTATCCCACAATTTTTTAGATGTTCATCAAACTCTTGGCCTAAGTATTCACCACCTTGATCTGATCAAAGTAATTTTATACTCCTTCCAAGTTGATTTTGTACTTCATTTTGAAAATCCTTAAACTTTTGAAAGGAATCAGATTTATGTTTCATTATATAGACATAACTATATCTACGGAAATCATCTGTGAATGTAATGAAGTACTGAAAACCTTCTCTGGCCTGTGTGTTTATTGGTACACATACATTGGTATGTATAAATCCCAATAAATCGGTAGCCCTTTCACTTTGTCTTATAAATGGACTTTTAGTTATTTTGCCCAATAAACAAGAATCGCATTTTTCATAAGACTCAAGATCGAATGAAGATAAAAGTCCATCTTAATGGAGTTTGGATATGCGTTTCTCATTTATGTGGCCCAAATGACAATGCCAGAAGTAAGTTTGATTTAAATCATTAGATTTAAATTTCTTTGCATTTATGTTATAGATGGGCTTACTAATGGAATTATGTAGGTTAAGAATATAAAGTCCATTACATAAAGAGGCATCCCCATAGAAAAGACCATTTTTATAAATGGAACTTTTACCATTCTTAGTATTAAACTCAAAACCATCAATATCCAAACAAGAAACTGAAATAATGTTCTTACTCATAGCAAGAACACAATAACAATCTTTAAGTTCAATGATAAGCCCAGTAGACAAAAGTAAATCAAATGTCCTTACAGCTATAGCAGCAACTTTTGCTCCATTTGCAACTCGCAGGTCCACCTCTCCTTTTGCCAAAGATCTACTCCTTTTGAGTCTCTGCATATTTACACAAATGTTAGCTCCACATCTAGTATCTAATACCCATGAAGTAAGAGTAGACATATTAATTTCTATAACGAAAATACCTGAAGCGGCAGTCTCACTGGCCTTTTGCTTCTTCTTTTCTTCCAAGTAGAGCTTCCAATTCCTCTTCCAATGACCAGATTCATTGTAGTGGAAGTAAGTCCCTTCCTTTGGTGGTTTACCCTTAGGCTTGGGCTTTTGCTTGTCTTTTACCCTTTTTGTCCATATCCTTTCCCTTTCCCTTGTTCTTCTTGAACTGCCCTTTCTGAACCATCAGAACATTAGGAGTAGACTTTCTAATGTTTTGTTCAGCCTGCTTGAGCATCCCGTGCAATTCATTTATGGACTTTTCCATATTATGCATATTGAAGTTCATGACAAACTGATCACAGTCAGAAGTCAAAGAGGCCAAGATCATATAAGTAGCCAAGTCATGACTTAAAGGTGCTCCAAGTTTTTCAAGCTGATCAAAATACCCCTTCATCTTAAGGACATGAGCACTAACTGAAGTGCCAGGGGTCATTTTGCAGCTATTCAACGCCTTAGTAGTAAGATATCTCTCTTAACGTGCTTGCTCTTGGAACATTTCTTTGAGCTGTTTCATCATCTCATAAGCCTCAACTTCCTCGAATTGCTTTTGCAACTCAGATTCCATCGTAGCCAACATGAGACATGTCACATCGTTAGAATTATCCTTGTGCTTACTATATGCATCTTTTTCGACTCTAGGAGCGTTGTTAGCTAGTTGATTAGGGATAGGGTTCTCAAGTACATATAGCCTTTTTTCTTGTTTAAGGACAATCTTTAAATTTCGTGCCCAATCAAGAAAGTTAGTCCCACTAAGCTTATTCTTTTCAAGCACGGATCGCAACGAGGTGTTTGAATTGTTTGAGGCCATTATCTACATAGAATTTGCAAAGTAAAATTAAATAAATGAAGCATTAATTTTTTCCTGAAATATTCAATACTTGATATAAATCATGGGTAGAAAACTTCCATTTTATAATAATCATAAGTAAGCTTTGGCTTAACACCCATAATTAGAGAAAAATGGATTAATGGGATTTACATCTATATGTACCGATAAAATCTCATATGATGCCCTAGGCTCAAAACCGTTTTGATAGCCTAATTAAGTTAAACCATTCCAAGCATATGGAAATCACCATTTTCCATCTTCCCCTACTTAGGTAACCATTTATCTCTTGCTTTAGCAATGAGACAAAATGATGATCCAAGCATGGAGAAGTGCTTATGATCATGGGAGGCATTTTATGACTTAATTTTTACATGGTTTCAAAAACCTTCTTCCTTTTATATATATTATTTCATAAAACATATATCCAATAAAATAAAAGGAATAAACTAAGCATCACATGCATAATATATACATAGAATAAAACGTGTATAGTATGGCTCCAATCCTATATTAACTTCCACGAGCCTCATGGAAGTCAAAGGTCAATCTAGGTAAGTCTTCATCTTATGAGCTTGCCTCCAACGTCTTGGCCTTCTGATCTTGTTACATAAGATAGAAAAGCATACATAGGAATAGGAAATAGAATAAACATATTCTAGTCAAGCTTGATAATATTACATCAATGAAAATGACGACATGCAGGCCGTTTATAAAAACATTACAACCCATTAACAAAATAAACCAACCAATCACAAGAGGTAAAGGGCCATGATATGCACCATGCATCTAAAGATAGAAAGAACCATACCAAAAACCAACGAGGGGGTTTCCGAGGGCGAAGCCCCCAGAAGAAAATGGCGGTCTCGCTGACCGGTCAGCGGGCGGGATCAAGGGGCAGCGCCCTTGTCGGGTCTCAAGGGGCAGCACTCCAGAAAGAAAAACGATTTTTCTTTCTAACTAATTGAATGAGTTACTGCTGTCATAAACCCTAAAAATCATGCCGCTAGAAATTTTGTTTAACAGTTAAACATTAAATTATGTGATTCTGCATATTAGTTTAACAATTAAATTTCACAAATTACACCCTGTACGACAAACAATTTGGCAGTAGTAACATTTTGTTTATTTAATCGCATTGATAAGTAAAACAGAATATGATATCTGCATATCCTATATAATTCAATTTACTCTAATTATTACACTAATCTGAAACCTTACTACAAGGCCGATTGAAAACAACACATATAATCAAAGAGGTAACAGATAAAATCAGTAAAGATAATATGTACGAGGCTCTAATACCACTGTAGGATTCCGTAGGCAAAACAAATAAAATAAAAACTACAGAAATACATCAACAGGATCCGCACATACTAGAACAACGATTAGATAGAAACTACCTCAATGTTTTCTGCCGTTCGGTGTGGAGGCTCTGCTATTACGCTTCGGCCTCTACTGGTATCCACGCGACGAACTTCTCTGCAAGTGATCGAGATACTAGGCCCTTCTGTGTTCTGAAAACTGTTCAAAACTAATCCTCACTATTTGGTCATTCGTGGAATTTTGGAAAGAGGGAGGCTAAATACTACTATCGTCGTTCTAGAGTTTAGGGTTTTGTTTTTAATCAGATAAAGACGCCTACCGAGAAAAGGTTAACATAACCTTTTATAGTTGTCAAAATCAGAACCCTAATTGCCATCTAATGACAGTTTAATCTCGTCCGTCTATTTCTATAATCATCCAACAGTTGGATGAGTAATATTAAGTAATTAATTTCATTTATCCGATAAATAAAATTAGTTACTTATTAACTTACCAGAAAATACAATATGGAATCTGATTCCCTTTCTGTATACGTTCAACGAATCTGGATACAATCTAGATTCATTGAACGTGAACATTGTGCTCACAAGATCGTCTATGCATGTAACCCTGTAGGTTCACTTAACGTTGGCAGCGAATGAAAAATGTCCTAGACATTTATTCACAAAACATAAGCG
This sequence comes from Catharanthus roseus, assembly GCA_028651295.1. Lineage (NCBI taxonomy): Eukaryota > Viridiplantae > Streptophyta > Magnoliopsida > Gentianales > Apocynaceae > Catharanthus > Catharanthus roseus. Next base: position 19,145,437 of record JAPQWS010000168.1, on the reverse strand, counting down.
GCCTCTAGCAAGATATTATGCTTACCCAAGTTAAGTAAAAGCAATAATAACCTAGCATCAGATTTAATATTTAGTCCTTTTGTCACACGATATCCTAAGTAAGTATAAGGCATGGACTGAGTCATCCTTATAAAACTTAATTAACCATTTACTTGATCACTAGACAGACTGTTCCGACAAATAATATTAATAACACCTTATTAATACTTATTTGAGTATGGCCATGCATATTTTCCAATCTTCCTTATCAAGGGCCCATGGATGTCTCTCTCTAAAAAAAAGAGACAAATCCCTTTCACTATCTCTAATTTTCAAACCATGACAAGAAAGTAAGCCAACCAATAGTTATAATAATCACCTAATTAAAAGTGATGTTTGACTATATCAAAACATATTTTCTCCCCATGCCAGAAGCATTAGAAACATTAAGTCAAAAGATACCAAACATAAAACTGAGAAGAAATACTTATGACTTAAATCCATGCAATATTTCTTCTTCACTTTTGGTCATGTCCAATACAATATTCTCAATATGTATTTATGAATTGATTTTATATCTCATATTCATGATCAGTAAAACTTGATCATCAATCAACTTCACACTAGTTTAATAATACAATATGTAATTAAACTAGGGACAAACAAGAATAGTATTTTATTAGCTATAAGGGTTTTACTATCAAGTCACATACTTGATGACCAATAGCATAAAATACAATTCAAAATATATGCTTCATAAATCATAAATGTGAGTGAATTGGTCTAGGTCATATACTAACAATACTATGATATACAGTTCAAGTGATAAACATATATAAAACCAAATATCAAAAGAAAGATGTTTGCATTTCTACAATAGCCATAAAAATTAGATTTGCATACCTCTTCTAAATCGTCTTCTTGTTCAGCAACATGATCTGGTGTAATAACAACCTCATCAATTTCTTCTCTGGAAGCCCTAGAAATCCAAAATATCAAACGGGCATAAATTCTGGAGGGGATTACTAGATGAAAATTGAGGATTTCTGGCTAATGATCTTTGCTAGGGATTTTGAGGGACGTGAATTTGGTAGAGGAGGAAGTCTATCTCTAACAAAGTTTGATGTGATGTGGGTCAGAGAGGATGGGGCAGGTCTCTTTCCATTTGAGCTAGATGCCATGGATGGAGAAGCTTAAACTCTTTAGATTGGAGAAGTTATGGAAGAAGAGTAAGCTTAATCACCGTTGACAAGAGATCAAGCTCAAAGTTTTTCTTCAATGTCGAGAGAGTCGAAGCCGAAGTGCGTCTCATGTTTTTCTTCAAGTTTTACTTTTCCTCACCAAAAGCTGAGGAAAAGATTTTCTATTTTTTAACATTAAGTTTTCCTTAACAATTTCCCTCCTTAATTTTCCTTAGTATTTTCTTTAGCTTCCAAATAGAGGAAACTCTTTTCTAAAGAAAATAATTTTCTTTTCCCTAGTAAAATCCCTGAAATAAACAGGCTTTAAAATTTTTATCTTATTGAAGGTTATTTTTAGAATTATACACTTATTTTCATAAATTTTTAATAATATAAAACACTAAAAAAAATTTGGTGTTACTGGTGGTTCGCAAAATCTTTTAATTTGCGGCGGTTTTCTGACCGCCATTAAATAAAATATAAATACTGGCGGTGGCCTTATTTCGTGGCAGTTTAAGCCAACTATATTTTTTGAGAAAATTAAAAAATATGATATTTGTTTTTAAAATTCAGCTAGGCCAACTATTTCTTTCGTTCATTCTTCTCTCAAATTCCTACCAGCCGCCTCTCCCTCTCCCCCTCCCACAACCAACGACCACCACCTCTTCCTAGCCCATGATCGACATGCCAAGGACGCCAGTCGCGAGGTATGTCTTCTCTCTTCTCCATCTTTCTTCTCCTCTCCCTTCTTCCTTCTCCCTCTGCTACTCTTTTCTGTATCTTCTTTTTTTTTTTCATCTTAGGCATTTCTGCCGCTGTTTGTAGCCGCCACCGCCAACCGGCCGTCGTTCGCCGCTGCTGATGTCAGATTATAGTTATTTTTAAGGAATAAGCTTACCTTCATATCTGAGTCGATGCCATCTAATATTTGTTTTGTATTGGAACATTTCTCTCTCTCTCTCTCTCCCCCCCTAAGTATATAAATTGAGCTCTCGGCGTCTCGTAATCTGATTCAGACGGTTTACAGTTAAATCCAGTGCAAATTTGATTATGAATTTCACAATAATGTCAATGATGATTATTCGTCTTGTTGACACAGTAAAAGCGTGCTTTGAGAAACCCTGCCTGAACTGTGATAGCGTCGGCAATTTTCCAATGTCTTCCCATTTATCATGACTCATCTAAAACAGGTATACGATTTTAATTTTCTCTTGTTTTCTACTATTCATGATCTTTTGTTTCTAGAGTTTGGCGTTCTGGACTTGAAATAATTGTGTGAAATTTTGATAGAGAATTAAATTTGGGGTTTTTTGGCCGTTAATAAAATTTGCTTGTTGTTTGATCGGTTTCTAAGCGGATGCCATAGCTTTCAGCGATTAGCTGTTTAGGATTATTGAAATTTGGAAAAACATAGTTTATTTTTCTTGAGTTTACAAGTCATATGTGTGAAAACTGTCTTGATATGAATTCAAGAAGACATGATCTTCTTTCCAAAGAAGATTTTTTATTCTTTTCCTTAATTCACCCTGTACCATTATACAAGTACTGTTCTGCATTGTGCATTCTTTCCTAGATTAAATTAAGTCCCATGCATTTTCTGACTGATAATGTCCTCGTCTGAGGTCTTCTTGGAGTATGTGAAACTATTAGACAACTGTGAAATGATAATATATATATAGTTTCAGGTTAAGAGCATGTGAATAGAATATGGATATTCTTTGTTTTCCCCTAAAAAATAATATATCAATATTAGCTTGAGATTTCAATCCAATGTGACTGCACCTATGTCCACTGTAAATATAAATGCCAATTTTGAAGCTTACAAAAAATACATAGGCTGCTTTCATTGCTTCACTTTGGGCCGGTTTGAACTTCTCAAGTGCTCATAAAAAATTAGCCATCTAACTGCTAATTTTCTCCTGATATTACTTCTCCTATTTTCCCTTTTATGAACAGCCTTACCTTGATCTTGCAAGTAGCTTTAGCAGTGGAAAATTTTCAGAGCTTGAATATTTTGCTAGAAGAAGTTTTAAAGTGTGAATTTTCCACTGCTTACGTTTATTATTTTTTACCTTAAAAAGGGGATTGAGATGCATATGTGGACATAAATGTCTGATATAATTTTTTCCTGTTGTTTTTCATTAGTTGAGTTCCTAATGAAAACTTTATCCTATTTTCTATAATAATAATAATAATAATAATCTTGGACTATTAAAGCAAGTGATCTCATCCATGTATAAACACAATATTCAGAGATTAACTTTGACGTACTTGACTCTTTCTCTCCAAGAAGACATTGCAACACAGTTGAATTAAGCAGTCCCAACCACAGACAAGGAGCTTTGCTTGCTTTCCGACATTTTTAAAATTTTTTTTATAAGAATTCATTTTTTCAGATTTTCAAATATATATATATATTTTCCAAATTCATTCTTTAATGTTTTAATTTTTTATATTGATTTTCATTAATTAAAATTAAAAGTTGGATTCGGTCTTTGTTCTCTCTCCAACCCGTTCTCTACTTTTTGTGTTTCAAAATGGGTTCGGCCCTTCTGACGCTGAATTATAGGGCAGGGGCCTTCCTTGTGTCTTCGTTTAATTTAAATGATAGGGCAGGATAGTTCCTTCTATTAATTTGAAGGTGTGATCAAACTCTGTATACTGAAGTTGCACCATTTGTTTACTTTTTGAACGTCTAAAAAATTATCCCAAATAACTTGACAAAACTTGTAAGGCCATTCAAATCACGAGAGGCCTTCTATAACAAATTTGGAATTCAATTCTTTCTTGATATTAAATTGTTATTATTCCTTCACTTTGATCTTTTTTTTCCTCAATAAAAAGTAAGGAGCAATAGAATCGAATAACAATCTCAATTATATATTGACCTTGCTGCTATGAAATATTTTTGGGTGATAACAAGGGGAATAGATTATGTAATTGCGTAGGTGGCATCTATATGGTTTTCCGTATTCAAATGTCATGGTTGTGTCGAAAGACGTATTTATATAATGCAACTCTAGTATCAAAATTATATAAGAAGACATATGAAGCAAGCTTTTATCCGGTAGCAAACCAAGCTTTATAGAGGGAAACACCACTTGAAATTAGGGAGGCAATGGGCGTGAGTGGGGGCGGGAAGATTCCCTCTTTATTTTATTATACTTATTAGGGTAAGTCTTAAATACTGTTGTATGTATTTTCTTATTTTGTGTTAATAAAATTGGGAGAATACTCGCAAGGTTCTATCCTAGTTATATTAAGGTACTGGTTTAGAAAAATAAAATTACTTGTAAAAAAATAAAGAAAAGATATTATATGTTTTATAATCAAAATAACAATAATAATAATAAGAAAAAAACATATTACATTTTTCTTAATAAGAATAACAAAGTTTCAACTAAGGAAGCTACTGACATATTTCATAAAAATACAACGAAGTAAAATTAGATGAAGTATAACAATTAGGGGATTGAACACTCGGATCTTATCTCCTCAAAGGCATAGCTGGTGCAACACATAGAAGGGTCCTTTAACATAGACATAAAAAAGTGTCATTAAAAATTTCTGTCGCACTAGAGGATTGCCCCACAACATATAAGTTGTTACATGCAAATGATGGTCAATAAGTGTCTTCATAAGATATCGATTCTTGTTGTATATGCACACAAGGTATTTTTTCCACTGTCGTTGTGACATCCTCTATAGGAAGTTGCTGATAATTTAGAGCAATATGTGGCAACTAGATTAATAGCTAAAACTTCTGTTGTACATGGTTCAACTTCCTCAATTGTCCAAAGCTCAAGGGAGACCTTCACAAGTAATGGAAAGTGGAAAAAAAAAAAAAAACTTAACTAGCTTTAGGTCATGTGCAAATTTCAATTCAAGCCCTAGTTCGCTCCAGAGCAGCTAGTACTAGTATTGGAGTGCGAGATAGAAATATTTCTAGAGGAGCACAATTCGAAAGTGGTAGTAGATCCAACTAGAACTTTCCCAACAATATGGTAAGGGTATCCACCCTCTTGAACAAAGAAGAGGGAGATTCCTCATTAGTTACGGTCTCAATAGGAAAGATTTCTTTATTGTCAGATGGAATGAGGTATTTAAAACGGGTTCGGATTTCTGTACCACTTTCTAATATGGTATATTTTATTAATAAAACTTAATAAATAAAAGATAAATTTTGAGGAAAAAAGATAAACTTTAGAGGAAAATATATTATAAAAAGAAGATGGTACATAAAGTGGTACGCAAAGCAGTAGAGACAATCTAGGCCATTTAAAACCAAATTCTCGCATGCCCCTTTTGTTATTACAACCTTAATTTTTATGTAAAAAAGACCAGGAGCTACGTGCAAGTTCTCATTGGATCTCGAAGGAGAAGAAAGAGAAGGAGAAGAAAGAGGAAGAAGTGGGGATGGCACCTCTCATCGCTTTAAAAAAAGTAGCATTCATAGTAGCACTAGCAAGGAAAGGAGAAGTCGTTAGTCTTTCTTTAGCAGGGCGCTCAAGGGAGCAACTCATAGAGGAATTCAATTCACCAATAGAAAACTCGGATGTCGCATTTCGGATTGTAGGGAATAAGGGGATCTTGAATCAATTCCCTATTTTCCAGTATTTAGGCAAGCGGTTCAAGTCAAGTGCCAGTTAAAGAACTAATTGCTGGCAAGAGTCACAAATAAGAAGTAAACGACTTGATCTCTTTTGGAAAGTTACTTTGACCAAATATAGTATCCTTCTGTATATAAGGCTCTCGCAATAGTTAGTTGTTCTATAAGTGGCTTTCAATTAGCTTGAGAGGGCATAAGTCTAGGGCGTAAAACAAGACTTTTTAGTCCCACTCACAATAAAAGATTGGGCAGAACAAAAGAATATGATCGTAAGTCTTAAATGAAAGATTTTGTCGCAGGGCTATTTTGTAAATCGACGAACCATTAAATTGAGCCAGTCAATATAGCGCATATTAATTATTTAGTCCGATTTTCTATGGTATTATTATTACTTACTAGATCCCATTTCCTTTTTCTGCTACTAGATTCCTATGAGATTTTTAGAGAACTTTTTTTGAGGATCACCCTATCTCTGAGTGTTTTTAATATTATTCTTTTCCTGTATTTGTTCGATGAGAAATTCTCTACCCCTATTCTCTACCCCTATTGCACCATCTCCCGACAACAAATCATCTTTGTGTTGTCTCCAACAAGCTCGCACTCACCGACACACTGGTGGAATAACAACATTTGATACATGTCCCGAGTAGGCCGTATACAACGGCATCACCCAGAGCTGATATACTACGTCTGCACACATCTTTGATCCTCTCAACAAAAGGAACGTGTAGGTGGGTTGAGCATTGGATCATAACTCTCACTAGCAATATCTATATATTGCTGCACACCTATGCCTGAAATAAAAAAAAATAATATTAGAAATGATTAGATTTAAAATGATAATATTAATAAATGGGTGTATCAAAGAAAAACATATTGTAATCATGTGATCTAATCCAGTAGACTAGTGGCCCTCTTTTGTATCTTTATTGTTAATAGGGTTTCCAATCAAAACCCTAGTATGGAGTCCATACCAATTTGGTATGGGCTCATGTAGATCGACAAAAGAATCACTCTTAACTATTGAATTCATCTTATTGTTTCATATACTAATAAGGTTATTTCTGAATTCTAGAAAAATCATATCTAACTATGCCAATTCTGATTCTCATGCATCACCTTACTAATATGTGGTCGTATTACCTTACTAATATTACCCTGTCAGGCATATGCCACCCTGCTACCTCAAAACACAACAAAGAACCTCACCTCAGTGGGTTTTTTCCCTTGAAATAAGTCACATTTTTAAAATGTCGTCCTTTTCTACTTTCTTTTCCCTCTCAATTTGACCATTATCGAATGTTGTCCCCTTCTAACTCTTTTTTTTTTTTTTTTTATGGAGGAAAATTCTCTCAGGAAGCCCAGCTCGTGCCTTGATTGCACAAGCCGCTCTTGCACAACATTATACCTCACAGCTCTTTGAACACAAATGATACATTACATCTCAAAAGTCGCAACCTTTTACATTTCTATTTTTTTTTTACTTTTTCACCCACCTTCTTTCGTTCCTATGTAATAATTTTTTACCATTAATTTATTCCTATATAATAATTTTTTACCACACTGCCCCCTCTTACACTTCTCATTTATTTATGCTTTAGCAACAGGTAAGAAGAAAGGAAGAGAGTTGGAGAGGGCGAAGAGAAAGAAAGAAGATTTGGAACGAAGAAGAGAAAGAGAGGTTGCAGTTGAAGAGGAAAAGAGGTTGCTGTTGACAATAGAAGAGAAAGAAGGAAGCAGATGAGAAGAAGAACTTTTTTAAAAATGTCAGTACTTTATAATTTTTTTACTTATTTACATTTTTAAGTAATGGATACATATTGTAACAGTTTGTGTTTTTTGAAGAGCGTTTTTGTAATATTTTGTGTTGACATTTAAATTATTACATTATTATATAAATTTTTTGTAATACTTACTCTTTTTTATTTTTATTATTTGTTTATTTTTGTGTAAATTTATCTTTTATTAGTTAATCTTGTTATATATATATAAATATACACATGTATGTTTGTTTTATTTATTTATTGTTAGTTAATCTGGTTTTATTTGATTATATATGTTTATTTTCTATTTTTTACTTTTTAGTTAATATTGTTTTATTTACTTATTTATATATGTTTTTCAGGGAATTTATTCATTTATTTATATATGTTTACTAATTTTTTTAGAAAAATCCTAAACCATAAATCATTTTAAAGAAAAATACCTCAAAATCTTAGATCTTATTTAAAAGTAAAAAACTTTAAAAACACAAACCATAACCTTTAAAAAAACCCTATTCCGTAAATTTTAAATTAAAAAAAAATTCAAATCCATGAATCTCAAAAAAATTCCTAAACTCTTAAAGCTTTTTAAAATCCCTTAAACCATAAATCTTTTTTTTAAAAAAAAAATCCATAAATATCATAAATAACCTTAAAATAACTACAATTATTATAAAATAAATATAAACCATAAAATTATAAAATACCTTAAAACTGTAAACACAGTTTCGTTTGTTGTGACCAACCATGAAATTGGGATTTTTTAAAAGTTTAGTCATATTTTTTAAAAAGTGTTCACATTTGGCCCTATTTTGAGAGATGTGTGCTTGAATGGGCAACGTGCACTTCCGCAGGCATGACTATCGTCAAAGATTCAAACTACAATCCTTCAGGGGTCTTTTTTTTTTTTTTTTAAATCGAGTTAAGATAGATTAATTTGAGCATCATCTTTTTTCTGTCTTTATTCGTGTTTGATTTTGCAAATAGGAGCATCATTTTTATTCAAGAGCTTAAATTGATTATAAGATTATTGAATTTGCAATTCAATAATTTGCATTCTTTTATTTTTTAGGAATTTTTTATTTGCTATTTATAATTTTTTGTTTATTATTTTTTTGTTACCCTTAAAAGATGTCTGATATTTATGGTACACGACCCTCGCTAATTTGGAGTGATTTTTTCCCTGACTTTGGTCAATTTTTTTAAAAAATTTCACTAAATTGGTAAGTATTCTTTTATCCTTAAACTGGTCATAACGCACATACATTGTGCGTTATTCTTAAAGATAACGCAAAAAGCAATTAAATTTGATTTATAATATTGTTTAATAATGTGGCGATGACGTGGCAGTGCTGGGTATTGAGGTGGAGAATAACGCACAATGAGTGTGCATTTTCTTCACTGGTAACGCACAACGTGAATGCATTATCATGACAGATAGGGCTGTAAATGGGTCCAGACCCTTAGGGTACCCCCAGACCCGGACCCGTACCCTTATAGTGAAACTTGGACCCAGACCCGGACCCATACCCTCCAGGGTATAAAATTCTGGACCCAGACCCGACCCTCCAGGGTCCAGGGTAGGGTACGGGTATACCCGTACCCGTATGACATTTTTCTATTTTATTTCCCTGTTAAACAAAATATGTAAAATAATGTATAATTCAAAAAATAAAAATTTTAACATGATTAACATAATCTCCTTAACATTTCTTTCAACAAATAAAATCATTTAACATCTCTAATTCACATAATTAAAAGTTCAAATATACACAAAATCGTCATAGTGTGAGTGTGATGTGATGTGAGTGTAGTTGGTTGGTAGGTAGGTAGAGTAGAGGTAGTAGGTTAGGGTTAAAGATAAGAGTAAAATAATATGTTAAAAAAATTATAAATTATATATTAATATAATATAATATATAAAATATATTATTATTTTATTAATACGGGTATATGGGTATACGGGTCTGGGTATCACCATACCTTACCCGGACCCATATAGCAGTATAAATATGGGTACGGGTACGGGTCCGGGTCCGCGGGTATAAAATTTAAACCTTACCCGCTAAAAACGGGTATAGACCCGTGCGGGTACGGGTAAGACCCGCCCCGTTTACAGCCCTAATGACAGATAATACAATGCGTTATCATGTTAAGAAAGATCAAATACCTTAACAACAACTGCCATTTTTTCTCTACGTTTTTTTCTTTCTCTCTCACTGTCGTTGCTCTTTTTTTTTTTTTAATACATTTCCGCCGCACCGCTCCTCCCCTTCCCTCCTCTCCCCCTTCTCTTGTTCTCTTCCTCTTCTTCTCCTTCTATTTTCGAAATTTGCAGTCAAAATTTTCTTCTTCTCCTTCGTTCGATTTCTGAAATTTCAGTTTGGGTCGCCGGCACCTCCCTTGGAGTACGAAGGTTTTTAGAGTTTTGGAGTGGAGAACGGTAGAAAATGCTCCACCGAATAACGTTGATTTCAATTTATTCAAATTTTTGATAAATTTCTTATGTGTATAATTATTTTAAATTTTTTGTACAGTATGTGTTAATATCTATTATTGTTTATATGAAAATTGTTGTTTATTATGGTTTGTGAATTACTTTTATGAATTTTATTTAGATTAGTTCTCAATTTTTTATAATTTATTTTTGTAGATGTGGGTTTATGATTATGTTTAAACTTGTTATTATTGATAAATTTGTGCATGTTTGATCATTTTATTAATCTAGTTGTGTTTTCTATTGGAAATGGAATTGATGAAATGGGTGATTTGATATAAGTTATATAGTTTATTTTATTTTTATCATAAATCGTGATTGTTTATTTTTTGTGAAATTTTTTAGCATGTTTATAGTGCTCCATTAATTATATATAATTTTGAAATTGTTAGCATTTATATAATTTTATGTTTTTAGCATTCAAATTTGTTTCGGCTTTTAAAAAAAAAAAGAGAATATAATCAACCCTAAACCCGAACTTTGAAACCTAAATCTTAAACCCCTAACGCCATTAAAACCTAAACTATAAAACTTACAAAGTGTGTAATAATACCTCATTTCATGCATATTTTACTCTAAACCGTAAACCCATAGAGAATTAAATTTGTAAAGTGTATAATGTGAATATCCAAAACTCTAAAGCCCTAATATTTCACCCGTAAAATGTAAACCCTAAACCCTAACTTTATCTATTAAACACTAAACCCCAGAGGCCTAAAACCCAAAACTTCTTTAGCCTAAACCTTAAAACCCTAAACCATAAACCTTAGAAAGTGTATACTAATACTTTAAATATTTTCTTTGAAGTTCTAAACCTGTAAGGATTTAAATTTAGAAAGTATATAACCCTAAACTGTAAAACCCTGACATGGAAAATCTAAAACCCTAACATTGAAACCTAAAACCCTAAACCATAAACCTTACTAAGTGGATAATAATAATTCACACTAAATATTTTATTTTAAATTCTAAACCCGTAAAGTTTAAATTTAAAAAGTGTGTAATACTCAACCTAAAATCATAACATTGGAATCTTAAAAAGTGAATCCTTAACCATAACCTTGATCTATTAAACAGTAAACCGTATATGATGAAATCCTAAAACCCTAAAACCGTAAACCCTAAAATTCGAGAACCATAAACAATAAAGCTTAGAAAGTTTGGAATAATACTTTACTAAAATTTTAAAACCCTAAACCATAAACCCGTAAAAATTTAAATTTAGAAAGTGTATAACTGAAAACCTTAAAACCCTGAATTCGTAACATTGAACCCTCAAAATCTTAAACCCTACATCTTAAAAAGTGTGTAATAATACTTTACCTTGAATATTTTACTTTTAATTCTAAACCCTTATTGATAAATTTAAAAGGTGTATATCATTGTATATAAGAAACCCTAAAACCTTATGATATAATGTAGATGGAAGAAGTCCCAGCACATGTGCATCCGGGTCCCATTGTCCTAGATGTATTGACAAGGCAGCATGAACATAGGTCTTAGTTGATATGGAGTGGGATCATGATACGTATATTACTAATCTTCAGTGTAGACATTTCGGTCGCAATCTATTTCAGGTCTATAATATAGCTTCCCGTAGGTTAGTTGATATTATTGATAGGATAGGTTTAGGGGAAGTTTTTAGATGTGGTTACATTGGTCTTGATCACGCACTTATTACTGCGTTAGTTGAGCGTTGGAGGCCTGAGACTCACACGTTTCACATGACTTATGGTAAGGTGACAGTCACTCTATAGAATGTGCACGTGTCATAAGGTTTACGGATAGAGGAGTTGCCTGTAATAGGTCCCAGTTGGAATGTACTATCAAAAGCAATATTGGATTGAGATGATTGAGAGACTTATTGGGGTGTGGTTGTCCTTTAGTCACTTTTTCGGGTATAAGATTAAGAAGGAACCTCTAGAGGCTTGGATCTTGAGAGAGTTCACCGGATCAAAGAGTGATGATGACCTTATCTTGCATGCCCATGGATTTATTTTCTTACTTCTTAGAGATCATATCCTCTATGATTTCTCGGGCAGCTTGATTCACATCCGGTATATCAATTTGTTGGAGGATTTTGAGGCCATCGGCACTTACAGTTGGGGTAGTTGTATATTAGGGTTTTATATAGGCATCTGTGCACGGCAACTTTAGGAGGTGTATGACAGATAGGGGGAGCCCTAGTCTTACTTTAGATTTGGATTTGGTCGCGTATTCCTGTATTGCAGCCTCAGCTACATCGGCATGCTCAGTCACAGCGGAGTGGACCAGGCACATCGATAGTCCCACCTCCGAGCACAGGAGGCACATCATATACATCTCCACCTCCGGGTGCAGCGGTTTCTTCATTTCATGCACTTCTCAATCCAGGCATAGCAGGTTCATCTATGCCGCATATGCCTATATCTTATGCATGTGCCTATATCTTATGCATGAGTACGTGGACAAGGCCATGTGATGACGTGGACAAGGCCATGTGGTGACATGACAAGACGGCTTTTGAATTATTTCCGACAAGGCCATGTGATGACATGACAAGACGAAAATAATTTCACCCATTTCAAAATGGTCCTAAAACCTCTATATATACGGAATCCAAAACCCAATTTTGAACATCACAAAAATTTTTAGCAAATTTTCTTCTTATTCTTCATTTCCGAAACTTTTAAACCCTTCGGTGTTTTCATATCCGCTACATCACAATGAACATGGATGCGATACACCCTGTTAGAATTGTACTATTTTGGAATTCGGAGCGTGCAAGAGATGCGTATGGTCCTTATTTCACTTGATCGGCAAAGAAAAGTTAGACTTTCAACCGAATTGTAACACATGATAAACTTGTTAGAAAAATATTGAAACACCAAGGAATAGATCCAAATCTTTGGAGGGTTCGAATGACAATGAGAGTGCCTTCCTTCTATACAGAGTATTAAATGTTTAATTTTACTCTGTACAACATGAACAATAATGACGAGATGCATTACCTTTGGACTATTAGACCTAATATAGCAAAAGAAGTGATTCACGTACTCATTGAATTCGAACTGATCCAATCACAAACATTGCCAAAACGCCATGACACAAATATAGCAAACATTCTGGAACATGTCACGGCAATAACACAGATGGTTTCTGATGAACCGCCAATGTTATAATGTAGCATTAATGAAGACGATGATGACAATGACCATCACGATGAAGATTATGCCATATCAAGTGAATCTGACGATGACAATGACCCTGATGACGAGGAAGAAGACATTACCACTCCTGTAAACCCTATTATTTCAACTATAGTGAATCCAATGGCAGAGTAGTCAATGGTCCAGTAACGCTACATATGATTATACACAGTCTAGAGCATTTCTAGATATAGTTCGGGAGAGCAGATAGATAACCTCATCGAATCGGCACTATAAGGTTGCTGGATTGGAACGATGCGATGACTGATATTCAGTTAGGCATGAGGTTTATTGATAAAACCTAAGCAATTAGTTCAGTTCAAAAGTGGTCTATTCGGATGGGACGAGAATATAGAGTTGTTAAAAGTAAGAGTGATTAATGGACAGCGAAATGTTACCATTACACCGACACTAATTACTATTCATGGTACATCCGAATAAAAAAGAAAGCAACTCATGGTCATTGGGAAATAACCATATTCATCAAGGAATACACATCTCTTGTACAGGGTCATCAAAATAAGCACCGAAATATGTCTTCAAAATTTATTTCAAGACTAATATCGCACCTTGTTGCCAACGATCCAGATATACCTATCTCAAACGTCATCCATGAAGTGCAAGTATTACTTCAAATGGGTTGTGCGTACAAGAGGGCATGGTATGCTCGGAAATTTAAAATAGAGAGGGTTTTCGGCAGCTGGGAGTGAACTTTTAATATTCTACTAGACATTCAAGAACATCGAATTAAAAAATTTAATGTGGTAGGCCGGAACAGAAGCAAAGCAGTGGAAATTGAACGTGATGAGTGAAATCCAAAAAAGAAATATTGATGCTTACATTTATTTAGCAAAGATAGACTTGGAAAAATGGACACTCTTGCATGATGGTGGAAACAGGCACAGAATGATGACAATAAACATTTCAGAAGCACTTAACAATATGTTGAAAAAAGTTAGGGTCTTACCTTTTAAAGCCTAGTTGGACTAATATTCAACAAACTTGTTAAGAACTTCAACCAGCACCGTGAAAAGCCCAAACTGTGCATCCGTTCCCAACAAGAGTTTTTGACAAGTTCCTTCGGATTGAATTAAAATCGAGAGAACATACAGTAACAACCTTCAATCCACGAGATGAAATTTACATGGTCAAATCACTGATACGCCTTGACGGAACCGGCAACAACGTTTATACTTAAAGAATAAATGAAAAACCATGTAGTTGCAATAAATAGCAAAATATACATTGCCTTGTTCTCATGCTCTTGCAGTATGTAGAGAAAACGGTACAAGATCATATGTTTATGTGTCGGATATAGCAGGAAACTTACAGACGAACATATCAATCCAATTTTTATCTGGTTTGGCATGAGGACTTTTGGAGAGATGCTGCTTACAATTTAACATTCTATCCTCCAAACATGAACAGTCAACAGGGTAGAAAATAGGGCACAAGGTTTAGGAGGGAAATGGATTATCGAAATCCGGATTCTCCCCCAAGATGTAGCAAATGTCGAATGCCAGGACATAATAGAAAAAATCGTAATAACCCTAGTTCAATCAATGTATAAGTTTCATTTTTTCAAAGTGTTGTAATATTTTAGGGTTTCTATTAGTGATATTTCCTCTTTGAATTTCTTCTAAGTACTTCTTCATAACTCTCATACTTAAATCGATTATAAGTTATTATAGTAAATTTACAACGAGTAATAAAAATTTAAAATACTTTAAATTACTTCTTAATATTTTTTTAATAAAATGGTTGTAATTTAAACATATTTTCTTTTAAAATGGTTATAATTATTATCATAAAATATACATCAAATAAGTTAAATAAAAGAATACAGTCTTTTTAGAATAATGAAATCTTATAAATTTTGCCAAAAAAAAATATTTGAGTTTTTCAAAAATAAAAAAATAAAAAATTGATGTGGCAAATAACGCACACACTACATGTGTTATCACATAATATAACATACACACAACATACGTTATCTCCCACTTAGCCCTGTTAGCCACTAAACTTGTAATTAAGTAATAACACACATGTTATGCACATTATCCTTAATGATAACGTACAAACAATGTGCGTTATGGCCAAATTATGAATAAAAAAATATTTTCTGGCCACTTTAGTGGCTTTTTCTAAAAAAGTGGCTATTTATATCAAAAAACTATTTGGAGTTGACTTACAAGGCACGTGTAGAGTTTGACATATACTCGAGAGTTAGGGTCTGACCCAGAAATTTTTTAGCATGACACCACATGCAAGGATCAAACTTACGATCTCGCATTGACATTAGCAGTCTCTTACTAATTGCCCCAATCTCATGGGTTCTTCTTTGCAATTTTTTACTACATACATTTTCTACATAATATTGAACGAAACTAGACTTGGTACAAATGTTAGACATAAATTTAATTTAGAAGATTTGTAATAGAATATTTTTTTTAATAGTAATAGAATAATTTGTAAGAGGATAAAATTATATTTTAAAATATTATTTACATCCCAATTTATTAGTTTTGGGACGTATTGTTTTATTGATGTGGGGAGGAAGCACTCATGGTTGTCTATATATCTTTTAATACACTTTCTTCCCTTCAAGATTTATCTCTTAAAGTTTAGAGCTTATCTTTTATTTTATAAGATTTATTAATAAAGCTATTATAAACCTTTCAAAAAAAATAAAACTATTACAAAATGAATGAAGCAAATTCTAACAAAAAAGGAAGAGATCTATATGATTTACGCTTGTCTTGACTTGATTTTAAAAAAAAATTGAATGCATAAAGGTTGCATTTGGATATTTGATGGGGTTTTAACCTAATCACTACAAGACACATGGTGCTAATCATGCGGCTTGCCTCTACAGAAGTACACACTACCCTTGCGGGCACCTTCTTCAAAATAGGGACAAATGTGGACAACTTTTTAAGAACATGGCCACTCTTCGAAAAACTTATAAAATTGTGATCAGACCATAAAATACCATCAATATAAGCCATAAAGTTGTCATAGACCGTGTCATCTTAAACAACATTTGCTGATTGGGCTAAATTTTAGGGGAACAAAAAATTACGCGCCCAAATATGAAATTTACTCGTGAAAAAGTCCAAATATTTTTTCTCCCAAAGCACACTCACTCTATACATATATTTTCTCCACTTTATATATAAAAATATTGTGATTTGTTTAAGATTTGAAATTTTTGAAGTTAAAAAGGAATAATTTTAAAGATTATCTACACCATACGATCAATTTTGAGATAAAAATCACAAAAACAACACACCAAGAATTTGAAAATACACCATCTGCACACTTGAGTCACGCCTTGGCGCGAGGAGGGGTATCCCGCACAAGGCCTTGGTGCAGATAATGAGAGAGTTGCACCAAGGCCTGACGCGGGGATGCCATCACTCGTACCAGGACATGCCTCTAGTGTACAGATGGTGTATTTTTGAATTTTTTGTGTTTTTTTAAAATGTTAAATTATTAATTTTAATTATTTTTAATATATATTTTAGTACCATTAGGTTAAATTTTGGTTTAATATTCTAATTTGAGTAGTATTAATACATGTGTAAATTAATTAAAAATTAATATAATGGTATAAAATATATTAAAAATAATTAATATAACAACATAAATTATCTTTCTCGGTGTTGAGAGTTTTTCTCTCCAGGAACTAGGGTTTTACTCCTATCTTTTAGGTTTTCTCGCCGATCTTCTGATCGGTGTTGGCCGTTCTTTCTTCTTCTTGCCCACAGTAGTCTCCTCTTTCTTCCCTATCACTCCCCATACTCTCAATCTTTCAGTATTATATCATCTCCAACTAGTAATTGTTCCATCATGGAGGATGATATTACCTATCAACTTGATTCCTTTCCCCTGAACGAAGAGGAATCCATTTATGCTATACTCTCCAATACCAAAGTCGAATCTAAATAGGAGACATGTGAACATAGTGTTTTCATCATTATTTACGACAATGGTATTATTAATGCCCTTGCTTTTTAGACTGCCATGCTAAGACCGTGGCAATGTGAAGGTAACCCTTTTGTCATACATTCGTTACCAGATAATGTATTCCAAATCACCTTTCCATCCCAGGCTATTAAGGAGTATGTCCTTAAACATGGGCCATTTTTTATAATAAGCTTATTATCATGCATACATGGAGTAGAGATTCTCCGAGTCCTCCTACAATTTTTGCTCGCACCCATATCTAGTTCAGAGTTTTCGATCTTTCCCCTTGGTGCTATTCTCCAAAAATTGGCAAGAGATTGGCGTCCATCCTAGATGACAATCGAGAGCTTGAAATATGCAATATGCCGGATGATATTGGCCAATGTTTTCGAATCCAGCTCTACTTGGAGTCTACAAACCCCTTCGTCATTGTATCATGATACATGTTCCGGGTGAATGATTAATTCAAGCGACAATACAATATGAGAGACTACTATTTTCCTACTTTTTTTACGGTCGAATTGGACATCAATACCTATAGTGTGAGGCGAAGAAAGCAACTTTTCCAGATGTAACAAGATTCTCCATAGATCACTTACCTTACAAACCCAGTCTTGGCCCTACTGAACGAGGTTAACCCTTTGCAATTTTTAAAGAATTTTTATCACCTGCATCACCTTCTGTAATTACCACAATTCACTGCCTATCATCCATCCCCGAAGCTAACAGGGAGATCTGCCAACAAAAGAATATTGAAGCTCCTTCTCAATCTGCTCAGCCTCCAAAGGTCCATCATATACAGTCTCGTATTCTGCCTCTGTTCTTGCAGGTGATGGTATTGACAAAGGCAAGACCTCAGTAGATATCAAAATCTGCAAAAGATCAAGATAAAGAGTACACTCTAATAGTAGTAACCGTTTCTGTCCAAAAAACTCCTGGGACAATGACCGGCAGCACAACATTCATCATTAGCCCAAAAGTACTAGACAATTCAACACTAGGCAATGGCAAAACCCCAATGTCAATTGATTTCAAAACAGTAGAATTGGACACTCCTTCACAACATAAGGTACACAATTTAGATAAAAATTATTGTTATAGTCCATATATTCTCCCTATATCTCACTATGTCAATGGTTTGAACATGCCTCTTGTTTCTATGTGCTTAGAAGTAAATGATTCTCATTTTCAATGGCTTAGTTTTATTTTCCCCTTTTTCTCCTACCCCTCGATTTTGTCCCCTTCTCTCTTTTACACCATTATTACTACCAGGGACGGAACCAGGATAAAAAGGGGGGGCGTTGGAGAACAATAAAAATTTTGCCAGAATTTCGCCTATAAAATAGATGCATTCCGAGTACAAAAGATATTCAAAAAATTCCAAATTTACATATAATATAGCAAAAAAATAAGTAACCGCCCATTACCAGTAAAGAGTGATTACCCATCACTCACGAGGAATGATTACCCATCACTCACGGGATAAGCATTACAATTCTAAATTTACAAATAAAATAGCAAAAAATAGGTAATCGCCCATTATCAATGAGGAGTGTGTTGGACTCCGTAGGCAAAAACAAAATAAAATAAAACTACGGAAATCCACCAACAGGATCTGCAAATACTAGAAAAACCGATTGGATAGAAATTACCTCAATGTTTTGATTGTTCATTGTGGAGGTGCTGCTTTGTACGCCTCTACTGGTATCCACACGACGAACTCCTCTGCAAGTGATCAGAATGCTAGCCCCTTCTGTGTTCTGAAAACTGTTCAGAACTGATCTTGACTATCTGGTAATTGGTCGTATTTCGGAGAGAGGAGGCTAGATACTATATCGCCGTTCTAGGGTTTAGGGTTTTGTTTTTCTTTAATCAGATAAAGGACGGCACCAAGAAAAGGTTAACATAACCTTTTATAGCTGTCAATATCAAAACCCTAACTGTCATCTAATGACAGTTTAATCTCGTCCGTCTATTCCTATAACCATCCAACGGTTAGATGAGTAATATTAAGTAATTAATTTTATTTATTCGATTAAATAAAATTAATTACTTATTAACTTACCAGAAAATACAATATGGAATCTGATTCCCCTTTTGTATACATTCAACGAATCTAGACACAATCTAGATTCATTGAACGTGGACATTATGCTCACAAGATCTTCTATGCGTGTGACCCTGTAGGTTCACTTAACGTTGGCTGTGAATGAAAATTGTCCGAGACATTTATTCACAAAACATAAGCGGCCTCTAGCAAGACATTATGCTTACCCAAGTTAAGTAAATGTAATAATAACCTAGCATCAGATTTAATATTTAGTCCTTTTGTCACATGATATCCTAATTAAGTATAAGGCATGGACCAAGTCATCCTTATAAAACTTAATTAACCATTTACTTGATCACCAGGCGGACTGTTCCAACAAATAATATTAATAACACCTTATTAATACTTATTTGAGCATGGCCATGCATATTTTCCAGTCTTTCTTATCAAGGGGCCGATGGATATCTCTCTCTAAAAAGAGAGGGACAAATCCCTTTCACTATCTCCAATATTCAAGCCATGACAAGAAAATAAGCCAACCAATAGTTATAATGATCACCTAATTAAAAGTGATGTTTGACTATGTCAAAACATATTTTCTCCCCATGCAAGAAACATTAGAAACATTAGGTCAAAGGACATCAAATATAAAACTGAGAAGAAATACTTATAACTTAAACCCATGCAATATTTCTTCTTCATTTTGGGTCATGTCCAATACAATATTCTCAATATATATTTATGAATTGATTTTATATATCATATTCATGATCAGTAAAACTTGACCATCAATCAACTTCACACTAGTTTACAAGATGTAATAAACTAGGGACAAATAAGAATAGTATTTTATTAGCTATAAGGGTTTTACTATCAAGTCACATACTTGATGACCAAGAGCATAAAATACAATTCAAAAAATACGTGCTTCATAAATCATAAATGTGAGTCAATTGGTCTTAGGGCATATACTAACAGAGTGATCACCCATCACTCACAAGGAATGATTACCCATCACTCACGTGATAAATACCTCTATCAAAGCTGAGAATCTTGATCAGAATCTTGAGATAATAGATGAGCACGATCTGAAGACGAAATCCAATATGACCTGCAATTGATTTAGAACGATTAGAAGATTAATATAAAAACAAATAACATTCATACAAATACTTTAACAATGAAAAAGAAATCACTACTGAAAAATGATCTAAACTAGAGTTTTACATGTGAACAGAATGATTAAGATAGCAATTTTATTCTTCGAGTTTGCATATTTTGAAACCGCTGCAAGATGTTTTCATTTTCAATACTCGTAAAAATCTCTTGCTCAACATAACATTTCCTTAATCCATCTCCAATTTTATAAGGATGACTATCAATTGGTTTACGCAATCTTGGATTACTAATAATTTCACAATCCGAAAACTCTACCCCTACCCAAGGCTTTTTCTCACGATCTCATTATTAACATTTCCTTTATTGGATGATTTTTCTTCAGCCGGTTAAGGACCCTTCTTCCATTTTCCAAAATATTTCTCCATAGTAAAATCCTAAATAATATTCAAATATTTTAAATTCACAATTCCATACATTTCACTTATAACATAATAATTAATTAGAACATAAAGTACATAATAATCATATTTTTACCCAAAAAACCATAGAAATTTTTTCACTACCAAAATCAAAATTTTAGCAGTAAAAAATCTATTTACCAAAATCAAAAATAAAAAGTGTTTCTACATAGATTAATCTATAAAATCTAATTAGAAAACTTACTTTTTTCTTCTTCAAAGTTTGAAGAACAGGTCTGCCTGCTGCTGTGCTGCTGCTGGTCCGCTGTGACGACGTCTACCTGGTCGCTGTCCCCTGTCGCCTCTGTTCGTCGACACCACCCGCCGTTGCGCTTGTGCCGCGCAGCGCCACCGAGCTCAGACCGAGGAGGGAGCGGAAGGAAGGAAAGAAAGAGTCAAATCAAGAGAGAGAGAGAGAGAGAGAGAGAGAGAGAGAGAGAGAGAGAGAGAGAGAGAGAGAGAAAAGTGTTTTTTTTTTTTTTTGCTTTCTGTTTTCTCAGCTGCTGGAGCCTAGCGAGGGTTTTCAATTATTTTTTTTAAGTCAGCACCTAAGTTTTGGGGGGTGGGGAGGGGGGGCTATATTGGAAAAAAAACTAGGGGGCTTGATTGTAAAATAACTAAAAATTGTAAAGTTTTGCAAATTTGCCGGGGGGCTCGGGTACTGGTTTCGTCCCGGATTCCTACTATCTTTCTAATTTATGATACGTACATCATACCTGACATCGCCTCTCTTCGGGAACATTATTTTAGCTCTCTGTCCCAAATTCTTTTATGCACAAATCATCTGGTTGTCTGAATCACCTATCACCCTCCTCCTTGAATCACCTCTTCCATTTATTTATACCGATCCTCTCCAAATCGGACAACCTCCACCTGTCGTTGTATCATCTTCGACACCCCTACCCTTTTACTCTTCCCCACCTCCTCCAAACTCCCAGCTCTGAGAGCTCCGCTGTGACAAGAATAGATAGAATCTCTATAGTTCCAATACTCTACCACTCACTGGTTTTCCCTTGCCATCACCAATTTCGATTAGGGTTGTAAACAGGTCCAAACCCTCTGGGTACTCCCAGATCCAGACCCTTATAGTAAAACATGGACCCAAACCTAGACCCTCTGAATATAAAATTTATGGATCCAGACCTAACCCTCCAGGGTCTAGGGTAGGGTCAGGGTATATCCGTACATGTATTACATTTTTCTATTTTTTTCTCTGTTAAAGAAAAATATATATAAAACAGTGTATAACCCTAAAATCATAATTTCCTCAACATCTCTTTCAACAAATACAATCATTTGAGAGAAATAATATCATATAAAATTTATAAATTATGTATTAATATAATATAATATAAATATATATATAATAATATAATACATAAATTGATTTTGTTGCCATTGCTAATTGATTCAAATGAAATTTCTCTCTTCTGTTCGCTTCAGTTTTGCAAATTAATGTTCTAGTGATATGGCCATTGAATGATTAATTTGATGGACTGCCTTGCCAGCTTCTTATGTTGATACTTTATTAATAGTAGTTAAGTTTTGAAAATGCAGAGAATTTTGAGGTTAATGGCTTTTTAAAATTTACGATTATGCTTGGGTTATTGTATTATATATAATAATATAATACATTATTATATATACTATTAATATATATATAAATATATTATTATTTATTACAATGGGTATATAGGTATATAAGTCTGGGTATACCCTGCCCAGAGCCATTTAATAGAATCTATACGGGTATGAGTATGAGTTCGCGAGTATAAAATTTTAATCTTACTTGTTATAAACAGGTATACACCTGTGCGGGTATGGGTAAAACCCATGTTTACAGCCCTAATTTCGATCTTCTACTCATTTTCCCTCTCACGTCGCCATCTTCCCTTCAGCCCACTGGAATTTTTTCCAACCAACAAATGCCCTCTTTCTAAGCCACCAGATGCTTTTTTCTCTATAATATAGGCAATTCTATTAACAACTACCCCTCATATTCTTTTACTAATTCCATTTTGGTCTCTTCCTTCTATATCAGCCCATTCACCATTACTAATTCTTTAGCCCATGTTGCACCCATTGACCCAACCCTTTTATATGTCTTTAATTTAAATAGAGTTTCCTTGGACTATGTGCACTATTGTGTTGTGTCTAGGCTTAACTCTAATGAAAGTGTTTTTGTTCATTATAAACCCTCTGGCCCATCCCAGCGTTATGTTCCTAATGTCAATATTATTTCCTTGGATTCGAATGATTTTTATGTTGTTACTGGGCCTAATTGTACTAACGATTTTGACCTTTCTCATTTTGCCCCTATTAACTTAGCCCATTCATATGATCCTCAAGTTAATTTTACATATGCTTTTACTAAATCTGACTTTGCACATTTTGCCCCTACCTCCGACCCTCCTTTATCTGATGATGATGAGTGTGCTTTTATTTTTCCTGATGATGATACTCTTCCTTTAATTGATTTGGGTATTCATGTTGCTTTTGATTGGTCTCCCTCTATCTGGGATTTTATGCATTATTGTTAAGATAATTCTAATTCTATTTTTGATTTTTCTCTCTTGTTTTCTAATCTTTCTTTTGGTGACCTTTTGGAAAATAAGCCCTCTATCCCTATTGCAGGTACAAGAGCAGTTTAGCTAATATTACTCATTCTAATACTCCTTCTACTTAGCTTAAGACCGATGGGAACACCACTAGACAAATCAAGAAATACTCTAAGGTCAAGTAGTCTACTCGTAATCCAACACTAGCTCCCAGACAACCTTTTGTTTAGATTCAGCATTCGCACCCGATGATAGATCCTCCTTCTCTCAAAAGCGATTCACTTGCAATTTGTGAGGATCCAAATAAGGCTTTGAAAAAGCTCCAAGCTCACTGTTTCCCCTACTTCATTTTTACCAGCTATGGTGGGAGATATGATCATTCCTCCCCTCCCCCCTCCCCCCGAGATCAATGAGTCTCCTCTGTTGGAATTGCCAAAGATTTAACAGTTTCGAGCAATTCGAGGTCTTCGTAGTCTTGTTCAAGCTGCAAAACCTTTTCTTATTTTTCTTTCTAAAACTAAGTGCTTGAAAAATAAAATGGAAAGTATTAGAATTTCTTTAGGCTTTGATTGTGATTTTTTGTGATAGAGTTGGCCTAACTAAAGAGTCTTATTATGTTTTGGAATAATGAAACTGTTGTTTCTTTGCTTGTTATTTTGTTGGCCATATAGATGTTTCTATTTCTTTGGCTAATTTTTCTACTTTTCGCTTCACGAGTTTCTATGGTAACCCCAAGACTGAGTTGAGAATGTACTCTTGGGATCTTTTAAGGCGTTTACATTCTCTGTCTGATTCTATGGCTTGTTGCAAGGGATTTTAATGAAATTCTTTTTCCTAATGAAAAAACTGGTAGTGACAAAAATACTTGGCAAATAGACAATTTTCAAGATGTTCTGACTGATACAGGGTTATTTGACTTAGGATATGAAGGCCCAAAGTTTACATGGGGAGGGCATAAGGCTTCAAATGACTATATTGATGCTCACTTAGATAGAGGTCTTGTCTTTGTTTCCTTTTCACGGATTTTTCCTTCCTATACAGCCATAATACATCGGCTAGGCATGCTGATCATCTTGCTCTTTTTTTATTTGACTATTCCTTGTCTCCAACTCTTGTGATCGCAACCAAACTAGACCAAAATACTTTGAGCCACATTGGATCAAAGAGGAGTGTTTTGATTTCTTTGACAAACTTTGGGTACCTGAACCACCCCTTCAACAGATGCAGTTCATTCAAATTTTCGCTCCATCTTTATCATCTCTTAGAATAAAGTAAGAAAAAGCATGGCAATTCACTTTTAGCATTTAAAGAGTAAGGAAAAAACTTGATGCCCTTAGGACAGCCACATCAGGCAATCAATGAGGAGGTATGGAAGAGGAATATTGGAAAACTAGATCCAGGGCAGATTAGCTCATGGAGGGGGACAAAAACACTACTTACTTCCATCAGAAGACATCACGGGAGGGAAAAGTGCAACTCCATAACCTCGGTACAGATCCTAGTGGAACTATTGTTACCGATCCAAAAAGGATAGAAAATATTATTCTTTACTATTTCAGAACTATTTATACATCTAACAATTCTACTTGTGTCTTGCAGGATGATATGATTGATAAGGTCTTAAATAAAGATGAAATCCATTCCTTGGAGAGATCGTACATGTCAGAAGACATTGTAAAAGCCCTGAAGGAGATGAAAGGAAAGAAAGCACCTGGGTCTTATGGATTTCAGACTTGCTTTTCATATAAGTACTGGAGTGTATTGGACCTAAAGGTAAACATTATGGCTCTTGGGATCTTAAATGATGGTAATGATATTAGTGTCATAAATGATACTAATACTACTTAAATTCCTAAAATTAAATCCCCTACTTTGGTAAAGGATTATAGACTAATAGGGTTTTGTAATGTTATATACAAGCTTATCTTTAAGGTTATTGTTAATAGGTTTAAGCCCCTTATGCCTTCTATTATTCATGATAGTCAAAGCGCTTTTATAGAAAAGAGACTTATCACTAAAGATGTCATTGTAGCTTTTGATGCTTTCCACTCTATGCAACAAGGTAAAATAAACAGTTCTAATCATTTTTCTCTAACTAGACTTAAGTTGAGTGGATTTTTTTGGAATCCGTTATGAATCTCATGCATTTCCCTTCAAGTTTAGTTTTTCTTATCATGAAATGTATTCGCTCTATTTGTTTTTTCTATTCTTATTAATGGTTCTCCTTCTGCTTGTTTCTCCCCAACCCGTGGTATCCACCAAGCTAATCCTCTCTCTGCCTTGTTCTATTGGAAGGTAAAAAAAAAGTAAGTTTTTCAGTTTGTTAATGACAGAGTTTGAAAAAAATTAAATAGTTGGAAGGAAAAGGTTTTATCCCAAGTAGGAAAAGAAATCATCATTAAAAATGTTGTTCAATATATTCCAACTTATGTTATTTCTTGTTTTCTTTTGCCTGCTTGTGTCATCCAGTCTTTAAACTCTATGGTTTTATAGTTCTTTTAGCGTGGTTCTGAGAGCAATAAAAAACTGTGTTGGAAGTCTTGGAATGATCTTAATAAACCAAAAAATATGAGGGGTATGTGTTTTTAAAGATCTTGAAAGTTTTAATCTTACTCTTCTCGCTAAAAAATGTTGGCCTCTTATCACTACTCCATCATTTTTGGTGGCTAATTGTCTTTAGGCTAAATATTTCCCCTCTAGAAATTTCCTGAGTGCTTCACTGGGGCGTACGCCATCCTATCTCTAGAAGAGTCTTCTCGAAGAAAGATACCTCCTTTCTCTAAGGCTGCAGTCTCGAATAGGAAATGGCATCTCCACTAACATTTTACAAGATAAGTGGAATCCCTCTCTTAATAGATTTTCTCTATCCCCTTTCTTCCTCTCCAGAGATCCTAAAAGGAATGTGAAAGACCTCATTGATTTCAATCAGTGTTGTTGGCGGAATGACAGAATCCGACATCTCTTTCTCCATCATGAAGCTGAGGCCATTCTTCAAATTCTGCTTAATCCGGCTTGGCCTAATGATAACTTTTATGGCATTATACAACCAATGGCATTTACTTAATCCTGTATGCCTACAAGACAGGAATAAACTATCTCCGCTCTTCTAGACAGATTGATGGTCCTTCAAGTCATTCTCATGATTGCTTTATGGGGACTTCTATTCATAAACTACCGATTCAGCCCAAGGTCCAGATGTTCCTCTGGAGAGCTGTCCAAAACATTTTCCAACAGGAATGAATCTTTTTAGAAAGGGTATTCTGGGTGGTACTGTTTGTATCCAATGCAGTTTTCATGCTGAAATGATAGACATATCTTGTTGGAAAGCTCAGGATCTTTTACATGTTGGTGACAAATGGAGAAAGATCCCAACTCATAGCTTTAAAGACCTTTTTTACTCGATTCTCATGCAATTTGAGCATAAAGAGTGTTCGCTACATATTGCTAGTTGATATGGTATGCCCGTACAAGCTCTATTATGAAGGCACATATTCTAGTGGGCCACTTATTGTATCTCAAACGTTTCATATGGTTGAGGGATTCTCAAGTCTTCATGTTTCATCTCTTTTGGTTGCACATTAGGCTCCGCTATATCTTCCAGACGTTTTTGGAAGCCTCCAACCCAAGGAATATTGAAAGTTAATACTCATGTGACTTTTTCTGATGAAAAAATTGGTATTGATATCCTCATACGAAACCACTTGGGTAGCCCCCTATTTGCTCAGGTTGTCCTCCCCTTGGGTCATTATTCTGTGGACTATGGTGAAATCATCGGCATTGTTGAAGGATATGTCATTGGATCCTCCAACTTTGGCCCATTGATAGTGGAAAGTGATTCTTTCAATACTGTTAATAGCCTCATTACTTATGAGAAAGATCTTTTTGAGCTTGGAGCTTTGGCAACATATTTCCATGATAATATTTGTCTTTCCTCCACTTCTTTTTCTAATATTAGGAGGTCGGGAATAGGTTGGCCCACCTTCTTACAAAAGTTGCTCTACTTTCTGATGTATCCTTGGAATGAACCAGGAACATACCATTTGATGCAGCTCATGATATTCTTCTTGATATTTATAATATATAATTCATTTTCCCCTAAAAAAACATAATAACATTACTAATTATAAAAAAAATAAAAAAATAAAAACCAAACAAAATAACTTTGCATGGCTATGACACAAAAACACAAAAACAACTTGAAAGGTTGCATGAGCACAAATGTGGCTCACAACTTCGCTGGGTTGCGCACGAGTTGGCGCACAAAGTGATTTTTGAGCCAGCTTCCAAAATTTTCAATTCGGTGCATTTTTTAATTCTTTAACCGATTAAATTGTAGATAAACGAGTATGTATTAGGTTTTTTTTTTCAATTTTTAAAGGTTAGAATTGAGTCAATCATCGTTTAAAGTCTTGGGGTGTAGAGAAAAGTTAGAGAGAAATAGGGTAGAGAGAGGAAATGATTTGGTGAAAATGAAATTTTTTCGTGCACAAATTTTATATTTTAGCGCGTAATTTATCGATATCCAAATTTCATACCCACTAGTACATCTCATTTGATAAGTTAGATAGAGGTACCTAAGGGAAGGGTGTTTTACCATTATACTATCCCTCGTTGTCCTCATTTCATGTGGGGTGGAAGGAGGAGGAGGCAAAGAGAGATCAACAGTAGTGATCGCGTCCTTGCTGAATGGTGATGTGGGCGGCCTCGGTTCTATGATGGTGAAGGCAAGGGTGAAGAAGAAAATGAGTTTGATTATTCATTTTGACCTCAAATTGATTCATTATACATTTGGCTCCAAATTATTGATCTCTTTGAGTTTGACCATTAGAAATCTAAATTAAGGATATGATTGGAACCCATTTTATGTTTTGACTCTTGAGGGACTCTAGAGAGAATATTTCAATTTGATATCCTCAATTGACACGATACCATATTTGAGGAACCAATTTGAAATTTATCCCCGTGGGGATATATGAATTGAGCCGGAGCTTGCAGAAATGGACTGTGCTGTGTGGACATGGGGAAAGGAACAGCCATTAGTTTCACTGCAATGAAAAACTATACTCAAGTAACCAAACCTTCTCACCATCAACACTTCAATTGTTTCTCACCTCATCACCTTTCATCTTCAAGAACTGCAGTATCAATTTCAGAAAACTCAAGATTCCGACCACAGCCCTTTAAGCTCGCTGCTTCCGTTCTTTCTCCTTCTTGTTTATCTTCTCGTAAATACACAAACGGAAATTGTGAAGAAAATGTTGAGACGATGGCTTCAGGTTCAACTTCAAGGGCGGAGAAGAAGAAGATGAGGAAGAGGGTTTTTTTGTTGGATGTAAATCCTCTTTGTTATGATGGAAACGTGCCCAGTTTGCAGTCGTTTGCTCATTGGATTTCTCTCTTCTTCTCCCAAGTCAGCTTATCTGATCCTGTTATTGCTGTAAGCCATCTCTACCCTGTCTCACACATATATCCATTTTTATAGTGAACTGGATAGTTTCTGAGCAAACCATCTAGGTTCATTAATATATGATTAGTACTGTTGCGTGTCATTTAGTATTCTGGAGAAAAGAAATTGAAGGCTTTCATTACCTTGAGATGCAGTAAAGTTAATTTAGGTACTCAGTGAGTTTTTTTTTTTTTTTGGTGGTATTAGCACTATTGCCTACTATTTTTCTGAGGTATCTAATAACCTTGCTTCTGCTCGTCACTTTAGCTTATACTGGAAAAGTAAAAAATTTTTGGGTTTGTGACTTTTATGAACTGCTAAATCTTGCTCCAGATAGGAAGATTGTTTCAATGCAATTCTTCATTGGCAGGTAAGTTTGGTTAGTCAGTAAGCTTCAATTACTTTCTTGTTAAGAATTGAGAAGAAGTGGAAAACATCAGAAACAGAGTGTTACTGAACAAAAGCAAGGCTCTCTATAGTGTAACTTATTGACTGACATTCATCTCTTCTTATATTATTTCTGTGAGTTTAACATGGAGAAAAATATCATGTTTTCTGTAATGTGTTTGAAGACAGGAGCTAAAAGCAATGAAAGTATCATTATCTAATCATGAAACTGAATGATTACAGGTCATGGATGGGGAAAGAGGCAATGAGTACCGTAGACAGTTACTACCTTCATATAAAGCAAATAGAAAGAAATTTAATCATCAAGCTTCAATTTTTGAAAGATCTCCTGGAAGCAGTTTTGAAGGCTCACATAAACTTGTCTTTGGTGTTCTTCAAAAGTGTAATGTGCCGGTCAGTGGACCTTCTCATTCATTGCTTTTGGGCTGAATTTGTTAAAAGATATGCAATAATTATGTAATAGCTCTGCTTAAAATTGGCAGTTTAATCTGCCAAAATTGAAATATTTAACTAATTTACTTGCGATGAGCTTTTAGCTACAATTTTAATAGTGTGATTAGATGGATAGATTTAACAAGTAGGTTAACTAATGATCTACGACTTTATAATCCAACAGTACATGCATTGTTCTTTTAATATTTCAAGCTTGTAATAAAGCTAAAACATTATATGTGATGTACCAAAAGAGTTTGTTGCCATGAATGTATGAGATGAAAGCTTGTAACAAATACTAAATAAAGCTACTCTAAGCTGTGCCTTCCACTGAACAGTAAATGTAGAAAGAGCCAAAGACAGATTATCCTTTCATGCTGCATTTTTATCATGATTCTTCTTTCTCTTCTTGTCCATATGTGCATGTCCTCTCAAACATGATATTTAACAGAATCAGCTACAGGCTTATTTCTAGTTGCCCATAAGGGACATCTGCAATATTGATTTTTTTCCTGTCTCCTGTTGATTTGGCTGGATAAAATTCTCTGGATCCATGCATCCAGGTTTATTGGTCTCTTAAATTACTGTTCATGAATGGAAAAGAGCTTCTCCCGTTCAATTTCACTTAGCAAGAAATGGAACTTAATGAAGATCGTTCTGGCTTCATGAGTAGCCTGTGTGTGCACATGCTTTTGGTTCTTGGCTTTGCTTTTTATTTAAGAATAGCCTCTTCATCTTGGGAACATATGGGATCTATCTTTCAGGCCACACTGACTATGAGCACTACATTTTTTTATAGTAGTACACATTATCTCTGTCTTTTAATAAATCATTATGATACAATTAGACAATCCTTTGTTTACTTACAGAATTGTTTTGTAGTCAGTGCATAATCTTATGAAGTTTGGATAAGGTTCACAGATCTCAATGTTGGCTTTGATCTGAAGAATACCTTATCTAATAGCACCATACGCAGGTTGTGAAAATGGAAGCCCATGAAGCAGATGATGTTGTGGCTACCCTTGTAGGACAAGTTCTCTCTAAAGGATACCGTGTGGTTATTGCATCTCCTGACAAAGATTTCAAGCAATTAATATCCGAAGACGTTCAAATTGTTATGCCTATACCAGAGTTCAATAGGTGGTCATATTACACCTTAAAGCACTACATCGCACAGTATACTTGTGAACCCCAGTCTGATTTGAGTTTGAGTGAGTACTGGATGTTCTCTATAAATTTTGGAACATTATTATTCTAAGATCACATGTTTCTTATGCTTGGAACATATGTTTTTTTCCCCATATGTAGGATATTCTTAAAAGATTAAAAAATAGGTGGCAGGGTAGTAGCTTAGTTGATTAAAGGGTTCCTTACTGGCAACAGATCCTGTGTTCGATCCAAAATCTCCTTACTCCGACATATTAAAAAAAATAAAAAGTTAAAAAACAGAGAAAAAAGACAAAAGACATTTGTTCAAATAATTTGTTACCATGAAATTCAACTTTTTATTAGATGGTTTCCTTTTGTATCGGTACACAACCATGTGATTACTCTTGCTGGCATCCAGTTTGTATTGCAAGAACTGAAATTTATCATCTGGTGACCTTTCCATTTTCAGTTCTATGTCTGTGCCTCCTAAGAGCTTTGTGAATGCAAATATTCCTATTCTTTCTTGTCCTCATCATGCTGTTGCTAACTATGTGCCTAAAAGTATATTTTTTCACCTTCTGATATTTCCTCAACAATATACTCTATTTTGCTTATCTGATAGCATGAGTTTGAGTTTGGAAGAAGGGAATTCCACTTTTGTAATTTATAAGTTTTAAGTTATTTCAATTTCTTATCACCTATGGTGCTTGAAATGTTAAAGCTAAGATAATCTAAATAGAGTTTATATTTTTCCAGAGAAAATAAACAGGCAGAGATCTATTTCTATTACTAAATGGGCTGCTTGCTTTTATTTTTTTGAATGGGAAAGAAATAAATGTATGCATTTATGGTTGCTGTCTTTTTTTGAACTCCACGTGTCGTAATTTGCTTTTAAAATCATAAGTGCATCAATAGTGGCTCAGATTGGGACTTATAGTTGTTGAAGTGGATGGGAAAGTAACCGGATCGTTTTCTTTGCTTCTGTAAAAGTATACTTTAGTGATATTATTCATCGATTCCTTCAGCATGGAATTTCCGCACTGGTTTCAGAAATACAATCTTATTTTTGTTGTTTCTTTCAACTTTGCTTCTATGCAAGTCCAGGTATAATATTTTTCAGTATTTGAAATTAATCTTGTTCTTGAAATATGATTGTCATAAGAAAGTGTATGCTAGCATATGTTTATCAATGGGCAAGCATACCCAATTCATCACTTTTTTGTATCAACCGTACAAATATACGCTTCTGTACCAAGTGAGGAATAGCCGATGATAAGCTATAAAGATGGTCAAATAGTGTACTGAGAAGTGTCCATATGCTGCTTACAAAGATTTATGTTCTCCTTAATCCTAGCATAAGTAAATAAATGTTGCCCCTGATACTCCTCCAAAGGCTTAGATGTCTGGGATTTTATCACCTGATGTATTGCTTCAATATCCTTTTTTTCCCCTCTTTGATGGGTTCAATATCCTGCTATTGACTTTCTGATCTCAAGGGTGAATTTCCATTTGAAGTATTTAAGTCTGGCAATCTGAGTTTGGACTTCTTTCCGAAGAGAATTGGCTTTGCGAAACTCACAGAAGAAATTTACTTTGCAGTCTGCCCTCTGTTAATTTAGTTTATCCATTGCACTTCTTTTTCTTTCTGGGTTCCTACTAAAAAAACTGTAACACTATAGGATGCATGTTGGGTGATGAAGTTGATGGTGTTCCTGGAATTCAGCATTTTGTACCAGGTTTTGGTCGAAGGACTGCTTTAAAGCTCTTGAAAAGGCATGGATCTCTAGAAAATTTACTTAATGCTGCAGCTGTAAGAACTGTCGGCAAACAACATATACAAGATGCCCTGATAAAGTATGCTGATCATTTGAGAAGAAACTATGAAGTCCTTTCTCTTAAGAGGTACCTTTTTCACTCTCTGAATAATGGTCTCTTACAGCTTTTAATAGACTAGACAGGTGTACCTGCTCGACATGTAAATATTATGTTTTTATTTGAATTTCTTGGATTAGATACATAGATTTTATTGATAAATCTGCATTAAACAAATTTTGTCTAAAAGTATTGTTCATATCCTCTTTCCCTATTCTATGTAAATATTTTCAAAATATTGTATGAATCATTTGTGTGTTAGGAACTTCATTGGTTCATTAGTTTGAATCTCAAGTCAGTCTATCATATTCTATCCTGTCCTGGATTTGCATATGTTCACTTCATTTCAGAAAACTGTTTATTGTATTTGATAATGATTTAGTTTCTTTTCCCCGTTTGTGGAGAGCATAATTGAAATTGATATCTTCTTATTGCTGTTTTTCTAAATAATTGAATAGATTTGGATAAAAATAAATATTTGATGGAATTATCAATTCAAAGCATTAATGACAATGCTCTTCCTAATGGAGAAGTGATAGAGGACTATGCTTGTCATTTGATTAAAATACTTTAGGACTATAGAAGACTTGTTGCTTTTAACACGAGATGCCAGAATGTGTGCATCACAAAGTCTCTTTTACTTAAAACAATTTTCAGATATTTTATTAGTTTTTATAGTAAAAGTTACAATTTTGAACTCCTAAAGGCAAGAATCAGTTTTGGCTATTAAGCATTTAGATTCCAAGACTCTTTTGTTAGTTGTATTGGTAACTCGCATGGCCTTCTAGCATATGCTTCCTTCTGTCAGCTTTCATACTCTGTTTGTTCTAATTTCAGAATATGCCGTGAATTTCATCATTGCAGAGATATTGATCTGCACATAGATGAGCAATGGCTGTCTGAGAGAGATTCTAGCAATGATGCAGTCGCATTATCCAAATTTATCAGTTTTTTGAAAGAGAAGTACAGTTTCAACTGGCAACAGGGCAAATCTTGTTCATATGGTTAAAGCTTCCATGTGAGTATTTCAATTGTTTATTTTGCATATTTTTGTTATACTGTTGGTAGTAGTCTATAAACCTATTCACAAATGGCGCAATACCTTCTTTTTTTTTTTTTTTTTTTGGTTTCTTTCCAGAAAAGTATATGTTAATTGGCTAATATGACAAATATTCAGAACAAATAAAGCTGCATCATTCACTTGCAGATTTTTTTAGAATTAGCATCATTCAGAATCAATCTAATTGTGGGTTCTACAGGGGTGGGGAACTTTTTGCATCCACTTGTTGTTGTCAGATGCTTCGATCAATACAATATCTTATGTTGGCTATCATTTCTTGTGTGTCAGCTTGCTTGGTGTGTATGAAAATCTCAGAACAAAGCTTTGTTTCAAAAGGTGCACCTTTTGTAGCAATTGAAGTTTTTGCTGCCTATGATGAGCTCCCACAAGTCTCTGGTGCTAGCAGGCGGCAGGCAGGCTGGCCTGGAGTCCTACTAGCAGCAGGAATCAATCATGGGGATACTTATGGGCTTGTTTTTGCTTAGAGAGAACCATTGCATGGGGCATGGAGGGTTGAGCTGGGGCAAAGAGCAAGGGCTGTTCTGGCCCTTGCTAGAGAACTTGGCGTCTCATCCTTGGTCTTGGAATGTCGATGAACAGAGGAGATTGTTTCTAAAACTGGCCAGGACGAAGAAGACCTCTGCTGAGTTTGAGCATTTTTGTATGAAGATCCTTTGTTTTATGGTTGGATTCTTTTTCCCCCTTGAAGATAATGTAATGTTCCTGCTTGTTTACTTGAACAATTAAAATAGGCTTTTTAAAATTAAAAAAAAAAAAAAAAAAAACTCATTTTAACCTATAAACTGTTTTGGAACAATTCTCAATTACTTACATCTGCATTTGATTTTCAAAAAATTTGAAAATTTTGAAAATGTTATTTTTAGAAAGTTATGATTGAGGTGTTTTTTTAAAACTGCTATTGCTTACTGATGTTATTAAAATAAAAAAAAAGTATATTAATTCTTTGAGAAATTATTTATAAATAATCATTAATTATTTTAATTTTTTTATTTATAATCCTAAGCTTTTATTATCTTTTTCTAACATAAATTATTTTTATTTTTTTATAGTTACCAACTTTGATTTTATTTTTTTTAAAAAATAGTTATGAATTACTTTTGACACTCAAATACAGCAATTTATTAAAAATATTTTGTGGTTATATTTGAGAGTTAAAAAATAGTTCATGGCTATTTCTAAAAAAAGATAGTTTATGGTTAAAAAAAATAAAATTCAAGTTTATAGCTATAAATAATAAAGCGAAAATAGTTCATGATTAAAAAAAAGATGAATAAAAGTTGATGATTATAAATAGTTTCTCAAATTATTTATAACTAATTTCCCAAATTCTTTTGGCCTTTAAAAGATATAATGTATAACAACTTTGAATAGTAATATATTCTGAATTTTTTATTGCGTGTTTCTGTGGCATATTAGTATAAATTAAATTTTCATGTTGAGATTATAGTCTTTAAATTCAATAAATTTTTATTAAGTTAATGATCATATTTCCTATATTTTATTTTTATAAAATGTAATTTATTAATGTGTGTTTGGAGATATATATATATATATATATGTTGCTATTAATGTGTGTTTTGAAATACATATATGTTATATGTTGGGATACGCGTTAAATTTTTTCCAAAAAATGATCATATTTGCTATATATTTATTGTGTAATTAATGTTTGTCCCGATACATACATACATTAGATAAATCCGTTTATATGTTGGGGCATACAAAACCAAAAAGAAAAAAATATCAACACATTGTATTCATTTAGATTGGTTAAACAGGTTCATAAAAAATACTCTCTTTGTAGCATTTCTTCTAATATCTCTGTAACATTTTCTTTATTATATATTTTCTTCTTAATAATTTATTTTTTATTTGATAGATTTTATTTAAAAAATATACAAAATTAAAAATGTTACAAATAATGTTACATGAGATATTACAAACGATCCGAACAAAAACAAATAAATACATGCTCCTCCTTTTTTCTTCTTTATCCTTAACTATTTTTCTGAAGATAAACAATTTTGACCAATTTGTAATTATAAAATTTCACTTTTAATAGAAGGGTAAGTTTAATTCAAAATTTTTTTAACATGACCTTACATATCGAATTCTTTACCTCATATTAGCATCAAGACGCATCAGTGCAGCTTCTACACTAGAATTCAAAATCATGCCATGTAAAGTTGGGCTCTACAGACAGAGTCCGAATCCCATAACGAGGTCTTCGGAAACAAGTTTCGGCAGCCCGTAGTTAGTACCAACCAAACACCTTATGAGCGCTCGATTCCATAACCATAGCACTCTCCAATCATATAAAACCAGGCTACAGATCCTGAGCACTTACGAGGTCCGCCCTGAGACCAACCTAAGTTTCAAGCCACTTCTGACTCTCTAGAAGGCGTCCATCTCACCGCAGAGCATGATACGATATCTCACATAATACAGATCAGGCCAACCCTCCACGATATTACTTCCTCTCTCAAGTAGATCCACCTTTCAGAGTTTCTAACCGTCCATGTCATTGGAAGATGCCTTAGTACAAGGGATTAGCCACGTACAGTGCAATCTTCTTACACTTCCGGATACATATAATCAAAACGTCAAAAACTTCGTTTGTGGTGGGATGGAATTTTCATATCCATTTGCAAATCAAAACGTCATCCACTCGGCCATTTACATAAATTTAGGTTATAATCGTTTTAGAATAACAAAATTCTCATCTGCCAGTCAAGACATGCATATGAAGGTTTTATAAATATGTCGAGTTTATATCTATTAAGTCGAATCATGTAACTAAACAACATCAAAACATATTTAATGTATAATAATAGTAACTTTTCTTCAAAAAAATGACCACTCTTTTTTTTTTTTTTTTAAAGTAAACACACCTACACGGAGCACCGCTCCTATACATTTCTAAGGTACAAGTTAAATACGTTGTGGAGAATATCTCCGATTTAAAATAATATCATGTTATATCGTCCCAAAAGTAGTAAACATTTTATAACATGCTTAGTTATATATAAAAGTAAAAAATATATCCTTATAATCCTAGGATACATATATACATATACTAACCCCAAAGTGCATAAACTTCTTAAACTATATAAAAAGAATACTCAATTCGGATAATCCATCATATACACTAAAATATATACTATACTAAA
Organism: Catharanthus roseus; assembly: GCA_028651295.1. Classification (NCBI taxonomy): domain Eukaryota; kingdom Viridiplantae; phylum Streptophyta; class Magnoliopsida; order Gentianales; family Apocynaceae; genus Catharanthus; species Catharanthus roseus. The sequence goes on along the minus strand of JAPQWS010000168.1, from coordinate 19,108,508 downwards.
ATAATTAATTAAGAGCCAGGATTTAAATTCACAATTATATTATATACCAAAATCCCTTTAGATTATTTAAATATTAAGAAACATATCAATGAAATTTTTTAAAATAATTAGAATTAAATAAAGTGAACCCAAAACACTAAAATTAACTAAATAGTATCCCAAACTAATGAAACCCTAAGTATTTCATCTTAAGAATCCGTAACCAAACCTTATCTTTAATCAAATAAATAAAAAATAAATTAAAAAAAGAAAAGAACTTAACTATTATACATATATATATATATATATATATGCGGACGCGCGCGTGTGGTGTGGTCCTGATTAGAAGAAGCAAACAAAAAAATAAAAAACAAAAAGCAAACTCATATTTCACCACCTAAATACAAGAAACTAGAAGAACAAGGGGAAGGAAAAAAAAAAAAAAAACTAGAAATAACTTACCTCCGGCTTGTTGTGCTTCACGCAAGTGCAAGAAATGAGGGAAAAAGAAAGAAAACAATGGTCTCATATATATATATATATATTCATATATATATATATATATATGTATATATGTGTTATATATATATATATATATATAAAGGGAGAGAAAATTTACAAGTATCAATACTGGACTTATTCACTCCTTCTCTCTCTCTCTCTCTCTCTCTCTCTCTCTATATATATATATATATATATATATAGAGGGAGAGAGAACTTACCTTTGGCTTGTTGTGTTTCGCGCAAGTGCAAGAAAGGAGGAAGAAAAAAAGAAAACAAGGATCTCATATATATATATATATATTGTGTTATATATATATAAATAGATAGGAAGATAGAAAATGTACAAGTATCAATGCTCGACAAGTGGCAAGAGTAAAGCTTACTCATCCTATCTCTTTTCTTTTTTTTTTTTTTAAAAAAAAAACTACTACTACTCCTAGAAGTACCAATTAATCCAATAAAAAAAATATCTAATAATATTGTCCCATACAAAGAATTATATTGGATTCTTTCTTCAATTTTTTTTTTTTTAAATTCAATATCATTTTATTAAATTCACCACTATTTAAAGTCAAGTATTTAAATCTCTAAAAAAAAAATACACATGCTAGTCATACTAACAATAATCCATTTAAAGATACTTATAAACTCCACTAGCAAAATTTTGTTTTAATAAAATTGAAGTATCTACAAAAATATTGTTAAGTTCCAAATATTTTATTCCATTACATCATATCCCAAACTTTATATTCGTGCCGCCCGCACTTTTTAGAGTTATACACAGTGTTTACCCTGTAGGAGTTATTGTTTTGTTAAAGAGAGAATTGTGCGTGAGGGTTCTTCTAACAGGAGAAGGAGCACATGTGTTTTAGTTTTGAGTGGGTGAGATGAGACTGTAACTTGTTTTTAACTTATTTGCGTGACTAAAGTTTAACACTGGGCACAACATGCAGTAGATATAACAACTAAGTATAGGGTGTAAATGGTCCAGATCCTCAAGATACCCTCAAATCCAGACTCATACTCTTATAGTAAAACTTGGACCCATACCTTTCAGGTATAAAATTTTTGGACACAGACCCGACGTTCTAGGATCCAGGGTAGGGTCTGGGTATACCCGTATCCGTATGACATTTTTTCTATTTTTTTCCTGTTAAACAAAAATATATAAAACAATGTATAATCCTAAAATAAAAATTTTAAGATGATTAACATAATCTCCTCAATATTTCTTTCAACAAATACAATCATTTAACATCTCTAATTAAAATGATTAAAAGTTCAAACACACACAAAATCTTCACAGTACATTAATCTAATAAACAAAAGTTCTAGTTCAATACAATATATTAATCAAAGCATTTGGATTTTGGATACCACTTGCTTCTATTTGTTTCCTACAAAAGAAATATAAAAGTGAGTACATATTACAAGTGTATATAAAATAAAGATAATTATGAATATGTAGCTAAGATAAAAACACTCACATCAATTTTTCTATGCAAATACAACTGAAGGGATGGAAGAACTCTCAACAATATCATCGTCATCACATTCTAGAATTTATCTACTAATTTGTGAACTTTTGATTTTTCATTTAATTATTTTCAAGTTTTTATAAGCCTTTATAATTATTGTATAAATACTAGAATATCCAATGATCATACTATACTATCCAAAAAAATAAAAGGCATATAATATTGAGTGATGCTATAAAAATATATATATATTATATATATATATATTAACTTAAAATAATCATTGATCACTCGGGTAAAATTTGAAATGTTCAACAATTTTCACCGATGATTGAATTTGATTTTTAAGAATTAGAATTGCAGCAATTCTATTAAAATAGAATTCAAAGGATTTAATTTCAAAATCATTGAATTCCTTTTCTTTTTGGTAAATAGAATTATAGAATTGATATGAAATTAATTTCTAATTTCAATTGGTTGGAGCTTAAAAAAAAGCAAAATTATACATAAAATGCAAATATAAATTTACCTGGGGTTTTTGTATCATGTGTTTAATTAATAGGGAGAAAAATGTGAATGTGAACTTTGTTGGTAAATCCAGACAGCATAATCGAAGTTTATGGGCTAATCATTATTAATTAGATTATTACCTTCCTTTCATGCAATTATTGGTAATTTCCTTCATGAATCCTCCTCTTTCCTCTTTTTTTCCTTAATTGGTTCTTAACTATTTGTTATTATTTCTTGATTGAAATATAAGATACCTTTCCTTCCTTCCTTCCTTGCATGATTTATTTTCCTTTTTACCCCAATTGTGTGTCTAGCCATTAGAAGAATCATCTTTGTTTGTTAGTTTGTGTTTTAGGTAGTTTATATACTGTGTAGAGCTCTGTGTGTCACAGTGTCAGTGTGAGAAATAATATCTTTAAAATATAATATATATAAATATATATTATTCTTTATATATTATTCTTTTATTAATACGAGTATAAGGGTATGAATATTACCATATCCTATCCAAACCCATATAACAAAATAAATATGGATACGGATAAGAATCCGCATGTGATACCCCGTACTCCTCCGCTAGGTCAACTGCGGCGGAGTAAGGTACCTACATGCCTCTTGGCACTAAACTTCCAAAAAAAAAATAGAAGACTAAGATACAACCGGGAGGAGCTGTAATGAGTATTTCTATGTTAGATAATGTGAGAAGAATGAAAGGTTTGAATATAATTTTATAACAAAAGCTTCTTAAACTTATATATAGGTTTAAGGCCCCTAAGGCCGTAGTCTACATAATCAAAATCTTTTGACTAGAGATGGAAGACTTTAATGATGCCGACCCCAATGGCTCACCATGGCTCCACTAGCCAGATTTGGTTACCAAGTCATCTGAAAGAGGGAAGAAAAACATTTGGAAAACATGAGCCATAGACGCCTAGTGAGTTCACGTGCGCGTGTGCTGTTCGAGAATTTTTCGTGCGGGCAAAATATATATTTCTATTTGTTTATAAAATGGATTGTCATCCCAGAAAATAAGTGTTTTCAAAGCAAATCTTTTTACGCAAAATATAAATTTTTCTAAGGGGTTTGGGCGCAATCGGAAAGTCTGAGCGAATCAAGACACATCGGTGCTGCCACGACACCTGAACTTTTTAGTAAAACATGCATGCACCATGATAGGCTCAACGGACAGAGTCCGGAACCTTAAAATGGGGTCATCAGAACAATTTCCGGCATCCCGTAGTCAATACCAGCCTGAACTCCAAAGCACAATGTACGAACGTTCGATTTTTCAACCTCACACAACATATACGTAAACAGGTAACAAGCCTTGGTATACCTACCAGGCTGTCCTGTGCTACCCTAGCCGGTGGACCCCTCCTGACCCAACCTGCTGGGAAATAACCGCTACCGCAGAGCATGATACGGAGTAAAACGCAATACCGCCTTGGGCCTAACCCTCCAACGGTACTACGCCCTCTGTCAACTGGATCCAGATCAAGAGTAACACTACAAAGCATGTCGTTCGAAAGAGGCCCTCGTATGGGAGACTAGCCACGCACAGTGCAAGTCCTCTCAACATGTTGATAAAAAATGTATACCAAGCCCCCTTTTGCCGGATTAGGATTTTAATTTATTTTTACAAAATTATAGGCCATCTCTTAGCCACACAAAACTTTTTAGGTATCGAAAAATCCCTATCCGACGGGCAAAACTTGTAGCCATGACATATGTATATGTAACTTTGAAATGTAAGCTTTAACACATATTACCGAGTATAAAATAGGTTATGCCATTATGCTTACCAAAATCATGATAAATATCTCTAAAAGAAAACTTATTAAATACCTCCACAATTTAAAGTAAAGTAAGAATAAAATCGTAGGGAAATATTCATTAAAAAGACATAGTAAACATCTTTGAGCTCACATTTAAAATAAAAGTATTAAAAATACTTTTAAAACAAAGCCTTGATAAGAATATTTAGAAAATTTGTAAAGTATGATTCTAAAAAAGAAATAACAAATATTTTAGATATAGTTTTAAATCTCAAAAACCCCTTCAAATAAGAAGATTTAAGATATTCTTTTCGAAAGGAGATAATAAACACTTTAAAGAAAATGATTTCCTCAAAATAATTTTAATACTCAAGACTTCAAAGAGAATTTTAAAATATTTAAAAATATTATTTTCAAAAGGAAGTAAATATTTTGAAAATAATCTCTCAGATTGATTTTAAAATTCAAACCTTTAAGAGAATTTAAACTATATATAAATATTATTTCCGATAATAAATAATAAAATATTTTGAACATAATTTCCCAAAAATAACTTTTGAATTCAAAACCTTTAAGAGAAATTTTAAAAGTAGTTAAAAATATTATTTCAAAAGAGAAATCATAAATATTTTCAGAATAATTTAAAAGTAGTTAAAAATATTATTTCAAAAGAGAAATAATAAATATATTGAGAATAATTTAAAATAATCTTAAAACTCAAATCCTTTAAGAAAATTTGAAATATCAAAAAAAAAAAAAAAAGAAAAATATTATTTCCAAAAGAAATAATAAATATTTTGAAAATAATTTCTCAAAATAATTTTAAAACTCAAAACCTTTAAGAGAGTTTAAAATATTATTTCCAAAAAGAAATAATAAATATTTTTAAAAATAACTTTCCAAAATAATTTTAAAACTTGAAACCCAAAATAAAAGGGTTGTAAAAATATTTGAAGTAAAAACATCATTAAAAATATGTCACTAACTTAAAACATATTATAGTTCCATAAGAGAATATTTAAAATATAAATATTTTAATAACATTTTTAGCATAACCCATAATATTTCACCGGTAAATATATTTTGTGCATCTTGTCAAGAACCAAAGATAAAGAAATATAATTTTCAAGAAAAGAAAATTAATTAAATTTCTCTTAAAAGAAAAATGTTGGTGAACTCACCTTGAGACGCGAAATGAGTTAAATCTACAAAGGTTATCATTCCAAACTTAATTAAATAGCTCTATAAAAGTATAACTATAACCTCATGATGACCTTAGGGTGTACCTTAATTTATTTTAAACCCAAAGTTAAAAATCTCCAAAATAATTTCATAATAATTCCTAAAAAATCATGGGTTCTTAAAATAAATCTATAATTATTAAATCTTAATATTATATATGATAAAATAAAATAAAACTATAAAAAGAACAAAACAAAAAAGAAAAGAAAAGAAAAAAAAAGATTTACCTTGAGAGAGAGAACCGAGAGAAAGAGAGGGGAAAAAGAAAAAAAAAATAGAAAGAGAGAATGTAGAAAAAAGAAGATGGTGGCTGCAGAGAGAGAAGAGATGAAGAATTGGTTATCCTAACATGTATGCATGGTGGTGCCTTGTGTGGTTAAGACACATGACACTCACTTGCCATTTCTCCAAAATTTAACATCTCACTTAGCACCACTAACTCTTATAATTGCTCTAAAGTTCTTCAAATTTCTACACTTTCTACGTTGGTCTCAAACCTTAAAAATGATTTAAAATTCATATTAAACTTAAAATTTCAATCTCTAACTTAAAACGGTAAACACTAATAATTCTAAAATACCCAAAAAGGTTTTTCAATGAAAAATTTTCTTAAATTTTCTAAAAATTATCAAATGATCTCAAAACTTTCTATTCTTTATAAATTAATCCCAAAATTTTTGTTTGAGCTTACCGAGACTTATGTTAAGTTTGAGGTGCTTATTCGAGATGTTACACCGTAAATATAAAATTTAAACTTTATTTATTATAAATAAGTACAGACCTAAGCGAATACGAACAAGACCGGCCTTTATCGCCATATCTACATAGTTTAAATGCTTTGGCAGAAACAGATGAAGAACACAACGGTTCTTCACCACAGAATGGCTTCAAAATTTGACTACGGCCCATGCCGTCCCCGTTTACCCCACCACTCTCAGAATCACCCACAACCACAAAAAATTTGTACCAATAAAGGAAAATAATGCTCGGAAGGATGAGACCCTACACCAAACCGGATGGTTCAGGTATAAAATAAGATACCGCAAAGAACAAAAATGGTGGGTTATGGCCATTTTTTTCTGGGTTGGTTTAGATAAATTTACTTATCTTGTGACAGTTACAGAGGTTGTAAGAATGTTGTTGGGACTATCCCATGATTTTCAGTAATCTTGATGCTTCCAGGACTCAATTTTACAGAACTAGAAGGAATTTGAATTTGACAGAGCTATCGATTTTGGAGGCACAAGTAGAAGAATAGAATGCTGATGATAGTTCAATCCTCCATTTCACCACCTTTACAACAATTTCCACTGAGGCTGTATGGTGGTAGCAGTATGCTTACTGACCCAGTTCTAACTCCAACCTATAAAAGGGTTTTCTTTCCTCAACTGTCAGCTTCATTTCAGTGGCCATGCGGATTCCAGAGGAACGATTTCAGGTCTCCAAAGCTCTCCTTTCGGGTTAGTCTCTATCTTTATTCTTAATTCTACATAATTTTGTTTCACTTCATTGTATTTATAGTTCTGGTTTTCCGTTATTTAGTTTATATCTGGGTGGACCATTACTTAAATAATACTCATGGATTTAGTTTAGAGATAAGCATCACGCTATGGTGATTGTGATTCTTTTTCAAGCTTGAGGTTCTAGGGGAATTCTGTTTATCCAGGTCTTCTGAACTCCATCCTTTAAGTCTACTGTCCAACAAGTTTGTTTCTTGCTCCAAATGAAGACAGTTAATCAAACTTCTTTCTGTGAACATGATTGGAACTCTTTCTTTTAGATATTTGATTTTTACATTCTAACAAAATGATAAAAAGGCAATTCCAATTCTAAGTATTAGATGAACAAGGAATGAAGTTACATCTTTTTAGCAATGGAGACAAAAGTGAAATGCTTCTTGATCCATCTTCAATCTCTTCTTCTGCCACTTCTCACCTCAAGTAAATCTGCCAAGAATTCATTCTTACTTAGCTAAAGTGAGATGAGGTTACTTGTGGTGGCCTCTGTTGTAGTTGGGACTAAATAGAATGGGGAATCTATTTTTGAGAAATTAAGATTAAAAATTTCGGTAGCTATTGTTGAACTACCAATTGTTACTAGTAAGTGAAGGGGAGAAGTGCTAATGTTAAATACATTGTAAACATGTGAAAAAGATCAAATGATCACTCAATTTGAGTTTCGAACCATAACTTCAATCTACCACAAGGATTTAGATGAAATAGGTCGACATCCTTCAGTTATGCAGTTTTGGTTTAGAAAGGTGGAATAATGAGAGGAAACTTTCTGAGAATTATTTGATTAAGAAAGTAAGCATTATTGAAATCTTTTGCCTCTTTCCTTTTGTAATCCTTTTATTTATTTAATTTCCCATGTGTCATGTATTTTCAATCCATGCAGTCTATGCCCTTCTGTGATTGATGATAATGAATTCAAAAAGTTTCATATGTGTATCTGGCAAGACAGACTTGTGTGAGAACATGTTCTGCCAAATCTTCTCCCAGTTTTGATGAACAACCCACTTGTTTTATTCTTTGTCGCATACAAGATCCTTCCATCAGTATAAATAGTAAATATAATTGTTTAGCTTCTAACTTTGCCTTTCATCTATGGTGTATACAGATATTTCGAAGGAAAATGAGAAAGTTTTCAATTTCAGCAGCAATGGGACGAGATGGTAACTCCCGTTGGATTTTCAGTTGCCTCTGTCCTAATTTTATTTCGCTCCATGTTTTACATTCTGAATGCCTTCAGTAGATAACTCAAATACATACGATGGTTGCTGAAAGACAGATTAAGATAATCTTCAGCCCTTTTCTAAACTGTTGCACACACTTTAACCACACAGGAGAAGATTAGGATTTCCAATATGACCTTTACTTTTCTGTTTTCTTAGAAATATGATGTGATCATTGCGCCCACTAGTAAATTAAAGATGATTCATTCCAACCTGCTAAATAATTGTTATGCACGCACAGACTACACAATTGGGCCATCTTAAATTTTCTTCTACATGTGCTTTGGTATTTTCCTGTTGTTTAATCTTGCTGTAATAAGCCCAGAATGAAGTCAATGAATTGACATTATTGTTTTGCTGCAGATCACTCGAATGACCTCCTAATTGAGGAAGATGTTAGTAGTGTGGATAGACCATTTATTTGTATTTCTACTTTATCTTGTGGGTCTATCTCATGGTTGGCATTGCCACAAATAGCACTTGCAAGGGAAGGTGTCAGTGCAAATCCGGTTTATGAAATTGGAGAGTTATTCGAATTGGGAATTCAACTTACCTACCTGCTTTTGCTATTGGCTTTGCTTGGGGTTGGAAGTTTCTTTGTAATTCGTCAAGTTCTTGTACGAAGAGAGCTTGATCTTTCTGCAAAAGAATTACAAGTGAGTACCTTTATAACTTCTCTTCCTTTCTGAAACATATTAACTTTGGTCCACAAAACAGAGAATAAATAAGTTTTTCTGTACCTTCTACTTGCCAGCAGCCTACTAAGATTCTTAGGAGAACATCCATCAATGATTCTACTGAATGTTTTTAGTTCTTTGCGTACAGCAACATGGTCTCTAGATCTTTTCACTATGGTGATCTATTGTAAGATATTGGAACCACAACTTGTTATAACTTGAGTTTATTGATAGAATCGTGGGTGACTTGGATTTCATTAGTTTTAGATTTTTATGTTAGAAAACTTTCTTAAACTTTTAGTTGGTGGTTTATATATCACTTTTGGAGGCTTGTCGTTCTCTGAAAGGATCTCATGAAAAGAATGAAAATTTAATGTACTTGTTAGTGCTCCTGAAGATTTGTCATAAAAATCTGGCCACTAGGAGACTATATCCTCTCCCTTCGTGTCTTCCTCTTTCTGATACTCATTGAAGCTCAAATTTGTATGAGCTCCCTGGTCAATCAAGCTATTTAACTCTTAAACTGATGTTATGAATCCTTCATTTGAGAAAACAATGAAAATTTTAGCCAATGTGATGAATTCTTAAGCTAAGAAAGATAATGAAACTGAATCTTTAACAGAAAGCTTGAAAGGTCACAAGAAGAACTAAATTATAAGACCAGGCATCAGTGAAACAGTTTTTTAAGAAATAGGATACTGGGATGTGGTTTCACCAGAAAACCACATAAGAGTGAAAAATAAACCTAATTGTATTTGTGCATAATGCAGGATTAGAAACTTAGTAGGGAACTCTTTTTTTTTTGGCTGAAACTACATCTTCATCCCTCAAAAATCAGCCCAAAATATTAGATAAAATTTGATTAAATTTGAGCATAATGAAATATTATCATTTTAAAGGCTTCTTATATAACTAAATTAATAATAGTAGTCATAAAGTTAAATGGAGAGTATTAAACGATAAATGGACAGAGTACAATAATGAGAATTAAATTACATGGAGGAGTTGAAGAGAATTTGGTAACTAGATTAAATAAAGTTAAGATAGAAGGATAATAAAAATTTCATGAAGTGTGTTAGTAAAAGAAATAATGAATTTTGGAGAGTTAAAATATTTTGTTGCAAAACATAAATTAAGAAATATTAAACAAGTTAGAATTTTAGGAAAATAAATAATTAACAAAAATATAAGAATAATTAATGATGAATTAAAGTTAACTAATATTAGAGGAGGATAAGATTATATGGAGAAATATTAACTTCGAAAAATTATTTATAAAGGCATTTAAATAGAGAAGTAAACAATTGTTTATTTAGGAGTTAATAATTACATAAAGGATAACAAAAATTATATAAAGAAAATAATAAATTGTGAAAATTATTTATGAAATACATTTAATACAGAGAAGAATGAAATTTTTTAAAGCGCTTTTAACATGTAGAAAACAATTTTGTTTTACAAACTTTATTACATGTGAATGCATGTAGATCTGGCTACTGAACTGAAATGTGGGGTAGTTGAAATTACTAGATTGAAGTATAGTGGTCCTCTACAAAGTTTTCCTTCCATGCGTGCCTAAATGTTCTAACTCATATACCCTTTCTTTTGATTCACAAACATCACAAACGGCAAATGATACAAGTTTTCTGCTTAAATAGTCCACTTTTGTACTTGAAGTTCACTTTTATGGTTTTGAGGTTGTCTTTGTTTTTTATTCTCCCGCACTTCATTCAATGCTTAAAACTCTTTGTATCTCTCTCTCACCCTCGTTCTGCTGTATGAATCCAGGAGCAAGTTAGAAGTGGTGATGCAAGTGCTACAGAGCTTTTTGAACTTGGAGCTGTTATGCTGAGAAGAAAATTCTATCCAGCTGCTACTAAGTATTTGCTTCAGGCAATTGAGAAATGGGATGGAGATGATCAGGATCTTGCCCAAGTATGAATTTTATTATTTTACATTTATTACTTCAAAATTTTCTATATCTGTATCTACAAGTATATAATAGTTAAAAAGCCCCTTAATCCAAATATATGCACCTCTTTGAGTAGGGAAAAATATAACCTTCACCACATAAATTGAAGACATTTTGAGAAAGGAACTTTGGAGGTACCATCATGGCTATTCTAGCATCCAATATTAAAACTCAATTCTTGCTAATGTGTGGAATGGCATTCTGTCAAATATTTTGTTTCATTCCATTCTATTCATAGGAAAAAGAAGAATGATTATTGTAGTGCTCTCCAGATAAAAACCCCAAAATCTGACGATTTCTTTCACTATACTCAATTATTAACTTTCTAAAATGATGTAAGTGATCCAAGAATTTCAGTTCAGAAATCGGACGGGAACTCAAATAATAAAAGCTTAAGGTGCTGTAAGATATATCACTTGGAGCAATCATTACTATTGACAATCTAAACGAGTGAAAGAACTTGACAAGAAGAAATGTCTCTCAACACTTCAATGGAGTCTAGTTTGGATAATTCTTCTTTCCTCCTTTCTTGTTTATAATCGATTAAAGGGGATAGGAATATGAATCAAATCTAAGATCTATGGCTTGGTCAATGGTGCTTCTGACTACCACCCAGTCACAATGTAAGTTAATATGATTGAAGAATACCACGAATTATACTATGGTGAATGTAACGCTTTGAAAAAACAAGTTTAGGCAATGCAAATAAGATATTATTAGATATACGTCCACAAGATCTTTGTATTTAATCAATGCAAATACCAAGTTTTACATGCATAAAGCAGGCATGCCTTTCTAGTGCTTTATAAACAACCGGGTGTGCCTTTCTAAGATCTATGGAGTTCTACTATCATATTCAGCTTCATTGTATGTTCTTTTGTATCTGATATTACAAATTGGTCTCTCTTAAATTCAGTCTGTTTTTTGAGTTATAGTTGAGGTGAATATTGAATTTTTAGATTAAAATGAGAAAGGTCGCAGAAGCAAGTGAATTGAAATCAATCATACCAGTAGTAGTTCATGTCCTATCACATTCATATTTCTCGTCTTTCTACTTTTAACAGGTTTACAATGCCCTGGGTGTCAGTTATGTCCTTGATGGAAAAGTTGATAAAGGAATAACAGAGTTTGAGAATGCTGTAAAGCTTCAACCAGGTTATGTCACGGCATGGAATAATCTTGGTGATGCTTATGAGAAGAAGAAAGAGTACAAGTCCGCTCTTAAGGCATTCGAGGAAGTAATGCTCTTTGATCCGAATAACAAGGTTGCACGACCTAGACGCGATGCATTGAAGGAAAAAGTAAAAGTATACAAAGGAGTTCCTGTGAAATCAAAGAAGACTTGATTATTTCTTAATGCAATCATGGTTAAGCTAATGATGTGGCTGCCATTGCAAGGCTATGAAATTTTGATGTTTTGATAGTTTCCTTTGGCACTGGAGATCTTAGCAGCTAATTACAACATTGTAAATCGTTTACCCCTAATTTGCATACAGATTTTGTTCATTGTAAGCGGAAAATGGTCATTATTGTCATGTTTTTGAGGAGTGTCTGTAAGTGTAAATGAAAATTTTCCATCTTGCTCTCTCTTCTCAGTCTGGGGAAGAAGAGTAGATTCTATTTCACATTGATGGTTCAGATGGAAAATGACCCTTTCATTGTTTCATTTTACTGTGACAATTCCTTGTGCAAAGATCTGCATTTGATTTTGATTCTTCTTATTGAGAATGGAGGAGATTCTCAGGTGTTTCCGGGGTTCCCTCCAACTTTAAAAGGTCATCGTTAAGCCTTAACGGTCAACAAGAATCCAGGGTCATTTTTTGTCCTTTTCAAAAATAAAGTATTTAAAAATAAACAAATAATGAAGTATTTTAAGTACATCATTGGTCCCAACGAACTGTTTCATTCTTGTTGACTCAAGGGTCAGTTTGTTTTGATGAGTAGGCAAGTCGAGCTACTATACGAATTTGAATGCATTCTCTGTAAATAACAAGGATAAATTAAAATTAAGAATAAAGAAAAGAAAAGGGAAGTTTGCTTGTGGATAAAGAGTTTTTTACTTTATGCTACTTTTTTTCATCTTGCACATGTGCCATTTGTCTCATTCTAAAGTATTTAATGATATCTTCTTTTTTTTTTTTTTTTAGAAATTCTTGGTGGGCAAGACAAAGAGAAGTGAATTGACACTCTATTATTGGTGCAAAGAATAACAAGAATTGGCCTCTTAATCATGTGTCAAAATGTGGTGCAAGCAGTGGTTCCCTCCAACATGTGCAAATGGAGATATATGTATGAGATATATCAAATGGATATCTCCTCCATCTAATGGTGCACTTTTTGGATAAACGTATCCAAATCAAATTGGAGTATGTGAGTTGGCATATTCCTTGATGGATAAGCAATTAAAAATGAAGAATCATATTCTTTATGCTATTTTTTGAGAATTACAAAGAAGTCCTTGTGGCACAACTTAACATTAGGTGGTCCTATATATAGGTGAAAACCATATTTCTCAAGACTTGAAGAAGTTAAGAAAAAGTGCATAAAAGATAGAGCATGAAGAGAAAGAGAATTCTTGTAGATAGGAAGAAGTCTTCTTCCCTCCCAGATCTTGAGCAAAAATTTCTACATTTTAAGAGAGGGTTGTTTTGTACTAGAGAGAGATTGGGAGCTGAAAAGTGTATTTCAAATCTTCTTCTTTTCGTCTTTGCAAGTTCCATTACAAAATCTTGTGAAGTTTCTCTCATGGTGAGAGTGATATATAATTGTTAGATCTATTGTAAAACTAGGGGTGATAGTTTGCTAGACCTATTTAAAACTAGTAGAGATAGTTTGCTAGATCTATTTAAAACTAGTATAGTAAGCTTCCTTGGAAGATATTGTTTAGTGGAAACCTTGAGATGAGAGTTCTCGAGGAAAGTGGGTGTACGTATATTACTGAACCAATATAAAAATCCTTGTACCTTCTTTATCTTCACCTTTTTTTTTTAATTATGATTTTTCTTGCTTATCTTATTTTGTTTTTCTTGATTTTCTAGTCTGCAAGAATAGCCATAATTGATTTTGCCTTGAATATGTTTTCAGTTCTGTGTCTGTGAGTCGAGCTAATATCTTTTGAAATATAGATCCTGTTCTAGCTAGTTTCGTCTATCTAAAGCTGGTTTTGAGTTTGAAGTTGTACATTAGCTTTATTCTCTGAAAACTCATTTACTTAAAGAGAGCTGATTTTGATGTCTTGGTAGTTTACAGAAATTTTTTTATTTTGTTTTGCAATCAACTCTATATCATTGAGTCAAGCTAATACCTTAAGTGATAGTTTTTGAGTTGATTGATTATACTGTGCTGATTAGCTTTATTCATGAGTCAAGTCAATGACTTAAGTGACGGTTTCTAAGCTGATTAATTTTTGTTAGATCATGTTGATAGCTTCATATCACTAATCAAGCTAATGATTTTAAGTGATATTTTTTTAGGTGATTTGCATCCGTTGTTTTCTGTCAAGCTATTCTGTTTTGGATTGTCTTCCTTTGAGTTTAGACAGATCTATGTTAAGAGAGCTAAAACTTTTATTAGTTCCAATTCACTTCCCTCTTGGACCTAAACGAGACTCACATTTGGTATCAGAGCAATCTCTCTCAAGGAAAGAGTTTAACAACTCAAGAGAGGATCCATGATTAGCTCAAGTGATTTTGTTGAAGGTCAATGTATAACTCATCCACCGTTTTTTAGTGGAACGAACTACAATTACTAGAAGACAAGAATGAGAAACTTTATTCTGTCAATACATTTTGATTATTGGAAAGTTATAAAAAATGGACCACATGTTCCTAGGCACAAAATGAATGTTTTTGAAACTGTCAAAGTCAAAACTGATTATTCTAAAGCTGATTAGAAAAATGTGCAAATTAATGCCAAAGTACTAAGTATCCTTCTTTGTTCACTTGAGGTGAATGTATAAGATAGTGTCAGCTTGCAAGTCGGCCAAAAAAATGTGGGACAAACTTGAGACTACTTTTGAAGAAAAGAAATCGAGGGTTGAAGAAGAGATAATTTTCATAGAAGAAGCATGGAGTGGTAGTGAACCAAGCTCAAGTAAGGAGAAGAAGGGGAAGGTCAAAAAGCTATAGAGTCAACGAGAAAGGTAACAAAGTGTTTAATGGCTCATGAAGAAGAAGAACAATGTGAGATAGCCTCTCTAGCCTTTTCTGATTATTAAAAGTCACAAGATGCTTTGATGAACTTTTCTGGAATATAAAACTCTTGCAGACAAATATATTGTTCAGAAAAAAGAGCTTGAAACACCATTTGTGAAGTTAAAGTTTTGAAATCACAAAAATCTGAAAAGCATTTTGAATTCTTCTTTTTCAAATTCCAGCGAAGCTAATTGTGATATGCTTGTTTCAAAAACCATGTCGAAATCTTGTGAAGAAAAGAACACTGTGTTGATGAAGGAAAATGTGAGTTTGAAAGATACATTGAAAAGCTTACAAAAGATTTAACAAAATCTACAAAAGGAGAAGAAACTTTGGATAAACTTCTTGGAAAGCAGAGTCAAGCTAATGACAAAGTTGGTTTAGGCTTTATTGATTCTTCTATCCAAAGTAGTAGTAAAATCTTGCCTAAAAAATCTTTTGGTAAAGCTAAGTACTCAGTTTGTGAAAATAGCTTATGGTCAAACTAGAACTACTACTCACTTTGTAAAAATTTATGTTCAAGATAGAGCTACTCTTCAGTCCATGAAACCAGATTTACAAAGAACTTTAAAAATAACCATCGATCTAAATTGAGATTTGCAAATTCTTCAGCTCAACATTTTGCAAAATCTGGAAAGGATATTTTTCATCATAATGTCCAGAAAGGCATGAGATCTCATTTCAATCAAGGGTATTACAAACCTTATATTCAGAGAGCCTATTATGCCAAACAGTTTTCAAATCCTCGTTTTCAAAACTATAGGAAGCCATTAATTTAGAAAAAGAGACTTTTATCCCAGAACTCAGAAAAGATGTTACACATGTTCTCATTTTGGGCACGTTGCAAAGAATTACAATAAAAAGTTTTTTGAAAGTAGTGGAGCTAAAGAATATTTAATTATAGTTAAGCTAACTGGAGAACTTACCATCAAAGACCCTTAGTTTAGGTACCCAAAAGAGACTAATCTGTTTTGCAGGTGTGCCTAGAGAGCAAGATAGTGGAAAGATGGTGATATATTAGAAGAAGGTGCTCTAGTCATATGAATGCTGACATGAACTGTTCACTAAACTAATAGAGAAAGATTGTGATGATGAAAGTTTTGAAGATTATAGCATGTAAGTCCCTAAAGTGTCCAAGAAGGGGGTGAATTGGACTAAACAAACATTTAAAACTATGAATATTGACTATAAGATTTTTGTTTTGATTTTCTTAAAGAACTAGCTCACTAACTTAACAACTATTAGATTATTCGCTTCATTCTTCTTGAATACCATTAGCTTGACTTCAAAAGATTAATTCAGATCATTTTGAGAAAAAAATAGTAAATAAAAATATATTGCAGAAAAATAAAAGATATAAACTAAAGAACACAAACAAATTTGTAGTGGTTCGGATAATTGCGTACATCTACTTTCTTCAAGATTATTCTCTCTTGAAGGTTCTACTAAAAACAACCAATCTCGATCAGGGTGAGACTAAACCCTTACAAACACTAGATTTTCTTAGTCTAGTAACTAATCGTTTTTTTATCCCAAAGAAAACTCATTTGCAAGTTTTGATATGGACCTTGCAACCCAACATCAAGTTTGTTAAAGAACTTGACAAACCAAAAACAAAAATGAAGAAGAATTTAGAAAATCAAACTTTAAACATAAAAAACAATACTGCTCAAACTCTTAGAAATCGATCTCTTTTTCTTCTTTAGCAGGTGCACTCTCCTTGAGAGTCTTGAACAACACTTGAGAATTTAGATGAAAAATGCACACATCTCTTTGAGTTTTTCTTGCTTTATATACTTGTTAGAAATCAAGCTTTCTCTCACTGTTTGTCCTCTATGCTGTTGCAACCTCTTTTTCATATCCCATTTTCTCAGCTTTTTTTTTTACTAACAAACAGCTGCATTTATAACAAATTTCCTGAAATGGTAATAAGACAAATACAAAAGAATAGATCATATAAAATTGCTTTTTCTTCATTAACCATTTCATAATATTCTCTTTCATTCAGTCCACTAATTTACTTTCATCTGGCATCTTGACAGCTGCAAAGAATTAAAAAATATATTTATTGATCCCCCAAATCTCCAGCTAAGCATTCGTACTGAGATTCAGTATGCAGTAGCTCTTCTCAAATTTAGTAGCTCCATAGATCAATCTTGTTTTATTTTTAGCTTAACAAGAGAGAAAAAGAGATTAAAGCTAATTTTTGTTACTCATCAAAACCAATCAGACTATTCATTCCTTGAGACAACATTCTCTCCCTTTTTGACGAGTGACAAAACCCCCCTTTTTTATTTTAAATAAAACACAGAGAAAACTCCCCCGAGCAAAAATAATAATAATAATAATAATAAAGCTCTCCCTGAGGGCAAGACGGTAAAATTATAAAAGACAAATAAAAAACAATTCTCCCCTTTAATAAGTGATCATCTAATTAATGTCTATATACTAGAAAAACCATAAAGCAAATCACTTACTTAAGAAATCTGAAGTTCTAAAAAAATGGAGACAGATATACAGAATCAAGGACATAAATAGGATATTTCAAGAACAGATTATGTCAGATTCAATAGTTTAGAGAAAAGAAATAGGAGAATTCCAAAAAGAAAGATTCAACAAGTCCAAAGTCCAAAGAGGAAGATTCAATAATATTCAACAAGGGATGTGAAAAACCTTCGGGGGGAGGGGGGAGAGGGGAGGAGGGGGTGAATAAAGTTTTTGACTAATTAAAAACTTTTGCACAATTAAAACATAGAGCCTCCGATTTTGTTTGAAAAAGAATTTAATAACTCTTTTTTAATAAAATTCCTAACCAAACAAAATCTCTTTTATAAAGAAAGATCAAACAATAAAAAATGGAGTTAATAAGCAAATCACAAAAGAGAGAGACAAAGAATTTATAGTGGTTCGCTCTCTCAGTAGAGCTATATCCACTACCTTGAGACTTAAGGATTTCACAAATTCCACTAGTCACAAGTCCTTGCAAAAATACCACAATGAGGATTACCCTTCAAAGGTTTTTCACATAAACCTCAAAGTACAAAAAACAATACAAGATAATCAAAATATCAAAAGGATCACCCAAAGGGTTTTCACAAAACCTTTGATCATAAATTAGATGTGAGAGAAGAGTTCGAATAATATTACCAAGAGAGCTTGAGATAAATAGAATACAACTTTTTGAAGTGCTTCTTCAAGCTTCCCTTCTTCCTCTTTAGAAAAATGATCAAACAATATAGCTCCAGGAAGTTTTTCTTTTGAATAATAAATTGATGATTGAAAATGTCTTTTAATGCTCGTAAATGTGTTATAAAAACTCCTTCAACTACTACTCATTTATGGCTGATCAATAGCAATTTTATATGTGAAGGTAAAAAATTAGTCGTTACTGTTAGCAGCAACGATTATTTTTTTTACAGTAAAAACAAAAACCGGACAACCAGTTTTGAAAGTGGACGTCCGATTTTCTTAAAGGATAGAAAATCAGATGATCGATTTCTTAAAGAGCAAAAATAGGAAGACCGAATTTTCGTATGCTTAAAAATTTTTCGGACTATCGATTTAAAAAATAGAATAACACGCTTTTTATGAGTGTCCAAAAAATTAGGACATCCGATTTTCTAAAGATAAGAAAATCGAATAAACAAAAATCGGATGACCGATTTTTATACTTAAAATTTCGGATGACAGGTTTTCCCTTTTACTGAAAAGTTGTAAAACATAGGTTTTCCTTCACTTTTAAAACATGTATTCTTGATGCAAGAGCTTGTAAAACTTGTAACAACGTTAAATCATCAAAGCTTTATTAAGAGCACTTAGTTTTTTAAGGATAATTTCTCAAAAAAATATTTCTTCTAAGGAGCTAACATAATTGATCAAAAATCAAAGAAACAAGTTAGAGAGTATTACATAAATACATTATAAAGCAATCTCTAACTATTCTTCTCATCTTCAAGGTCTTCAACTTGATCACTTCATCTTCATAAATTCTTGTAGCCTTGAGTGATCTTTTGCTTCTTTGTAGATTACCCTTGAGGATCCTTTTGTGCATATTATGTTCTTTTTACAAAACTATTTTTATTATCACAAAGCACAAGTTAATTATAATCAAAACATTACAAATTTGCCCTTAGGGCTTACAATCTCCCCTTTTTTTATTATGGCAAACAAAGATGCAAGATGATGGCTATATAGAACAAAAGAACACAGTTAAGCTAAAAGAATGCTTCGAAAGATCAACAATTAAGTTCAAAGCATCTCAAAAATATGAGAGAGAAAGAACTCTCCTTTTTATATTTAAAACATGCCAAAGGTTTGAAATAGATAGTTAGAAGACTGAAAGCTCCCCCTTAACACATGCTTTATTCAATAAATATGGTACCAAGACATCATCAATCAAACACAAGGCCATATCAACAATAAACTTAATGCCTTAGCAACAAACACATTATCTAGCAATAGTAAAGCCCAACACACCCCAAAGCATCAAGGCAACACAGCTTAAAAGCAGCAAGGCACTAACAACAAATCATAATGCATCTTATATTTCTCCCCCTTTTTGCCATAAACCAAAAAGCATAAGGTATATGAGGGATCATTGAAATAGAACAAGGGAACTCTCATCATAATATTTTATCATTAAGTTCCAAAAATAAGCACAGACAAAATACAACTTCACAGATAAAGAAAAAGCAATGAGACATGAATTCTGAAACACTAACCAAAAAGAAACATAAGCTAAGAAACTTAAGAACTTTAAGAAATAAGGAACAAAATATAAGCTTAATAAACTTCAAATTCCCCTTTTTTTTTGTTTTTCTTTCTTCATTTCTTTGAGATCCACATTCTCTCATTTGTCTTCTTCTCTTCCTCTTGCTTCTAACGTCATCACCCTTTCTTGAATATCCGGTATTTTTCCATCTAGGGTATCAAACTGGCTATTCATTGAGGCTTGCATGAAGGCTATCATCTCCATAAGCTGAGACATATCCCCGGATGATTGTCCTTCTTCGACCATTTCTTGCCTCTTTTTCTGTTTCATTTCTCTTAAAAGTTTGCTCTTCCGGTTCTTCTTCACTAACCTCTTCATCCATATTCAAAGCATTTTGCCCCTCATCTTCTTCTTCTTCTTCTTTCTCATCACTTTCTTGTCCTCATCTCACCAACATTACTTCCTCATTTCTTGAAAATCCCATTCTTTTGAATGTATGTTTGTTATAGATTTTCCCAATACTAATACAATCACCAACTCCAACCAAATTTAGCACAAAGTATTGGAAAACTATAGTGAGAAAACAACCATATGTCAGGCACTTTGTAGAGGAGGTTTGAGTAGCTAGCATATGTTCAATGGACATAAAACCAAAATTCATCTTTCTATGTTCATGCAAAGATAGCATAACAAAAGAGTGTATGTTTGTGATAGAGGACTTGTAACCTATATTAGGGGTAATTATATTGGAAATCATGTGGTGCAACAATCTTCCATAAGCATCAAGTTTATTAACATTTCTGTCATCATGCCTCTTTAGAACTTCTCCTTTAGTAAATAATTCTTCAAATCTTCTCTCACTGTAAAGGTTGGGATCAAAGCATTTTTTGTTTTTGGTATAAAATCTAATACTATTTTCAGGTGTTACTAGGATGGTGTTTAACATTCTATCATCAAAAGAAATATCTCTACCACCCACCCTAGAAGTAACCCATTGATAAGTAACATTTCCTTGTTTTTGAACTCTTCCTTTATGTAAATTAGCATAAAATTCATAAATCATTTCAGGATAGTAGAGTTCATTAACTGTAAGCTAGGGTCCCCAACCAATATCTTCAAAAAGATTAGGAATAATCTTCATACCTTCCATATCAGATAGATCAACTCTGTGACCTGGAGCAATCTTTCTCCTTTTTCTTGTCCATTTTTCAAGGTTTGTAGTTTCCTTGACCAAGATGAACCTTTCTGGTTGCCTCACTTCAGTTGCCACTCTCTTGCATTTTCCTTTTCCAATTCTTCCACCTCTGCTACTTCCTCTTTCTTCATAATTTTCTTCCCATCCAACATTTGCATTCTTAACTTTCACCATTTTAGAGAAATTTGAAGTAGGAGAGTGACTAAACTTTGAGAGAGAGAACAATTTAATCTTTAAATGATCGACAGTGAGTGGATTGAGAGAGAAAGATAGAGAGAGAGAGAGTCGACGGTGAGGGTCGACGGTGAGAGCTATTTTAGAGAGAGATCGGTTTTTGGGAGGGATTGAGGACGATGAGGGTTTTTAGAGGGAGAGATAGCGAATGCAGATTGTTTTTAGAGAGAGAGAGAGAGAGAGACACAGAGAGAGAGAGAGAGAGAGAGTAAAAGAATGAGAGATATTTCGCCCTTCTGTTATATAAATTACAGTTGTCTTCGAAAAATAGAAAAACCGGTCGATCGTTTTTTCGAAAACGGTCATCCGAATTTTTTATATCAAAGGAAATTGGACGTCCGAATTTTTCGGATGCATCCCGTTTTGTAGTCTGAAACTCTCAGCTTTTTTGTGAAGAAAAGAACTTGAAACTTTTAAGGAAAAGCGGACGTCCAGTTTTTCCAAGACTCGTCCGATTTTATAGTCCGGAAATCTCAGCTTAAAAATGAAGAAAAAAAATTGAAATTCAAAACACTCATTAGTCATGCAATCTACTAGCGCCAAGTAATTTCCTCAAATAACAAAAACGATCTTCAGAAAGGGCTTTTGAAAAAATATCAGCAATTTGATCTTCTGTGCAAATATATTCTAAAAATACATCTCATTTTGAAACATGATCTCTTATAAGATGATGTTTGATTTTAATATGTTTTTTTTTTAATGTTGCACAGGGTTTACAGAAAGATTTGTTTCACTTGTGTTATCACATAAAATAGGTATGTTTTTGAAATCAAAACTAAAATCAAGTAAAGCATGCTTCATCCAAAGTACCTTAGCACAGCAACAACCAGCTGCTATATATTCCGCTTTAGCAGTTGATAAGGACTCACATGATTACTTCTTGTTGTACCAAGACACTAGACATCTCCCTAGGAATTGACAATTTTTGCTAGTACTATTTCTTTCTACCTTGCATCCGGCATAATCTGTATCGGTGTAAGCAATAAGATCAAAGCAAGATTGTTTAGAGTACCATAGCCCATAATCATAAGAAGATATTAAATATCTTAAAATACGCTTAACAGTTGTTAAATAAGATTCCTTGGGGCAAGCTTGGAATCTAGCACACAAACAAATGGCGAACATAATATCTAGCCTACTAGCTGTTAAATAAAGCAAGTTTCTGATCATACCTCTATAGCATTTTTGATCTACCTTTTTACCTTTTTTGTCTTTATCGAGTTTTAACGATGGGCTCATTGGAGTTCCTATTCCTTTTGCATCGCTCATCATAAACCTTTTGAGAAGTTCCTTTGTGTACTTCTCTTGATTGATGAAGATACCTTCTTTGGTTTGTTTAATTTGAAGTCCAAAAAAATAGGTTAATTCTCCCATCATGCTCATCTCAAACTCCTTTTTCATTAATGAGGTAAACTCTTCACACAAACAAACATTAGTAGCTCCAAAAATAATATCATCCACATAAATTTGGAGAAGTAGAAGATCATTGTTACAAGAGGTTTTTGTAAAAAAAGTTGTGTCCACCACACCTCTTGAAAAATCGTTTGAAAGGAGAAAGCCGCTTAGTTTTTCATACCAAGCTCTTAGAGCTTGTTTTAAACCATATAAAGCTTTTGAAAGTTTATAAACATAGTTTGGAAAGTTTTCATGTACAAAACCGAGAGGTTATTCAATATAAACTTCCTCCTCAATATCACCATTTAAAAATGCACTTTTAACATCCATTTGAAAAATCTTGAATCCTTTAAAATAAGCAAATGCTAAAAGCATTCTTATGGATTCAAGTCTAGCAACCAGAGCAAAAGTTTCATCAAAATCTATGCCCTCTTCTTGATTGAATCCTTGGGCAACAAGTCTAGCTTTATTTTTTATAACTTTTCCTGATTCATTTAGTTTGTTTCTAAAAACCCATTTTGTACCAATAGTGGGGTGATCACAAGGTCTTAAGACCAAAGTCCAAACTTTGATTCTTTCAAATTGATTAAGTTCCTCTTGCATTGCAATAATTTAAAACTCATCATATAAAGCATTATCTATAAACTTAGGTTCAATTTGAGATAATAAAGCAAAGTTGTCAATGAAATGCCTCCTTGTTCTTACCCCTTGTGATATATCTCCAATGATTTCATCCATGGAGTGTCCCTTTGGATATATCACATCTTGAGGAAGATTTTGAACTTCTTGATCATTCTCTTGTTTCTCCTCAATCTCTTCTTCCTCATTTGCATATTCCTCCATAGCTTGAGTATGCAATGGTTAGTTGCTCAAGGAATTATCTATATCATCATCATCTTTCTTTTAAAAAATGTTAGATTCATCAAAGTTCACATGAATCAACTCTTCAACACATAAGGTTCTTTTGTTGTAAATCCTATGAGCTTTCTTGCTTGAAGAGTAACCAAGAAAAATTCCCTCATCAAATTTTCTATCAAACTTTCCAAGATTGACCTTGGTGTTTAAAATAAAGTATTTACATCCAAAAACTTTAAAATAGCTAATTGAGGGAGTTTTGTTAAAAATAAGTTCAAAAGGAGTTTTCTTTAAAAATGATCTCAAGAGAATACGATTCATTACGTAGCAAACTGTGTTAAGGGCCTCAGCCCAAAAATATTTTAGTAGGGAGTTTTCATAAAGCATTGATCTTTCCATTTCTTGTAAAATGCGGTTTTTTCTCTACAAAACACAATTTTGTTGTGGGGATTTAGCAGTCAAAAAATTGTGTGTAATACCAAAATCATCACATAGTTTTGTAAAATCTTGATTGTTAAATTCTCTTCCATTATCACTTCTCATAGAGATCAATTTACAATTAAGGGAGGTTTGAACTCTTTTGAAAAGTTTGACAAACTCTTGAAATGCCTCATCCTTTTGTCTTAAAAACAATGTCCTAGTGAATCTTGAAAAATCATCCACTATAACAAAACCATACCTTTTACCACCAAGACTAGTGGTCCTCATTGGTCCAAATAAATCCGTGTGAATGACTTCTAAAGGTTTTGAAGTAAAAATCATCTTCTTTGGCTTAACTTGTTTTCCAAATTGGCAAGCATCACAAAGTTTAGTTTTCTCAAAACTTAATTTTGGTAAGCCTCCAACAAGCTCTTTTGAAGATAGATGGTTTAGTAAATCCATGCTAATATGGCCAAGCCTTCCATGCCACAAAAATGCATCATTATTATGAACTGAGAGATACTTTAAGTTTTGAGAAATAAGATCTTCAAGATGGAAACCATAGACATTTCCAACTCTTTTTGCAACAAAAATTATTTTGTTTTCATGCTTATCAATGATAGAAGAAGAATCACTTTCAAAGACAACTTTGCAACCATTATCACATATTTGACTAATACTAGGCAAATTAACCTTTCATCCATCAATTAAGAGAACTTGCTTAATTAAGGAAGAAGAGTCGTTACCGATGTTACCTATACCAATGATTTTTCCTTTCTTCTTATCTCCGAAAATGACAAAGTCACTTTCGATTTCCTTAAGCTCACTCATAAGAGATGCGTTGCTAGTCATGTGTCTTGAGCATCCACTATCCAAGTACTATTTACTTGAGCTTGGTTTGTGTTCCTACAATGGAAAAAGTAGAGATGACTTTTGGTACCCATATTCTTTTGGGTCCATGAATGTTAATTGCTTTTTCTTTTACTTTCCAAATAGTTTTTACTCCCGTTTCAATTTTTCTTTTTATAAAATATTTTGTGCCCTTGTGACCATTCTTTTCACAATATGTGCAACAAAGATGTGAGAAAGGTGAATACACTTTTGTGTTTGGTTTGAAAAAGTATTGAAGTGATTATATCCGATACCATTTTTGTCAAACGGTGATCTTTGAGAACCAAGAAGTTTTTCAAAGTTTTCTTTTCCTTTTGTAAATTTTCAATACACATGGTAAGATTATTCACCTTTTTCTTCAAATTATTGTAATCAACCATGCATTTCTCAAGAGATAGAACTTTTTCACAAAAAAATTTGTTCTCTATAGCAAGTTTTTGAAATTCTTTGTTTGAGAAGTCTTTTTCATTTTTCAAAACTTCTAAAGATTCAAGGAGAGTTTTGTTTTCATAAACAAGTTTTGAATTTTCATTTAATAAATTATCAATCTTGTTTTTCAACTTCTTGTTTCTTTTGGAAATCTTTTCGAGTTCATCATACATTTCAATAAGCATAGAATTAGGGTAATCATCATCATCATCATCATCAATAAGACTAGAAAAATTAGAAGGTGAAGATTTTACCTCACTTTCTAATGCCATGAAGTACATGTTGGCTTTTTCTTCTTCTTCACCCTCACTTGAGTCTTGATTCCAAACTCCTATTAGGCCTTTACCTTTCTTCTTTTTCTTTATTGCTTCCAACTTTGCTTTTAATGCTCCTTTTTCCTTTTCTATGGCTTTTGGGCAATCCACTACAAGATGATCGGTACTATTGCATTCAAAACACCTAGCCTTGAAGAGTGAGGAACTTTGTCCTCCTTTCTTGAATGGAGGTTTCTTTCCTCTTTTGTTGAAACCTTTCTTGTAGAATTTTTTGAACTTTCGAACTACTAAAGCCATATCTTCATCTTCAACATTTTCATCCTCATTGTTGGACGAACTTGCTTGCTCTTCCTCATTTATTTTGAGTACTACACGTTTTCTTCCTTTGTCTTCTTCTTCCATTTCATCTAATCTCTTTATCATCATCTCATAGGTGAGAAGGGGTCCTATGAGCTCTTTAATAGGAAGAAGTCTCAAATCTTTGGATTCTTCTACGGCAAGAGTTTTTGGTTGCCATGCCTTTGGAAGTGCATCAATAACTTTTCTATTTACTTCTCCCCTTGTGTATTCTTTTCTATACGACTTTAGCCCATTTGTGATATCGGTGAATCTTGTGAACATGTCACTAATGCTTTCATTTTGCTTCATCATGAAGAATTTATAGTATCTCACTAATATGACCAATTTTGATTCTTTTACTTGATTTGTGCCTTCGTGAGTGATTTTTAACAATTTCCACATTTCATGAGCCGAATTACATCCACTCACTCTATTGTACTCATTTGCATCCAATGCACAACTTAATATATTCATTACTTCAAAAATGAGTCATCTTTCTTGATTCAAATTCGTCGAATTCTTCAACCTTCTTGACTCTTCCATCCTTTTGGGGGAAAAAAAGTCCTTTTTCTACAATACTTCAAAGATCAAAGTTAATAGAGCAAATATAGATTTTAATCCTTGACTTCCAAAAAGTATAATCATTAAAAAGAGGAAGTCTATTTGTAGAAGAGCCTTTTACATAAAGTAAGTTTGAAATACTAGTCATTTTATAGAAGATATTTTGCTTCTTAGGATGTTAAGCCTTTTGAAAAACGACCCGCTTTGATACCAATTCGAAAAATCTTAGAGGGGGTGAATAAGGTTTTTGGCTGATTACAATTAGAATATAGAGCCTCCGATCTTGTTTGAAGAAGAATTTAATAACTCTTTTTAATAAAATTCCTAACAAAAAAAAAATCTATTTTATAAAGAAAGATCAAACAATAAACATAGAGATAATGAGCAAATCACAAAAGAGGGAAACAAAGAATTTATAGTGATTCATTCTCTCAGTAGAGCTACATCCACTACCTTGAGACTTAACTGAAGGATTTCACAAATTCCACTAGTCACAAGTCCTTACAAAAATACCACAATGAGGATCACCCTTAAAAGGTTTTTCACATAAACCTCAAAGTACACAAAATAATACAAGATAATCAAAATATCAAAGGATCACCCAAAGGATTTTTACAAAACCTTTGATCATAAATTAGATGTGAGAGAAGAGTTGGAACAATATACCAAAAGAACTTGAGATAAATAGAATACAATTTTTTGAAGTGCTTCTTCAAGCTTCCCTTCTTCCTCTTTAGAAAAATGATTAAACAATATATCTCCCAGAAGTTTTTCTTTTAAATCATAAATTGATGATTGAAAATGTCTTTTAATGCTCCTAAATGTGTTCTAAAAACTCCTTCAACTACTACTCATTTATGGCTGATCAATAGCCATTTTATACGTGAAGGTTAAAGCTAGTCGTTACTGTCAACAACAATGTTCATTTTTCTTTTACAGTAAAACAGAAATCAGACAACTGGTTTTGAAAGTGGATGTCCGATTTTCTTAAAGGAAAAAAAAAAAAAAAAGATGATCGATTTTCTTAAAGAGCAAAAATAGGAAGACCGAATTTTCGTATGCTTAAAAAATTTTCGGACGACCGATTTAAGAAGTCTGATGATCAGTTTTTTATGAGTGTCCGAAAAATTAGGACATCCGATTTTTCTAAAGATAAGAAAGTCGGATGACTGATTTTTATTCTTCAAATTTCGGACGATAGGTTTTCCTTTTTTTTTGTGAAAAGTTGTAAAACATAGATTTTCCTTCACTTTCAAAACATGTATTCTTGATGCAAGAGCGTATAAAACATGTAACAACTTTGAAGCATCAAAGCTTTATTAAGAGCACTTAGTTTTTTAAGGATAATTTCTCAAAAAATATTTCTTCAAAGGAGCTAACATAATATATCAAAAATCAAAGAAAAAAGTTAGGGAGTGTAACATAAATACCTTATAAAGCTATCTTTAACTATTCTTCTCATCTTCAAGGTCTTTAACTTGATCACTTCATCTTCATAAAATCTTGTAGTCTTCAGTGATCTTTTGCTTCTTTGTAGATTACCCTTGAGGATCCTTTTGTGCATCTTTTGTTCTTTTTACAAATATTGCCTTAGGGCTTACAGGATGTTCAACTGAAAGATTCAGCAAGAACGAAACACAGCAATACTTCTCCCTTTTTTTGTCACACTTAGAAAAGGGATTAAAAATAAACTTAGGAAGCATGAATCCTATTTAAAACCAACAAAAAAAATTCATTGTTCTGAAAATATTGCACCCAACATAAATTCAAAGAGTATGTCTTTAGTCAACAAACAAAAACAAGGAGACATGCGCAGCAGATGTCAAGCTAAGTTGGAAACATTGTAACTACTACTTGCACCACCAGATTTGGGCTTGACACTCTATTCTCGGGTAGAAGAGGGCATAGCAGCAGGGGAAATATTTCCTGAAAGTATGTTCTCAAGAAAAGAAACACTAAGAGGATGAAGAAGCTAGTTGGCCATAAAAAGAAAAAACAGTAGAAAGAGTGTTCAAGTATTGATCAAACATCAGAGGAGTCATAGAGTTAGGATTTGAACCAGATGGATGTCCTCAACTGCTTCCTTTTCTTTAGGTTTTCCATGACCAGTTGATTCTAGGGACTTTGCTTTGCTATCTAGTTCTCCTTTTTTCTGAAAATTTCTTTCAGCCTTTCACCCAAATCATAAAAGGATTATCCTAGATCATCAATCCTTTCTATGATTCCTTCATACATGTCCAAAATTTCTTTCAACTGATCTTCCTTCCCTTTCATACTTATTTTCTTTCTCTCTCTTGTTTTTCCTCTTCAACAATAGGAACTCTTTCTTCCTTTTTCTATTCCTTTTATTTATCTCACTTCCTTCAAATTCACTTTCTTCTTCTTTTTCTATTTCTTTCATTTTCTCTTTCACTTTCATCTGTTTTCTCCTCTTTTTCTACTGTATCTATTCTCTCACTCTCAATCTCTTCAAATTTTTCCTCCCCTCTTCTTCTTTCTCTAAATTTTTCAACTTTTTCTTTCCCTTATTAACTTTTTCTTTTTTTTCCCAATTGATTTCTTTCTTTACCTCTTTTCCCATCAATGTTCTACTCACAAAATTCTCATCAATCACTCCTTTTTCACTCACATTTGTATAAACTTCTTGACTTAATTTAATCCCCACAAACCTAAACAGTTCAGTCAAGACTATCCCATAAGGCAAAGCTTTATTCTCCCCCTTTTTAACCTCTTTCATATTTTCCATCAGTAAGAAACAAAGATTCAGATCACTTTGCTTTTGTATATGCCAAATCATGCATAACTCAACTGCATTCATATACTGATAGCTTCCATTCTTAGGGGAAATATAGCTTGTAATAAGCTTGTGCAGAACTTGACTGTGCAGTTTCATTTGGGAAGAAATAACTTTCACATTCTCTTTCACCTTGGAGTTTCCTAGAACCTCTCTCTTAAAGGCCCACTCATTATACCCTTTAACACTAGGCAAATCACTTTTTCTGGAAAGGCACAGATCAGATTAGGCAGAAGGAAGATGCCATATAAAGAAGAAAGCCAGATAGCGGGAATTAAACCAATATGAAATAAGAACCAATAGCAGTTGTTGAAGCTTTAGCTCTAGATAGAGAGCTAGAAATAGGACCCTACAAGATCAGCATCTTTATTTACATATCCTTAGCTGGAGGTGAAGATCAAGCACGTCGTGATGAAACGGAATGAGTTGTAGAATCAGCAGCTCCGGATATGAAATAGAAGCATTCCTGTCATTAGTTTCTTTAACACCAGGACTCATAGTTCTTCCCCTTGAAGCAATATGTGTTGATTAAGGTTGCGTTTCTTCCTAGAGATAATGATGAGGGAGGGGATTGAGTTCTAGGAGAAAAAAAAAAGGGTAAAGTTGTCACCTTTAGTTGACCTCATTAATTGAGAACAAGAGCTTGTTCAAGTAAATTCCATTCAAGGTGCAAAATAGAGTTTCTTAGTAACTAACATCCTCACCAGTTCCAACTTCCTAGCAGACAGGCATCCCTATTCTGGTACGTGATATCACCAAATAAGGTGTTGTTATAGTTCCTAGGAGTGATGTTCCAACATCCCTTCCTGTCCTAGTTTCTTTTCTCGCATCGCTTAGTAAAGAGTAAGAGCTTCTGAGAAAGCCCAGTATTCGAATTAAAGAGCCCAACCCAAAACCTATTATTCAAGAGTACCTCCAACAGGAAAGGGCCAAGCAGCTTCTATTTGAACAAGGGATTTGGACATTAAAAAATAAGGAAGAATAACGTGTTAAGTGAGCTTCAATAAATATCTATGGGAAAATTGTAAAAGAGTTGAGATTAAAATCAAGAAAGATGCTTCTGGAAAAAAAGAAGTAGCTCAAGAGGTGCAAAGAAGAGCTACTGCAAAGGGAGCAAAGCAGACAGTAGATTCAAATTCCTCCTAATAGGTATGGTAATATCAGAATAAGTTGATCTTTACGTACATCTTTCTCATTCGAGTCTTTTTTGGTATTATACCAACTTAACTTGAAGCAACCTCACCTTCATATTCTAGATTTCGTTAGTTGATCAAGTTGTTTCTTCAGAGTTTTCTTCTAAAGCAATCCCAGTTGCTAAGCTAGTCGCTTTAGAAAGTCGCATGCAGAGCTATTACTCCTAGCCTAAGTCATTCCTAGGCTACTTCCATGTTGTGACTTTTCAATGCGCACAAAAGTATTGAAAGTTGTTGCTTGCTCAATTATTTATTTTACTTAGCTTCAATACCAACATGGTCTATGAACAATTAATTTACATTTATTGTTTTGTCTTACATACCCCTTTTATGTGTGTGACAAAAAGGGGGAGAATGACTCAGTTTTTCAATCCCATATGATTGGATGATATTTCTTTTTATGTTGAATAGATATAGATACTTTAACTTAAAGGTTTAAAGCTTTTTATTCTATTATGTTCTCTATACTCTTTGTTTTGAAATCAATCCAACCTTGTCTTTGAGCTATCTGTACACACTGAGTTTAATATTTTCCTAGGTGCACTTGCTGTGAAAGTAGAGCTACTCAAAGAAGTTTGAAACTTAGCTCAAAATCAGTTAGGTTTGAAAACTATGGGTTTAGCTCAGGGGCAGCTTTGAGAAACCTTTTTGTGCATGATTTTGCTTTGCCTCTTGCTATTTGTGTATAAAGGAAAAACTGGTTTTGTCACTAATTAAAAAGGGGGAGAATGTTAACTCAAGTGTCAGTCATATTTTGATGAGTAACAAATCAAATCAATCAAGTAAAGTGTTTTTGTTGAAAGACAATAGTGAAGCTAATGTCAGAGGAAGGCAAGTTGAGCTAACATACCGAGCTAATAGGTCTAGCTACTAATCTAGGTAGAAACAAGCAAATTCGAGTTTGGAAGAGTATTTATTGAAGCAACAAATTTGAATGCATTCTCTGGAAATAAAAAGGATAAATTAAAGTTGGAGAATAAAGGAAGAGAAGGGAAGTTTCCTTGTTGATAAATAGTCTTTTACTTTATGATATTTTTTAATCATCTTGCACATGTGTCATTTGTCCCATTCTAAAGCATTTAATGATTTCTTCTCTTTTTTTTGTAGAAATTCTTGGTGGGCAAGACGAAGAGAGAGGTGAGTTGGCACTCTATTATTGGTGCAAAGAATAATAAGAATTGGTTCCCTAACCATGTGTCAAAATGTGGTGCAAGGAATGGTCCCCTCCACCATGTGCAAATGAAGACATACATGTGAGATATATCAAATAGATATCTCCTCCATCTAGTGCTGCCTTTTTTGGATAAACATCTCCAAATCAAATTGGAGTATGTGAGTTGGCATATTTCTTAATTTATAAGCAATTAAAAATGAAGAAGCATATTCTTTATGCTATTTTTTTGGAATGACAAAGAAGCCCTTGTGAGACAACTTGACATTAGGTGGTCCTATACATGGGTGAAGACCATATCTCTCAAGACTTAAAAAGAAGGGAAGAAAAAGTACAGAAAAGATAGAGCAATAAGAGAAAGAGAATTCTTGTAGAGAAAAAGAAATCCTCTTCCCTCTCGGGTCTTGTGCAAAAATTTCTACATTTTAAGAGAGAGTTGTTTTGTAGTAGAGAAAGATTGTGCGCAGAAAAGTGTATTTCAAATCTTCTTCTCCCAGGTTTGCAAGTTCCATGACAAAAACTTGTGAGTTTCTCTCATGGTGAGGATGATATATAGTTGCTAGATCTATTGTAAAACTAGTGGTGATAGTTTGTTAGACCTATTTAAAACTAGTGGAGATAGTTTGCTAGATCTATTTAAAACTAGTATAGTTTGCTGAGCTATTAAAAAAAGCTTGTAATGGTTTAATCTCACCTTGGAAGAGATTGTTTAGTGGAGATCTTGAGATGAGAGTTCTCGAGGAAAGTGGATGTAGGTATATTACCGAACTACTATAAAAATCTTGTGCCTTATTTATCTTTTATCTTTTGTTTATTATGATGTTCTTTGCTTATCTTATCTTGTTTTTGTTGAGTTTTCAGTTTGCAAGAATGGCCAAAATTGATTTTGCCTTGAATATATTTTCAGTTCTGCGTCTGTGAGTCGATCTAATATCTTTTGAAATATAGATTCAGCTATTGCTAGTCTCATCTATCTAAAGCTGTTTTTGAGTCTAAAGTTATACATTAGCTTAATTCTCTGTAAACTCATTTTACTTCAAAAGAGCTGATTTTAAATGTCTTGCTAATTTATAGAAAAGTTTTTATCAAGTGTGTTTTGCAATGAGCTTTTCTATCACTAAGTCAAGCTAATGCCTTAAGTGATAGTTTTTGAGTTGATTGATTATACTGTACTGATTAGCTTCATTCACTAAGTGATAGTTTTTGAGCTGATTAAATTTTGTTAGATCGTGTTGATTAGCTTCATATCACTAAGTCAAGCAATTGATTTAAGTGATATCCTCTAAGGTGGTTTGCATTAGTTGTCTTCTGTCAAGCTATTCTGATTTGGGTTGCCTTCTTTAAGTTTAGGAAAACCTGTATTAAGAGAGTTAAAATTTTTATTAGGTCTAATTCATCCCTCTTGTACCTAAATGGACTTACAATTCTCCTCCCTTTTGTCTTCTTTCATTTACTTAGGCAATCACATATGTGAATATAAATCAAGAAATTTCTTTGTCAACAATTGAAATTAGAAATGTAAGAAATTATATTCGGTTGATTGAGAATCTTCTTGATGGGGTTTCAAAATTTTCAAATTCCATTATTTTGGGTTTATCGAAGCTCCATTTCATCTTCCAGAGGGTCCAATTTTTTGTTGGAAGATTGTACAAGATATAAAGCTCGCCTATGGATGCTATCAAATTAAAATTTTGTTTCCAACAAATTTCGCATGTTAATGAAAGCCGTGTGGGTTGTTTTACTGTTCTTCCGTAATAAAAGATGGATATCGGTGATGAGATTAAAAAGCTGTTGAGTTTGTGAAAGTGCAAGCAATGAAAATGGATTTTGAGATCGAGGTGGTTGATCAGACAGTTGGTTACAAGGAAGGTTTTTTAGATTTTAGATTATCTCATAACTTAGTGATTTGAGAAAGGTTATCGTTTTTCGATTATTTTGCAAAATAGAAGGGATAGTTGGTGTCAATTATTTTATTGTAAAAGGACAAAAAATTACTTTGAAATCTTGTTGACTATTAAGACTTAATGGTAGAAGGTAAACGGAAGAGTAAAAAATAGCAATATTATTTTAGTTCAAGGATAAAGAATCAACCCTTTAAGTTGGAAGAATAAAAATCAAAGTTTCAGAAAGTTTTAAGAGTTACTGGGGGTTTTTATCTTATACATACATATATATATATATATATATACACACTAGTAAAATAGCCTATGCATGTGGATCAATATTTTCTAAATAAATTAAAATTAATATTTAAAAATAGTAAAAGTTAATAAAAGGCCAAAAAGAATTTAGAGAAATTAGCTAAAATTCATCTCTAATTATTTATATTTTGCCAACTTAGAAATTAATATTTCTTTTTGCCATTTTTGCCCGTTCACTATTACACGTGGCAAAAATGCCTTTATACATGGAAGCTAGAGTTTAGTGTCAGAATTGCTCAAGTGATGTGTACATAAACTAATAAAAAGGTAAAATTAGTATAATAATACTTTCCTCTAAACCAGAATATACTAGGTGTTTAATTAGTTAAGTTTAAGTATATAATATTATGAAAGATTTACAGCTTTAATGACAATTTATTGCAAATCACGTGCACAACTTCACCACCAGGCACTAGATACCAGCTTCCGTAATATTAGGACATTTTCGACCAAGTGTAAATAGTAGAGGAGTATATACGGCAACAAAAAAATATTTGTCCTCAGATTCAGATAATAAATAGTTGAAGGACAGTTTTAGCTAATTTCTGAACAATTAAATAACTATGAAAATTATAACAAAATTTTAAAAATAAGTACAAGAATATTGTCTTATTTTGTCCCCAAACAATTTAAATTTCTCCATTTTAGACCTCCAATTTTAATTTCAACTATTTTGATCCCTAAACTAATTACTTTTCATTCTTTTTTTTTTATCCTTTTGAACAAATTTATCCTTATTAAAATTCAAAAAATATTCTCGAACGAGTACAAAGATAATTTTGTAATCTTAAATCATAATATTTGAAAAATTCACAAATTGGATAAAAGATAAACCTTAAACTCTAAAAAATAAATCTTAAGAAAAAGTTTATTCTAAAAAAAGTTCACTTAGATAATTTACTAGACCATTCAGAGTACTGAGCGACTAACTTGCACCAGCAGCACTATTATAAGTGAAGCCAGGAATTACAATACATTGTCCAATGCCTTATCATAGACCTCATGAGAGAAATATACATTCCTCATATTCGTTGCCCTTTCAGGCTCCAGACGAGGGAGAAATGAATTTATCAGCTCCTTCAAAATTTCTACATACAATAATAAAATACCGGCTGATCCAAAAAAAAAAAAAAAAATCCTCGAGGACCTTATTGTCCAATGGTTATCATCAGTTGTCCTTACAATTTCTTGCATAACTTGAAGATAGTCGTGATTGTGACTGGAAGAAATCGAAGGGTGCCCCTGATCCAAAAGACCTCCTTGTGGCATTCGGGGAATCTGATAGTAAGGGTTCATATACTGGACTCCGGCTTTTGGGTTGTGAGATTGACAATGGGGAGAGGTCTTTCTCCAATCTTGATTGCTGCTCAATATTTCCCAATGACAAAATCGGGCCCCCCAACCGTTCAGCCTGCTGAAGTATGTTTATTTTACTTGGTCTGTATGTATATCTGAAGTACTTGAGAGCCAGCACAGGACCCATACCGGCCATAACAATGAGCTGAAAGAATTTTAATGAATTAAAAAAAATTAAATAAGCAATCACTATAAAGGTCTATAATCCTTTTGATTCATAGAGATGTTCTGAATGGAGACATAAAGGCAACAAGACCGTTACTGACATACAGGAAACAGCTAAATGTATGTATGTATCAAGAAACGAGGAAGAGATTAGAGGGCAAGACAACTTACAAACATTGTAATCCAGTAAGATGGTTCCCTACAAAGGCGGAACATTATTGTGTACATCCCTGATGATGGCAGAGCACTGAGAATCCAGTTGATCACGTAAAATGCAACCAGATTTCCCCAAATGGCAAGATGTTGCAATAATGTGAAGGAACTGTAAAATATCAAATTCAAACTTAGGTGCTCAAAAACCACCTAAAACAAATACCATCGGCATAGTTTAGCTACACTCAGAATCCTCTGTAATATTTCTTTTAACTACTTTTGTAATATTCCTTTTTATAATTTTCTTGCCCCTTGGGGTTTACCTTTTTCCTTGGGGTTTATCTTTTATATTGGTAGATTTGATTAATAAAATATATTATATTAGAAATGTTATAGAGGGTATTACAAACAATCCGAATCCCTTAGCTATTGCACAGAAGACTTGGCTTGTAGCTATCTCTATAAGCTACTGAATCCATTTTATGTCAAGAAACCAGTGACTCTCAGGTTGTATTTTGGGGTTCCTAGAATTGGAATCCATGGAATTCGAATTCTAAGAATTACAATTCTAAATCAATGAATTCCTTTGTTCAGTAAAATAATAGAATTTGTCTAAAATTCATTTCTAATTCCAATTCTCTTGTTTGGACAACCAAATAATTATGGAATTGAAAATGACAAATACAAATATATATATAGATATGTATATATATACACACACACACACACACACACAAATATATATATATATATATATAGAGAGAGAGAGAGAGAGAGAGAGAGAGAGAGAGAGAGAGAGAGAGAGAGAGAGAGAGAGAGAGAGAATGTGTGTGGGAGAGAAAATGAATAAAACAGTGTGTGTGTGTGTGTGTGCACGTGTGAGAGAGAAGTGAGAGAATGCATGTGAGAGTGTAAATGAAGAGTTAGAGAAACAAAACGAGACAACAGTTACTTTAGAGGGTATGCGTGTGCAAATGCATATAGAAACCAAACAAGGGAATTGGAATTGGAAGCTCAGATTCCAATTCCATGCCCCCAAATCCATGATGGCTTATAAAATTTGTTGCACAAGAATGCTCTAATTAGCACAAAGCAATCTTGGTACCCCAGAATAAGTTCAGAATTTTACTGATTTTATTTGTGGTAAGGAATTTCATATTAGACAGAATGCAAAAAGCAAGAGTAATTAGGCTATGTAGATATTCACTTCACAGGGCCCGGTAGGGAAACACAAAGGGAACTTACTTTGTCTCCAGGGCAACAACAAATGCCTGCAACCAGATACATCCAGAAAGTGCAACCATCGACAGCTCCTCCATTTCACTTTTCTCAAAAGCATATGAATGTATGCTGATAACAAACACGACAATGGCCTGAACATAATAGCCAAACCATGAAAAACCAATTATTTTTTTAAAGCAAAAAAATAAAGCAGGAACCTCGCAAACTTGTGGTGGTGAAAGAATTCGTGAAACAAGAATCTGAAAATTTCAGGTACAGGGAGGTTTCACTCAGATACTATCCCAATCAAATGAAAGCCATCAAGCCTGTTGATTGCAGTTGTTATTTGATAACAAGCTCAACCAGTTTCCCAAAAGTCCTTACCTATCCTCCTCCAAATAAATAAATAAATAAATAAATAAATAAATAAATAAAGCTCCCCTGCTTTTCCAGCAGTTCCATGTGAAGTCATAAATGTTCTCCAGTTCAGCTGTTCTCCATTAGCAAAAGTGTGCACACAGTTTACTGAAGCAGGAGAATTCAGTTTGAGTTTTTTTTTCCTAATTATTTAGGAATTAAGTTTTGAGTTTTTTTTCTACATGGTCACCAATTAAGTTTGAGTTTATTTCTATTTTTCTACTCTGGGCTCCACATCTCCTCTCACAAAAAAATTTACTTTCATGAAATCCAAGAAGGAAAAACAAAAAACTCAAACTAAATCACTATCCAAGTTGAGCCTAACAGTTTTCAATAAATTAATTATTTAATGCTAACGTTTGCAAGCTCAGAGCAATCCAGATGGCAGACCATTCAGCTATTGTTGCTCCTTGTTCAGTGCAAATCCAGAGCTTTAGACAGAAATCCCTTCACAAAATGTTGAACTTGATATAGCATGTTTCAACCAAAATCAAACGAACCACTCATGATTTTAGACCAAATGAATGTCAAATTTACAAAATTAAACTCCTCAATGGTTTAAGTCATTGTGTTTTAAACCCTTAGTCAACCAAGGGTTTTAAGTAATTCTTAATTGCATTCAAATCAATCTAATAATAATTCCACAGTGGAACTTGAGATAATTTTTTACGGGAACGGATTTAAAAATGCTCCTTAAGAGAATTACTTTAACCAAACCCCATAGTTCTGAATGGATAGTTTCAAGTTGATTCTTCTCTTAAATCATTTCAAATCCATAACATTTCCAGAGGAAGCACTTACATGAAAGAGAGATCGTCCAAACCATCCAGCAAATGTGCTAGGATTGAGAAGCCTATTGGGAACATGATTGCACATTAGAATAAAGATCTAAATACAACATAAAGAAATTTCACAACAACAAATA
This sequence comes from Catharanthus roseus, assembly GCA_028651295.1. Classification (NCBI taxonomy): domain Eukaryota; kingdom Viridiplantae; phylum Streptophyta; class Magnoliopsida; order Gentianales; family Apocynaceae; genus Catharanthus; species Catharanthus roseus. Next base: position 19,070,543 of record JAPQWS010000168.1, on the reverse strand, counting down.
TGCAAGCACCTAAACAAATTCCAAATAAGGATAAAGACTAGACATGATAGTTCAGTCGACAAATTAAAGACCTAACCTTCCTGCTTGGCAATAAAACAATATTTGGGGATGCTGCATTACAGTTCTCTCACTGAGATCTTTGTCAAGAATGCTTACTAAAACAGGGATACTAGTATAGAAGACATTGTATGCCATCAAGCTAACAGAATTGAAAAGACTGGTTCCTGAGACACCTGAAACTAAAGAGAAGCTGAAGATATTCTCAAGTTAGTAGAAAGCATAAGATATTTGGTTGAAAAATTCATGTAACCAAAATGAAAAAGGATCTTAAGGTGGTTTAGTTCATGGGAACTTACAAGATCTGAATAAAACATATTAATAGGGATTTATAGAAGGAATACTGAGAAAGGAATGCAGTACGATTGTATGAATATCGCCCATGAACAAGTATAAGTCTTTTCAAGAACCTGAATTCTGCAAAACCAGAATAGCAGTAGATGTTATTGTGGAATAAACTGGTTAGATATAATCTGGAAACTAAATCAAAAGTAAGAAAAGTCCAGTATGTCATAATTATGCACAGTAAGTATGCAGGCTTTTCAGTCAAAAATATCTCACAAAGCTTAATCAAATTGAGATGGCTAGGTTCCTGAGTAATAAAAAAGCATAAGACCCAAAAACGAAGAAAGATTCCGAAAAATCAGAGAAAAGAAGTAGGAATATGCACTGAGATTCAAGGACTGCTCGAATTTATTATTAAAAAGAAACTAGGGACCCCAGTAGCAAAATATACATGAAAATCCACCCCACTATGTGAATAACCTTACTAGTCTTTTGCGGAGCAGTTAATTAGAAGATCAACCCCCACAAAGGTTACATATAATTGCAAATATGAATGTGTCTGTCTTCTGTCTCCATGTACGAAAGAGATGTCAGCGATTAATCATTGATCAAGATAGTTCTTGCGTCATCCTCACAAATTATACACTCTACTTGAACTGGTTTTAAATTTGGAAAAATTATGTGTCTCTCTTAAGTTCGTGATAAGTAAACTTTTTGTGAGAGAATATTTCCAAACTGAAAAATGAAAATTTTTCTTTTTAAGGAATTTCAGAAATCATCTAAAAACTTTCAGAAGAATTATTTGCATGCTTCAGCATCATGACCTATCAAAAAGAATGGGTTGACTGCCAAAAGTCAAGGCAGTTCACCTAATACTTGTCGGCTACTTTATTACCAGCAGCCACAACTAGAATCACGAGCTTCATTTTTCACATTTCACTATTCTCCAAATATTATTTGTTCCTTTGCGACACTTACATGAACAACTTCAAAAGTAAAAACAAAGCAAAGCAGTTTCGAATGAACTTCCAGGAAAGGTAGAACTCAAACCAGAACAAATTGTTTTGTGGTCAGACCAATATCAAATGAGATAATGAGCAAAGACTCAAAAGTAGAAGGAATCCAGCACAACTGGTTCCTGTAATTTGGAAGTAGAAAATGAGACCACCTGCACCTCAACGCCATAGTAGTGACTATTTATAACTTCATTCATCAGTAACTAGAAAAATAGTTTAACATGAACACAAGACAAATCAACTTAACCCACGAGGAAGAGACAGGAGCTCAGGGGAGGATGAAGAAAGGGAGAGGATATCATAAAAGGCTGAGCATGCAACAGATTCTAAAAATATGCAGAAAATAACAGGAAACATAAAGATCTCACTTCCGATACTATAATCAGCTGCTCTAGCTGCCTGCAGTCCTTCTCTCCCACTTATGCCTACTCCAATATCAGCTTGTTGGATCATTCTCACATCATTTCCACCATCTCCAATAGCCAACGTTCTATACTCACATGATTTTAGGAGCTCTACAAGCTTTAAAAGATCAATAACATGCATGTCAGAGCGTTTTGCAAAGAAAGAATGCAACTATAATAAACGAATCTGTAATTTAAGAAAGAAGAGTACTGCATATCACATCGATGAAATTAGAGACCTGATTCTGCAAAAAAGAAGGAAGGAGGACGGAGGAATAAAGACAATCCAACTCTGAACTTCCAAAACTTAGGGACCCAGAGAAATTAATATTAACACTCAGATTGCATTTCCTCAGTCATTTTGTAAATTTCTGTGGAAAAATATTTGAGATATTCATACTGTACACAACTTTTTTTTCCTTATCACATTTTGTAGATCATGTAAAGGGTAAGAATTTCCATAGTAGGCATATGAATTTTACAGAACATTATTCCTGTTCACCGATGTAAGAATTTCGGGAAACTTGAATTTACATACCTTACCAGTCATTAGAATTTCTGATATCTGCAACTGAGTACATTAAACACAATGATGTTTCTATTAAATAAAAAGGTAGTCATCTGACTTTGACTGGAAGGATCGAAAAATTGCATGCTTATTTTCTTTTTGGTTGTGAATAACTTCATTAAATGAACTGATTAGTGTTGCGCCTTCCCCTTCCCACCCCCACCCCCAACACAAACCTGAATGCGTAAACTGCAATTTTCAAGTGAAAAAAGTCTTTTCCGTTAGGATGTGTTTGGTGCTATAGAATTGGAGGCTTAGAATTAGAATTGGAATTCCAATTCTAATTCTTGTTTTTAGTTGAACAATTATTTATGGAATTAGAATTAATTTCCAATTCTAATTCTATAAAATCCACCAATTCCAATCCAAATTAAAACCTAAGAATTACAATTCCAATTCTACAAGATTTTCATCTTCATCACTTCCATTATTAATTATACAATTTTATATTCATGTTTTCTCACACACTCACGCGGACTTTCTCTCTAAAAATCACGATACTTTCTCTCACTAATATTCACAATACTTTCTTTCTCTAAGACTCACGACACCTTCTCTCTCTAGAATTCACACTCACCTCTCTCTAGAATTCACGGCATTTTCTCTCTCTAAAATTCACGTCACTTTTTCTTACTAGAATTCACACTCACTTTCTCTAAAAATCACGAGACTTCCTCTCTCTAAAATTCATGACACTTATCTCTCCAGAATTCACATCACTTTCTTTGTCTAAAATTCACACTTTCTCTCTCTAGAATTCATGTCACTTCCTCTCATTAAAATTCAGGACACTTTCTCTCTCTAAAATCCACGAAAGTTTCTCTCTCTAAAAATCATGTATCTTTCTAGAATTCACTCACTTTCTCTCTCTAGAATTCATGATACTTTATCTCACTTAAATTCATGACACTTTTCTCTCTAGAATTCACAATACTTTCTCTCTTTAGAATTCACGACACTTTCTCTCTCTAAAATTCATGACACTCTCTCCTAAAATTCACGCTCACTTTCTCTCTCTAAAAATCATACACACTCTCATTTTTTCTCTCTCACTCCTATACATATACACATTTTGAGTAAATATAAATTTATATTTTGAATTCTAATTCTATAATTTATTTTTAACTTCCAAACTAAGGAATTAGAATTAGAAAATGAATTCCATAACAATTCTATAATTTTACCAAACAAAGGAATTGGAATTACAATTCTTAGAATTCTGTAGAATTCCAATTCCATTCTGAATGACTTAAGAATGTTGTAGCTATACCTGACAAGGATGAAAACGAGAGAGGACAAAAAAGTTGTGCCACAAATGACAACAGTTATTACAGGAAGCATATGCAACAGGTCAATAGCAGTGAAATAGGCAGACAGGAATTTAAGTGACATGTGAGGTACCTGAGCTTTTTGAGATGGTGTAACACGGCAACATATAGCTGTTCTTGACAATATAGCTAATTCTGTGAAAGCTTTGTGATAATGCCTCAGAGCAATTTCAAGAGCCCAACCATCAATGACAAAAGCTACATCCTGCCAAAATAACAATATCCTTCAAAAGGGTAAAGCTTGAAAGAGGGTATGGAAAAGGTTTTCATAATCATAAATTGCAAAAGCAAACGTAAGAAGTAAATAAAGCCCAGACAACGTAAAAGCATGTGGTTTCTTAATTACTTGAGAAAATCTAGAGCTGTTCAGGAAAACTAATGGACCAATATTTGAAGCAAGGCCTGCCCAAAGGTCTGTGCCCCCAGATGTTTGGTCTCTTCTCAAATCAAAACTGAACTACCTAATCTTTTTTTTGGAGTATGATACCCTAACCATAACTTCTGGTCAGAATACATACAAGCAAGGGGGAATCTTTCCCAGGAGAACCACTCTACACACCAAAGGATTTAATAACATATTTCATACGCACTACAGGAAGCATTTTCTCTTCTTTTTTTTTTTTTATTATTATTTTTTTTGGGGAGGAGGGGGGCAAAGTTTATGTTTGTTATTAGCATAAATCCCACCACCACCGTCCTTCTTCCCCCCTAAAAAAAAAGGGATAAAAGTTAGAACTGGAATAATTGTCTAAGCTCAACCTGCAGTACTCAGAGCCTGTCATGAGTGGAAACCCAGCATACATTTAAGCTTACAAATATAATTCATTTTGTTTCCAGAAAAAAAAAAAGTATAATTCATTTTGTTTGTTTATCCTTGAGATCTGAATGAGACAATAGAAATTAAGTTTGATAAGCAAATTAAAATTTTATGTGACAAAATAGAAAACTACAGGATATATTGCCATAGCACACGTCTCATTGACAAAACCTCGCAAAGGTGTATTGCTGGTGGGAAAGCCTTATAATCTCTTAATCCATATATGCAAGCCTTATAGCTCTTAGTCCAGATATGTGTTTTATGCGCATATGCAGTAACAACACGAGTCTTATTTAATTGTCAGAAATAACGAGTTTCAGACAGCTTTCATTTCTGAAAAGGAAAAGTGGAGATGTCCCCATATGTTTCTCAAATTCATGAAAATCAAGCTCTATATGGATTGGAGTTCAATCCAATTTTTTTTTCTTTTTTCACTTTGGGTCCCACACCTTCTCTCACAAACTATCTAACTTCCACGAACCCCAAGAAGAAAAAAACTCACTTTTTCCCATATAAAATCGAATCCAAATAAAGCCCAAATCTTGTAGATTAGGCAAGAGCAATTGAAAGGAATTTGTGCCAATTTCCTTGGTTTGAAATTTTTTGGACAGAATGGATGGAAAGGAATAACAAGATTCTGAATATTGGTATAGATGCCTATTCACTTAGTTAAGAAAGATTTGTATTCTTTTTTCTTCTACTTGGTAGTAGCTTCTGTATTTTTCAAGAAATTGTCCAATCCATAAAAGAATGGATAAGAAAGCTGGTTTGTATAATTTTTAATTTTCTTTCTTGAGGATTCCTCATGACTTCCTTGTACTTCTTTCCATTAATAAGAATATCTTCATTTATCTTAAGGAGAGCCATGTCAAAAATAGAAACCTGACATCTAAAAAAAATCAATGAATGTGAAACAACCATATGAAGCCAAAAATAAGGTCCATGTTTTCACAACAGTCAACCTTGGACCTCATAAAATGAAATCTTCAAAAGGAAAACCAGTCCAAATACACCCAAGGTTTATAAAATGATGCAGTATACGTTACTCCTGCACAGTAAAGGCAGGTGAAACATAATGCACAAATACAGTTGAATGAGAGGGTCAATTCAATCAGCCATACCTTGGGTTCTGATTCTGTTATTCTCATTGTCAGCAGAACTCTCTCAAGGCTTCGACATACTTCATCTTCGGTTTTTCCGCTGATCAAGAGTAGCTGGCCTTTAGGCTCTATCAACAAGTCAGATGGAAAATTATTAAAACAAACTTACGCACTAAAAAGCATATCAAAAACTGTGTACAAGAGTTCTTTAAGTAGAGCAGTTTTCTTCTCATAATTTCTTTTAAAAATAATGAATTGTTTCATATCATAAATATGCATTATTTTATTACTTTTTTTTTTCAATACCTCATCTTTCTCTGTCTCTTGCTCTTTTTCATATTTACTAAACGTAAAAAAGGTATTTTGTTTCAAAAATTCTTCTTATTTTGAAAAGCCTTCATAATGTTTAAATGGTTAAAAAGAGCCCATATTTTGAAACCAATTGAGTATCATATAATTCATAACTAAAATGTTGACATAATTATTAGTCAACATGTTGTTCTTTCAAGTTATGAAAATCATGTATAATGATTTTATATTAAATCTTTAGCAATTTATTTTTTAGTATATACAAGTAAATTGTTATAAATTCATCATTCATCTTGTTATGGAACAAATTGAAAAAGATTCATAAGTCTCAATATGTGTCAATCTCTATCTAAAAAATTCTTATACTTCATTGTTTAAAAATAAATAAATAAATAAATAAAATTTTTAAAAAAAGGGTGGAGCCAAGGCCCCTCCCACACTAAACGTGTGTCCGCTCCTGCTAAAATTGATATGAATTCACTTATAAATTATTTCCATAACAGGAAAGGTTAACAATCTGTACTTTGATTAGTTACATTTTGATATTTGATTAATTATGAATTATATGAAATGCCAGCTATTTGCCCTATCAGGATTGGTTTTTAATTTGAGTTCCGTAAAAATAATTTTTTTGTGAGAGAAAATGTGGGACCCAAAGTGAAAAGGATGAAAAAATTGAATTCAAAACTTGTCCACATAGGGCCATAACCTCTTTTATTTATTTGCACACAGATTAAGAGTCCTAAAAGTAAGAAAACTTTTGGAACAAAATATTTTTTATACCTTTTATAAATAAGGGAGAGCAAAGGAGAGAGATAAACAAATAGGGAGATATAGATAGGAGGTGGAATTGGAAAAAAGTGAATGCACAATACTCAAATTGTGCCACGAAAAAAAAAAAACCTTATATTATGAAACATCTACTTATTAAAAGAGCAGAATGCACTAGATTTTGTCCCCTGGGCAAATGTGGATTCTGCATCCGCCCCTGGTCCAGATTGATTCTTACATAGATGATTATCTACGTAAATTCAACAAGATCTTGATTGAATATTTGCATGTCCAGTAGATTCTAATAGACTGCATATTTCTAGACAACTGTTTTCGGATTTCAATTCAAGCAGCTAAGTCCCAGTTCTCGTTATTACTTGCTAGCCAGGAGCATGGACCCAGACATAATGCATAGAAAACTATGGAACTTGCAACCGAGAAGAACCTGGAGAAATCAAATTGCATGAGAGAGCAATCTGCATTGCAGTATTCTGCTTGTCCCCAGTCAGCATCCAGAAGTTTATTCCAGCTTTTCTAAGTGCCTCAATTGTTTCTGGTACGCCCTCCTAGACAATAAAATAAAGCCATTAAGGCCAGCCATAGAATCCAAGCACCAAGAAATAACAAAGAAAAGAGTAACCTTCCGTAAATGAAGCTACGTATCCAATTACTACTCCAGGAAAATAACTATACATCCAACAACAGGAATCACCTGCAAACGATCCTCAATTGCAGCCACTCCAAGAACCTGAAGGTCATGCTCTAATATTTGACAGACCTCAGCCACCCTCCACTTCACCCCAAGAAAAGGAATACGTTATTACAAATTTTATCAGTACCTATACTTAATGTGAAAAAACACAAAAAGATGGAAAATAGACAAGTAAGCTGCAACGCAAGTATTTACCTCTCTATCAACCAATGTACTATTAGCCTCCTTAAACATCAAAGACCATTCTTGGTATTCATCTTTATCCAATTCACGCCAAGACAAGCATAATGTCCGCAGACCAAGCTGAGAATAGTGTTCTACAGCGTCGGAAAAGGCCCTCGTTTGTTGTCCTAAAAGTTATTTGATCATTAGTGAAACATGCACCCAAATCTAGAGCATCGGGCGAGCAGAAAATTAATGATAAATATTCATGAAAGTATGCGAAAGGATTCATAGAATGAATAGCTAAAAGTTCACAAGATGCACATAAGCCAAGAGGAAGAAGTAAAAGCACACGTCAAAGCAACATGGAAGCAATTCACCAAAGTATTCGATATTTAATAGAATTGGTTATCAAGGGAGTTCCTTGCCATCCTCAGGGTTGGAGCAGATGCATATTAAAGAATTAAAAAATCATGAAGAACAGTCAGCTAATTAGGAATTTAAACTTTGTTATATGAAATTCACCAGAAAAAATAAAGCTGCAGATGATGATAGCATGTAACCTGTTATCTAGGGGATCAGCTAATAATAATTAGTTCCATTCTCAGTCTTAAAAGAAAACAATATTTCATTCTTTCTTCACTCAGGTTAGCATCACAAAATTTTTCAGAACAGCTGTTTATCCACACTAATAAATCCTATGTTGGAAATTTGAAGAATTAGTTCAAGCGAATCTCTTTCACAAAGTTCGGTAACTAAGCAAATCAGTACTCGTATTTTCAGTTATTTAAGTTTAAGCCCCGGTAAAAGGATTCTAATCATAGATGTGCAAACTGCGAACCTAAAATCATGCATGTATTTTTGCTGCTTCAGGAATATTTTGTCTAGTTACATGGGGACTATTTTAAGTTCAGAGTTTATTCCTTTTTCTTTACAAGAAGTATATGGTTGATGCTACAAGAATCCATCTGATGGTTTTATGTAGAAATGCACTAGAAAAGCATAAGTTGACAAAAGGTCATACCAATAGAAACGCACGGAAGAATTGCCTCATCAGCACCTTTCGACAAAAGGACAATTTTTTCACTTTGACAATCCTTGACAACTACTGACATCCTTTTTCTATCAGAAGTGAACTCTAGAACATCCAAGACTTCATACTGGATCAAAGAACCATTAAAGTTGATTTCTGCACAACAAAGAAAGGAGATGATGTCAATAATACAGAATGGAAAATTCTATGATTAATCATATAGGCTCCAGTACCTAAAGTTGACAGTTGATTTCTCCATACCTAGAATATTTGCATTTTTACCAACTAAGACCATATTTAAGCGAGCAGCTGCATGAACAAGAGCTTCCTCATCTTGAGATTGCGCCTTGTACAAGATTGTTCCATTTTTCCTGTAGAACCCAGAAGATAGAAATTAATATTAGCACAAAAGCTAAGGCTGCATTTGAATATCCTTTAACTTTTGAAAAGGGTTTTCTGGAAGTGTTCTTTAGATTTAAATGGGGAGGTTGATTCGATTGCTTTTTCAAAAACAAGTTTTGGGACTTGTAAGTATATAAACTCATGTGTAGCATACTTTTAAGAAATTAAGGATCTATTAGGATTGCTTATTTACACACATTTTACTTTGCCTTTTTTCTCTAGGTCCCACATCTTCTCTCACAAACATTTTAACTTTCACAAATTCCAATAATAAAAAAACTCACTTTTTTCAAACTAAAAACCAATCCAGAATAAACCCTAATATTTTTTAAAATCTTTTTCAAGGAGAAACGCAGTCTCACTCCTCCACTCTTTGGACAATGAACAAGCCCTTATCAAAAGGCAATCCAAATGCAGCATAAAATCCTTATTGCAGGAAACATAGACAATAATATGAAATCCAACAATCAAATGGTCAACAAAAGAACTTAATGTGTTTGCTCCACAAACATGTAATTTTGACAGCACAGTAGAAAAATGCATGGCTACCTTTGTATAGGAACAACTGTATTACACAGCGCCATAACTGTAAGAAATTGAACAACATCAGGAGAACCATTTGCAACAGCATTACTCAACTCCTCATCTGTTTAACACCAGACGATACATATTAAATCGCGTGTTTTAATTGACTAAAGAAATCATAACCATGCATAAATAAACGAATAGGGCATACATATTTGAAGCAAGAGCTGGCTACAATAATGAAAACTTAGGCCCAAAATTTGCGGCAGGCATCAATTTTGACTGAATGTGCTTAAGCTTTTACTAATGACAGGTGAAGAGTTCATAAAACCATGCATGTGGCAGAGGGGCCAACTGGTATAAGTGCCCCCACAAACCATGAATACAAGTTTGATCTCAAAAGGTACAAACATCGCCTAACAATTGGAGGCTAAAACATTTTTCTCTATTACCTGAGATGCACAAAATAATTATATGGGGATGCCATCATTTGAGATTTAGAAAATGAAATTGTACCTTTTCTTTTAAGCAGTCACTCCTATCTGGACCATGTGAATAATAAAGAACTTGGTGTTTGACAAGCAAGATAGTATGAGTTATTTATCTGAGGTTTAATTTTTGTACAAGTTTTAAACAAGATAGTGACTTGCTGCACCAACTGATCCTAAACAGCTGATGTCCATAATTATTTCTATGGAAGGAACGTCTATGTGATGCTATAATCCTCCAAAAACAAAATACTTAAGACTTTTTAAGTGGAAAGTAATGTCATGATCTTAAAACATTGGTTAGAGAAAGAAGTATTCTAACCTATTTACCTCGATAAGAGAATCTGCGAGAGCAAAAATTTACGGGAATTTTGAGAAAAGTAGTATGACCTTACCTTTCAAAGCATCTCCAACCTCGTTACCATAGAAAGATCCACTTATGCAACACCTTTTAAAGAGCATGCTATTTTCTGTGAGTGTTCCAGTTTTGTCAGTCAGTATATATTCAACTTGACCCAAATCCTCACTAATCGCTGTACTGCCACATGCAAGATATACACAATAAGTTTCCTAGCAAGTTAACATGATTGAATAAGACAATTGCTTAAAAGTGCACATTCTCTTACTTTGCAGCATGAGCTCCAGTCCCAGTTTCTTGGTCAACCATCTCATTATCCCAGTCAATGAACTTTGCATACAAGCCTTTCACAAGATCTAGGGAGACCTGCCACAGAGATGCTTCTCAGTATCTGAAGCTTCAAAACCACAGCCCTTATGGTCCAAAAGGTTCTAAAATCAAACTTTTCAGATAGTTATCTTGAACAAATATCATAAAGTATGCATTCGGAAACTGGATCCTGAGCAATCAACTCAATTATTTTGCATAATATTGAGGGATCCAAGTTCAATTTTCTTCTGCAAGGAGTAAGAAAAATTCCACATTAAGCTTTTATATCAATGTCCTTAAACTCTGACCATGGCAAAATATTTCCAGAATACTGGAATGCACATATTGATAATCGAAGAAGATCTACTTCATATAAACAAAGTAGATCTTCTTCGATTATCAATGTGCGCATTCCAGTACTCTGGATATATATCCTAGTTATGTGCTGTGTATATATGATTACACCCTTCAGTAAAAGGATATTCCCCAATTTTTCCTTAAGAGCCAACATCAATTACCATTCTCCCATATGAGCCAAAAAGGTAAAATCACAGGCGAAGAAATGCAGCACTAGAATTTATATATTAACACACACACACATTTACATATTGAGATTTTTCATTTAAAAAATATTAATAAAGTTCTATCTTTGGCAACAGAAGAATTTGATTGTTAACAGTTACATTCAATTGTTTAGCTAAGCTGGGCTCATAGCCTCTTATAAGTTCACAGCCCAAAACAATAAGCCACTACAACTCTTTAAAGATCATAGCCCTCTGTTTATTCAGTTTGTAACTCTTACAAACAAAAAAATAAAATAAGATAATAATAATATTATAATTTTAAGAATAATAATTAAAAAAACTCTTCCATTTTCTGAAAAAGGACATGTTACCTCTTCAAAAAAATAATACAACACCAATATAACTGACCACACGTACAGTGGAACATTAGGAAAAAAAAAAATACGATGACGTGAAGAAATAGACAAGTTCACAGTTACCTTTATAGATATAGGAATCATGATGGAACAGAGAAGCTCAAAGCGTAGAGGAATAACCAGCAGTTCATACCATGGTCCTTCGTTTGGGTATTGAACATACCATTGCTGAAAGAAATTAATCGGTAACTGGCATAAAGCTAGCATTATGGCAAAACAGTAAACATGCATGCACACCTTTTAACATAAGATAAAAAATTATTGAAATGTCATATACTCTCCTAAAGTTTTGGACTGAGTCCTATACTAAGACATTTGTTTTGGTGAATAACTTTCATGAACCAAATTTCAAGGCTTTAATTCTGACTCGATCTCTGGAAGCCTCATTAAAATTTCAGTTTGAGACATGGAGACATGCTCATCCAATGAAAAGTTACTCGCATATAAGGGAGAATAAAAGTATTGAATGAAATAACAACCTTTTGAGCTTCTATACAAGCATTAAACACGGCCGTAAGCAAACCTTCTATACTAAAGCACATGAATAAAAGCAATGAATGAGAAAAACAACCTTCCGAGCTTCTGTGTCCTTCCAGACATTTCCAGCTATGCCTAAGACCATAACAACTACAATTTGAAAAACAAATATTGCTCCTGTAAGCTTGTCAATCATAGCATCCATAGCTGTAAGTTTTGGTTCAGGAACACCCCTACTCATACCCAGCTTGGTTTCGTTGCCTGATACACACGAAAAATGTGGGCAGCAGCTTTCAACATCAAAAATAGTACGGCGAAGCATTAGGTAATAACAAGAAAGCACAGAATAAACAGGGATTCATAACTCCAGCTAAAAGCAAGAAGAACACTATTATCAGTCCATAACTGAGTGAGAAGAGTTCCAAATCCCTGTTCATTCTGTGCTTTCTTGTTATTACAAGCAAGAAGAACACTATTATCAGTCCATAACTGAGTGAGAAGAGTTAATTATAAAAAGAATTCAAACATTTTGCAAAAAGATTTAATCAGTCTTCAATCTTGTCGGGAAGTTGACTATAGAAAATGAAAATGACCAAAGCGATTTTGAAGATGCTATGTCTGAGTCAGATACACCACTTAGTTTACACTGTCCAGAAAAACAGAAATCATGATACTAATGCTTATTAGACAAGAAGGTATCTGAAATATTAAGAATGCCTTTCGAGATTTAACTAAGTGGATGTCTATCCCCTACTAAAAAAATTATGTTGCCCAATAGATGAAAAAAATTTTAAAAATGCATAGAAAAAGTTGGAAAACTGATGTGCACTGTGTACTAGTGCCAAAATGCTTAGAGACTAGATGCCAAAAATTTTGTCCAGTTGCAGATTTTAATTTGAACACATTGCAGTAAAACTAGATATTTTCATTCGTGATCATACTAACTCTGTTATATTGATGATAGTAGTCTGCTTATATTTTTTTTCCAGTTATCTCCTCAACAGTAAGAATACAGTAAGAGATTTTCTATGGCATGTGTTCTGAATCCTGGTTGCTTAAGAAACATACTCCTCCGCAGTTCATTTCAATAAGAAGGAGAAACAGATACGAATCTTTTAAACATCCATCTCACGCTACTTAAGTGCCTCCCAATAGGGAAGAAACTTTGAAATAATAGAAAGCTTGAATATCACACTAAAAGTTAATACTTCCAATAATAAGAGGATTATTACGGTATCATTTTCTGATAAGTAGCTTGCTGACGAGTCCAGCTCAGAGATTTCGAGGGACTAACAAGTAATTTCCTAGAAAGTGCATAAATTCTTCTGCTCTCCTCAAATTAATGGACATTTTCAGGTGCTTTAAGACCAAGATTAATTATACTGTACTTTGGAAGTCTGTTTTATTTTCTCATACTGTTCATGCTTGTAGATGTGAAACCTTTATGGTGGTGACTGATGGTGCGACCCATCTCTTGAGTATAACATGGAAAACAAAAGAAAACATGGAAATCACTTCCACCACCAAACATTATTTCACTACTGTATAACAGAAACAGAACCGTACTTTACTGTCCATCTATAAAAAACAAATGATCAACATCTGCATGCATAGAGGCCTATGAAATCAATTATTTCGTCTCCAGGAAATATGAGAACTAGGCATCAGACATTTAGAAACAAACTAAGGTTATAATCTGAAAAATACTATGTGACATTAACATGACCTTTCATAAAAAAATCTCATTTTGGAAACCCTAGAGCCTGGAGAAATTAAGTCTGTCAGGTCAGGCTTCTTATATCCACCATAGTACAGGAGTTAAATTACCTGTATATACAGCAACACCACAAGCCCACTCTGTGTTTCTCAAGTAGCATGATTGAAGGATTGTATTTTTTATCGTTAGAGGGCAGACATCATTATCAAGAAATGGAGGAAACAAGCGTAAATTTGCATCAAATCTTCTAATGTCTTTATCTGGAATAGGACATTCAATTACCCCCTGACAATAAAGATGATAAAATATGTGTTAATGGTGCTTCAGAATATCCCCGAACATACTTGCAGCAAAAAGAAAACAAGATCACACTACCTTGATTTTGTGCAGTAATTCAAAATCTATCCCCATGCAAGCTGAAGGTATCACTCTTGTCTTAAGATCTGTCTCGCCATCAAGAGCAGCAGTCTGTAAAAAGACTTTACGTTGTTAGATCCCCAGAGAAACATATTGCGGATGGGGTTCCTCCCAAAAATCAGCTAAGATGATTCTAACAACCTAGGATTCCTGCTATAAAGTCACTTTCCAAACAAGTTGATCTCCTTGCAGTTAAAAACACATTAGAAATCTCAATAATTGCTTCACCTCCCGCAATCCAAATTTTCACATGTTCACTAGCAAATAGCAGATTAGAATGAACTTCATATAACTGGATTTATGAGCAAATACTGTGACTTCCAAAGAAATTTGCAGTGTGCTTTTTCATTATTTCACGTTCCCCCCACAATGCTTTATAGTTAAGCTTCAAAAATTAAAAGTAGAACAAGAGGAAGACTTTTCTCAATACCTCACCAAGAAAAGTAATCTGTTTTTCTATAATTGATTAGATGTAACTCAAAAGTAAAACAGGTCAGATCTTCAATACTTTATTTACCATCAAAATAGCTTTAGCTCTCACCCAAATTTATTCTGCAGGATTAACAGCTAGACACGAAAGAAATTCAGGATGTCCAGCGTATGTCCAGCGTATATAAGTCACCCCAGAACAAGAAACAAAAAAAAATTCAGAGTATTAAAAACGGGCTTGGACCTAACTCCACCCCCAAAGGGTACAGCAAGAGGGGGAGGATTGCCCATGCCCTCTGCTCATAAACTAAATGTGGGATTCTCAACATACCCCCTTATGGAGCCTGAAGTTTGCAGGACTGGACATCTGTGGGTGGCCCAACATTGGACTAGGTGCCTCTTGTACCATGTTAAAATTAGTGGGCTTAGGACTAATTCCACCCTCAAAAGGTCCCTCAAGAGGGGAAGGATTGCTGAAGCTTATAAGTTCATTTGTTCATTCACGGCCAATATGGGATTCTCAACACGCATGAACAACTACAACAACGAAACAAAGGTAATCTACATTCTCATTATAGAGTCTTGTTAGGTCTAGTGTTTATAAAAGCCTAAATGGAAAAGAAATATTTTTATTTTTATTCTTCTTGACAGATATTGGGCCCATGAGACAGTAGCAGATCAGTTTTATAAAACATATCAGACTATCCAGACTCAAGCTCTTGCGTCTGTTCAGTCTGAATCTAACCTACAATAAATGGATTGTCGAGAAGAACCATTTCATGAGACAAGTTCAGTCTACTGCGTCTACTAGTCCCATCATCGTCAGCTAGTCACATACATGGAAAAAGAACCTAGTATGCCCAATCCAGCTTAGCAACATAAAAAAGCTAGCTCCATCGGGAGAAACTTCCTCACATACTAGATACGTGGACCAGGACGCAGAATAAATGATCTCTCAGAAGAAAGATGGGATCTAATCTCCAAATAAAGCCCCATAACTTTTTGCATCATGTTTATTTGTAATTTACTTCACTTAATAAGCTAAACCATGGTGTACCTTAGAAATGCATGTGAACCAGGCACTTAACAGAGAATTCAGTACTTCGACTCATGCAATGTAAATAAAATTAAATACGATAAACTACTAGCTTAGTGAATTTGTTCTAACAGGTCAGTGGTTATGGCTTGACACACCTACAAACACACAAACAAGAGAGTTCCAGATAAAATAGGAGCAGCAAAAAATTTACCTCAATATAGCAAAGCCCTTGAGGATCAGAGGTACCAATTAAGACAAGATCGCATGGCACTTCATCATTCTCACGTAACCACACTATGTTACCCACACGAATGTCCTGTGCTTGAATCTGCAAATGGGTATGAGTGGTGTGATATATAAGAGCATAAGCATCACAAATTTCAAGACAAAACAGAAGGGAACGACTGCAAGTGAAAATACAGAAGTCCATACAAATGAGCCAAATTCCAGCTCGATTGATAGGGAGAGGGACGAAGTAGAAGTAACTCGAATGAAAGGTAGCAATTCAAGATGACCAGATGTACAAAGTTTCACGAGAAATAAGACCAAAAGGTGGTACATGAGGAAGAAAGGAAAAAACTGACTATCAAGTGACCACCAAATGCAACAAAAAATTAACATTTAGTTTTGGGTTTTGAAAGAATTTTGGACGGAGAAAACCTTCAAACTATCTGTGAACTATGGTTATAGAGTTCCACACCTTGGCGAGAAATGTGGGAAATGGACAAAACTCATCATACCAAAGGTATATTCATATATTTCCAAATCAAGCAGAACTAATGTCTACATTGAGCATCACAGGAAGTATGCTTCAGGAAAGTGAAGGAGATGAATAAAAATCTTTCATATTTACATTAACTGCATTTTCTTCACAGTAAATGAGTTAAATGAAATTACAGGTGGAGAGCAATAGAAAGAAGTGACCCCTTTTGTCTTCTTCTTCCTATACTGCATGTTTTGCTCCTACTTTACTATGTCCCCCCATGAAGCCTACTTCACCTTTATAGCTCTTTCCCTCCAACGCACACCATATACAAGTGAAACATTTAGGTCCAAGGTAATCCATGAACTCATTTTCTCCTTATCTTTTTCACAACATATCTAAGAGGTTGCTAGCAGACAACACTGCTGACACCCAATCTCTTACTACAACTACCAGAAAGAGGCTTTAGGCACTCTTTAACATACCCAAAACAACTCCTGACCTCACATAATGTTGAAATTCCAAAAGCTTGTAAAAGCAGGTACACAACATTCAAGCATGAGATCATAGGCACCTCTAATGTTCACTTATCTTATCTGCAAATTCCAAAAACAATTGACCACTAAAATGAGTAAGGATAACCATTCTCCACTTGTGCAATTATGTAGGAAACTCTAGGTTTAAACTGTTCTGAGATATAATTAACTAGTCTCATAAAAATCATTCCCATGACATGTTTTCTATGAGTATCATCATTCCAAGCATTATATATGCTATATCCCATTATTTAAACAAATGAGTAAATGAACATGCAACTATAGTGAGCTCATGTAAAAAAAAATGAAAAAAAAAAGTCCCTGATAGCATGAACAATTTACTAACAATATGAAGAATGCAAAATCTAGCTAGGAAGATAAACATCTAGGACATGTAGAAGTCATCAAAAGAAGGCATAATTCATGAAAAGAAAGTCTAAGAAAAGATGGCATACATGTTGTTTAACACCATGCCTCACAGCCCACACTTTTTTCTCATTTGCTTTCTTGTCTGACAGGTACCTATTGTAATCATCCCACGCCTCTTTAGTCGCTGAAACTGCAAATATGAAAATAAGAGGACCCCATGTGCTTGCAGGATTTACTGGAGTAATAAGTGACCAAAGTTGAAGGCAAGCGATCAACAAGAAGTACTGATTCATAAAACGGCTGGAAGCAGATGAATAATGTTGTTAGGAGAAGTAACGGGACAACAAGCATAACAAGACAAAAAAATGTAAGGTTGGGAGAACAACATATAACCCGAACCACCAAAGATTAATAACTTTGATACTTCTATTAAGAAATTTCATCTGATTATCAACAATAAAATCAGAAACCAGAGTAGCATTTTAAATTCACTTTAAGTACGTGAGTACTTTTTCAGACAAATGAAATAGTTCAGGTACAAAATGTACATTTACATTCTTCATCTTTCTTATTTAATTACTAGAGCTCCAATTCACTTAAAAACATCGTTCTCCAATGCAATTCCCAGTCCCTTTCACTTCAAATGACTTCGACATCAAATGGAAAGTTGCCTTGAATTTGCAACTGCAATTGAACATATGGTCACATGATTTATCCAGGTAACTAAACTGTAGAAATGCCATTGTAGAGCTCTAGAAAACTAGAATTATGACAACCTTGAGGGCTGCAAAACAGGATCTAGAAATACTTACACAGAAAATTTTCAGCATAAAAATCAATAACATGAGCACTTTTAGGTACATAGAAATGTGAATTTCCCAAATAAAACGTTCAGATTATTTTTGCTATGAATTAAAGCGGGGTCGAACCCCTTCTGAATTTTGCCATTAGTATTAGATTTATGATAGAAAGCTCCATTACTAGATAGTTGAGAAATCCTAGAAAATACTAACTACGGTTCAGCAATTCTTGCGCATTATAGATTATGAATGCTTCAAAACTTAGTTGGTGAGAACTGAATTCATAAATTCATTGTAAAAGATAGTACCATGAAGCAGTATATCAATTAGCTAAAGCAGACCTAATCAGTTAACGATATCTTATCCTAGTTCGGACTCACATTTTTTATTAGCACTTCTATAATCTATGACGAACCACAAAGCTTGATAGGAAGAAATGAGGAATGGCCTAAAGGAGCAGCTAGCAGGCTCATTGACCCCTCAAATCAAAATGAGGAAAGCAGTTGTAGAGAGTTTCAATTTCAGAACAGATATAATGCTAAATGACAAAATATTCAAATGTCTGCCAGCACTCACTTCTTTCACATATAAAAGGAAATATGTCATATTTGATTATTATATCACTGCCTTATTCTTAACCCCAACTAAGAAAGGTGAAAATTTCTTTTTTAAGAATTTTACTCCTTTTTAGACCTATAATTTCAATCTCCCCCTACACGTCAAAGGTTGTTCATGCTTCAAAGCAATCATCATATTTTCTTACATACATAAAATGCCTTACTTTACTGAAATTATAAAATACTTCTGCAATCAGACGAATTCGAGTAAACTAAATAAACTAGGCTGACTTCACCCAATAAATTCCGAAACTCTCAACAGATAAAATTATAAAGATAAAAGAGAACCAATTCAAATCTCGAAAAACTTAAATTAAGGGGAATTGCTTCTGCAAATCTACCTGCATTAAAATTAACGGTAGTTACCTGAATTGCTCCCATAGATTCTTGGGCAGAAAGTTCCACGCCGTATATTTCCGGTTCGATACACGGTTATCGCAGTAAAGGTTTTGTGATAAATCATCATCATTTACGTAAACATACCGCTTCATCTTACTATTAACAATCACAAGCTCATAAGCTCCCTCACTTCAACAATAAGGTGATCCAGCTCAATGCCATCTGAAATTCCGGGAGAAAAAATCAGAACTATTTTGCAAGGAAATGGAGTCACTCGTGTTCCGATAATTACAATTCATGATTACCATATCGAGAAAAGTATTCACCTGAAACAGCTGGATTGTGATCGGAATTGGAAGCCGGCGATCGGCAAATAGTTGACCAAGTCAAAGGCTGATAGGAGGGAGTAAAAGGGTACCCCAAAAATGCAGATGCACGCATTATATAGCTTTCAACTGGACCGAATGGCTCTTCAATAGTATGCATGTATTTAATTTTCAATTTCGTCCCTGAAAATATAAGAATCAATTGTTTAAAAAAAAATAAAAACTAAATTTAAAAAGTAGTATAAAGAGCCTTCAAAATGTTGGATCATGTCAATAAAGTCCTTGGCATTACTTCCATTCAAATTTTGACAGTTAATCCAAATCAGTAAAACATTTGGACTCGAAATGAATAATAAAAAAATTTGAGGCTTAAATGAAAGTTGATATCCTTTACTACTATTTTTTCTTCCCCTTCTCTACCGGCCACACCAATGTTAATTGTTCCCCTGTCCTTCTTCTTAGTTGCACGCGACTACTTCCCTTTCTTCTCCTTAGTTGTAATATCTAGAAGATAGGGTTTATTTGAACAAAGTTTGGTTTTGATTTTTCTTGGGCTTCATGAAAATTAGAATTATTTGTGAGAGAAAATGAAAATCTCAAAACTTAAATTTTACATTGAGTTTCAGAGTGAAACTTAATCCCAACAAACCCTTAGGATGTAACTCAATCTAAAACAATTTTTACTTTTTTCATTATGAGTGCTACTATTTCTCTCATAGAAATTCAATACCTTCAAATTAACTCATTTTTCTCAATTTAGTTACAATTCAAGTAGACCATAATACTCCTCAAACTCAACTTAGTAACATACTCTAAACTTCGAAAATAGAATTAATAGCTTAAAAATTACTTCACATCTACACAAACTTGACGGAACTTTTAGGAAGAAGGTGATAAACATGCAGGGAAATTTCAGAGATAAAGGTGGCAGAGCTCAACTCTTAATATAATACTCAAAATGTTTAAAGTCATCCCAAACAGCAAAAAAAGAAGAATATATATAACCCTACAAGCACCTTAAATCTTGCATTGACGCCTGAAGAAGAAGATTTCTTATTGTTTGCTCTGTAACGAAATCGAATCAGGTAAGAGTGTTCTCTCGCCTCTACATATCTCTACTAGCCTTTGTGGTGAAATGAATTTCAACTCCCACCGCCTCAATCATATGCAACACTTCACACTGTAATATTAATTTGCTTCTAATAATTTAGTTTGGCTATTGAAACCATCTTAAGCATCATGACACTCCCCTCCCCTTAACGAAAGCCTTGTCCTGAAGGCTTGAAGTCTAGATCAATTCCCATGTAAAATCATTAAATATTCAGCCACCTTATTAACCATTGTCCTACTGCCATGTTATTCCTTTTAACCAATTTGCGATCCAATCATGCCATAGGCTCCACATGAGGCTGCCCATCATGCCCAATTAATGGTAAGTTCTGGCATAATCCCTAGCAACTTTTTCTTCAACACACTAACATGGAATTCTGTATGAATTTGTGAGTGAACTGGAAATTTTAAATTCATAAGCTACTGCATCAATTTTCTTCATAACTTTATAAGGTTTGTAATACGTTGAAGCTAGCTTCAAATTCTTCCTTATTGCTACCGAAATCTATTGAAAGGCTAAAGTTCCAAATATACCCAATTCCCTACTTTCAAACTTCCGTTCTAATCTCCTCTTATTAGCATAAAACTTCATCCACTATTGAGCTTTCTGAATGTTTTCATTCAAAACAATTCCAATCCTTTTTTTTTTTTTTTTTTTTGACAAGTAATCTCCTACTATAGCATTGTTAATTAACTGATAAGGTCCCAATGCTAACACAAACATACCATGCCTCAAAAGAAGTCATGATTATAGTTATATGTAGTATAGTGTTGTACCATATTCAACTAAAGCTAACCAGTCCATCCATTATGAGGTCTTAAGCTGCAAAAACATCTTCGAAACATTTCCATTCCTTCTCGATTCAACCTCTGAGTCATGCCATCAGTTTATGTGGGTGATATGTAGTAGATAATTCCAGCCTAGTTCCCAACTTTTGAAAAATAGTTTGCAAAAAATGGCTAGTAAAGATTTTGTCCCTGTCTAAGATAATACTCTCTGGTAATCCGTGTAGTTCATAAATAGACTTCATGAAAATCTCAACTACCTTTTGTGTAGTAAATGGATGAACAAGACCAATAAAGTGTCCATACCTAGTCAATCTATCTATGACTACTAATATGGTATATTTTTTTCCAGATTTAGGCAAACCTTCTATAAAATATGTTGATATGTGACTCCAAGATCTACTAGGAATTGGTGGAGCTTGTTGCAGCCCCAGATATGAAACTTTCTCCTTTTTTTTATTTTTTTATCTGGCACTTCACACATTGATTGATTAAATACTGAATCTGACTCCTCTTTGTTTATCTAGCACACTGCACATTGATTGATTAAAGTCTAAATCTAACTCCTAATGGCAGGTCAATGAAATATTGTTTGGCCATATGACAACGAGTTTCTCCTTTTTGCTTACTGGCACACTGCACATTAATTGATCAAATCTTAATCTGACTCATCCTAGTAGGCCAATGAAAATATTGTTTGGCCATATGATAACTTGTTTGTATGCTTGAATGTCCACACTGTTGTGCAGAATGCAGTTCTTCCAAAATCTTCTTCCTTATTTCTTTTCTCTTCCCTATGTAAATCTTTCCCTTCTAGTAAGGAATTTCATTCTTTTATACCAATCAAAGTTAGACGCAAGCATTCAGTTACCATTTTCTACACCTCCTCATCTCTTTCACAGTTATCAATTCTCTTTCACCCATAAAAGAGTAACTGAAGTAATGTCATTCAACTCCTCTTTTATGGCAAAGCATTTGGTACTTTGTTTTCGATTCCTTTCTTGTACCTTATTTCAAAATCCAAACCCATTAATTTTAATATCCATTTTTCTTGGGATGATATAGTCACTATGCTCCACCAAGTATTTTAGGGTCTATTTTGATTATTGTTCAATCCACAAATTTTTTACTTTTTTTCACAATGTATCTCACTTTATATGTATTGGCATCGTCTTAGAAAACTTGGTAGATCTCGAAGAATCCGTGATCATGAGCTGTAATATTGAAGTCCAGTTAAGGAGATTTGGAAGAATAAGGAAAGGTCAAAATCCTAAGTAAAATAGGACATTGAGGGAATTAAAACTAGAAGTCTTTTTGGAAACAAAGTCCTTGGTCAAAATTTATATTGAAAAAGGACTGGAAATTTAAGACCTACCAATCAAACTCAACATCTATAAATAGAGGAACATAATTGAACATTGGGGTGAGCCATTCTGCAATTCTTTGAAGACATTCTGCAAGAGAGAAGATAACGGTTTACGATGGTTAAGTGTGTGAAGTCGCAAACTGCAAACATTGTAATTCTCTATTGATACTTGTTGTTCATAATTTATAATTCAATAGAGTTCTTGTTTTGAAGAATATAGCTTCAAGGGATAGAAGTTATATGGTTCAATGATGTTGAACACTTGAAGGGATTCAAGATCAAGCAGTCTCTTCCAAGGGGAGCTTTAAAGAGTTGAAGGGATTCAACTGTGCAGTGTGCAAAGGAAGTTTGCACTAATTCCGCTAGGGGAACACTAGATGTGTAAAAGAGCTAGGTGTTCTCTTGTTCTACGTTGCTAGTTATTAGTGGATTTCTTTTTTGGCATGGCCTCGAAGACGTAGACTTGGTCGAACTGTATTACCAATTGCTATGTCTTATGTGTTTGTGTTGTTTATTACTTTTCACATTGTGTTTCAAACTACTCCTCACCCAGCAAAATCAGTCACACTGCACGAATTGCCTAAGTAATAACTTACAAACCTCCAATCCTTTTGCATTGATAATGTGGCCCAAATATTTCATTTTTTCTTGGGCAAATGAACACTCACTCATCTAGGCATGTAACTAATTCTTCTTTAGAAGTTGAAAGGCCTTCTCCAAGTACTTTATGTGAGTAGATAAATCTTGACTGTGGATCAAAATATCATAAAAAAAAGATTAGGACAAATTTCCTCAAAAATTCAGCAAACACCTTATTAATCAATGACTAGAAAGTTGCAAGGCTATTGGTAAGGCCAAAATGCATGATAAGAAACTCATACAAACCTAAAATAAGTTCTAAATGTAGTCTTATAGACATCTTTCTCATCAAATTTAATTTCAAAATAGCTATATCTTAGGTCTATCTTAGAAAAATATTTAGCCCCATAAAGTTCATCCAACAATTCATCAATAATACATATAAGGAACTTATCCTTGATGGTTTAAGGCATTCAACGAATGGGAAGTATGCTAAAAAAAGGTTACCAAAATGTAATATTAGGAATATAAGTAAAAAAATTATTTGTTAACTCAAGTTTTATGTTTGGATGCACATTAACTTACATAAGATCTATTTAACTTAAGTAGATAGTCACACTTGATGGGTTGTGCTTCATAGTAAGGTGCGGGACTATGGTTAATTAAGTTATAAGTAATAAAAAGAAAAGGAGAAAATATTCTCAAGCACAATTAGATAAAAAAGCTAAAAGAAAATCTGATAAATTAGAAAGAAGAAAAGATAAACAGAATATTGTCTGTTATAAATGTAAAAGAATAGGACATTAAGCTAATAAGTGTAAAATGAAGAAAAAGATTAATAGTCTTAATATTAGTGAAGAATTGAAAGATTCTTTAGAAAAATTATTTTTGGAATCTGATGATTCTGAAGATATTACTTCAGCATCAGAAATTGATCATATAACTAATCCTTCTGAAGATTCAGAAGAGAACATGTGTCCTTGTAAACAAGAACACAGTAATTCTAAAAAAACACATTCAGAAGATAATTATTATAAATTAATATCTCAATTTAAAGATTCTGATATTAATGAGTTAAGTAATAATAATATTTTAGAATTTTTAAAATCCATAAAAGACCAAGAATTAAGGTCTAGGATAATAGAACAATTAGATGATATTCCATCTACAAGTACTAATAGTACTAAAAAAGGAGAAGAATTTCAACCGAATAATAACCCTTATACTATGACAGAAGTTTATAAACTTATGAAACAAAGATATGATAATTCTCATAAAACTCCCACCACATTAAATGATTTATATGGGGAAATTGATAATCTTAAAGAAGAAATTAAAGTGTTAAAACAACTCAATAAAAATCTTGATACTAGGGTTTCTAATTTAGAACCTAAAAATGATTATACATTGGTTACACCAAATTTATTTGACAATCTTAATAAGATTGGAGAATAAAATTTTCTAACTGTTTTAGATATGATTACATCTTTTAAATTTTATGTTAAAATTGCATTATTAATAAATCATGATGAAATCAAGGAATTTACTGCATTAATTGATACAGGTGCAGATATTAGTGTGATACAGGAAGGATTAATTCCTACAAAATATTTTGAAAAAACTACTCATAGTCTAAGACATGCAGGTGGTCAAAAATTACAAATCAATTTTAAACTACCACGTGCATATATTTGCAATCATAAAGTTTGCATACCTGAAAGCTTTTTATTAGCTAAAAATATAACTAACCAAGTTATACTTGGAACTCCTTTTATAAAAAAGATTTTTCCTATTACTCATATAGGAACTGACTGCCTTATAGGTACTTTTAAAAATACACCCGTTTCTTTTCAGTTTATAACTGAACCAAATACTAGATTTGTGAATGAAATTCAAGATTTCATTTTAAGAAAACAAAACCAAATCAATTTTCTTAATTATGAAATAAACTCTTTTCATATTGAAGAAGTTTTACAAAATCCTAAATTACAGGATAAAATTAAAAAAATTCATAATAACATTTCTATGGAAATATGTAATGATCATCCTAATGCTTTTTGGAATAGAAAAAAGCATATAGTGAACCTTCCTTATATTGCTGACTTTCATGAAAGTCATATACCGACAAAGGCAAGACCTCGTCAAATGAATTCTCAATATTTAGAATTATGTAAAGAAGAAATAACTTCTCTATTACACAAAGGATTAATAAAAGAATCCAATTCACCTTGGTCATGTACAGGGTTTTATGTTAATAAACATAGTGAAATTGAAAGAGGGGTACCAAGATTGGTTATCAATTCTAAACCTCTCAATAAAGTATTAAAATGGATTAGACATCCAATCCCTAATAAGAAGGATTTGTTAGATAGATTGTATGAAGCAATTATATTTTCTAAATTTGATTTAAAATCCGGATATTGGCAGATTCAGATAGCTGAAGCTGACCAATATAAGACAGCTTTTAATGTTCCCATTGGCCACTTTGAATGGAAAGTGATGCCATTTGGATTAAAAAATGCACCTTCTGAATTTCAGAAGATTATAAATGATATATTCATTCCTTACAGTGACTTTATATTAGTCTATATTGATGATATTTTAGTATTTTCTAAAACGGTTCAACAACATTTTGAACATTTGGATATTTTTAAAAAACTAGTTATACAAAATGGATTAGTTATATCAAAACCCAAAATGGTTTTATTTCAAACTAATATTCGATTTTTAGGTCATAATATAGAAAAAGGAAAAATAATTCCTATTAATAGAAGTATAGATTTTGCTTCTAAATTTCCGGATGAAATTCTGGATAAAAACCAATTACAAAGATTTTTAGGAAGTTTGAATTATATTCTTCCCTATTATAAAAATTTAGCTTTTGACACAGCTATTTTATATGATAGATTAAAAAAGAATCCAAAACCTTGGACTGCTCAGCATACTGAGAAAGTTAAGAAAATTAAACAGAAAGTTAAAACTTTGCCCTGTTTAATATTGGCCAATCCTACATGGCAAAAGATTATAGAAACAGATGCCTCTGATATAGGATATGGAGGTATCTTAACCCAGATTTGTCCTATTAATAACAGACCACATTTAGTTAGATATCATTCTGGTAAATGGACTGAAAGTCAGAAAAATTAAGCAACTGTAGCTAAAGAAATCTTAGCTATTGTAAAATGTATTTTAAAATTCCAAGATGATTTATATAATCAAAAATTTATTGTTAAAACGGACTGCCAAGCAGCCAAATTTATGTTTAATAAAGATTTTAAACATGATGTATCCAAACATATGTTTGCAAGGTGGCAGCCTCATCTCGCCCCATTCGATTTTGATATTATTTATAAAAAAAAGTGAAGAAAATAATCTTCCTGATTTCTTAACCCGTGAATTTTTCCTGTAGGGCAGGGGAAATAATCTCCGTGGACGCGGGAGAGGTAATACCTCTCAAGCCAAAGGCAAAAATGTTCTTATACAAAGAGGTAATAAACAGCTTATAGCTGAAAATATTGCCAATCTTAATGATGATGAAGCCCTCTTATATGAGGAATTCAAAAAGCAGTATCTTGCTACAAAACAAACACAGGCAGGTCAAACCTCCTCAACAAGCTCATATGCTCAGATTATATCTGACGAAGATCATACAACTTCTTATTATACTCATTCTCATAAAGAAATTATATTTCTTTTAGAGAATAAAGATCTACAATGGAAACATGATCCATGGTTATTGATGCAAAGGTACCTGGATAAGGCAGCATATGCTGTCACATCTTATAAACACAGGTTATACTACGAGCAAATACTTAAAGTAAGCTCTTGCGATATAACGCATTTTTACCCCAGTGGTCATACTGATGCAAAAGTTTATAACTTTAGCAAGATTATTATTAAAAAGATTATATCCATTGAAGAATGGGGTATTTCCCCTCTTAAAGAAAGGGAATTTATAATTCCTGATACAAAAATTCCATTAAAATATAATTATTGGGATTATATGGATGCCTTTTATAAAGCATTCTTATATGAAAACCCTCTCAGAAAACATACTTGGCTGATTAAAATCTGTGGTAATGTTTATAACAGTCCATTACCAAATTGGTTCTTACATTGGTGGACCATATATGGAACATCTGGGAAAATACTCCCTGACAGATTCAAGGCACTATATGCTGAATGGGTTAATATATCCCCAAAAATCCATGATTATATCAGTATGGATCAATATTCTGAGAAAATAGCCTCTATGATATTCTTTATTGAATTTTCCATACCCTGGGTGTGGAAATGGACCCCTGACGTGAGTTATACTCCTCAAAATATACTGTGTTTAAAACGTACTACTTATAGTAGATTCTGGGATAGATTAATTAAAACAGACCCGGAGACAAAAGAAATTTATGGCAAGAATATTTTGGATGAAATCCAGATCCATAATGAGTCTTATAGACGCATGAAAGAACAAGAAGAGATTAAATCTCTTAGTCCGTTTCATCATATTACTACCAGAATAAAGCTACAAAAAGATGTTATATCAAAAGAAGAATTGATTAAATCTTATATGGAGGAATTAAAAAGGGAGCTGGTTAAAAATTTGCTTCCAGAAGAAGAAAAAACTGATGTATCTATGACAGGCTCATCAAATGACGACTGTCTCGCAGGGGAATCCCAAAATCCAGATATGGAGGATTTTTCTCAAGAAGATATTGACCAGATGGTCAAAAATATTGAAGATGCCGCCCGACAAAAGTTAAAGTAATGCGAACCTTATCCTATTGTTATATCTCTATTATTGTCCTTTATAGGGACCCATGTAATAGTAATAGCTATTATTGCGGATTTAAAATCTATTTGTAAATTGTAATACATAGACTAGTTAAGTCCGTCTTTCCTTTGTCTATAAAAGGAGGCATTCTCCTTAATACAAGGCAGGACCTCAATAATAGAAGTTAGGCATTTCTCTCTCTCCCTCTCATTGTAAAAATTCTATTAATAAGAAGTTTGAAGTTTTCTGCTTTATCCCTGGTAAGCTTTACTTTCTTATTTTTTATTTTATTTTGTTAAGAAATTTATATATTTTCTTTAGGATTAGCCTAATGGAAGGCTAAATCCTTCCACGTTAAACTATGCTATCATATATATCATTATAATTATGTTGTGAAGATCCTTATTTTGTCTGGTTGGATAGTAATCTTATGTAAAGATTCAAGGTTTGGGTTATAAGATCTTGGAACTGGCCATAATTATTACAAAGATAAGGGTTAGCCTGTTTGAAGCCGTTGTGAAGGCGTGTTAAGGCGTTGATCCCGATTTTATCTTTTGATAATTATGCTGACGGATCTGGATCTTATGTAAAATTTGTACCTTCTAACTTGGGATCTTACGTGGATGACTACCACCGGACCTCATTCCTAAAATATCATCAATATAGACTAATATAAAGTCACTGTAAGGAATGAATATATCATTCATAATCTTCTGAAATTCAGACGGTGCATTTTTTAATCCAAATGGCATCACTTTCCATTCAAAGTGGCCAATGGGAACATTAAAAGCTGTCTTATATTTGTCAGCTTCAGCTATTTGAATCTACCAAGATTGGTTATCAATTATAAACCTCTCTATAAAGTATTAAAATGGATTAGACATCCAATCCCTAATAAGAAGGATTTGTTAGATAGATTATATGAAGCAATTATATTTTCTAAATTTGATTTAAAATCCGGATATTGGCAGATTCAGATAGCTGAAGCTGACCAATATAAGACAGCTTTTAATGTTCCCATTTTACTATTCTTCGAGTAGAAATTTTAGATCTATTAAAGTTTGTTTCTATTAAAACAGTTTCATTAATCTTTTTATCCATTATTTTACAATTAGGATTTAATGTAAAATTTGTACCTTCTAACTTGGGATCTTACGTGGATGACTACCACCGGACCTCATTCCTAAAATATCATCAATATAGACTAATATAAAGTCACTGTAAGGAATGAATATATCATTTATAATCTTCTGAAATTCAGAAGGTGCATTTTTTAATCCAAATGGCATCACTTTCCATTCAAAGTGGCCAATGGGAACATTAAAAGCTGTCTTATATTGGTCAGCTTCAGCTATCTGAATCTGCCAATATCCGGATTTTAAATCAAATTTAGAAAATATAATTGCTTCATACAATCTATCTAACAAATCCTTCTTATTAGGGATTGGATGTCTAATCCATTTTAATACTTTATTGAGAGGTTTATAATTGATAACCAATCTTGGTACTCCTCTTTCAATTTCACTATGTTTATTAACATAAAACCCTGTACATGACCAAGGTGAATTGGATTCTTTTATTAATCCTTTGTGTAATAGAGAAGTTATTTCTTCTTTACATAATTCTAAATATTGAGAATTCATTTGACGAGGTCTTGCCTTTGTCGGTATATGACTTCATGAAAGTCAGCAATATAAGGAAGGCTCACTATATGCTTTTTTCTATTCCAAAAAGCATTAGGATGATCATTACATATTTCCATAGAAATGTTATTATGAATTTTTTTAATTTTATTCTGTAATTTAGGATTTTGTAAAACTTCTTCAATATGAAAAGAGTTTATTTCATAATTAAGAAAATTGATTTGGTTTTGTTTTCTTAAAATGAAATCTTGAATTTCATTCACAAATCTAGTATTTGGTTCAGTTATAAACTGAAAAGAAACGGGTGTATTTTTAAAAGTACCTATAAGGCAGTCAGTTCCTATATGAGTTATAGGAAAAATCTTTTTTATAAAAGGAGTTCCAAGTATAACTTGGTTAGTTATATTTTTAGCTAATAAAAAGCTTTCAGGTATGCAAACTTTATGATTGCAAATATATGCACGTGGTAATTTAAAATTGATTTGTAATTTTTGACCACCTGCATGTCTTAGACTATGAGTAGTTTTTTCAAAATATTTTGTAGGAATTAATCCTTCCTGTATCACACTAATATCTGCACCTGTATCAATTAACGTAGTAAATTCCTTGATTTCATCATGATTTATTAATAATGCAATTTTAACATAAAATTTAAAAGATGTAATCATATCTAAACAGTTAGAAAATTTTCTTCTCCAATCTTATTAAGATTGTCAAATAAATTTGGTGTAACCAAAGTTTAATTATTTTTAGGTTCTAAATTAGAAACCCTAGTATCAAGATTTTTTTTGAGTTGTTTTAACACTTTAATTTCTTCTTTAAGATTATCAATTTCCCCATATAAATCATTTAATGTGGTAGGAGTTTTATGAGAATTATCATATCTTTGTTTCATAAGTTTATAAACTTCTGTCATAATATAAGGGTTATTATTCGGTTGAAATTCTTCTCCTTTTTTAGTACTATTAGTACTTGTAGATGGAATATCATCTAATTGTTCTATTATCCTAGACCTTAATTCTTGGTCTTTTATGGATTTTAAAAATTCTAAAATATTATTATTACTTAACACATTAATATCAGAATCTTTAAATTGAGATATTAATTTATAATAATTATCTTCTGAATGTGTTTTTTCAGAATCACTGTGTTCTTGTTTACAAGGACACATGTTCTCTTCTGAATCTTCAGAAGGATTAGTTATATGATCAATTTCTGATGCTGAAGTAATATCTTCAGAATCATCAGATTCCAAAAATAATTTTTCTAAAGAATCTTTCAATTCTTCACTAATATTAAGACTATTAATCTTTTTCTTCATTTTACACTTATTAGCGTAATGTCCTATTCTTTTACATTTATAACAAACAATATTCTGTTTATCTTTTCTTCTTTCTAATTTATCAGATTTTCTTTTAGCTTTTTTATCTAATTGTGCTTGAGAATATTTTCTCCTTTTCTTTTTAATATATTTATCATCTTTTCTATTGTTATTAACTATTTTCCTTTGTGATGGAATATCCATCCCAAATTGACTACAAAATTGTCCTAACTGATTTCTCTCAGTTAATCTTTGGCGTTTAAGCTGTTGATTTAATTTGATTTCATTACATAAGGCTATACCCTCATGTATGCAAGCAGCTATAAGATTACCATAAGTATAACTTTTATAAGGAATAGATATTCTATCCTTCGTAAGAGCTTTTCTAACTCTTTCTGCAAATAAAGGGGGTAGTCCATCTATAAATTTAGACTTCCAATGAGTACTATTACTCTCGGGTAATTCCATTACTCTATTTAGGAATTGGTCTTTATACCACCTAAATTCTGTGAGTGTTTTACACCTAGAATTTTGTAATAACGTTCTAATATTTTCATTATCATCGGAAATTCTTCCGGTGAAATGTTCTAATATAGTAATTATCAGTGTATAAACTGCTTGTTTGCTAGTGTGACCATCTTCCTCTTGTTTAAGAGTGTGATAAATTTCTTCTCTTTCTTGAGAAGAGAGATAATTATCCCACCAACCTTTAAGTTGGCCAGTAAATCCTGCAACTATCATCTTTGCAATATTACTGTCACTATTGCCAATCAACTTACTGACTGTGCTATATATAAGCATCCTGTGGGTCAGATTATAAATCTGTTTGTTTGTATAACCATCCAAATTCTATTTATAAGTACACTTGTCATTGTAACTATTATTACCTATATATTCTTGTTCTTCATGTAGAATATCTACAGGGGAAGGTCGAGTATAATAATTTATCCTTTGGGTTGGCCGATCAGCAAACCTATATAATTTATGAATTTCATCATTTATCAGTGGCTTATAATCCTTAGTTTCTGCTAATTTTTCAGAGAATTCATTTTGTAAAGTGTTAATATTTAATTTTTAAAATTTTTGATCTAGCATTATTTCAAGATCTGACATACTTTTTAATTTATAATCTTTGCTTTCAGGAGGAGGCTGTAAAGGTGGTTTAACGATAAGAGCCTTTTTCCCTGAAGAATCTATAGAAGATTTTTCTAATTTTTGTAATAATACATCAATCTCTTATGAAGAGAAAGAATTTGTTCGCCTAAAACATTCAAATAAATGTTTGTATAATTTTGTTGTTCTATAATTTTATTGATTTGTTTAACAGTAATACTTAAAGTATCATTTTCAAATATCTTTGAAAATGCTATAAAACTAACAGTATTATTTTCCTTTTCTAAATAAAAAGGTTGTTGAGGGGGCAATATGCCTTTAATTATATTTCCATTCAAGAGTTTATAATCTCTTTCTAATACAGCAATATAAGGTTCAATATAATTAGACATAAACCATGGAACAAATGGAAATAAAATATTATGGAAAGCTAAGAATTTATAAAATTCATCAGAAATATAAGCTTTTAAGGTATCATCAAAATTGGAGAAAAACCACTTTCTAAATGGTTCCCACCTGGGTAGATTAAATTCAGTTTTAACCTTTTGCCTGGCTTCAGATCCAGGTCTAAAATCGATTTTTGGTCTGTTCATAATGAAAAATTCATCTCAGATTCGGTTATTTCCGCATCTTTAGTATTATAAATACCTTTTACAATATTATCTTTAGTTTTAGAAACTTTTTCTACATGATGATTATTCTCATCACGCTCACTTACCTGTGAGGTAGATACTCTGTAAGGAACATAATCCTTGTCCTCTATAAGAGGTGAAATAAAAGAGTGTTCAGATCTGGTAGAATAAGTCCTTGGGATATTACCCAATCTGGATGGAGTATTATCCATCTGTATATAAACAATTCCTTCGGGAGTTTGTTCGATATGATCAATATTGTGTTTAGTCTTTGACTGGATATGACCAGTTCGTTCCAGTTTCCATTGTTGAGGCATAGGAATTTCATCCCATTTTATTATTCTTCGAGTAGAAATTTTAGATCTATTAAAGTTTGTTTCTATTAAAACAGTTTCATTAATCTTTTTATCCATTATTTTACAATTAGGATTTAATGTGAATAATGGTTTGAAATAAATTCTGTAACATATACAGATTAATTCTGATCCAGAAAAATAATTATATCCATGAATTTTAACATTTAATGTTAAAGAATCTAAGATATTAATATCACTTAAAGAAAGTGAAAGATTAGTATAAACATTAAAATATACTGGTCCATGTGCCAGACTAGATTGTATTACACCTATAAGTGATTGTTTCCAATTTAAATTTCTTGCATCTCTTAGACATGCAATAAAACTTTCAGGTAAACCTTCTAAAGTTAAATGTTTAAATGCAATTTGTACTAATCCAATATGGATAAATTTATATCGATTTATGTCATATGAAGATAACAATTTAATTTCAGTTTCTTCATTATCTAAGGAAACTGATTCCTCAGTAGTTTTAACTACTTACTTTAAGCCTAATTTTTCAAAAGTGCCTAACTGATATACAGTTTTTAAATCAATCCTTGGAATTGTCCACTTATTAAGTTCTTCTAAGTTTTCAGGAATATCCATTTCTTGTTTATGAACATTTTTAATTTTTCTTTTATCTTTTAAGAAATTCATTAGAATTTAAAATTAAGTTTCATGTTAAACTATGAATCACATATACTGCAGGGAGCAAATTTTTAATAAGCTCCTTCTTCAATTCTTGCATATAAGATTTGATCAATTCTTCTTTGGGTATAACATCTTTTTGTAGTTTCAACATAGATGTTAACTGGTGAAAAGGACTAGTGAGTTTAACATCACCAATATCTTTCTTTTGCTTATAAAGGGAAATCTTTTGCTGGATTTCATCCAGAATATTTTTGCCATGAATGGCTTTTGTATCAGGATCAAGTTTTATTAATCTATCCCAAAATCTACTATGAGTAGCTCGTCTCAGACATGGGAGATTTTGTTGGGTATAACCCACTTCAGGAGTCCATTTCCAGATCCATGGTATAGAAAATTCAATAAAGAAAATCAAAGAAGCTATGTCTTCTGAATCTAAGTCTACACTGATATAATCAGAGACTTTTGGAGATATAGTAATCCATTCTCCATATAAAGATTTAAAATTCTCAAGAAGTATTTTTCCCGATGTACCATATATAGTCCACCATTTTAAAAGCCAGTTGGGTAGGGGGTTGTGATAAACATTCCCACAGATTTTGATTAACCAAGTATGTTTCTTGGTTGGGTTTTCATATAAAAATGCTTTATGAAAGGCATCAATATAATCCCAATAATTATATTTGAGGACAGTTTTAGTACCAGGAATTATAAATTCCTTTTCTCGGAGAGGAGAAATGCCCCACTCTTCTATAGATATGATCCTTTTAATTATAATCTTGCTGAAATTATAAATATTTCTGGTTTTAGTACCACCAGGATAAAAATGTGTGATCTCACAAGAGCTTTCTTTGAGAATTTGCTCATAATATTGTCGCTGTTTGTATGATGTAGCGGCATAGGATGCCACATCTAGATATCTGTTCATCAACAGCCATGGGTTATCTTTCCATTGTAGATCTTTATGTTCTAAAAGAAATATAATTTCCTTCTGAGAATTAGTATGATAAGAGGGTAGATGATCCTCTTCAGATAGGACCTGGGCATAAGAAGAGGAGGTTTCACCTTCTTGTTGTTGTTTTGTAGCAAGATACTGCTTTTTGAATTCTTCATATAACAGAACTTCATTATCAGGAATATGAGTCATATTTTGAGCTATAAGCTTCTTATTGCCATGTTGAATAATGACATTCTTGTCTCTAGGCTGAGAGGTATTACCTCTGCCTCTGCCGCGTCCGCGAGGATTATGTCCCCTGCCCTGCATGCTGTAAAAATTCACGCGTTAGAAAATCAGGAAGATTATTATCTTCACCTTTCTTATAAAAAATATCAAAATCAAATGGAGCTAAATGAGCTTGCCATCTAGCAAACATCTGCTTAGAAACATCATGCTTAAAATCTTTATTAAACATAAATTTTGCCGCTTGGCAATCTGTTTTAACAATAAATTTCTGATTATATAAATCATCTTGGAATTTTAAAATACATTTAACAATAGCTAAAATTTCTTTAGCAACAGTTGCATAATTTTTCTGACTATCAGTCCATTTGCCAGAATGATATCTGACTAAATGTGGTTTGTTATTAACAGGACAAATTTGGGTTAAAATACCACCATAGCCACTATCAGAGGCATCTGTTTCTATAATTTTTTGC
This sequence comes from Catharanthus roseus, assembly GCA_028651295.1. Lineage (NCBI taxonomy): Eukaryota > Viridiplantae > Streptophyta > Magnoliopsida > Gentianales > Apocynaceae > Catharanthus > Catharanthus roseus. Next base: position 19,035,227 of record JAPQWS010000168.1, on the reverse strand, counting down.
CAAGTAGGGTTGGCTAAAACCAAACAAGGCAAAGATTTAACCCTTGCTTTAATTCTTTTGATTGTCTTAGTATGCTGAGAAGTCCATGGTTTGGGCTTTTTTTTTTAACCTATCATATAAGATAGATGTATCGGAAGCTAGATTTTTATAATAAGGCGAAATATAATTTAGACTGCCTAAAAATCTTTGTAATTGTGTTTTATCCAAAATTTCATCTGGAAATTTAGAAGCAAAATCGATGCTCCTATTAATAGGAATTATGTTTCCCTTTTCAATATTATGACCCAGAAATCTAATATTGGTTTGAAATAAAACCATTTTAGGTTTTGATATAACTAAACCATTTTGTATAACCAATTTCTTAAAAATGTCTAAATGTTCAAAATGTTGTTGAACATTCTTCGAAAAGACTAAGATATCATCTATATAGACTAATATAAAATCACTGTATGGTATGAATATATCATTCATAATCTTCTGAAATTCAGAAGGGGCATTTTTCAAGCCAAAAGGCATCACTTTCCATTCAAAGTGGCCTATAGGAACATTAAATGCTATTTTATATTGGTACTCTTCAGCTATTTGAATTTGCCAATATCCTGATTTTAAATCAAATTTAGAAAAGATTAAAGCCTCATATAATCGGTCTAATAAATCCTTTTTATTAGGAATAGGATGTCGAATCCATTTTAGTACCTTATTGAGAGGTTTATAATTAATAGCCAATCTAGGTACCCCTCTTTCTATTTCACTATGTTTATTAACATAAAAACCTGTACAAGACCAGGGCGAGTTTGACTCTTTTATTAATTTTTTATGTAATAAAGAAGCTATTTCTTCTTTACATAATTCTAAATATTTAGAATTCATTTGGCAAGGTCTTGCCTTAGTAGGTATCTGACTTTCATCAAAGTCATCATTATAGGGAAGTTTAACTTCATGTTTCTTACGACTCCAAAAAGCATTGGGATGATCATTACAAATTTCTATAGAAATATTATTCTGTAGTTTTTTAATCTTATCCTGTAATTTAGGATTCTGTAAAACTTCTTCTATTGTAGAAGAGTTAATTTCAAAATTTATGAAATTGATTTGGTTTTGTTTTCGTATTATGAAATCCTTAATCTCATTAACAAATCTTGTATTTGGTTCAGTTATGAATTGAAAAGAAACAGGTGTATTTTCAAAAGTACCTATAAGGCAATCAGTTCCTATATAAGTAATAGGAAAAATCTTTTTAATAAAAGGAGTACCAAGTATAACTTGGTTAGTTATGTTTTTAGCTAATAAAAAGCTTTCAGGAATGCAAACTTTGTTATTGCAAATATATGCACGTGGTAGTTTAAAATTGATTTGTAATTTATCACCACCGGCATGACGTAAACTATAAGTTGTCTTTTGAAAATATTTAGTAGGGATTAACCCTTCTTGTATAACACTGATATCTGCACCTGTATCAATGAGTGCAATGAATTCTTTAATTTCATCATGAGTTATTAACAAAGTAATTTTTACATAAAACTTGAATGATGTAATCATATCTAGAGCAGTTAGAAAGTGCTCTTCACCAATCTTATTAAGATTGTCAAAAAGATTTGGTGTAACCAAAGTATAATCTTTTTTGGTTTCTAAATTAGAAACTCTGACATCAAGATTTTTATTTATTTGTTTTAACATCTTGATTTCATCTTTAAGATTATTTATTTCTCCATACAAGTCATTTAATGTAGTAGGAGATTTATGAGAATCCTCATATCTTTGCTTCATGAGTTTATAAACTTCTGTCATAGAATAAGGATTATTATTAGGTATAAATTCCTCTTCTTTCTGAGTACTATGAGTACTAGTAGATGGAATATCATCCAGATTCTCTATGATCCGAGACCTTAATTCTTGGTCTTTAATAGATTTTAAAAATTCTAGAATATGATCACGAGTTAAAACATTAATATCTGAATCTTTAAACTGAGATATTAATTTATAGTAATCATCTTCTGAATTTTCTTTTTCAGATTCACTCGCTCCTTGTTTACAAGGACACATATTTTCATCTGATTCTGCAGAAGAATCAGAAATATGATCAATTTCTGATGCGGAAGTTATTTCTTCAGAGTCTTCAGAATCTAAAAATAATTTTTCTAAAGAATCTTTCAATTCTTCACTGATATTAAGATTATTAATCTTTTTCTTCATTCTACACTTATTAGCGTAGTGACCTATGCGTTTACACTTATAACAGACAATATTACTTTTGTCTTTCTTTCGTTCAAGTCTATCAGACTTTCTCTTGGCTTTTTTCTCTAGCTTAGCCGGAGAATATCGTTTCTTTTTCTTTTGAATATATTGCTCATCTTTCTGGTAGTTATGAACTACTTTCTTTTGTGAAGGAATATCCAGCCCAAATTGGCTACAAAATTGGCCTAACTGAGTCCTCTCAGTTAGTCTTTGCTTTTTAAGCTGTTGATTTAGCTTTATTTCATTACATAAGGCTAAACCTTCAGTTCTGCAAGTCGCTATAAGACTGCCATAAGTATAACTTTCATAAGGAATAGAGATCTTATCCTTCCTAAGAGCTTTTCTTACTCTTTCAGCAAATAATGGAGGTAATCCATCAATGAATTTAGATTTCCAATGAGAGCTATTACTCTCAGGTAATTCCATAACTCTATTAAGGAATTGGTCTTTATACCATCTGAAATCTGTAAGTGTTTTACACCTTGTATTTTGTAATAATGTTCTATTAGTCTCATTGTCATCCGAAATTCTTTCGGTGAAATGTTCTAATATAGTGACAATTAATGTATAAACTGCTTGTTCACTAGTATTACCATTTTCTTCCTGTTTGAGGGTATGATAAATGGTTTCCTTCTCTTGTAAAGAGAGATAATGATCCCACCAACCTTTAAGTTGGCCAGTAAACCCTGCAACTATCATCTTTGCAATATTGCTATCACTATTACCAATCAGTTTACTGACGGTACTATACATAAGCATACGATGAGTCAGATTATAAATCTGTTTTTCAGTATAACCATCAAGATTCCATTCATAAATGCTTTTACCATTATAACTGTTATTTCCTATATAATCTTGTTCCTCATGTAGAATATCTACTGGAGAGGGACGTCTATAATAATTAATTCTTTGGGTCGGCCTATCAGCAAACCTATAGAGCTTATTAAGCTCATCTTTAATAACAGGCTTATAATCCTTTGTTTCTGATAATTTATCAGAAAATTCATTTTCTAAAGTATTAATATTTAATTTTTTAAATTTCTGATCTAGCATTTCTTCTAGATCTGACGCCTGTTTTAATTTATAATTTTGAATTTCAGGAGGAGGCTGCAGAGGAGGAGCAGATATGACAACCTTATGTCCTGAGGATTCTGAAGAAGATGTATCAATCTTCTGTAGTAATAAATCAATTCTCTTTTGAAGAGAGAGAATTTGTTCTCCTAACACATTCAAATAAATGTTTGTATAATTCTGTTGTTCTATAAGTTTATTAATTTGTTTAACAGTAATATGTAAAGTATCGTTTTCAAATAGTTTAGAAAATGCTGTAAAACTAACAACATTATTTTCTTTTTCCAAAAGAAAAGGTTGTTGAGGAGGCCATACTCCTTTAATAATATTACCATTTAAGAGCTTATAATCTCGTTCTAAAACAGAAATGTAAGGTTCAATATACTTAGTCATGAACCATGGGACAAAAGGAAATAAAATATTATGAATAGATAAAAATTTATAAAATTCTTCAGAAATAGAATATTTTAAAATATCATCAAAATTAGGAAAAAACCACTTCCTAAAGGGTTCCCATCTGGGTAAATCAAATTCTTTTTTAATTTTTTGCCTGGCTTCAGATCCAGGTCTAAAATCAATTTTTGGTTTATAATTCATAAGGAAAAATTCATTTCAGATTCGGTTATGTCCGGATCTTTAGTATTATAAACACCTTTAACAATATTTTCTTTTGTTTTTAAAACTCTTTCCACATGATGATTATGCTCATCACGTTCACTTACTTGGGTAGTAGATACTCTGTAAGGAATATAATCCTTATCTTCTAAGAGAGGTGAAATATAAGACCGCTCAGATCGGGTAGAATAAGTCCTTGGGATAGCACCCAATCGAGATGAAGTATTATCCATCTGGATATAAACAATTCCTTCTGGAGTTTGTTCGATATGATCAATATTATATTCAGTCTTTGACTGGGTATAACCAGTTCTTTCCAATTTCCACTGAGGAGGCATAGGGATTTCATCCCATTTTATGATTCTTCTTGTGGAGATCTTAGATCTATTGAAATTTGTTTCTATTAAAACAGTTTCATTAATCTTTTTATCCATTAATTTACAATTAGGATTTAATGTAAATAATGATTTATAATAAATTCTATAACAGATACATATCAATTCAGATCCAGCAATATAATTGTAACCATGAGTCTTAACATTTAATGTTAAAGTGTCAAGTATATTGACATCACTTAAAGAAAGTGAAAGATTAGGATATACATCAAAATAGACTGGTCCATGTGCCAGACTAGATTGGATTACACCTATAAGTGATTGTTTCCAATTTAAATTTCTTGCATCTCTTAAACATGCAATAAAACTTTCAGGTAAACCTTCTAAAGTAAGAGATTTAAATGCAATTTGCACTAATCCAATATGGATAAATTTATATAGATCTTTATATCTATGTATATCATTTAATGATAAGAGTTTTATCTCAGTTTCTTCATTATCTAAAGAAACTGATTCCTCAGTAGTTTTAACTACCTGTTGCAAACCCAATTTTTCAAAGGTTCCTAACTGATAAACAGTTTTCAAATCAACCCTTGGAATAGTCCACTTATTAAGTGCTTCCAAGTTCTCAGGAATATCCATTTCTTGTTTAGAAACATTTTTAATGTTTCTCTTCTCTCTTAATAAATTCATGTGAATTTATATGGGATTGTTCATGTTAAACTATGTATCATGTATATCATAGAAATTACATGGCTCTGATACCATATGCGGCCCGAGTGGTAGCCATCTAGTCATCTATGTAAGAACTTAGAGTTAAGGTACAAATTTTACATGAAATCTGGATCCGTCAACCTAATTATCAAAGAATAAAACCGGGATCAACGCCTTAATACGCCTTCACACAACGGCTTTAAACAGGCTAACCCTTATTCTTTTAATAATTAAGGCCAGTTCCAGAGTTCATAACCCTCTTTGGATTCTTACATTAGACTTCTAGCCATCCGGACAAAATAAGGATCTTCACAATATAATTATAATGATATATATGATACCATAGTTTAACATGAAATGATTTATATTATAAACTTAATTATAAATTCAAATGAATTTATTGAAAGATAAACGAAAGATTAAAAATGCTCATAAGCAAGAGATGGATATTCCTGAAAACTTAGAAGAACTTAATAAGTGGACAATCCCCAGGATTGATTTAAAAACTGTATATCAGTTAGGAACTTTTGAAAAATTAGGTTTAGAACTGGTAGTAAAAACTACTGAAGAATCAATTTCCTTAGATAATGAAGAAACTGAGATTAAATTATTATCATCATATGATATAAATAGATATAAAGATTTATATAAATTTATCCATATTGGATTAGTACAAATTGCATTTAAACCTTTAACTTTAGAAGGTTTAACTGTCTAAGAGATGCAAGAAATCTAAATTGGAAACAATCACTTATAGGTGTAATACAATCTAGGCTGGCGCATGGGCTAGTATATTTTAATGTTTATCCTAATCTTTCACTTTCTTTAAGTGATATTAATATACTTGATTCTTTCACATTAAATGTTAAAACTCATGGATATAATTATGTTTCTGGATCAGAACTGATCTGTATATGTTACAGAATTTATTTTAAACCATTATTTACATTAAATCCTAATTGTAAAATAATGGATAAAAAAATAAATGAAACCGTTTTAATAGAAACAAACTTTAATAGATCTAAAATCTCTACTAGAAGAATTATAAAATGGGATGAAATCCCTATGCCTCAACAATGGAAACTGGAACGAACTGGTCATATTCAGTCAAAGACAGAACATAATATAGATCATATCGAACAGACTCCAGAAGGAATTGTTTATATACAGATGGATAATACTCCATACAGATTGGGTAATATCCCAAGGACTTATTCTACCAGATCAGAACACTCTTTTATTTCACCTCTAATAGAGGAAAAGGATTATGTTCCTTACAGAGTATCTACCTCACAGGTAAGTGAGCGTGATGAGAGTAATCATCATGTAGAAAAAGTATTAAAAAAAGATAATATTGTAAAAGGTATTTATAATACTAAAGATGCGGAAATAACCGAATCTGAGATGAATTTTTCATTATGAATAGACCAAAAATTGATTTCAGCCCTGGATTTGAAGCCAGGCAAAAGGTTAAAACTGAATTTAATTTACCAAGATGGGAACCATTTAGAAAGTGATTTTTCCCTAATTTTGATGATAAATTAAAAGCTTATATTTCTGATGAATTTTATAAATTCTTAGCTTCACATAATATTTTATTTCCATTTGTTCCATGGTTTATGTCCAATTATATTGAACCTTATATTTCTGTGTTAGAAAGAGATTATAAACTCTTAAATGGAAATATAATTAAAGGCATATTGCCTCCTCAACAACCTTTTTATTTAGAAAAGGAAAATAATACTGTTAGTTTTACAGCATTTTCAAAGATATTTGAAAATGATACTTTAAGTATTACTGTAAAACAAATCAATAAAATCATAGAACAACAAAATTATACAAACATTTATTTGAATGTTTTGGGAGAACAAATTATATCTCTCCATAAAAGGATAGATATATTATTACAAAAATTAGAAAAATCTTCTATAGATTCTTCAGGGAAAAAGGCTCTCATAGTTAAACCACCTTTACAGCCTCCTCTTGAAATCAAAGATTATAAATTAAAAAGTATGTCAGATCTTGAAATAATGCTAGATCAAAAATTTTAAAAATTAAACATTAACACTTTACAAAATGAATTCTCTGAAAGATTAGCAGAATCTAAGGATTATAATCCAATTATAAATGATGAAATCCATAAATTATATAGGTTTGCTGATAGGCCAACCCAAAGGATAAATTATTATAGTAGACCTTCCCCCGTAGATATTCTACATGAAGAACAGGAATACATAGGTAATAATAGTTACAATGGCAAGTGTATTTATGAATGGAATTTAGATGGTTATACAGAAAAATAGATTTATAATCTAACTCACAAGATGGTTATGTATAGCACAGTCAGTAAACTGATTGGAAATAGTGATAGTAATATTGCAAAAATGATAGTTGCAGGATTTACCGGCCAACTTAAAGGTTGGTGGGATAATTATCTCTCTTCTCAAGAAAGAGAAGAAATTTATCATACTCTTAAACAAGAGGAAGATGGTCGCACTAGCGAACAAGCGGTTTATACACTGATAGTTACTATATTAGAACACTTCACCGGAAGAATTTCCGATGATAATGAAAATATTAGAACGTTATTACAAAATTCTAGGTGTAAAACACTCACAGAATTTAGGTGGTATAAAGATCAATTCCTTAATAGGGTTATGGAATTGCTTTGAGAGTAATAGTACTCATTGGAAGTCCAAGTTCATAGTGGACTACCCCCTTTATTCGCAGAAAGAGTTAGAAAAGCTCTTAGGAAGGATAGAATATCTATTCCTTATGAAAGTTATACTTATGGCAATCTTATATCTGCTTGTATACATGAGGGTATAGCCTTATGTAATGAAATCAAATTAAACCAACAGCTTAAACGCCAAAGATTAACTGAGAGAAATCAGTTAGGTCAGTTTTGTAGTCAATTTGGGATGGATATTCCATCGCAAAGGAAAATAGTTCATAACTATGGAAAGGATAATAAATATATCAAAAAGAAAAGGAGAAAATATTCTCAAGCAAAATTAGATAAAAAAGCTAAAAGAAAATCTGATAGATTAGAACGAAGGAAGGACAAAAATAATATTGTCTGTTATAAATGTAAAAGAATAGGTCATTACGCTAATAAGTGTAAGATGAAGAAAAAGATTGATAGTCTTGATATTAGTGAAGAATTAAAAGATTCTTTAGAAAAGTTATTTATGGAATCTGATGATTCTGAAGATATTGCTTCAGACTCAGAAATTGATCATATAAATGATCCTTCTGAAGATACAGAAGAAGATATGTGTCCTTGTAAACAAGGACCTAGTAATTCTGAAAAAAAACATTCAGAAGATGATTATTATAAATTAATATCTCAATTTAAAGATTCTGATATTAATGTGTTAAGTAATAATAATATTTTAGAATTCTTAAAGTCAATCAAAGACCAAGAATTAAGGTCTAGAATAATAGAGCAATTAGATGACATTCCATCTACTTGTACTAATAGTACTAAAATAGAAGAAGACTTCAAACCTGATAATAATCCTTATACCATGACAGAAGTTTATAAACTTATGAAACAAAGATATGATAATTCTCATAAAACTCGTAGTACATTAAATGATTTATATGGAGAAATTAATAATTTTAAAGATGAAATAAAAATGTTAAAACAAATTAATAAAAATCTCTATATTAGGGGTTCTAATTTAGAAACTAAAAAGGATTATACTTTGGTTACACCAAATTTATTTGACAATCTTAATAAGATTGGAGAAGAAAATTTTTCTAACAGTTTTAGATATGATCACATCTTTTAAATTTTATGTGAAAATTACATTATTAATAAATCATGATGAAATCAAGGAATTTACTGCATTAATTGATACATGTGCAGATATTAGTGTAATACAAAAAGGATTAATTCCTACAAAATATTTTGAGAAAACAACTCATAGTTTAAGACATGCAGGTGGTCAAAAGTTACAAATTAATTTTAAATTACCACGTGCATATATTTGCAATAATAAAGTTTGTATACCTGAAAGTTTTTTATTAGCTAAAAATATAACTAACCAAGTTATACTTGGAACTACTTTTATAAAAAAGATTTTCCCTATTACTCATATAGGAATAGATTGCCTAATAGGTACTTATAAGGAAACTCCCGTTTCTTTTCAGTTTATAACTGAACCAAATACTAGATTTGTGAATGAAATTAAAGATTTCATTTTAAGAAAACAAAACCAAATCAATTTTCTTAATTATGAAATAAACTCTTTTCATATTGAAGAAGTTTTACAATATCCTAAATTACAGGATAAAATTAAAAAAATTCATAATAATATTTCTATAGAAATATGTAATGATCATCCTAATGCTTTTTGGAATAGGAAAGAGCATATAGTGAGCCTTCCTTATATTGACAACTTTCATGAAAGTCATATAACGACAAAGACAAGACCTTGTCAAATGAATTCTCAATATCTAGAATTATGTAAAGAAGAAATAGCTTCTTTATTACAAAAAGGATTAATAAAAGAATCCAATTCACCTTGGTCATGTACAGGGTTTTATGTTAATAAACATAGTGAAATTGAAAGAGGGGTACCAAGATTGGTTATAAATTATAAACCTCTCAATAAAGTATTAAAATGGATTAGACATCCAATCCCTAATAAGAAGGATTTGTTAGATAGATTATATGAAGCAATTATATTTTCTAAATTTGATTTAAAATCTGGATATTGGCAGATTCAGATAACTGAAGCTGACCAATATAAGACAGCTTTTAATGTTCCCATTGGCCACTTTGAATGGAAAGTGATGCCATTCGGATTAAAAAATGCACCTTCTGAATTTCAGAAGATTATGAATGATATTTTTATTCCTTATAGTGAATTTATACTAGTATATATAGATGATATTCTTGTATTTTCTAAAAACGTTCAACAACATTTTGAACATCTTGATATATTCAAGAAATTAGTTATACAAAATGGTTTAGTTATTTCAAAACCCAAAATGATTTTATGTCAAACTAATATTAGATTTTTAGGTCATAATATTGACAAAGGAAAAATTATTCCTATAAATAGAAGTATTGATTTTGCTTCTAAATTTCCGGATGAAATCCTTGATAAAACACAATTACAAAGATTTCTAGGAAGTTTAAATTATATTTTACCATATTATAAAAATCTAGCTTCTGATACAGCTATCTTATATGATAGACTAAAAAAGAATCCTACACCTTGGACTACTCAACATACTGAGATAGTCAAGAAAATAAAAGAAAAAGTAAAAACTTTGCCTTGCTTAATATTAGCAAATCCTCATTGGCAGAAAATTATAGAGACTGATGCCTCAGATATAGGTTATGGAGGTATTTTGACTCAAATTTGTCCTGTTAATAACAGAGAAAATTTAGTGCGATATCACTCAGGTAAATGGACTAATAGTCAAAGAAATTATGCCACTGTTGCTAAAGAGATTTTAGCCATCGTAAAATGTATCTTAAAATTTCAAGATGATTTATATAATCAGAAATTTATTGTTAAAACGGACTGCCAAGCAGCCAAATTTATGTTTAATAAAGATTTTAAACATGACGTCTCTAAGCAGATGTTTGCAAGATGGCAGGCTCATTTAGCCCCATTTGATTTTGAGATTATTTATAAAAAAGGAGAAGACAATAGTCTTCCAGATTTTTTAACTCGTGAATTTTTGCAGCATGCAGCTGGGACGAGCAACTAATTCCCAAGGTCGAGGGAGAGGTAATACCTCTCAAAACAAAGGAAAAAATGTGATTGTCCAAATGGGTCGCAAACAGCTTATAGCTGAAAATTTTGCCAAAACAGATGATGATGCCCTTTTATATGAGGAATTTAAGCAGTATATTGCAAATAAAAAGAAGCAGGCAGGTGAAACCTCCTCTTCCGGGTCATATTCCCAAGTTTTATCTGAAGAGGATAACACAACCTCTTATTATAATCGTACTCATAAAGAAATTATATTTCTTTTAGAAAATAAAGATTTACAATGGAAAGATAATCCATGGCTGTTAATGAACAGATATCAAGATGTAGCATCATATGCTGCTACCTCTTATAAACAGAGGCTGTATTATGAGCAAATACTTAAAGTTAGCTCATGTAATATAACACATTTTTATCCTGGAAACAGGACTACTAATATTTATAATTTTACTAAAATCATAATTAAAAGGATTATATCCATTGAAGAGTGGGGTATCTCTCCTCTCAGAGAAAAGGAGTTTACAATTCCTGAATCAAAAGTATCTTTGAAATATAATTATTGGGATTATATAGATGCATTTCATAAAGCATTTTTATATGAAAATCCAACCAAAAAACATACTTGGTTGATTAAAGTTTGTGGCAATGTTTATAACGGCCCACTCCCAAATTGGTTTATAAAATGGTGGACCATATATGGTACATCTGGGAAAATACTCCCTGAAAAATTTAAAACATTATATGGAGAATGGATTAATATATCCCCTAAGATCTCTGATTATATCAGTTTAGATCAGTATTCAGAGGAGATAGCCTCTATGTTCTTTTTTATAGAATTTTCCATACCATGGGTGTGGAAGTGGACTCTTGAAATGGGTTATACCCACCAAAATATTCCATGTCTCAAAAGAGCTACTATAGTAGGTTTTGGGACAGGTTGATTAAAGTCGACCCAGACACAAAAGAACTTCATGGTAAAAATATTCTGGATGAAATCCAGTAAAAAATTGAATTATATAAAAGGATGAAAGATACTGGTGAAGTTAAAACTCATAGTCCTTTTCATCAGTTAACAACCATGTTAAAACTTCAAAAAGATATTATACCAAAAGAAGATCTCATCAAATCTTATATGGAAGAATTGAAGAAGGAGCTTATAAAAAATTTGCTCCCTGAAGATAAGACTGATATATCTATGATAGGCTCCTTAAATGAAGACTGTCTCGCCGGTGAATAACAGGATCCAGATATGGATGAATTTTCTGAAGATAATATTGACCACATGGTCCAAGAAATTAAAGATGCCGCAAGAAAAGCACTAAAGTAAATGCGGCCATACATTATAACAATTATTGTCCTTAAAGGGCCCATGTAATAGTAACAACATTATATGTAATAGTGATAGGTACTATGCGGATTTAAAATCCATTTGTAATAGAATAGATGAATTAGTTGAAGTCCGCCCCTCTTCTTGTCTATAAAAGGATGAGAATTCATCCTAAAGAGGGAGGACCTCACTAGTAGTAGTTAGGCATTTCTCTCTCTCCCTCTCATTGTAAAAATTCTCTATCAATAAGAAGTTTGAAGTCTTTCTGCTTTATCCCTGGTAAGCTTTTACTTTCTTAATTCTTATTTTAATTTGTTAATAAATTTATATATTTTATTTAGGATTAGCCTAATGTAAGGCTAAATCCTTTCATGTTAAACTATGCTATCATATATATCATTATAATTATGTTGTGAAGATCCTTATTTTGTCTGGTTGGTTAGTAGTCTTATGTAAGGATTCAAGGATTGGGTTATGAGATCTGGAACTGGCCGTAATTATTAAGAAGATAAGGGTTAGCCTGTTTAAAGCCATTGTGAAGGCGTGTTAAGGCGTTGATCCCGGTTTTATCTTTTGATAATTATGTTGACGGATCTGGATTTCATGTAAAATTTGTACCTTCTAACCTAGGTTCTTGCATGGAAGACTACCACCGGACCTAATTGGTATCAGAGCCATGTAGTTATGTGATATATGTGATTCATAGTTTAACATGAAATGATTTAGCCTTCCATTAGGCTAATCCTAAATAAAATATATAAATTTACCAAAAATTGATTTCAGCCCTGGATCTGAAGCCAGGCAAAAGGTTAAAACGGAATTTAATTTACCAAGATGGGAACCATTTAGAAAGTGGTTTTTCCCTAATTTTGATGATAAATTAAAAGCTTATATTTCTGATGAATTTTATAAATTCTTAGCTTCACATAATATTTTATTTCCATTTGTTCCATGGTTTATGTCCAATTATATTGAAACTTATATTTCTGTGTTAGAAAGAGATTATAAACTCTTAAATGGAAATATAATTAAAGGCATATTGCCTCCTCAACAACCTTTTTATTTAGAAAAGGAAAATAATGCTGTTTGTTTTACAGCATTTTCAAAGATATTTGAAAATGATACTTTAAGTATTACTGTAAAACAAATCAATAAAATCATAGAACAACAAAATTATACAAACATTTATTTGAATGTTTTGGGAGAACAAATTATATCTCTCCATAAAAAGATAGATATATTATTACAAAAATTAGAAAAATCTTCTATAGATTCTTCAGGGAAAAAGGCTCTCATAGTTAATCCACCTTTACAGCCTCCTCCTGAAATCAAAGATTATAAATTAAAAAGTATGTCAGATCTTGAAATAATGCTATATCAAAAATTTTAAAAATTAAACATTAACACTTTACAAAATGAATTCTCTGAAAGATTAGCAGAATCTAAGGATTATAATCCAATTATAAATGATGAAATTCATAAATTATATAGGTTTGCTGATAGGCCAACCCAAAGGATAAATTATTATAGTAGACCTTCCCCCGTAGATATTCTACATGAAGAACAGGAATACATAGGGAATAATAGTTACAATGGCAAGTGTATTTATGAATGGAATTTAGATGGTTATACAGAAAAACAGATTTTTAATCTAACTCACAGGATGCTTATGTATAGCACAGTCAGTAAACTGATTGGAAATAGTGATAGTAATATTGCAAAAATGATAGTTGCAGGATTTACCGGCCAACTTAAAGGTTGGTGGGATAATTATCTCTCTTCTCAAGAAAGAGAAGAAATTTATCATACTCTTAAACAAGAGGAAGATGGTCGCACTAGCGAACAAGCGGTTTATACACTGATAGTTACTATATTAGAACACTTCACCGGAAGAATTTCCGATGATAATGAAAATATTAGAACGTTATTACAAAATTCTAGGTGTAAAACACTGACAGAATTTAGGTGGTATAAAGATCAATTCCTTAATAGGGTTATGGAATTGCCTGAGAGTAATAGTACTCATTGGAAGTCCAAGTTTATAGATGGACTACCCCCTTTATTCGCAGAAAGAGTTAGAAAAGCTCTTAGGAAGGATAGAATATCTATTCCTTATGAAAGTTATACTTATGGCAATCTTATATCTGCTTGTATACATTAGGGTATAGCCTTATGTAATGAAATCAAATTAAACCAACAGCTTAAACGCCAAAGATTAACTGAGAGAAATCAGTTAGGTCAGTTTTGTAGTCAATTTAGGATGGATATTCCATCGCAAAGGAAAATAGTTCATAACTATGGAAAGGATGATAAATATATCAAAAAGAAAAGGAGAAAATATTCTCAAGCAAAATTAGATAAAAAAGCTAAAAGAAAATCGGATAGATTAGAACGAAGGAAAGACAAAAATAATAGTCTGTTATAAATGTAAAAGAATAGGTCATTACGCTAACAAGTGTAAGATGAAGAAAAAGATTAATAGTCTTGATATTATTGAAGAATTAAAAGATTCTTTAGAAAAGTTATTTATGGAATTTGATGATTCTGAAGATGTTGCTTCAGACTCAGAAATTGATCATATAAATGATTCTTCTGAAGATACAGAAGAAGATATGTGTCCTTGTAAACAAGGACCTAGTAATTCTGAAAAAGAACATTCTGAAGATGATTATTATAAATTAATATCTCAATTTAAAGATTCTGATACTAATGTGTTAAGTAATAATAATATTTTAGAATTCTTAAAGTCAATCAAAGACCAAGAATTAAGGTCTAGAATAATAGAGCAATTAGATGACATTCCATATACTAGTACTAATAGTACTAAAATAGAAGAAGACTTCAAACCTAATAATAATCCTTATACCATGACAGAAGTTTATAAACTTATGAAACAAAGATATGATAATTCTCATAAAACTCCTAGTAAATTAAATGATTTATATGGAGAAATTAATAATCTTAAAGATGAAATAAAAATGTTAAAACAAATTAATAAAAATATCTATATTAGGGGTTCTAATTTAGAAACTAAAAAGGATTATACTTTGGTTACACCAAATTTATTTGACAATCCTAATAAGATTGGTGAACAAAATTTTCTAACAGTTTTAGATATGATCACATCTTTTAAATTTTATGTGAAAATTACATTATTAATAAATCATGATGAAATCAAGGAATTTACAGCATTAATTGATACAGGTGCAGATATTAGTGTAATACAAGAAGGATTAATTCCTACAAAATATTTTGAAAAAACAACTCATAGTTTAAGACATGCAGGTGGTCAAAAGTTACAAATTAATTTTAAATTACCACGTGCATATACTTGCAATAATAAGGTTTGTATACCTGAAAGCTTTTTATTAGCTAAAAATATAACTAACCAAGTTATACTTGGAACTCCTTTTCTAAAAAAGATTTTTCCTATTACTCATATAGGAATAGATTGCCTAATAGGTACTTATAAGGAAACTCCCGTTTCTTTTCAGTTTATAACTGAACCAAATCCTAGATTTGTGAATAAAATTAAAGATTTCATTTTAAGAAAACAAAACCAAATCAATTTTCTTAATTATGAAATAAACTCTTTTCATATTGAAGAAGTTTTACAATATCCTAAATTACAGGATAAAATTAAAAAAATTCATAATAATATTTCTATAGAAATATGTAATGATCATCCTAATGCTTTTTGGAATAGGAAAAAGCATATAGTGAGCCTTCTTTATATTGACGACTTTCATGAAAGTCATATACCGACAAAGGCAAGACCTTGTCAAATGAATTCTCAATATCTAGAATTATGTAAAGAAGAAATAGCTTCTTTATTACAAAAAGGATTAATAAAAGAATCCAATTCACCTTGGTCATGTACAGGGTTTTATGTTAATAAACATAGTGAAATTGAAAGAGGGGTACCAAGATTGGTTATAAATTATAAACCTCTCAATAAAGTATTAAAATAGATTAGACATCCAATCCCTAATAAGAAGGATTTGTTAGATAGATTATATGATGCAATTATATTTTCTAAATTTGATTTAAAATCTGGATATTGGCAGATTCAGATAACTGAAGCTGACCAATATAAGACAGTTTTTAATGTTCCCATTGGCCACTTTGAATGGAAAGTGATGCCATTCGGATTAAAAAATGCACCTTCTGAATTTCAGAAGATTATGAATGATATTTTTGTTCCTTATAGTTAATTTATACTAGTATATATAGATGATATTCTTGTATTTTCTAAAACTGTTCAACAACATTTGAACATCTTGATATATTCAAGAAATTAGTTATACAAAGTGGTTTAGTTATTTCAAAACCCAAAATGATTTTATTTCAAACTAATATTAGATTTTTAGGTCATAATATTGACAAAGGAAAAATTATTCCTATAAATAGAAGTATTGATTTTGCTTCTAAATTTCCGGATGAAATCCTTGATAAAACCCAATTACCAAGATTTCTAGGAAGTTTAAATTATATTTTACCATATTATAAAAATCTAGCTTCTGATACAGCTATCTTATATGATAGACTAAAAAAGAATCCTACACCTTGGACTACTCAACATACTGAGATAGTCAAGAAAATAAAAGAAAAAGTAAACACTTTGCCCTGCTTAATATTAGCAAATCCTCATTGGCAGAAAATTATAGAGACTGATGCCTCTGATATAGGTTATGGTGGTATTTTGACTCAAATTTGTCCTGTTAATAACAGAGAAAATTTAGTGCGATATCACTCAGGTAAATGGACTAATAGTCAAAGAAATTATGCCACTGTTGCTAAAGAGATTTTAGCCATCGTAAAATGTATCTTAAAATTTCAAGATGATTTATATAATCAGAAATTTATTGTTAAAACGGACTGCCAAGCAGCCAAATTTATGTTTAATAAAGATTTCAAACATGACGTCTCTAAGCAGATGTTTGCAAGATGGCAGGCTTATTTAGCCCCATTTGATTTTGAGATTATTTATAAAAAAGGAGAAGACAATAGTCTTCCAGATTTTTTAACTCGTGAATTTTTGCAGCATGCAGCGGGGACGAGCAACTAATTCCCAAGGCCGAGGGATAGGTAATACCTCTCAAAACAAAGGAAAAAATGTGATTGTCCAAATGGGCCACAAACAGCTTATAGCTGAAAAAATTGCCAAAACAGATGATGATGCCTTTTTATATGAGGAATTTAAGTAGTATATTGCAAATAAAAAGAAGCAGGCAGGTGAAACCTCCTCTTCCGGGTCATATTCCCAAGTTTTATCTGAAGAGGATAATACAACCTCTTATTATAATCATACTCATAAAGAAATTATATTTCTTTTAGAAAATAAAGATTTACAATGGAAAGATAATCCAAGGCTGTTAATGAACAGATATCTAGATGTAGCATCATATGCTGCTACCTCTTATAAACAGAGGTTGTATTATGAGCAAATACTTAAAGTTAGCTCATGTGATATAACACATTTTTATCCTGGAAACGGGACTACTAATATTTATAATTTTGGTAAAATCATAATTAAAAGGATTATATCCATTGAAGAGTGGGGTATCTCTCCTCTCAGAGAAAAGGAGTTTACAATTCCTGAATCAAAAGTATCTTTCAAATATAATTATTGGGATTATATAGATGCATTTCATAAAGCATTTTTATATGAAAATCCAACCAAAAAACATACTTGGTTGATTAAAGTTTGTGGCAATGTTTATAACGGCCCACTCCCAAATTGGTTTATAAAATGGTGGATCATATACGGTACATCTGGGAAAATACTCCCTGAAAAATTTAAAACATTATATGGAGAATGGATTAATATATCCCCGAAGATCTCTTATTATATCAGTTTAGATCAGTATTCAGAGGAGATAGCCTCTATGTTCTTTTTTATAGAATTTTCCAGACCATGGGTGTGGAAGTGGACTCCTGAAATGGGTTATACCCACCAAAATATTCCATGTCTCAAAAGAGCTACTCATAGTAGGTTTTGGGACAGGTTGATTAAAGTCCACCCAGACACAAAAGAACTTCATGGTAAAAATATTCTGGATGAAATCCAGCAAAAAATTGAATTATATAAAAGGATGAAAGATACTGGTGAAGTTAAAACTCATAGTCCTTTTCATCAGTTAACAACCATGTTAAAACTTCAAAAAGATGTTATACCAAAAGAAGATCTCATCAAATATTATATGGAAGAATTGAAGAAGGAGCTTATAAAAAATTTGCTCCCTGAAGATAAGACTGATATATCTATGACAGGCTCCTCAAATGAAGACTGTCTCGCCGGTGAATCACAGGATCCAGATATGGATGAATTTTCTAAAGATAATATTGACCACATGGTCCAAGAAATTGAAGATGCCGCAAGAGAAGCACTAAAGTAAATGCGGCCATACATTATAACAATTATTGTCCTTAAAGGGCCCATGTAATAGTAACAGCATTATATGTAATAGTGATAGGTACTATGCGGATTTAAAATCCATTTGTAATAGAATAGATGAATTAGTTGAAGTCCGCCCCTCTTCTTGTCTATAAAAGGATGAGAATTCATCCTAAAGAGGGAGGACCTCACTAGTAGTAGTTAGGCATTTCTCTCTCTCCCTCTCATTGTAAAAATTCTCTATCAATAAGAAGTTTGAAGTCTTTCTGCTTTATCCTTGGTAAGCTTTTACTTTCTTATTCCTTATTTTAATTTGTTAATAAATTTATATATTTTATTTAGGATTAGCCTAATGGAAGGCTAAATCCTTTCATGTTAAACTATGCTATCATATATATTATTATAATTATGTTGTGAAGATCCTTACTTTTTCTGGTTGGTTAGTAGTCTTATGTAAGGATTCAAGGATTGGGTTATGAGATCTGGAACTGGCCGTAATTATTAAGAAGATAAGGGTTAGCCTGTTTAAAGTCATTGTGAAGGCGTGTTAAGGTGTTGATCCCGGTTTTATCTTTTGATAATTATGTTGACGGATCTGGATTTCATGTAAAATCTGTACCTTCTAACCTAGATTCTTACATGGAAGACTACCGGTATATTATATTATTAAGTCCAGTGGTAGTCATCCATGTAAGAACTCAGGTTAGAAGGTCAAATTTTACAGAGATCCATAATTACGAAAGATGAAACCGGGATCAATGCCTTAACACGCCTTCACAGCGGCTTAAAAGAGGCTAGTTCTCATCCTTCAATAATTATGGCCAGATTCAGATCTCCTAACCCAAACCTTGAATTCCTACATTAGACTATACGACCAGACAAAATAGGATCTTCACAACATAAGTATAATGATATATATGATTGCATAGTTTAACATGAAAAGATTTAGCCTGCCATTAGGCTAAATCTAATAAAATTAAATGTATGATATATATATATATATGTATATATATAGTATGTATATAATATAATATATATTATATGTGTGTTTGTATATATGTATGATATATATACATATACATATATAATATGTATGTATATATATACACATGTATATGTTTATACACATATGTATATATATGTATAAGCATATGTATATATCTATATATACATATATATATACATATATACAAATATATTTGCGCACACACATATATATATAAATACATATATATTAGGTCCGGTGGTAGTCATCTATGTAAGAACTCAGGTTAGAAGGTCAAATTTTACAGGGATCCAAATCCGTCAGCATAATTACAAAAGATGAAACCGAGATCAACGCCTTAACACACCTTCACAACGGCTTAAAACAGGCTAGCCCTCATCCTTCAATAATTATGGTCAGATTCAGATCTCCTAACCCAAACCTTGAATTCCTACATTAGACTATACGACCAGACAAAATAGGATCTTCACAACATAAGTATAATGATATATATGATTGCATAGTTTAACATGAAAAGATTTAGCCTGCCATTAGGCTAAATCTAATAAAATTAAAAACTTATAATAAGAAATTTAAATAAGAAAGCCTTTAAGACTTACCAGGGATAATTGAAGAGAAAACTTCAAGCTTCTTGTATTTAAGAAATAAAATTTTTACAAAGAGAGGGAGAGTGAGAGTTTTCTAGCTAACTAATACTTATGAGGTCCTGCTTCCTTAGGATGAGTTTCCATCCTTTTTATAGACAAAGGAAGGGCCGGACTTCAGCTTCTTCTATCTTTTCTAATTTACTTGCGGCTTTTAAATCCGAATAGTACTACTACTATTACATGTGGACCCTATCAGAGTACAATAATTGTTATACAATAATTTCTATGAGAGTATAATTATTGCTATGCAATAATTTCTATTACAATGAGTCATTTTGTCTTTATCTTTTTATCTCTTTTCTGGTTTCTTCTTCAATTTCTTTGACCATCTGATCAATGTCTGCTTCTGAAAAATCCTCCATATCAAGATCTTGAGATTCTCCGGCTAAGCAATCTTCATTAGAAGAGCCTGTCATTGACACGTCTGTTTTATCATCTGTGATCAAATTTTCAACCAGATCTTTTTTTAATTCTTCCATGTATGAACGGATGAGATCTTCCTTCGTGACAACTTTTTGTAATTTCAATCTTGTTGAAATATGATGAAAAGGGCTTGTTGATTTGATCTCCCCTTTTTCTTTCATTTTTTTATATAAATCATTTTTCTGTTGGATTTCATCCAAAATATTTTTTTCCATGAATTTCATTTGTTTCTGGGTTGATTTTGATCAACCTGTCCCAAAACCTACTATGAGTAACTCTTTTGAGACATGGGATGTTTTGGTGAGTATTACCCACTTCAGGTGTCCATTTCCACACCCATGGTATGGAAAATTCAATAAAAAATAACATAGAGGCTATTTCCTCTGAATATTGTTCTGAACTGATATAATCAGCTATTTTTGGGGAAAAATTAATCTATTCACCATATAATGGTTTGAATTTGTCAAGGAGTGTCTTCCCAAAGGTGCCATAAACATTCCACCATTGAATAAACCAATTTGGTAAGGGATTGTTATAAACATTCCCACAAACTTTTATTAACCAGGTGTGTTTCTTATTAGGATTTTCATATAAAAATGCTTTATGAAAGGCATCGATATAATCTCAATAATTATATTTAAATGATAATTTAGATTCAGGAATTATAAACTCCTTTTCTTTAAGAGGAGATAATCCCCATTCTTCAACAAATATAATCCGTTTAATTATGATTTTGCTAAAATTATAAATATTAGCAACTTTAGTATTAGGATAGAAATGTGTGATATCACACGAGCTTACTTTAAGTATATGCTCATAATATGGTCTTTGTTTATATGATGTGACAGCATATGATGCTGTATCCAGATACTTGTTCATGAGTATCTAGGGATCATTTCTCCATTGGAGATCTTTATTATCCAAAAGAAATATAATTTCTTTATGTGTATTAGTATAATATGAGGCTGTATTATCCTCTTCTGATAAGATTTGGGAATATGACCCGGATGAGGAGGTTTCACCTTCCTGTTTTCGCTTATCAGCAATAAATTTTTTGAATTCCTCATATAATGAGGCATCTTTATCAGTAATGTTTTCAGCTATAAGCTTCTTGTTGCCCATTTGGACAAGAACATTTTCCCTGTATTTTGAGAGGTATTACCTTTCCCACGGCCACGAAAATTACCTCGTCCTCGCGGTATCATGCTGCAAAAATTCACACGTTAGAAAATCAGGAAGACTATTATCTGCTCCTTTTTTATAAATAATTTCAAAATCAAATGGGGCTAAATGAGCCTGCCACCTTGCAAACATTTGTTTGGAAACATCATGTTTAAAATCTTTATTAAACATAAATTTTGCTGCTTGGCAGTCAGTTTTAACTATAAATTTCTGATTATAAACATCATCTTGAAATTTTAAAATACATTTTACTATTGCCAAAATTTCTTTAGCAATAGTAGCATAATTTTTCTGACTATCAGTCCATTTTCCTGAATGATATCTAATTAGTCTTTCCTGTTTATCATCAGGACATACTTGAGTTAAGATACCTCCATAACTTATATCAGAGGCATCTGTTTCAATATTTTTTTCCCAATTAGGATTTGCTAATATTAAGCAAGGCAATGTTTTTACTTTTTCTTTTATTTTCTGGACTATCTCAGTATGCTGGGCAGTCCAAGGTTTAGAATTCTTTTTTAACCTATCATATAATATAGCTGTATCATAAGCTAAATTTTTATAATATGGTAAAATATAATTTAAACTTCCTAAACATCTCTGTAATTGAGATTTATCTATGATTTCATCAGGAAATTTCGATGCGAAATCAATACTTCTGTTAATAGGAATTATTTTTCCCTTGTCAATATTATGACCTAGAAATCTAATATAAAATCATTTTTGGTTTGGAAATAACTAAACCATTTTGTATTACTAGTTTTTTAAATATATCAAGATGTTCAAAATGTTGTTGAACATTTTTAGAGAATACTAAAATATCATCGATATAGACTAGTATAAATTCACTATAAGGAATAAAAATATCATTCATAATCTTCTGAAATTCAGAAGGTGCATTTTTTAGTCCAAAAGGCATCACTTTCCATTCAAAGTGTCCTATGGGAACATTAAAAGCTGTTTTATATTGGTCAGTTTCAGCTATCTGAATCTACCAATAACCTGATTTTAAATCAAATTTAGAAAATATTATTGATTCATATAATCTGTCCAATAAATCTTTCTTATTAGGAATTGGATGTCTGATCCATTTTAGTACTTTATTCAAGGGTTTATAATTTATTACCAATCTTGGTACCCCTCTTTCTATTTCACTATGTTTATTAACATAAAAACCTGTACATGACCAAGGAGAGTTTGACTGTTTAATCAATTCTTTTCTTAATAAAGAAGTAATTTCTTCTTTACATAATTCTAAATATTTAGAATTCATCTGACAAGGTCTTGCCTTTGTCGGTATATTATTTTCATCAAAATTATCAATATAAGGGAGATTAACAATATGCTTTTTCCTATTCCAAAAAGCATTAGGATGTTCATTACAAATTTCTAATGAAATATTATTTTGAATTCTTTTAATCTTATCCTGTAATTTAGGATTTTTTAAAACTTCTTCAATATTTAAAGAATTTATTTCATAATTAAGAAAATTAATTTGATTTTGTTTTCTTAAAATAATTTTTTTAATTTCATTAACAAATCTAGTGTTTGGTTCAGTTATAAACTGAAAAGAAACTGGAGTTTTTTCAAATGTTCCTATGATGCAATCTTTCTAAATTAGAAATTCGTATATCTAAATTTTTATTAACTTGTTTTAATAATTTAATTCCATTCTTAAGAGTATTAATCTCCTCATATAAATCATTTATTGTAATAGGAGATTTGTGAGAATTATTATTCTTTTGTTTCATTATTTTATAAACTTCTGACATTGTATAAGGATTATTATTTTCTATTAACTCTAAGTCTTCTATATTATTACTAGAAGAGGGAATATTATGTATTTGTTCAATTATTCTAGATCTTAGTTCTTGATCTTTTATTAATTTCAAGAATTCTAAGATGTTATTATTACTTAAAACATTTATATCAGAATCTCTAAATTGAGATATTATCTTATAATAATAATCTCCATTGTCATCCTTATCAGGATTATTTTCCTTTTTACAAGGAATGCAACATGTATTATCATCTGAAGTTTCAGAATGATCAGTCATCTGATCTATTTCTGATTCTGAAGTGGTATCTTCAGATTCAATAAATAATTTTTCTAAAGAATCTTTTAATTCTTCACTAATATCTAGACTATTAATCTTTTTCTTCATTTTACACTTATTAGCGTAATGTCCTATTCTCTTACATTTATAACATACAATATTATTTTTATCTTTTCTTTTTTCTAATTTATCAGATTTTCTTTTTAATTTTTTAGCTAGTTTTTCTCGAGAATATTTTCTCTTTTTCTTTTTAACATATTTATCTTCTTTTCTATAATTATTTACTATTTTTCTTTGTGATGGAATTTCCATCCCAAATTGACTACAAAATTGTCCTAATTGATTTCTTTCAATTAATCTTTGTCTTTTAATTTGCTGATTTAATTTAATTTCATTACATAAGGCTATACCCTCTTGTACACAAGTACCTATAAGGTTTTCATAAGTGTAACTTTCATAAGGAATAGTCATTCTATCCTTTCTAAGAGTTTTCCTAACTCTCTCAGCAAATAAATTGGGTAGTCCATCTATAAATTTAGACTTCCAATGAGTACTATTACTCTCAGGTAATTCCATAACCCTATTAAGGAAAGCATCTTTATACCATCTAAAATCAGATAGTGTCTTACATCTTAAGTTTTGTAATAAGGTACGAATATTCTCACTATTATCAGATATTCGTCCTGTAAAATGTTCTAGTATGGTAACTACCAATGTATAAACTGATGTTTCACTAATTTGATTACCTTCTTGTTTTATACTATGATAGATTTCTTCTTTATCTTGTAAGGATAAATAATTATTCCACCAACCTTTTAGTTGGCCAGTAAATCCTGCAACTATCATTTTTGCTATATTGCTATCACTATTACCAATTGTTTTACTTATGGTACTATACATTAACATTCTATGAGCTAGATTATAAATCTGTTTTTCTGTATAACCATCTAAATTCCATTCAAATACATTTTCCATTGTAACTATTATTACCTATGTATTCCTGTTCTTCATGTAGAATATCTACAGGAGAAGGTCTATTATAATAATGTATTCTTTGAGTTGGTCTATCAGCAAATTTATGTAATTTATTAATTTCATCATTTATAACAGTCTTATAATCCTTAGTTTCTTCTAATTTATTTGAAAATTCATTTTCTAAGGTATTAATGTTTAATTTTTTAAACTTATTATCTATTAGCATTTCAAGATCTGATATTGTCTTTAATTTATAATTTTTTATTTCAGGAGGAGGCTGAAGGGTTGGTGTAGCTATTATTGCCTGTTTTCCTGAAAAGTCTTTATTAGATTTTTCTAATCTTTGTATTAATGTATCTATTCTTTTATGGAGAGATATAATCTGTTCTCCTAAAACATTTAAATAAATGTTTGTATAATTTTGTTGTTCTATTATCTGATTTATTTGTTTCATAGTTATAGTTAAGGTATCACCTTCAAATATTTTTGAAAAGGCTGTAAAACTTACTATATTATTTTCCTTTTCCATATAAAAGGATTGTTGTGGAGGAAATATTCCTTTTATGATATTACCATTCAAAAGCTTATAATCTCTTTCTAACACAAAAATATAAGGTTCAATATAATTAGACATAAACCATGGAACAAAAGGAAATAAAATATTATGATGTGATAAAAATTTATAAAATTCATCAGAAATATGATTTCTTATTTTAGAATCAAAATTAGGGAAAAACCACTTTCTAAATGGTTCCCATCTTGGTAAATTAAATTCTATTTTCACCTTTTTCCTGGCCTCAGATCCAGGGCTAAAATCAATTTTGGATTTATTCATAATGAAAAATTCATTTCAGATTCGGTTATTTCCGCCTCTTTAGTGTTATAAACACCTTTTACAATATTTTCTTTATTTTTAAATAATTTTTCTACATGATGATTCTGCTCATCACGTTCACTTACTTGTGAAGTAGAAACTCTGTAAGGAATATTATCCCTTTCCTCTATAAGAGGTGAAATAAAAGAATGTTCAGATCTAGT
Source organism: Catharanthus roseus (assembly GCA_028651295.1). NCBI lineage: Eukaryota > Viridiplantae > Streptophyta > Magnoliopsida > Gentianales > Apocynaceae > Catharanthus > Catharanthus roseus. The sequence continues at coordinate 19,009,470 of JAPQWS010000168.1, read as the reverse complement.
AGAATAAGATCTTGGGATACGACCCAATCTAGATAGAGTATTATCCATTTGTATATAAACAATACCTTCAGGAGTCTGTTCAATATTATCAATATGATGTTCAGTCTTAGACTGGATATGACCAGTTCTTTCAAGCTTCCATTGCTGAGGCATAGGGATTTCATCCCATTTTATAATCCTTCTAGTAGAAATTTTAGATCTATTAAAGTTTGTTTCAATTAAAATTGTTTCATTTATTTGTTTGTCCATTAGTTTACAATTAGGATTTAATGTAAATAATGGTTTATAATAAATTCTATAACATTTACAAATGAGTTCTGATCCAGAAACATAATTATATCCATGGGTTTTAACATTTAATGTTAAAGCATCAAGAATATTTATATCACTTAAAGATAGTCACACTTGATGGGTTGTGCTTCATAGTAAGGTGCGGGACTATGGTTAATTAAGTTATAAGTAATAAACATATTATATGGTTTCTACTTCCCAAGTAAGTGAGCGTGATGAGCATAATCATCATGTGAATAAAGTTTTAAAAACAAAAGAAAATATTGTTAAAGGTGTTTATAATACTCAAGATCCGGACATAACCGAATCTGAAATGAATTTTTCATTATGAATTATAAACCAAAAATTGATTTTAGACCTGGATCTGAAGCCAGGCAAAAAATTAAAAAAGAATTTGATTTACCAAGATGGGAACCATTTAGGCAGTGGTTTTTCCCTAATTTTGATGATATTTTAAAATATTCTATTTCCGAAGAATTATATAAATTTTTATCTTTTCATAATATTTTATTTCCTTTTGTCCCATGGTTCATGAATACATACATTGAACCTTACATTTCTGTTTTAGAAAGAGATTATAAGCTCTTAAATGGTAATATTATGAAAGGAGTTTGGCCTCCTCAACAACCTTTTCTTTTAGAAAAAGAAAATAATGTTGTTAGTTTTTCAGCATTTTCTAAATTATTTGAAAATGATACTTTACATATTACTGTTAAACAAATTAATAAACTTATAGAACAACAAAATTATACAAATATTTGTTTGACTGTTTTAGGAAAACAAATTCTCTCTCTTCATAAGAGAATTGATTTATTATTACAGAAGTTTGATAAATCTTCTTCAGCATCCTCAGGACATAAGGCCGTCATATCTGCTCCTCCCTTGCAGCCTCCTCCTGAAATTTACAATTATAAATTAAAAAAAATGTCAGATCTAGAAGAAATGCTAGATCAGAAATTTAAAAAATTAAATATTAATACTTTAGAAAATGAATTTTCTAATAAATTATCAGAAACAAAGGATTATAAGCCTGTTATTAAAGATGAACTCAATAAGTTATATCGGTTTGCTGATAGGCCAACCCAAAGAATTAATTATTATAGACGTCCCTCTCCAGTAGATATTCTACATGAGGAACAAGAGTATATAGGAAATAACAGTTATAATGGTGAAAGTATTTATGAATGGAATCTTGATGGTTATACTGAAAAACAGATTTATAATCTGACTCATCGAATGCTTATGTATAGTACCGTCAGTAAACTGATCGGTAATAGTGACAGTAATATTGCAAAGATGATAGTTGCAGGTTTTACTGGCCAACTTAAAGGTTGGTGGGATCATTATCTCTCTTTCCAAGAAAAGGAAACCATTTATCATACTGTTAAACAGGAAGACAATGGTAATACTAGTGAACAAGCAGTTTATACACTGATCGTTACTATATTAGAACATTTCACCGGAAGAATTTCAGATGATAATGAGACTAATAGGACATTATTACAAAATACTAGGTGTAAAACACTTACAGATTGGAGATGGTATAGAGACCAATTCCTTAATAGGGTCATGGAATTACCTGAGAGTAATAGCTCTGCTTGGAAATCCAAATTCATTGATGGATTACCTCCATTATTTGCTGAAAGAGTAAGAAAAGCTCTTAGGAAGGATAAAATCTCTATTCCTTATGAAAGTTATACTTATGGCAGTCTTATAGCGACTGGCAAAACTTAAGGTTTAACCTTATGTAATGAAATTAAGTTAAATCAACAGCTTAAAAAGCAAAGACTAACTGAAAGGACTCAGTTAGGACAATTTTGCAGCCAATTTGGGCTGGATATTCCTTCACAAAGGAAAGTAGTTCATAACTACAAGAAAGATGATCAATATATTAAAAAGAAAAAGAAAAAATATTCTCCAGCTAAGCTAGAGAAAAAAGCTCAGAGAAAGTCTGATAGACTTGAACGCAAGAAAGACAAAAGTAATATTGTCTGTTACAAATGTAAAAGAATCGGTCACTACGCTAATAAATGTAGAATGAAGAAAAAGATTAATAATCTTAATATCAGTGAAGAATTGAAAGATTCTTTAGAAAAATTATTTTTAGATTCTGATGACTCTGAAGACATAACTTCAGCATCAGAAATTGATCATATTTCTGATTCTTCTGAAGAGTCAGATGAAAATATATGTCCTTGTAAACAAGGAACTAGTGAATCGGAAAAAGAAGCTGATTGCTATAAATTAATATCTCAATTTAAAGATTCAGATATTAATGTGTTAACTAATAATCATATTCTAGAATTTTTAAAATCTATTAAAGACCAAGAATTAAGGTCTCGGATCATAGAGAATTTGGATGATATTCCATCTACAAGTACTCATAGTACTAAGACAGAAGAGGAATTTATTCCTAATAATAATAATCCTTATTCTATGACAGAAGTTTATAAACTCATGAAACAAAGATATGAGGATTCTCATAAATCTCCTACCACATTAAATGACTTGTATGGAGAAATAAATAATCTTAAAGATGAAATAAAGATGTTAAAACAAATAAATAAAAATCTTGATGTCAGAGTTTCTAATTTACAAACTAAAAAAGATTATACTTTGGTTACACCAAATCTTTTTGACAATCTTAATAAGATTGGAGAAGAGCACTTTTTAACTGCTCTAGGTATGATTACATCATTCAAGTTCTATGTAAAAATTACTTTATTAATAGCTCATGATGAAATTCAAGAATTCATTGCACTAATTGATACAGGTGCTGATATTAGTGTTATACAGGAAGGGTTAATCCCTACTAAATATTTTCAAAAAACAACTCATAGTTTGCGTCATGCAGGTGGTGATAAATTACAAATCAATTTTAAATTACCACGTGCATATATTTGCAATAACAAAGTTTGCATTCCTGAAAGCTTTTTATTAGCTAAAAATATAACTAACCAAGTAATACTTGGTACTCCTTTTATTAAAAAGATTTTCCCCATTACTTATATAGGAACTGATTGTCTTACAGGTACTTTTGAAAATACACCTGTTTCTTTTCAATTCATAACTGAACCAAATACACGATTTGTACATGCGATTAAGGATTTTATAATGCGAAAACAAAACCAAATCAATTTCATAAATTTTGAAATTAACTCTTCTACAATAGAAGAAGTTTTACAGAATCCTAAATTACAGGATAAGATCAAAAAACTACAGAATAATATTTCTGTCGAAATTTGTAATGATCATCCAAATGCTTTTTGGAGCCGCAAGAAACATGAAGTTAAACTTCCCTATAATGATGACTTTGATGAAAGTCAGATACCTACTAAGGCAAGACCTTGCCAGATGAATTCTAAATATTTAGAATTATGCAAAGAAGAAATAGCTTCTTTATTAAATAAAAAATTGATAAAAGAGTCAAACTCGCCCTGGTCTTGTACAGGCTTCTATGTTAATAAACATAGCGAAGTTGAAAGAGGGGTACCTAGATTGGTTATTAATTATAAACCTCTCAACAAGGTATTAAAATGGATTAGACATCCTATTCCTAATAAAAAGGATTTGTTAGACCGATTATATGCGGCCTTAATCTTTTCAAAATTTGATTTAAAATCAGGATATTGGCAAATTCAGATAGCTGAAGATGACCAATATAAAACAGCTTTTAATGTTCCTATAGGCCACTTTGAATGGAAAGTGATGCCTTTTGGCTTAAAAAATGCCCCTTCTGAATTTCAGAAGATTATGAATGATATATTCATACCATACAGTGACTTTATATTAGTCTATATAGATGATATATTAGTATTTTCCAAGAATATGCAACAACATTTTGAACATCTTGTCATTTTTAAGAAATTAGTTATACAAAATGGTTTAGTTATATCAAAACCAAAGATGGTTTTATTTCAAACCAATATTAGATTTCTGGGTCATAACATTGAAAAGGGAAAAATAATTCCTATTAATAGAAGTATAGATTTTGCTTCTAAATTTCCAGATGAAATTCTGGATAAAACACAATTGCAAAGATTTTTAGGCAGTCTAAATTATATTTTGCCTTATTATAAAAATTTAGCTTTCGACACAGCTATCTTATATGATAGGTTAAAAAAGAAGCCTAAACCATGGACTTCTCAGCATACTGAGACAGTCAAACGAATTAAAGAAAGGGTTAAATCCTTGCCTTGTTTTGTTTTAGCCAACCCTACTTGGCAAAAAATTATAGAAACAGATGCCTCTGATATTGGCTATGGAGGCATTTTAACCCAAATTTGTCCTGTTAATAACAAACCACATTTAGTCAGATATTATTCTGGCAAATGGACTGATAGTCAGAAAAATTATGCAACTATAGCTAAAGAAATCTTAGCTATTGTTAAATGTATTTTAAAATTTCAAGATGATTTATATAATCAGAAATATATTGTTAAAACAGATTGCCAAACGACAAAATTTATGTTTAATAAGGATTTTAAGTATGATGTTTCTAAACAAATGTTTGCTAGATGGCAGGCTCATTTAGCCCCATTTGATTTTGATATTATTTATAAGAAAGGAGAAGATAATAATCTTCCTGATTTTCTAACACGTGAATATTTACAGCATGCAGGGCAGGGGCAATAATCCTCGCGGTCGCGGCAGAGGCAGAGGTCAAACCTCTCAGCCTAAAGACAAGAATGTCATCATTCAGCATGGCAAACAAAAGCTAATAGCTCAAAATCTGACTCATATCCCAGATAATGAAGCTCTGATACCAAATGAGGTCCGAGTGGTAGCCATCTAGTCATCTATGTAAGAACTCAGAGTTAAGGTACAAAGTTTTACATGAAATCTGGATCCGTCATCCTAATTATCAAAGAATAAAACCGGGATCAACGGCTTAATTCGCCTTTCACACAACGGCTTTAAACAGGCTAACCCTTATTCTTTTAATAATTAAGGCCAGTTCCAAAGTTCATAACCCTGTCTGGATTCTTACATTAGACTTCTAGCCAACCGGACAAAATAAGGATCTTCACAACATAATTATAATGATATATATGACACCATAGTTTAACATGAAAGGATTCAGCCTTCCATTAGGCTAATCCTAAATACAATAAAAATATAAAATATACAGAATTTAAAGAAACAGAAAGAGAAGAAGAGATTACCAGGGATGAAGAGGAAAACTTCAAACTTCTTATTGATATAAAGTGTTTACAAGGAGAGAGGAGGAAAGAGAAAAGACTTAGTACTTCCTAGTGATGTCCTCCGTATGAAGACTTCTCTTCCTTTTATAGACAAGGATGAGAGCGGACGTCAACTAACTTAGCTTATTCTATTACAAAGGATTTTGAAATCCGAATAGTGCCTAGCACTATTGCATATAATTGGAGTCTATAATTCTATGAACTGGGTCCTCCAGGACACAAATGACAAATGGTGTGGGGCTGCAGTCACATGGGTGTCGGCAAGCTTTCACTTTATTGCTTGTCGTGCAGCATCTTCAATTTCATGGACCATATGGTCAATTTTATCTTCATCAAGATCATCTTCAAGCATATCATCATCAGGGTCTTGTGATTCCCCTGCTAAACAGTCTTCATGGGAAGAACCAGCCATAGAAATATCAGTCTTGTCTGCAGGGAGCAGATTTTTAATAAGCTCCTTCTTCAATTCTTGCATATAAGATTTGATTAAATCTTCTTTGGGTATAACATCTTTTTGTAGTTTTAACATTGAAGCTAACTGGCTGAAAGGATTAGTATGTTTCACACCACCAGTGGCTTGCTTTTGTTTATATAAGGCAACCTTGTACTGGATTTCATCCAGAATATTTTGGCCATGAATGGCTTTTGTCTCAGGATCAAATTTGAGTAAGCGATCCCAGAATCTACTATGAGTAGCCCGACGTATACATGGTATATTTTGTTGGGTATAACCCAATTCAGGAGTCCATTTCCAGACCCAGGGAATAGAAAATTCTATAAAGAAGAGCAAAGAAGCAATGTCTTCTGATGCTAAGTCTAAACTGATATAATCAGAGACTTTTGGGGATATAGTAATACATTCTCCATATAAAGTTTTAAACTTTTCAGGAAGAATTTGGCCTGATGTACCATAGGTATTCCACCATGTTAAAAGCCAACTGGGTAAAGGATTATTATAAACGTTCCCACAAATTTTGATTAACCAAGTATGTTTCTTGGTTGGATTTTCATATAAAAATGCTTTATGAAAAGCATCAACATAATCCCAATAATTATATTTAAGAACATTTTTCGTTCCAGGAATTATGAATTCCCTTTCTCGGAGAGGAGAAATACCCCACTCTTCGATAGCTAAAATCCGTTTAATGACGATTTTGCTGAAATTATAAATATTTCCTGTTTTAATACCACCAGGTAAATTTAAATGAATTTATTAAGAGAAAAGAGAAACATTAAAAATGTTTCTAAACAAGAAATGGATATTCCTGAAAACTTGGAAGCACCTAATAAGTGGACAATTCCAAGGGTTGATTTAAAAACTGTATATCAGTTAGGAACTTTTGAAAAACTTGGTTTAAAACAAGTAGTTAAAACTACTGAGGAGTCAGTTTCCTTGGATAATGAAGAAACTGAATTAAAATTATTATCATTAAATTATATAAATCGATATAAAGATCTATATAAATTCATCCATATTGGATTAGTACAAATTGCATTTAAACCTTTAACTTTAAAAGGTCTACCTGAAAGTTTTATTGCATGTCTAAGAGATGCAAGGAATTTAAATTGGAAACAATCACTTATAGGTGTAATTCAATCTAGTCTGGCACATGGACCAGTCTATTTTAATGTTTATCCTAATCTCTCACTTTCTTTAAGTGATATTAATATACTTGATTCTTTAACATTAAATGTTAAAACTCATGGATATAATTATATTGCTGGATCAGAACTTATATGTATCTGTTATCGAATTTATTATAAACCATTGTTTACACTAAATCCTAATTGTAAACTAATGGACAAAAAGATAAATGAAACTGTTTTAATAGAAACAAACTTTAATAGATCTAAGATCTCAACAAGAAGAATTATAAAATGGGATGAAATCCCTATGCCTCCACAGTGGAAATTGGAAAGAACTGGTTATATCCAGTCAAAGACTGAACATAATATAGATCATATTGAGCAAACTCCAGAAGGTATTGTTTATATACAGATGGATAATACTCCATCCAGATTGGGTAATATCCCAAGGACTTTTTCAACCAGATCTGAAAGATCTTATATCTCACCTCTTATAGAGGACAAGGATTATATTCCTTACAGAGTTTCTACCTCATAGGTAAGTGAACGTGATGAGCATAATCATCATGTTGATAAAGTTTTAAAAACTAAAGAAAATATTGTCAAAGGTGTTTATAACACTAAGGATCCGGATATAACCGAATCTGAAATGAATTTTTCATTATGAATTATAGACCAAAAATAGATTTTAGTCCTGGATCTGAAGCCAGGAAAAAAGTTAAAGCTGAATTTGATTTATCAAGATGGGAACCATTCGGGAAGTGGTTTTTCCCTAATTTTGATGATAAATTAAAATATTATATTTCAGAAGAATTTTATAAATTCTTATCTTTTCATAATATTTTATTTCCTTTTGTCCCATGGTTCATGTCTAAATATATTGAACCTTACATTTCTGTTCTGGAAAGAGATTATAAGCTCTTAAATGGAAATATAATTAAAGGAGTATGGCCTCCTCAACAACCTTTTCTTTTAGAAAAGGAGAATAATATTGTTAGTTTTGCAGCATTCTCAAAACTCTTTGAGAATGATACGTTAAACATTACTGTAAAACAAATTAATAAAATTATAGAACAACAAAATTATACAAACATTTGTTTGAATGTTTTAGGAGAACAAATTCTCTCTCTTCATAAGAGAATAGATTTATTATTACAGAAGATAGATAAATCTTCTTCAATAGAATATTCAGGGAACAAGGCAGTAATCTCTACTCCCCCTTTACAGCCTCCACCTGAAATTAAAGATTATAAATTAAAAAAGATGTCAGATCTAGAAACAATGCTAGATCAGAAATTTAAAAAATTAAACATCAATACTTTGGAAAATGAATTTTCTGATAAATTATCAGAAACAAAGGATTATAAGCCTGTCATTAAAGATGAACTTAATAAGTTACATAGGTTTGCTGATATGCCAACTCAAAGAATTCATTATTATAGCCGTCCCTCTCCTGTAGATATTCTGCATGAGGAACAAGAATATATAGGAAATAATAGTTATAATGGTAAAAGTATATATGAATGGAATTTAGATGGTTATACTGAAAAACAGATTTATAATCTGGCTCATAGAATGCTTATGTATAGCACAGTCAGTAAACTGATTGGTAATAGTGACAGTAATATTGCAAAAATGATAGTTGCAGGATTTACTGGCGAACTTAAAGGTTGGTGGGATCATTATCTTTCCCTTCAAGATAAAGAAGAAATATATAATTGCCTTAAACAGGAAGAAGATGGTCGCACTAGTGAACAGGCAGTTTATACACTGGTTGTTACTATATTAGAACATTTTACCGGAAAATTTCGGATGATAATGAAACTATTAGAACGTTATTACAAAATACTATGTGTAAAACACTTACAGACTTTAGATGGTATAAAGACCAATTCCTTAATAGAGTTATGGAATTACCCGAGAGTAATAGCTCTCATTGGGAATCTAAGTTTATAGATGGATTACCCCCATTATTTGCGGAAAGAGTTAGAAAAGCTCTTAGGAAAGATAAAATCTCTATTCCTTATGAAAGTTATACTTATGGAAGTCTTATAGCGACTTGTAAAACTGAAGGTATAGCCTTATGTAATGAAATTAAGTTAAATCAACAGCTTAAAAGGCAAAGGCTGACTGAAAAAGCTCAGTTAGGCCAATTTTGTAGCCAATTTGGGATGGATATTCCATCACAAAGAAAAGTAGTTCATAACTACAGGAAAGAAGATCAATATATTAAAAAGAAAAAGAGAAGATATTCTCAGGCTAAGCTAGAGAAAAAAGCTAAGAGAAAATCTGATAGATTAGAACGTAAGAAAGACAAAAGTAACATTGTCTGTTATAAGTGTAAACGTATAGGTCACTATGCTAATAAGTGTAGGATGAAGAAAAAGATTAATAATCTTAATATTAGTGAAGAATTAAAAGATTCTTTGGAAAAATTATTTTTAGAATCTGATGGCTCCGAAGATATTACTTCAGCATCAGAAATAGACCATATCTCTGATTCTTCTGATGAGTCAGAAGAAAATATGTGTCCTTGTAAACAAGGAGTTAGTGAATCTGAAAAAGAAAATTCAGACGATGATTACTATAAATTAATATCTCAATTTAAAGATTCAGATATTAATGTTTTAACTAATAATCATATTTTAGAATTTTTAAAATCCATAAAAGACCAGGAATTAAGGTCTAGGATTATAGAAAATTTAGATGATATTCCATATGCTAGTACTCATAGTACCAAAATAGAAGAAGAATTTATACCCAATAATAATCCTTATTCTATGACAGAAGTTTATAAACTCATGAAACAGAGATATAATAATTCTCATAAATCTCCTACTACATTAAATGATTTGTATGGAGAAATTAATAATCTTAAAGAAGAAATTAAGATGTTAAAACACATAAATAAAAATCTTGATATCAGAGTTTCTAATTTAGAAACTAAAAAAGATTATCCTTTGGTTACACCAAATCTATTTGACAATCTTAATAAGATTGGGGAAGAACAATTTTTAACTGTTCTAGACATGATTACATCATTCAAGTTTTATGTTAAAATTATCTTGTTAATAAACCATGATGAAATTAAAGAATTCACAGCACTCATTGATACAGGTGCAGACATCAGTGTTATACAGGAAGGATTAATTCCTACTAAATATTTTCAAAAACAACTCATAGTTTACGTCATGCAGGTGGTGACAGATTACAAATTAATTTTAAACTACTACGTGCATACATTTGCAATAGTAAAGTTTGCATTCCTGAAAGCTTTTTATTGGCTAAAAATATAACTAACCAAGTTATACTTGGTACTCCTTTTATAAAAAAAAGATTTTTCCTATTACTCATATAGGAACGGATTGCCTTATAGGTACCTTTGAAAATAACCTGTTTCTTTTCAGTTTATAACTGAACCAAATACAAGATTTGTAAATGAAATTAAAGATTTTATTTTACGAAAACAAAATCAAATAAATTTTATAAATTTTGAGATTAACTCTTCTACAATAGAAGAAGTTTTACAAAATCCTAAATTACAGGATGAGATTAAAAGATTACAGAATAATATTTCTGTAGAAATTTGTAATGATCACCCTAATGCTTTTTGGAGCAGAAAAAACATGAAGTTAAACTTCCTTACATAGATGACTTTGATGAAAGTCAGATACCTACAAGGGCACGCCCTTGCCAAATGAATTCTAAATATTTGGAATTATGTAAAGAAGAAATAGCTTCTTTGTTAAATAAAAAACTGATAAAAGAGTCAAACTCCCCCTGGTCATGTACAGGATTTTATGTTAATAAACATAGTGAAATAGAAATAGGGGTTCCACGATTGGTTATTAACTACAAACCTCTCAATAAAGTATTAAAATGGATTAGACATCCTATTCCTAATAAAAAGAATTTATTAGACCGCTTATATGAGGCTTTAATATTCTCTAAGTTTGATTTAAAGTCAGGATATTGGCAGATTCAGATAGCTGAAGCTGACCAATGTAAAACAGCTTTTAATGTTCCTATAGCCACTTTGAATGGAAAGTGATGCCTTTTGGATTAAAGAATGCCCCTTCTGAATTTCAGAAGATTATGAATGATATATTCATTCCATACAGTGACTTTATATTAGTCTATATCGATGATATTTTGGTATTTTATAGAACAGTTCAACAACATTTTGAACATCTAGATATTTTCAAGAAATTAGTTATACAAAATGGTTTAGTTATATCCAAACCCAAGATGGTTTTATTTCAAACCAATATTAGATTTTTAGGTCATAATATTGAAAAAGGAAAAATAATTCCTATTAATAGAAGTATAGATTTTGCTTCTAAATTTCCAGATGAAATTCTGGATAAAACCCAATTACAAAGATTTTTAGGATGTTTGAATTATATTCTACCTTATTATAAAAATTTAGCCTCAGACACAGCCATCTTATATGATAGGTTGAAAAAGAATCCTAAACCTTGGACTTCTCAACATACTGAGACAGTTAAAAGGATTAAAGAAAAGATTAAATCTTTGCCTTGTTTAATATTAGCCAATCCTACTTGGCAGAAAATAATAGAAACTGATGCCTCTGATATAGGCTATGGCGGTATTCTAACCCAAATCTGTCCTGTTAATAACAGAGCACATTTAGTCAGGTATCATTCTGGCAAATGGACTGATAGTCAGAAAAATTATGCAACTGTGGCTAAAGAAATCTTAGCTATTGTTAAATGTATTTTAAAATTTCAAGATGATTTATATAATCAAAAATTTATTGTTAAAACAGAATGCCAAGCAGCAAAATTTATGTTTAATAAAGATTTTAAACATGATGTCTCTAAGCAGATGTTTGCGAGGTGGCAAGCTCATTTAGCCCCTTTTGATTTTGATATTGTTTATAAAAAAGGAGAAGAAAATAATCTTCTTGATTTTCTCACGCGTGAATTTTTACAGCATGCAGGGCAGGGGAAATAATTTCCGCGGTCGTGGCAGAGGTAATACCTCACAAGCCAAAGGAAAAAATGTTGTTATACAACAAGGCAATAAACAGCTTATAGCTAAAAATATTGCTAATCTTAAAGACGATGAAGCCCTCTTATATGAGGAATTCAAAAAGCAATATCTTGCTAAAAAGGAAGGTCAAACCTCCTCTTCAAGTTCATATGCTCAGATTATATCTGATGAAGATAATACAACTTCATATTATACTCACTCTCATAAAGAAATTATATTTCTTTTAGAGACTAAAGATTTACAGTAGAAGCACGATCCATGGTTATTAATGCAAAGATACCTGGATACCTCAGCATATGCCTCAACCTCGTATAAACACAGGTTATTTTATGAGCAGATACTTAAAGTAAGCTCATGCGATATAACGCATTTCCACCCAAGTGGATACAATGATGCTAAAATTTATAATTTTAGCAAAATTATTATTAAAAGGATTATATCCATTGAAGAATGGGGTATTTCCCCTCTCAAAGAACGGGAGTTTATAATTCCTGATACAAAGATTCCATTAAAATATAATTATTGGGATTATAAAGATGCATTTTATAAAGTATTTTTATATGAAAATCCTATGCACAAGCATACTTGGCTGATTAAGATCTGTGACAATGTTTATAACAGTCCCATACCAAATTGGTTGATACACTGGTGGTCCATATACGGAACATCTGGGAAAATACTCCCTGAAAAATTTAAAGCATTATATGCGGATTGGGTAAATTTATCCCCAAAATTGGCTGATTATATCAGCATGGAATTATATTCTGAGGATATAGCCTCAATGATATTCTTTATTGAATTCTCCATACCATGGGTGTGGAAATGGTCTCCTGAAGTGAGTTATACTCCTCAACATATTCCATGTTTAAAACGAACTACTTATAGTAGATTCTGGGATCGCTTGATTAAAACAAACCCAGAAACAAAAACCATATATGGTAAAAATATTTTGGATAATATCCAAAGTCATAATGAGTCTTATAGACGTTCAAAAGAACAAGGAGAGATCAAATCTCTCAGCCCCTTCCATCATATTACTACCAGGTTAAAATTACAAAATGATGTTATATCCAAAGAAGAATTGATTAAATCTTATTTAGAAGAAGTTAAAAGGGAGCTAGTTAAAAATTTGCTTCCTACAGAAGATAAAGCGGATATATCCATGACAGGCTCTTCAAATGAAGAATATTTAGCTGGGGAATCCCAAGATCCAGATATGGATGAAGAGTTGTCTCAGACAGCAATTGACCAAATGGTCCAAGAAATTGAAGATGAAGCCAAACAAAAGTTAAAGTGATATGGCAGACAACATTATTATATTATATTAGATTATATTATATTATATTATATTATATCATATTATATTATATTATATTATATTATACCATCACTGGTCCGACAGATACTAATCCATGCAATAACTTGGAGTTCAAAGGTCCAGTTTTTACATAAACTTTAGAACCGTCATCCTGTTTATTCAAGACTAATACTGGGATCAATGCCTTAACACAGCCTTTACTCAACGGCTTTCAACAGGCTAGCCCTAGTCTTTCCATAAACAAGGCCAGTTCTAAGTTCATAACCCAAACTCAAAGGTAGCACATAGATGAGTATCGCAATCAGACAAATAAGGATCTTAACAACATAATTAGCCAGATATATATAAATCCATAGTTTAACATGAAGGAACTTAGCCTTCCATTACTTTAAATATATAAACAAAATTATATAAATGAGAAGAAGAAGAAAATATTACCAGGGATGAAGAAGAAAACGTGCAAACTTCTTATTGATAATAAATTTACAATGAGAGAGAGGGAGAGTAGTAGTATGTACTCCGAAGAGTGTTCTAGGAAGCGTGTCCTTCTTATGAAGCCTTCCCTTCCTTTTATAGACAAGGAGGAGAGCGGACACCAACTATCCTATGAATGCTAGTACAATTGGATTTCAAATCCGAATAGTGCTATCACTATTACAATAATTGAGTTCTATCATTCTATGAAATGGTCCCATATGGGCCCTACAATAAAGATGAAAAGGACTGCAGCACATGGGTGTCGGCAGAAATTACTTTAATGCCTTTGTCGTCTTGTCTGCAATTTCTTTGATCATGTGATCAATCTGATCTTCAGTAATAATATTATCTTCCATGATATCATCATCCTCAGGGTCTTGGGATTCCCCTGCTAAAATATCTTCATTGGAAGAGCTGGCCTTTGAAGAGCTGGCCATAGATATATCAGTGCGATCGGTAGGGAGCAGATGTTTGATGAGCTCCTTCTTGAGATCTTGCATGTAAGATTTAATCAAATCTTCCTTAGGTATGACCTCTTTTTGAAGCTTCAGCATGGAAGCTAATTGACCAAAAGGATTAGTCGGTTTGGTATCACCAGAAACTTGTTGTTGTCTATAAACAGCAACTTTGTATTTGATCTCATCTAAAATATTTTGACCACGAGATGGCCTTTGTATCGGGGATCAAATTTCATGAGGCGATCCCAAAATCTACTATGAGTAGATCTACGAATACATGGTATATGATGTTGGGTATAACCCGATTCGGAGTCCATTTCCGGGACCCAAGGAATAGAAAATTCTATAAAAAAATAATAATGAAGCTATTTCTTCGATTCAAAGTCTAAATTGATATAATCGGCGACTTTGGGAGACATATGAATCCATTCACCATAGAGAGTTTTAAAGCTGAGTGCGGCAAAATTTGAGCGAGATGTGCCATAAGTGTGCCACCATGGTATAACCCAACTAGGCAAAGGATTGTTATAAACATTACCACAAATCTTGATCAACCAAGTATGCTTCTTGGTAGGATTTTCATATAGAAATGCTTTATGAAATGCATCAACGTAATCCCAATAATTATATTTGAGACTATTTTTTTGTACCGGGAATTATAAACTCCCTTTCTCCGAGAGGAGAAATACCCCACTCTTCCATAGCTAAAATCTTTTTTTATGATGATTTTGCTAAAATTATAAATATTTCCTGTTTTGATACCTCCGGGGATAAAAGTGTGTAATCTCACACGAGCATTCTTTCGGAAATTTGCTCATAATATTGTCGTTGTTTATAAGATGTAGTCGTATATGATGCCACATCCAAATATCCGTTCATCAACATCCAAGGATTGTCTTTCCATTGTAGATCCCTTGGTTCCAAAAGAAATATGATTTCTTTGTGAGGATGTGTATAATAAGAGGGTTTATGATCCTCTTCGGATAACACTCGAGCATATGATGAGGAGGAAGCTTCTCCCTTTTGGGAAGCAAGATATCGCTTCTTGAATTCTTCATATAACGAGCTTCATTCTCCGGTATTTGAGTCGGAGATTGTGTTATTAACTTCTTATTGCCATGCTTTGAATGATGACATTTTTTTTCTTTTTGGGCTGTGAGGTATGACCTCTGCCTCGGCCTCTGCCGCGAGGATTATTTCCCGCCCTCGCATGCTTTGCAAATATTCACGGGTCGGAAAATCCGGAAGATTATTATCTTCACCTTTCTTATAAAGAATATCAAAATCAAATGGGGCTAGATGGGCTTGCCATCGAGCAAACATTTGTTTAGAAACATCATGCTTAAAATCTTTATGAAACATAAATTTAGCGACTTGACAATCTGTCTTGATTATAAATTTCGATTATATAAATCATCTTGAAATTTTAAAAATACATTTAACAATAGCTAAGATTTCTTTAGCTACTCGTGGCATAATTCTTTTGACTATCAGTCCCATTTGCCGAATGAAATCGACTAATTGAGGTTTGTGATTAGTAGGACTAATGCAGGGTCGATATTCCCCCCATAGCCTATATCGGAGGCATCGGTTTCAATAATTTTTTTGCCAATTAGGATTGGCTAAAACCAAACATGGTAAGGTTTTCACTTTAGATTTAATTTTTTTTTGACTGTCTCGGTATGAAGAGAAGTCCAAGGTTTTGGTTTCTTTTTTTAGTCTATCATATAAAATAGTTTGTATCAATCTGCTAAATTATGATAATAAGGGGAAAATATAATTTAAACTCCCTAAAAACCTTTGTAATTGGGTTTTGTCCAAAATTTCATCTGGAAATTTAGAAGCAAAATCTATACTCCTACTAATTGGAACAATCTGTCCCTTTAAAATATTATGACCGAGAAAACGAATATTAATTTGGAATAAAACCATTTTTGGTTTGGATATGACTAAACCATTTTGTATTACCAATTTCTTAAAAATATCTAAATGTTCAAAATGTTGTTGAACATTATTGGAGAAGACCAAGATATCATCTATATAGACTAATATAAAGTCACTATAAGGTATGAATATATCATTCATAATCTTCTGAAATTCAGAAGGGGCGTTTTTCAAACCAAAAGGCATCACTTTCCATTCAAAGTGGCCAATAGGTACATTAAAAGCTGTTTTATATTGATCAGCTTCAGCAATTTGAATTTGCCAATATCCAGATTTTAAATCAAATTTGGAAAAGATTAGGGCTTGATAAAGCCGATCCAACAAATCTTTTTTATTAGGTATGGGATGTCGTATCCATTTTAGGACTTTATTAAGAGGTTTATAATTAATTACCAATCTAGGAACTCCTCTTTCAATTTCTGCATTTTTATTAACATAAAATCCTGTGCATGACCAGGGTGAGTTTGACTCTTTAATTAATTTTTTTATGAAGCGGAGAAGCAATTTCTTCTTTGCATAACTCTAAATATCGAGAATTCATTTGGCAAGGTCTTGCCTTAGTAGGAATTTGACTTTCATCAAAGTCATCAATATAAGGAAGTTTAACTTCATGCTTCTTGCGATTCCAAAAAGCATTGGGATGATCATTACAAATATCTACAGACATATGATGCTTTGTAATTTTTTTAATTTTATCCTGTAATTTAGGATTTCAGTAAAACTTCTTCAATATTAAAGGAATTAATTTCAAAATTTATAAAATTGATTTGATTTTGTTTACGAGAAATGAAATCTTTAATTTCATTTACAAATCTAGTATGTGGTTCAGTTATAAACTGAAAAGACACAGGAGTATTATCATAAGTTCCTATAATGCAATCAGTTCCTATGTATGTGATAGGAAAAATTTTTTTTATAAAAGGGGGTACCAAGTATTACTTGGTTTGTAATATTTTTAGCTAATAAAAAGCTTTCAGGGAATACAAACTTTATTATTACAAATGTATGCACATGGTAATTTATAATTTATTTGAAGTTTATCACCTCCCTGCATGTCTCAAACTATGAGTTGTTTTTTTCAAAATATTTTGTAGGAATTAATCCTTCTTGTATGACACTAATATCCGCACTCGGTATCAATAAGGGCGAGTAAATTCTTTCATCTCAGCTTTTACTCGATGAGTAAGGTGATTTTAACATAGAATTTAAATGATGTAATCATATCAAGTTTTGTTAAAAAAACTTTCTTCATTAATTTTATTAAAACTATCAAAAAATATTAGAAGGAGTAATCAAAGAATAATCTTTGTTAGGTTCCTTAGTTTCTAAATTAGAAACTCTAATATCAAGTTTGTGATTTAATTGTTTTAACATTTTAATTTCATCTTTCGGATGATTTATTTCTCCATATAAGTCTTTCAATGTGGTAGGAGATTTATGAGATTCTTCATATCTCTCGTTTCATAAGTTTATAAACTTCGACATTGAATATGGATTATTATTAGACACAAATTCAACATCCTTTTTAGGAGGAGGAGTAGAACTAGTGGAAGGAATATCATCCAAACTTTCTATAATTTTAGACCGTAATTACGGATCTTTAATGGATTTTAAAAATTCCAATATATGATTATTGGTTAAGACATTAATATCTGAATCTTGAAATTGAGAAATGAGTTTATAATAATCATCATTTTCTTTTTCAGATTCACTAAAATTATGTTTACAAAGACATGTGTCTACTTCCAATGATTCATCAGAAGAATTAGAGATATGATCTATTTACGGATCGAAGTGATCTCTTCGATTCGTCGATTCTAAAAAATAATTTTTTCCAAAGAATCTTTTAGTTCTTCACTAATATTTAGATTATTAATCTTTTGTTTCATTTTGCATTTATTAGCATAATGACCAATACGTTTACATTTATAGCAAACAATATTAGTTTTATCTTTCTTTCTTTCAATTCTATCAGACTTTCTTTTAGCTTTTTTATCAAGTTGTGCTGGAGAATATCTTTTCTTTTTCTTTTTATGATAGAATTCATTTTTATGATTTTGAGACTGATTATGAACTGGTTTTCTTTGGGTTTGAATATCTAACCCAAATTGACTACAAAATTGTCCTAACTGATTTCTTTCAGTTAGTCTTTGCCTTTTTATTTGCTGATTATATCAATTTAGACTTTGAATCTGAAGAAATAGCTTCATTATTATTTTTTATAGAATTTTCTATTCCTTGGGTCTGGAAATGGACTCCGGAATTGGGTTATACCCAACATCATATACCATGTATTCGTAGATCTACTCATAGTAGATTTTGGGATCGCCTCATGAAATTTGATCCTGATACAAAGGCCATCTGTGGTCAAAATATTTTAGATGAGATCAAATACAAAGTTGCTGTTTATAGACAACAACAAGTTTCTGGTGATACCAAACCGACTAATCCTTTTGGTCAATTAGCTTCCATGCTGAAGCTTCAAAAAGAGGTCATACCTAAGGAAGATTTGATTAAATCTTACATGCAAGATCTCAAGAAGGAGCTCATCAAACATCTGCTCCCTACCGATCGCACTGATATATCTATGGCCAGCTCTTCAAAGGCCAGCTCTTCCAATGAAGATATTTTAGCAGGGGAATCCCAAGACCCTGAGGATGATGATATCATGGAAGATAATATTATTACTGAAGATCAGATTGATCACATGATCAAAGAAATTGCAGACAAGACGACAAAGGCATTAAAGTAATTTCTGCCGACACCCATGTGCTGCAGTCCTTTTCATCTTTATTGTAGGGCCCATATGGGACCATTTCATAGAATGATAGAACTCAATTATTGTAATAGTGATAGCACTATTCGGATTTGAAATCCAATTGTACTAGCATTCATAGGATAGTTGGTGTCCGCTCTCCTCCTTGTCTATAAAAGGAAGGGAAGGCTTCATAAGAAGGACACGCTTCCTAGAACACTCTTCGGAGTACATACTACTACTCTCCCTCTCTCTCATTGTAAATTTATTATCAATAAGAAGTTTGCACGTTTTCTTCTTCATCCCTGGTAATATTTTCTTCTTCTTCTCATTTATATAATTTTGTTTATATATTTAAAGTAATGGAAGGCTAAGTTCCTTCATGTTAAACTATGGATTTATATATATCTGGCTAATTATGTTGTTAAGATCCTTATTTGTCTGATTGCGATACTCATCTATGTGCTACCTTTGAGTTTGGGTTATGAACTTAGAACTGGCCTTGTTTATGGAAAGACTAGGGCTAGCCTGTTGAAAGCCGTTGAGTAAAGGCTGTGTTAAGGCATTGATCCCAGTATTAGTCTTGAATAAACAGGATGACGGTTCTAAAGTTTATGTAAAAACTGGACCTTTGAACTCCAAGTTATTGCATGGATTAGTATCTGTCGGACCAGTGATGGTATCAGAGCCATATAATTACTAAGATATATGTTAAATGCATAAGTTTAACATGAACTTCCTTCCTTCATTTCCTATTATATGAATTTGATTAAAGAAAAGAGAAACATTAAAAAATGTTTCAAAACAAGAGATGGATATTCCTCTCAATTTGGATGCCCTTAATAAGTGGACCATTCCCAAGGTAGAGTTAAAAAGCTGTCTACCGGTTAGGCACTTTTGAAAAATTGGGCTTGAAACAAGTAGTTAAAACTATCGAAGAATCGATCTCTCTTGATAATGAAGAAACCGAACTTAAATTATTATCTGAACCCGATATTCTTAAATATAAGGATTTATATAAGTTCATTCATATTGGACTTGTGCAAATTGCATTCAAACCTCTCACATTAGAAGGTTTACCTGAAAGTTTTATTGCATGTCTAAGAGATGCAAGAAATTTAAATTGGAAACAATCACTCATAGGTGTAATTCAATCTAGTCTGGCTCATGGCCCAGTATATTTTAATGTTTATCCTAATTTATCTTTATCTTTAAGTGATATCAATATCTTTGATTCGTTAACATTAAATGTGAAGACTCATGGATATAATTATTTAGCAGGATCTGAACTGATATGTATCTGCTATCGTATATATTATAAACATAAACCATTATTTACTTTAAATCCTAATTGTAAAATAATGGATAAAAATATAAATGAAACGGTTTTGATAGAAACCAATTTCAATAGATCTAAGATATCTACTAGACGTATCATCAAATGGGATGAAATCCCTATGCCTTCTCAATGGAAATTAGAACGCACCGGTTATATTCCTCCTAAAAATGAACATAATATTGATCATATTGAACAAACTCCAGAAGGAATTGTTTATATACAAATGGAAGCTTCATCTTCTCGTCTTGGCAATATGCCCAGAACTTATTCCACTAGATCTGAAAGATCTTATATTTCCCCATTACTTGATAATAATGATTATACTCCTTACAGGGTTTCTACATCCCAAGTAAGTACCTCGCAAGCTACTAATCGAGTAGATCAAGTTTTAAAAACTAAAGAAAATATTGTTAAAGGTGTTTATAATACAGATCCGGAGATAACCGAATCTGAAATGAATTTTTCTCTATGAATCATACACCAAGAATTGATTTTCGTCCTGGATCTGAAGCCAGGTTAAAAATTCGAAAAGAATTTGATTTACCCAGATGGGAACCTTTTAAAAAATGGTTTTTAGCAAATTTTGATGATCATATGAAATATTATATATCTGAAATGTTTTATAAACATTTATCTTTTCATAATATTTTATTTCCTTTTGTTCCATGGTTTATGGACAAATATATTGAACCTTATATTTCTGTTTTGGAAAGAGATTATAAACTTTTCAATGGAAAAATCATCAAAGGAGTTTGGCCTCCTCAACAACCTTTTAATTTAGAAAAGGATAATCATGTTGTAAGCTTTACAGCTTTTGTAAAATTATTTGAAAATGATACTTTACAAATTACTGTTAAACAGATCAATAAACTCATAGAACAACAAAATTATACAAATATTTGTCTCAATGTATTAGGCGAACAAATCCTTTCTCTTCATAAGAGAATTGATGTTTTAATACAAAAAATTGATAATATTCCGACATCGTCTTCCTCTTTTCCAGCCAATATTTCAGGATCTAAAGAAGTTATATCTGCTCCACCTTTGCAACCTCCTCCTGAAATAACTAATTATAAATTAAAAAAGATGTCAGATCTAGAAGAAATGCTAGATCAGAAATTTAAAAAATTAAATATCAATACTCTTGAAAATGAGTTTTCTGATAAATTATCAGAAACAAAAAATTATAAACCTGTTATACAGGGATGAACTTAATAAATTATATAAGTTTCGTTTGATAGGCCAACACAAAGAATTAATTACTATAGACGACCTTCTCCTGTAGATCTTCTACATGAGGAACAGGAATATATTAATAATAATTCTTATAATGGAAAAAGCATTTATGAATGGAATATAGATGGTTATACCGAAAAACAGATATATAATCTTACACATCGTATGTTGATGTATAGCACTGTTAGCAAGCTAATAGGCAATAGTGATAGTAATATTGCAAAAATGATAGTTGCAGGATTTACTGGCCAACTTAAAGGTTGGTGGGATAATTATCTCTCACACCGAGAAAAAAGAACAAATTTATCATATACTTAAACAAGAGCCGGATGGCACAACTAGTGAACAATCAGTTTATACATTGATTGTCACAATACTAGAACATTTCACCGGAAAAATTTCCGATAATAATGAGACTAATAGAACTCTTTTACAAAATACAAGGTGTAAAACACTCACAGATTGGCGATGGTATCGCGATCTATTTCTTAATAGGGTTATGGAATTACCGAGAGTAATAGCTCTCATTGGAAATCTAGATTTATTGATGGGTTACCACCGTTATTTGCGGAAAGAGTTCGTAAAGCTCTTCGGGGGAGATAATATCTCCATTCCTTATGAAAATCATACTTATGGTAGTCTCATAGCAACTCGTAAAAGCGAAGGTTTAGCTTTATGTAATGAGATAAAATTAAATCAACAAATAAAAAGGCAAAGACTAACTGAAAGAAATCAGTTAGGACAATTTTGTAGTCAATTTGGGTTAGATATTCAAACCCAAAGAAAACCAGTTCATAATCAGTCTCAAAATCATAAAAATGAATTCTATCATAAAAAGAAAAAGAAAAGATATTCTCCAGCACAACTTGATAAAAAAGCTAAAAGAAAGTCTGATAGAATTGAAAGAAAGAAAGATAAAACTAATATTGTTTGCTATAAATGTAAACGTATTGGTCATTATGCTAATAAATGCAAAATGAAACAAAAGATTAATAATCTAAATATTAGTGAAGAACTAAAAGATTCTTTGGAAAAATTATTTTTAGAATCTGACGAATCAGAAGAGATCACTTCTGATCCAGAAATAGATCATATCTCTAATTCTTCTGATGAATCATTGGAAGTAGACACATGTCTTTGTAAACATAATTTTAGTGAATCTGAAAAAGAAAATGATGATTATTATAAACTCATTTCTCAATTTCAAGATTCAGATATTAATGTCTTAACCAATAATCATATATTGGAATTTTTTAAAAATCCATTAAAGATCCGAATTACGGTCTAAAATTATAGAAAGTTTGGATGATATTCCTTCCACTAGTTCTACTCCTCCTCCTAAAAAGGATGTTGAATTTGTGTCTAATAATAATCCATATTCAATGTCGAAGTTTATAAACTTATGAAACGAGAGATATGAAGAATCTCATAAATCTCCTACCACATTGAAAGACTTATATGGAGAAATAAATCATCCGAAAGATGAAATTAAAATGTTAAAACAATTAAATCACAAACTTGATATTAGAGTTTCTAATTTAGAAACTAAGGAACCTAACAAAGATTATTCTTTGATTACTCCTTCTAATATTTTTGATAGTTTTAATAAAATTAATGAAGAAAGTTTTTTAACAAAACTTGATATGATTACATCATTTAAATTCTATGTTAAAATCACCTTACTCATCAGTAAAACTGAGATGAAAGAATTTACTGCCCTTATTGATACTGGTGCAGATATTAGTGTCATACAAGAAGGATTAATTCCTACAAAATATTTTGAAAAAACAACTCATAGTTTGAGACATGCAGGAGGTGATAAACTTCAAATAAATTATAAATTACCATGTGCATACATTTGTAATAATAAAGTTTGTATTCTCGAAAGCTTTTTATTAGCTAAAAATATTACAAACCAAGTAATACTTGGTACCCCTTTTATAAAAAAAATTTTTCCTATCACATACATAGGAACTGATTGCATTATAGGAACTTATGATAATACTCCTGTGTCTTTTCAGTTTATAACTGAACCACATACTAGATTTGTAAATGAAATTAAAGATTTCATTTCTCGCAAACAAAATCAAATCAATTTTATAAATTTTGAAATTAATTCCTTTAATATTGAAGAAGTTTTACGAAATCCTAAATTACAGGATAAAATTAAAAAATTACAGCATCATATGTCTGTAGATATTTGTAATGATCATCCCAATGCTTTTTGGAATCGCAAGAAGCATGAAGTTAAACTTCCTTATATTGATGACTTTGATGAAAGTCAAATTCCTACTAAGGCAAGACCTTGCCAAATGAATTCTCAGTATTTAGAGTTATGCAAAGAAGAAATTGCTTCTCTGCTTCATAAAAAATTAATTAAAGAGTCAAACTCACCCTCGGTCATGCACGAGGATTTTATGTTAATAAAAATGCGAGAAATTGAAAGAGGAGTTCCTAGATTGGTAATTAATTATAAACCTCTTAATAAAGTCCTAAAATGGATACGACATCCCATACCTAATAAAAAAGATTTGTTGGATCGGCTTTATCAAGCCCTAATCTTTTCCAAATTTGATTTAAAAATCTGGATATTGGCAAATTCAAATTGCTTTGAAGTCGATCAATATAAAACAGCTTTTAATGTACCTATTGGCCACTTTGAATGGAAAGTGATGCCTTTTGGTTTGAAAAACGCCCCTTCTGAATTTCAGAAGATTATGAATGATATATTCATACCTTATAGTGACTTTATATTAGTCTATATAGATGATATCTTGGTCTTCTCCAATAATGTTCAACAACATTTTGAACATTTAGATATTTTTAAGAAATTGGTAATACAAAATGGTTTAGTCATATCCAAACCAAAAAATGGTTTTATTCCAAATTAATATTCGTTTTCTCGGTCATAATATTTTAAAGGGACAGATTGTTCCAATTAGTAGGAGTATAGATTTTGCTTCTAAATTTCCGGATGAAATTTTGGACAAAACCCAATTACAAAGGTTTTTAGGGAGTTTAAATTATATTTCCCCTTATTATCATAATTTAGCGATTGATACGACTATTTTATATGATAGACTAAAAAAAGAAACCAAAACCTTGGACTTCTCTTCATACTGAGACAGTCAAAAAAAAATTAAATCTAAAGTGAAAACCTTACCATGTTTGGTTTTAGCCAATCCTAATTGGCAAAAAAATTATTGAAACCGATGCCTCCGATATAGGCTATGGGGGGAATATCGACCCAGATTAGTCCTACTAATCACAAACCTCAATTAGTCGGATTTCATTCGGCAAATGGGATGATAGTCAAAAGAATTATGCCACGAGTAGCTAAAGAAATCTTAGCTATTGTTAAATGTATTTTAAAATTTCAAGATGATTTATATAATCGAAATTTATAATCAAGACAGATTGTCAAGTCTGCTAAATTTATGTTTCATAAAGATTTTAAGCATGATGTTTCTAAACAAATGTTTGCTCGATGGCAAGCCCATCTAGCCCCATTTGATTTTGATATTCTTTATAAGAAAGGTGAAGATAATAATCTTCCGGATTTTCGACCCGTGAATATTTGCGGCATGCGAGGGCGGGAAATAATCCTCGCGGCGAGGCCGAGGCGAGAGGTCATACCTCACGGCCAAAAAGAAAAAAAATGTCATCATTCGAGCATGGCAATAAGAAGTTAATAACACAATCTCGACTCAAATACCGAGAGAATGAAGCTCATTATATGAAGAATTCAAGAAGCGATATCTTGCTTCCCAAAAGGGAGAAGCTTCCTCCTCATCATATGCTCGAGTGTTATCCGAAGAGGATCATAAACCCTCTTATTATACACATCCTCACAAAGAAATCATATTTCTTTTTGGAACCAAGGGATCTACAATGGAAAGACAATCCTTGGATGTTGATGAACGAGATATTTGGATGTGGCATCATATACGACTACATCTTATAAACAACGACAATATTATGAGCAAATTACGAAAGAATGCTCGTGTGAGATTACACACTTTTATCCTGGAGGTATCAAAACAGGAAATATTTATAATTTTAGCAAAATCATCATAAAAAAGATTTTAGCTATGGAAGAGTGGGGTATTTCTCCTCTCAGAGAAAGGGAGTTTATAATTCCTGGTACAAAAAATAGTCTCAAATATAATTATTGGGATTACGTTGATGCATTTCATAAAGCATTTCTATATGAAAATCCTACCAAGAAGCATACTTGGTTGATCAAGATTTGTGGTAATGTTTATAACAATCCTTTGCCTAGTTGGGTTATACCATGGTGGCACACTTATGGCACATCTGCTCAAATTTTGCCAGACCAGTTTAAAACTCTCTATGGTGATCCTTATATTTAAGAATATCAGGTTCAGATAATAATTTAAGGATTTATATAAGTTCATTCATATTGGACTTGTGCAAATTGCATTCAAACCTCTCACATTAGAAGGTTTACCTGAAAGTTTTATTGCATGTCTAAGAGATGCAAGAAATTTAAATTGGAAACAATCACTCATAGGTGTAATTCAATCTAGTCTGGCTCATGGCCCAGTATATTTTAATGTTTATCCTAATTTATCTTTATCTTTAAGTGATATCAATATCTTTGATTCGTTAACATTAAATGTGAAGACTCATGGATATAATTATTTAGCAGGATCTGAACTGATATGTATCTGCTATCGTATATATTATAAACCATTATTTACTTTAAATCCTAATTGTAAAATAATGGATAAAAAATATAAATGAAACGGTTTTGATAGAAACCAATTTCAATAGATCTAAGATATCTACTAGACGTATCATCAAATGGGATGAAATCCCTATGCCTTCTCAATGGAAATTAGAACGCACTAGGTTATATTCCTCCTAAAAATGAACATCATATTGATCATATTGAACAAACTCCGGAAGGAATTGTTTATATACAAATGGAAGCTTCATCTTCTCGTCTTGGCAATATGCCCAGAACTTATTCCACTAGATCTGAAAGATCTTATATTTCCCCATTACTTGATAATAATGATTATACTCCTTACAGGGTTTCTACATCCCAAGTAAGTACCTCGCAAGCTACTAATCGAGTAGATCAAGTTTTAAAAACTAAAGAAAATATTGTTAAAGGTGTTTATAATACAGATCCGGAGATAACCGAATCTGAAATGAATTTTTCTCTATGAATCATACACCAAGAATTGATTTTCGTCCCGGATCTGAAGCCAGGTTAAAAATTCGAAAAGAATTTGATTTACCCAGATGGGAACCTTTTAAAAAATGGTTTTTAGCAAATTTTGATGATCATATGAAATATTATATATCTGAAATGTTTTATAAACATTTATCTTTTCATAATATTTTATTTCCTTTTTGTTCCATGGTTTATGGACAAATATATTGAACCTTATATTTCTGTTTTGGAAAGAGATTATAAACTTTTCAATGGAAAAATCATCAAAGGAGTTTGGCCTCCTCAACAACCTTTTAATTTAGAAAAGGATAATCATGTTGTAAGCTTTACTGACTTTTTGTAAAATTATTTGAAAATGATACTTTACAAATTACTCGTTAAACGAGATCAATAAACTCATAGAACAACAAAATTATACAAATATTTGTCTCAATGTATTAGGCGAACAAATCCTTTCTCTTCATAAGAGAATTGATGTTTTAATACAAAAAATTTGATAATATCCCGACATCGTCTTCCTCTTTTCCAGCCAATATTTCAGGATCTAAAGAAGTTATATCTGCTCCACCTTTGCAACCTCCTCCTGAAATAACTAATTATAAATTAAAAAAGATGTCAGATCTAGAAGAAATGCTAGATCGAAATTTAAAAAAATTAAATATCAATACTCTTGAAAATGAGTTTTCTGATAAATTATCAGAAACAAAAAATTATAAACCTGTTATACAGGATGAACTTAATAAATTATATAAGTTTGCTGATAGGCCAACACAAAGAATTAATTACTATAGACGACCTTCTCCTGTAGATCTTCTACATGAGGAACAGGAATATATTAATAATAATTCTTATAATGGAAAAAAGCATTTATGAATGGAATATAGATGGTTATACCGAAAAACGAGATATATAATCTTACACATCGTATGTTGATGTATAGCAATCGTTAGCAAGCTAATAGGCAATAGTGATAGTAATATTGCAAAAATGATAGTTGCGAGATTTCTTGGCCAACTTAAAGGTTGGTGGGATAATTATCTCTCACACCGGGAAAAAAGAACAAATTTATCATATACTTAAACAAGAGCCGGATGGCACAACTAGTGAACAATCGGTTTATACATTGATTGTCACCATACTAGAACATTTCACCGGAAAAATTTCCGATAATAATGAGACTAATAGAACTCTTTTACAAAATACAAGGTGTAAAACACTCACGCATTGGCGATGGTATCGCGATCTATTTCTTAATAGGGTTATGGAATTACCGAGAGTAATAGCTCTCATTGGAAATCTAGATTTATTGATGGGTTACCACCGTTATTTGCGGAAAGAGTTCGTAAAGCTCTTCGGGGAGATAATATCTCCATTCCTTATGAAAATCATACTTATGGTAGTCTCATAGCAACTCTGTAAAAGCGAAGGTTTAGCTTTATGTAATGAGATAAAATTAAATCAACAAATAAAAAGGCAAAGACTAGCTGAAAGAAATCGGTTAGGACAATTTTTGTAGTCAATTTGGGTTAGATATTCAAACCCAAAGAAAACCGATTCATAATCGGTCTCAAAATCATAAAAATGAATTCTATCATAAAAAAGAAAAAAGAAAAGATATTCTCCGAGCACAACTTGATAAAAAAAGCTAAAAGAAAGTCGATAGAATTGAAAGAAAGAAAGATAAAACTAATATTGTTTGCTATAAATGTAAACGTATTGGTCATTATGCTAATAAATGCAAAATGAAACAAAAGATTAATAATCTAAATATTAGTGAAGAACTAAAAGATTCTTTGGAAAAATTATTTTTTAGAATCTGACGAATCGAAGAGATCACTTCGATCCGGAAATAGATCATATCTCTAATTCTTCGATGAATCATTGGAAGTAGACACATGTCTTTGTAAACATAATTTTAGTGAATCTGAAAAAGAAAATGATGATTATTATAAACTCATTTCTCAATTTCAAGATTCAGATATTAATGTCTTAACCAATAATCATATATTGGAATTTTTAAAATCCATTAAAGATCCAGAATTACGGTCTAAAATTATAGAAAGTTTGGATGATATTCCTTCCACTAGTTCTACTCCTCCTCCTAAAAAGGATGTTGAATTTGTGTCTAATAATAATCCATATTCAATGTCGAAGTTTATAAACTTATGAAACGAGAGATATGAAGAATCTCATAAATCTCCTACCACATTGAAAGACTTATATGGAGAAATAAATCATCTGAAAGATGAAATTAAAATGTTAAAACAATTAAATCACAAACTTGATATTAGAGTTTCTAATTTAGAAACTAAGGAACCTAACAAAGATTATTCTTTGATTACTCCTTCTAATATTTTTGATAGTTTTAATAAAATTAATGAAGAAAGTTTTTTAACAAAACTTGATATGATTACATCATTTAAATTCTATGTTAAAATCACCTTACTCATCAGTAAAACTGAGATGAAAGAATTTACTGCCCTTATTGATACTGGTGCAGATATTAGTGTCATACAAGAAGGATTAATTCCTACAAAATATTTTGAAAAAAACAACTCATAGTTTGAGACATGCAGGAGGTGATAAACTTCAAATAAATTATAAATTACCATGTGCATACATTTGTAATAATAAAGTTTGTATTCCTGAAAGCTTTTTATTAGCTAAAAATATTACAAACCAAGTAATACTTGGTACCCCTTTTATAAAAAAAATTTTTTCCTATCACATACATAGGAACCGATTGCATTATAGGAACTTATGATAATACTCCCTGTGTCTTTTCGGTTTATAACCTGAACCACATACTAGATTTGTAAATGAAATTAAAGATTTCATTTCTCGCAAACAAAATCAAATCAATTTTATAAATTTTGAAATTAATTCCTTTAATATTGAAGAAGTTTTACGAAATCCTAAATTACAGGATAAAATTAAAAAAATTACGAGCATCATATGTCTGTAGATATTTGTAATGATCATCCCAATGCTTTT
This sequence comes from Catharanthus roseus, assembly GCA_028651295.1. Taxonomy (NCBI): domain Eukaryota; kingdom Viridiplantae; phylum Streptophyta; class Magnoliopsida; order Gentianales; family Apocynaceae; genus Catharanthus; species Catharanthus roseus. The sequence continues at coordinate 18,979,645 of JAPQWS010000168.1, read as the reverse complement.
TGGAATCGCAAGAAGCATGAAGTTAAACTTCCATATATTGATGGCTTTGATGAAAGTCAGATCCCTACCAAGGCAAGACCTTGCCAAATGAATTCTCGGTATTTAGAGTTATGCAAAGAAGAAATTGCTTCTCTGCTTCATAAAAAAATTAATTAAAGAGTCAAACTCACCCCCGGTCATGCACAGGGATTTTATGTTAATAAAAATGCGAGAAATTGAAAGAGGAGTTCCTAGATTGGTAATTAATTATAAACCTCTTAATAAAGTCCTAAAATGGATACGACATCCCATACCTAATAAAAAAAGATTTGTTGGATCGGCTTTATCAAGCCCTAATCTTTTCCAAATTTGATTTAAAATCTGGATATTGGCAAATTCAAATTGCTTTGAAGTCGATCAATATAAAACGACTTTTAATGTACCTATTGGCCACTTTGAATGGAAAGTGATGCCTTTTGGTTTGAAAAACGCCCCTTTCCGAATTTCGAAGATTATGAATGATATATTCATACCTTATAGTGACTTTATATTAGTCTATATAGATGATATCTTGGTCTTCTCCAATAATGTTCAACAACATTTTGAACATTTAGATATTTTTAAGAAATTGGTAATACAAAATGGTTTAGTCATATCCAAACCAAAAAATGGTTTTATTCCAAATTAATATTCGTTTTCTCGGTCATAATATTTTAAAGGGACAGATTGTTCCAATTAGTAGGAGTATAGATTTTGCTTCTAAATTTCCGGGATGAAATTTTGGACAAAACCCAATTACAAAGGTTTTTAGGGAGTTTAAATTATATTTCCCCTTATTATCATAATTTAGCAGATTGATACGACTATTTTATATGATAGACTAAAAAAAGAAACCAAAACCTTGGACTTCTCTTCATACTGAGACAGTCAAAAAAAATTAAATCTAAAGTGAAAACCTTACCATGTTTGGTTTTAGCCAATCCTAATTGGCAAAAAAATTATTGAGACCGATGCCTCGATATAGGCTATGGGGGGAATACTTGACCCGATTAGTCCTACTAATCACAAACCTCAATTAGTCGATTTCATTACGGCAAATGGGATGATAGTCAAAAGAATTATGCCACGAGTAGCTAAAGAAATCTTAGCTATTGTTAAATGTATTTTAAAATTTCAAGATGATTTATATAATCGAAATTTATAATCAAGACAGATTGTCAAGTCTGCTAAATTTATGTTTCATAAAGATTTTAAGCATGATGTTTCTAAACAAATGTTTGCTCGATGGCAAGCCCATCTAGCCCCATTTGATTTTGATATTCTTTATAAGAAAGGTGAAGATAATAATCTTCCGGATTTTACGACCCGTGAATATTTGCGGCATGCGAGGGCGGGAAATAATCCTCGCGGCGAGGCCGAGGCGGGAGGTCATACCTCACGGCCAAAAAAAGAAAAAAAAATGTCATCATTCGAGCATGGCAATAAGAAGTTAATAACACAATCTCGACTCAAATACCGAGAGAATGAAGCTCGTTATATGAAGAATTCAAGAAGCAGTATCTTGCTTCCCAAAAGGGAGAAGCTTCCTCCTCATCATATGCTCAGGTGTTATCCGAAGAGGATCATAAACCCTCTTATTATACACATCCTCACAAAGAAATCATATTTCTTTTGGAACCAAGGGATCTACAATGGAAAGACAATCCTTGGATGTTGATGAACAGATATTTGGATGTGGCATCATATACAGCTACATCTTATAAACAACGACAATATTATGAGCAAATTCTGAAAGAATGCTCGTGTGAGATTACACACTTTTATCCTGGAGGTATCAAAACAGGAAATATTTATAATTTTAGCAAAATCATCATAAAAAAGATTTTAGCTATGGAAGAGTGGGGTATTTCTCCTCTCAGAGAAAGGGAGTTTATAATTCTCGGTACAAAAAATAGTCTCAAATATAATTATTGGGATTACGTTGATGCATTTCATAAAGCATTTCTATATGAAAATCCTACCAAGAAGCATACTTGGTTGATCAAGATTTGTGGTAATGTTTATAACAATCCTTTGCCTAGTTGGGTTATACCATGGTGGCACACTTATGGCATATCTGCTCAAATTTTGCCAGACCAGTTTAAAACTCTCTATGGTGAATGGATTCATATGTCTCCCAAAGTCGCTGATTATATCAATTTAGACTTTGAATCTGAAGAAATAGCTTCATTATTATTTTTTATAGAATTTTCTATTCCTTGGGTCTGGAAATGGACTCCGGAATTGGGTTATACCCAACATCATATACCATGTATTCGTAGATCTACTCATAGTAGATTTTGGGATCGCCTCATGAAATTTGATCCTGATACAAAGGCCATCTGTGGTCAAAATATTTTAGATGAGATCAAATACAAAGTTGCTGTTTATAGACAACAACAAGTTTCTGGTGATACCAAACCGACTAATCCTTTTGGTCAATTAGCTTCCATGCTTTGAAGCTTCAAAAAGAGGTCATACCTAAGGAAGATTTGATTAAATCTTACATGCAAGATCTCCAGAAGGAGCTCATCAAACATCTGCTCCCTACCGATCGCACTGATATATCTATGGCCAGCTCTTCAAAGGCCAGCTCTTCCAATGAAGATATTTTAGCGGGGGAATCCCAAGACCACGAGGATGATGATATCATGGAAGATAATATTGTCTCGAAGATCGATTGATCACATGATCAAACGAAATTGCGAGACAAGACGACAAAGGCATTAAAGTAATTTCTGCAGACACCCATGTGCTTTGCGAGTCCTTTTCATCTTTATTGTAGGGCCCATATGGGACCATTTCATAGAATGATAGAACTCAATTATTGTAATAGTGATAGCACTATTCGGATTTGAAATCCAATTGTACTAGCATTCATAGGATAGTTGGTGTCCGCTCTCCTCCTTGTCTATAAAAAGGAAGGGAAGGCTTCATAAGAAGGACACGCTTCCTAGAACACTCTTCGGAGTACATACTACTACTCTCCCTCTCTCTCATTGTAAATTTATTATCAATAAGAAGTTTGCACGTTTTCTTCTTCATCCCTCGGTAATATTTTCTTCTTCTTCTCATTTATATAATTTTGTTTATATATTTAAAGTAATGGAAGGCTAAGTTCCTTCATGTTAAACTATGGATTTATATATATACGGCTAATTATGTTGTTAAGATCCTTATTTGTCTGATTGCGATACTCATCTATGTGCTACCTTTGAGTTTGGGTTATGAACTTAGAAGCGGCCTTGTTTATGGAAAGACTAGGGCTAGCCTGTTGAAAGCCCAGTTGAGTAAAGGCTGTGTTAAGGCATTGATCCCAGTATTAGTCTTGAATAAACAGGATGACGGTTCTAAAGTTTATGTAAAAACTGGACCTTTGAACTCCAAGTTATTGCATGGATTAGTATCTGTCGGACCAAGATACTGCTTCTTGAATTCTTCATATAACAGAGCTTCATTCTCTGGTATTTGAGTCAGAGATTGTGTTATTAACTTCTTATTGCCATGCTGAATGATGACATTTTTTTCTTTTGGCTGTGAGGTATGACCTCTGCCTCGGCCTCTGCCGCGAGGATTATTTCCCCTGCCCTGCATGCTGCAAATATTCACGGGTCAGAAAATCCGGAAGATTATTATCTTCACCTTTCTTATAAAGAATATCAAAATCAAATGGGGCTAGATGGGCTTGCCATCGAGCAAACATTTGTTTAGAAACATCATGCTTAAAATCTTTATGAAACATAAATTTAGCAGCTTGACAATCTGTCTTGATTATAAATTTCTGATTATATAAATCATCTTGAAATTTTAAAATACATTTAACAATAGCTAAGATTTCTTTAGCTACTGTGGCATAATTCTTTTGACTATCAGTCCATTTGCCAGAATGAAATCTGACTAATTGAGGTTTGTGATTAGTAGGACTAATCTGGGTCAGTATTCCCCCATAGCCTATATCAGAGGCATCAGTTTCAATAATTTTTTGCCAATTAGGATTGGCTAAAACCAAACATGGTAAGGTTTTCACTTTAGATTTAATTTTTTTGACTGTCTCAGTATGAAGAGAAGTCCAAGGTTTTGGTTTCTTTTTTAGTCTATCATATAAAATAGCTGTATCAACTGCTAAATTATGATAATAAGGGGAAATATAATTTAAACTCCCTAAAAACCTTTGTAATTGGGTTTTGTCCAAAATTTCATCTGGAAATTTAGAAGCAAAATCTATACTCCTACTAATTGGAACAATCTGTCCCTTTAAAATATTATGACCGAGAAAACGAATATTAATTTGGAATAAAACCATTTTTGGTTTGGATATGACTAAACCATTTTGTATTACCAATTTCTTAAAAATATCTAAATGTTCAAAATGTTGTTGAACATTATTGGAGAAGACCAAGATATCATCTATATAGACTAATATAAAGTCACTATAAGGTATGAATATATCATTCATAATCTTCTGAAATTCAGAAGGGGCGTTTTTCAAACCAAAAGGCATCACTTTCCATTCAAAGTGGCCAATAGGTACATTAAAAGCTGTTTTATATTGATCAGCTTCAGCAATTTGAATTTGCCAATATCCAGATTTTAAATCAAATTTGGAAAAGATTAGGGCTTGATAAAGCCGATCCAACAAATCTTTTTTATTAGGTATGGGATGTCGTATCCATTTTAGGACTTTATTAAGAGGTTTATAATTAATTACCAATCTAGGAACTCCTCTTTCAATTTCTGCATTTTTATTAACATAAAATCCTGTGCATGACCAGGGTGAGTTTGACTCTTTAATTAATTTTTTTATGAAGCAGAGAAGCAATTTCTTCTTTGCATAACTCTAAATATCGAGAATTCATTTGGCAAGGTCTTGCCTTAGTAGGAATTTGACTTTCATCAAAGTCATCAATATAAGGAAGTTTAACTTCATGCTTCTTGCGATTCCAAAAAGCATTGGGATGATCATTACAAATATCTACGAGACATATGATCTCTGTAATTTTTTTAATTTTATCCTCGTAATTTAGGATTTCGTAAAACTTCTTCAATATTAAAGGAATTAATTTCAAAATTTATAAAATTGATTTGATTTTGTTTTACGAGAAATGAAATCTTTAATTTCATTTACAAATCTAGTATGTGGTTCGAGTTATAAACCGAAAAGACACAGGGAGTATTATCATAAGTTCCTATAATGCAATCGGTTCCTATGTATGTGATAGGAAAAATTTTTTTTATAAAAGGGGTACCAAGTATTACTTGGTTTGTAATATTTTTAGCTAATAAAAAGCTTTCAGGAATACAAACTTTATTATTACAAATGTATGCACATGGTAATTTATAATTTATTTGAAGTTTATCACCTCCTGCATGTCTCAAACTATGAGTTGTTTTTTTCAAAATATTTTGTAGGAATTAATCCTTCTTGTATGACACTAATATACTGCACCGAGTATCAATAAGGGCGAGTAAATTCTTTCATCTCGAGTTTTACTTGATGAGTAAGGTGATTTTAACATAGAATTTAAATGATGTAATCATATCAAGTTTTGTTAAAAAAACTTTCTTCATTAATTTTATTAAAACTATCAAAAAATATTAGAAGGAGTAATCAAAGAATAATCTTTGTTAGGTTCCTTAGTTTCTAAATTAGAAACTCTAATATCAAGTTTGTGATTTAATTGTTTTAACATTTTAATTTCATCTTTCAGATGATTTATTTCTCCATATAAGTCTTTCAATGTGGTAGGAGATTTATGAGATTCTTCATATCTCTGTTTCATAAGTTTATAAACTTCTGACATTGAATATGGATTATTATTAGACACAAATTCAACATCCTTTTTAGGAGGAGGAGTAGAACTAGTGGAAGGAATATCATCCAAACTTTCTATAATTTTAGACCGTAATTACGGATCTTTAATGGATTTTAAAAAATTCCAATATATGATTATTGGTTAAGACATTAATATCTCGAATCTTGAAATTGAGAAATGAGTTTATAATAATCATCATTTTCTTTTTTGATTCACTAAAATTATGTTTACAAAGACATGTGTCTACTTCCAATGATTCATCGGAAGAATTAGAGATATGATCTATTTACGGATCGAAGTGATCTCTTCGATTCGTCGATTCTAAAAATAATTTTTTCCAAAGAATCTTTTAGTTCTTCACTAATATTTAGATTATTAATCTTTTGTTTCATTTTGCATTTATTAGCATAATGACCAATACGTTTACATTTATAGCAAACAATATTAGTTTTATCTTTCTTTCTTTCAATTCTATCAGACTTTCTTTTAGCTTTTTTATCAAGTTGTGCTGGAGAATATCTTTTCTTTTTCTTTTTATGATAGAATTCATTTTTATGATTTTGAGACTGATTATGAACTGGTTTTCTTTGGGTTTGAATATCTAACCCAAATTGACTACAAAATTGTCCTAACTGATTTCTTTCAGTTAGTCTTTGCCTTTTTATTTGTTGATTTAATTTTATCTCATTACATAAAGCTAAACCTTCAGTTTTACAGGTTGCTATGAGACTACCATAAGTATGATTTTCATAAGGAATGGAGATATTATCTCCCCGAAGAGCTTTACGAACTCTTTCCGCAAATAACGGTGGTAACCCATCAATAAATCTAGATTTCCAATGAGAGCTATTACTCTGCGGTAATTCCATAACCCTATTAAGAAATAGATCGCGATACCATCGCCAATGCGTGAGTGTTTTACACCTTGTATTTTTGTAAAAGAGTTCTATTAGTCTCATTATTATCGGAAATTTTTCCGGTGAAATGTTCTAGTATTGTGACAATCAATGTATAAAGCTGATTGTTCACTAGTTGTGCCATCCGGCTCTTGTTTAAGTATATGATAAATTTGTTCTTTTTCCTGGTGTGAGAGATAATTATCCCACCAACCTTTAAGTTGGCCAGTAAATCCTGCAACTATCATTTTTGCAATATTACTATCACTATTGCCTATTAGCTTGCTAACAGTGCTATACATCAACATACGATGTGTAAGATTATATATCTGTTTTTCGGTATAACCATCTATATTCCATTCATAAATGCTTTTTTCCATTATAAGAATTATTATTAATATATTCCTGTTCCTCATGTAGAAGATCTACAGGAGAAGGTCGTCTATAGTAATTAATTCTTTGTGTTGGCCTATCAGCAAACTTATATAATTTATTAAGTTCATCCTGTATAACAGGTTTATAATTTTTTGTTTCTGATAATTTATCGGAAAAACTCATTTTCAAGAGTATTGATATTTAATTTTTTTAAATTTCGATCTAGCATTTCTTCTAGATCCGACATCTTTTTAATTTATAATTAGTTATTTCGGGAGGAGGTTGCAAAGGTGGAGCGAGATATAACTTCTTTAGATCCCTGAAATATTGGGTGGAAAAAGAGGAAGACGATGTCGGAATATTATCAATTTTTTTGTATTAAAACATCAATTCTCTTATGAAGAGAAAGGATTTGTTCGCCTAATACATTGAGACAAATATTTGTATAATTTTGTTGTTCTATGAGTTTATTGATCCGTTTAATGATAATTTGTAAAGTATCATTTTCAAATAATTTTACAAAAAGTCAGTAAAGCTTACAACATGATTATCCTTTTCTAAATTAAAAGGTTGTTGAGGAGGCCAAACTCCTTTGATGATTTTTCCATTGAAAAGTTTATAATCTCTTTCCAAAACAGAAATATAAGGTTCAATATATTTGTCCATAAACCATGGAACAAAAGGAAATAAAATATTATGAAAAGATAAATGTTTATAAAACATTTCAGATATATAATATTTCATATGATCATCAAAATTTGCTAAAAACCATTTTTTAAAAGGTTCCCATCTGGGTAAATCAAATTCTTTTCGAATTTTTAACCTGGCTTCAGATCCAGGACGAAAATCAATTCTTGGTGTATGATTCATAGAGAAAAATTCATTTCAGATTCGGTTATCTCCGGATCTGTATTATAAACACCTTTAACAATATTTTCTTTAGTTTTTAAAACTTGATCTACTCGATTAGTAGCTTGCGAGGTACTTACTTGGGATGTAGAAACCCTGTAAGGAGTATAATCATTATTATCAAGTAATGGGGCAAATATAAGATCTTTCGGATCTAGTGGAATAAGTTACGGGCATATTGCCAAGGCGAGAAGATGAAGCTTCCATTTGTATATAAACAATTCCTTCTGGAGTTTGTTCAATATGATCAATATTATGTTCATTTTTAGGAGGAATATAACCGGTGCGTTCTAATTTCCATTGAGAAGGCATAGGGATTTCATCCCATTTGATGATACGTCTAGTAGATATCTTAGATCTATTGAAATTGGTTTCTATCAAAACCGTTTCATTTATATTTTTATCCATTATTTTACAATTAGGATTTAAAGTAAATAATGGTTTATAATATATACGATAGCAGATACATATCAGTTCAGATCCTGCTAAATAATTATATCCATGAGTCTTCACATTTAATGTTAACGAATCAAAGATATTGATATCACTTAAAGATAAAGATAAATTAGGATAAACATTAAAATATACTGGGCCATGAGCCAGACTAGATTGAATTACACCTATGAGTGATTGTTTCCAATTTAAATTTCTTGCATCTCTTAGACATGCAATAAAACTTTCAGGTAAACCTTCTAATGTGAGAGGTTTGAATGCAATTTGCACAAGTCCAATATGAATGAACTTATATAAATCCTTATATTTAAGAATATCAGGTTCAGATAATAATTTAAGTTCAGTTTCTTCATTATCAAGAGAGACTGATTCTTCAGTAGTTTTAACTACTTGTTTCAAGCCCAATTTTTCAAAAGTGCCTAACTGGTAGACAGTTTTTAACTCTACCTTGGGAATGGTCCACTTATTAAGGGCATCCAAATTGAGAGGAATATCCATCTCTTGTTTTGAAACATTTTTAATGTTTCTCTTTTCTTTAATCAAATTCATATAATAGGAAATGAAGGAAGGAAGTTCATGTTAAACTTATGCATTTAACATATATCTTAGTAATTATATGGCTCTGATACCATCACTGGTCTAGTAATTAATTCTTTGTGTTGGCCTATCAGCAAACTTATATAATTTATTAAGTTCATCCTGTATAACAGGTTTATAATTTTTTGTTTCTGATAATTTATCAGAAAACTCATTTTCAAGAGTATTGATATTTAATTTTTTAAATTTCTGATCTAGCATTTCTTCTAGATCTGACATCTTTTTTAATTTATAATTAGTTATTTCAGGAGGAGGTTGCAAAGGTGGAGCAGATATAACTTCTTTAGATCCTGAAATATTGGCTGGAAAAGAGGAAGACGATGTCGGAATATTATCAATTTTTTGTATTAAAACATCAATTCTCTTATGAAGAGAAAGGATTTGTTCGCCTAATACATTGAGACAAATATTTGTATAATTTTGTTGTTCTATGAGTTTATTGATCTGTTTAACAGTAATTTGTAAAGTATCATTTTCAAATAATTTTACAAAAGCTGTAAAGCTTACAACATGATTATCCTTTTCTAAATTAAAAGGTTGTTGAGGAGGCCAAACTCCTTTGATGATTTTTCCATTGAAAAGTTTATAATCTCTTTCCAAAACAGAAATATAAGGTTCAATATATTTGTCCATAAACCATGGAACAAAGGAAATAAAATATTATGAAAAGATAAATGTTTATAAAACATTTCAGATATATAATATTTCATATGATCATCAAAATTTGCTAAAAACCATTTTTTTAAAAAGGTTCCCATCCGGGTAAATCAAATTCTTTTCGAATTTTTAACTCGGGCTTCGAGATCCGGGACGAAAATCAATTCTTGGTGTATGATTCATAGAGAAAAATTCATTTCAGATTCGGTTATCTCCGGATCTGTATTATAAACACCTTTAACAATATTTTCTTTAGTTTTTAAAACTTGATCTACTCGATTAGTAGCTTGCGAGGTACTTACTTGGGATGTAGAAACCCTGTAAGGAGTATAATCATTATTATCAAGTAATGGGCAAATATAAGATCTTTCAGATCTAGTGGAATAAGTTCTGGGCATATTGCCAAGACGAGAAGATGAAGCTTCCATTTGTATATAAACAATTCCTTCGGAGTTTGTTCAATATGATCAATATTATGTTCATTTTTAGGAGGAATATAACCGGTGCGTTCTAATTTCCATTGAGAAGGCATAGGGATTTCATCCCATTTGATGATACGTCTAGTAGATATCTTAGATCTATTGAAATTGGTTTCTATCAAAACCGTTTCATTTATATTTTTTATCCATTATTTTACAATTAGGATTTAAAGTAAATAATGGTTTATAATATATACGATAGCAGATACATATCAGTTCAGATCCTGCTAAATAATTATATCCATGAGTCTTCACATTTAATGTTAACGAATCAAAGATATTGATATCACTTAAAGATAAAGATAAATTAGGATAAACATTAAAATATACTTGGGCCATGAGCCGAGACTAGATTGAATTACACCTATGAGTGATTGTTTCCAATTTAAATTTCTTGCATCTCTTAGGCATGCAATGAAACTTTCAGGTAAACCTTCTAATGTGAGAGGTTTGAATGCAATTTGCACAAGTCCAATATGAATGAATTTATATAAATCCTTATATTTAAGAATATCGTGTTCAGATAATAATTTAATTTCAGTTTCTTCATTATCTAAAGAGACTGATTCTTCAGTAGTTTTAACTACTTGTTTCAAGCCCAATTTTTCAAAAGTGCCTAACTGGTAGACAGTTTTTAACTCTACCTTGGGAATGGTCCACTTATTAAGGGCATCCAAATTGAGAGGAATATCCATCTCTTGTTTTGAAACATTTTTAATGTTTCTCTTTTCTTTAATCAAATTCATATAATAGGAAATGAAGGAAGGAAGTTCATGTTAAACTTATGCATTTAACATATATCTTAGTAATTATATGGCTCTGATACCATCACTGGTCCGACAGATACTAATCCATGCAATAACTTGGAGTTCAAAGGTCCAGTTTTTACATAAACTTTAGAACCGTCATCCTGTTTATTCAAGACTAATACTGGGATCAATGCCTTAACACAGCCTTTACTCAACGGCTTTCAACAGGCTAGCCCTAGTCTTTCCATAAACAAGGCCAGTTCTAAGTTCATAACCCAAACTCAAAGGTAGCACATAGATGAGTATCGCAATCGGACAAATAAGGATCTTAACAACATAATTAGCCGAGATATATATAAATCCATAGTTTAACATGAAGGAACTTAGCCTTCCATTACTTTAAATATATAAACAAAATTATATAAATGAGAAGAAGAAGAAAATATTACCAGGGATGAAGAAGAAAACGTGCAAACTTCTTATTGATAATAAATTTACAATGAGAGAGAGAGGGAGAGTAGTAGTATGTACTCAGAAGAGTGTTCTAGGAAGCGTGTCCTTCTTATGAAGCCTTCCCTTCCTTTTATAGACAAGGAGGAGAGCGGACACCAACTATCCTATGAATGCTAGTACAATTGGATTTCAAATCCGAATAGTGCTATCACTATTACAATAATTGAGTTCTATCATTCTATGAAATGGTCCCATATGGGCCCTACAATAAAGATGAAAAGGACTGCAGCACATGGGTGTCGGCAGAAATTACTTTAATGCCTTTGTCGTCTTATGCTGCAATTTCTTTGATCATGTGATCAATCGATCTTCGATAATAATATTATCTTCCATGATATCATCATCCTCGAGGGTCTTGGGATTCCCCTGCTAAAATATCTTCATTGGAAGAGCGGCCTTTGAAGAGTCGGCCATAGATATATCGGTGCGATCGGTAGGGAGCAGATGTTTGATGAGCTCCTTCTGGAGATCTTGCATGTAAGATTTAATCAAATCTTCCTTAGGTATGACCTCTTTTTGAAGCTTCAGCATGGAAGCTAATTGACCAAAAGGATTAGTCGGTTTGGTATCACCAGAAACTTGTTGTTGTCTATAAACAGCAACTTTGTATTTGATCTCATCTAAAATATTTTGACCACAGATGGCCTTTGTATCAGGATCAAATTTCATGAGGCGATCCCAAAATCTACTATGAGTAGATCTACGAATACATGGTATATGATGTTGGGTATAACCCGATTCAGAGTCCATTTCCGGGACCCAAGGAATAGAAAATTCTATAAAAAAATAATAATGAAGCTATTTCTTGATTCAAAGTCTAAATTGATATAATCGGCGACTTTGGGAGACATATGAATCCATTCACCATAGAGAGTTTTAAAGCTGAGTGCGGCAAAATTTGAGCAGATGTGCCATAAGTGTGCCACCATGGTATAACCCAACTAGGCAAAGGATTGTTATAAACATTACCACAAATCTTGATCAACCAAGTATGCTTCTTGGTAGGATTTTCATATAGAAATGCTTTATGAAATGCATCAACGTAATCCCAATAATTATATTTGAGACTATTTTTTGTACCAGGAATTATAAACTCCCTTTCTCTGAGAGGAGAAATACCCCACTCTTCCATAGCTAAAATCTTTTTTATGATGATTTTGCTAAAATTATAAATATTTCCTGTTTTGATACCTCCAGGATAAAAGTGTGTAATCTCACACGAGCATTCTTTCAGAATTTGCTCATAATATTGTCGTTGTTTATAAGATGTAGCTGTATATGATGCCACATCCAAATATCTGTTCATCAACATCCAAGGATTGTCTTTCCATTGTAGATCCCTTGGTTCCAAAAGAAATATGATTTCTTTGTGAGGATGTGTATAATAAGAGGGTTTATGATCCTCTTCGGATAACACCTGAGCATATGATGAGGAGGAAGCTTCTCCCTTTTGGGAAGCAAGATACTGCTTCTTGAATTCTTCATATAACAGAGCTTCATTCTCTGGTATTTGAGTCAGAGATTGTGTTATTAACTTCTTATTGCCATGCTTTCGAATGATGACATTTTTTTTCTTTTGGGCCGTGAGGTATGACCTCTGCCTCGGCCTCTGCCGCGAGGATTATTTCCCGCCCTACGCATGCTTGCAAATATTCACGGGTCGGAAAAATCCGGAAGATTATTATCTTCACCTTTCTTATAAAGAATATCAAAATCAAATGGGGCTAGATGGGCTTGCCATCGAGCAAACATTTGTTTAGAAACATCATGCTTAAAATCTTTATGAAACATAAATTTAGCGACTTGACAATCTGTCTTGATTATAAATTTCGATTATATAAATCATCTTGAAATTTTAAAATACATTTAACAATAGCTAAGATTTCTTTAGCTACTCGTGGCATAATTCTTTTGACTATCAGTCCCATTTGCCGAATGAAATCGACTAATTGAGGTTTGTGATTAGTAGGACTAATGCAGGGTCGATATTCCCCCCATAGCCTATATCGGAGGCATCGGTTTCAATAATTTTTTTGCCAATTAGGATTGGCTAAAACCAAACATGGTAAGGTTTTCACTTTAGATTTAATTTTTTTTGACTGTCTCGGTATGAAGAGAAGTCCAAGGTTTTGGTTTCTTTTTTTAGTCTATCATATAAAATAGTTTGTATCAATTGCTAAATTATGATAATAAGGGGAAATATAATTTAAACTCCCTAAAAACCTTTGTAATTGGGTTTTGTCCAAAATTTCATCCGGAAATTTAGAAGCAAAATCTATACTCCTACTAATTGGAACAATCTGTCCCTTTAAAATATTATGACCGAGAAAACGAATATTAATTTGGAATAAAACCATTTTTGGTTTGGATATGACTAAACCATTTTGTATTACCAATTTCTTAAAAATATCTAAATGTTCAAAATGTTGTTGAACATTATTGGAGAAGACCAAGATATCATCTATATAGACTAATATAAAGTCACTATAAGGTATGAATATATCATTCATAATCTTCGAAATTCGGAAGGGCGTTTTTCAAACCAAAAGGCATCACTTTCCATTCAAAGTGGCCAATAGGTACATTAAAAGTCGTTTTATATTGATCGACTTCAAGCAATTTGAATTTGCCAATATCCAGATTTTAAATCAAATTTGGAAAAGATTAGGGCTTGATAAAGCCGATCCAACAAATCTTTTTTTATTAGGTATGGGATGTCGTATCCATTTTAGGACTTTATTAAGAGGTTTATAATTAATTACCAATCTAGGAACTCCTCTTTCAATTTCTGCATTTTTATTAACATAAAATCCTCGTGCATGACCGGGGGTGAGTTTGACTCTTTAATTAATTTTTTTATGAAGCGAGAGAAGCAATTTCTTCTTTGCATAACTCTAAATATCGAGAATTCATTTGGCAAGGTCTTGCCTTAGTAGGAATTTGACTTTCATCAAAGTCATCAATATAAGGAAGTTTAACTTCATGCTTCTTGCGATTCCAAAAAGCATTGGGATGATCATTACAAATATCTACAGACATATGATGCTGTAATTTTTTAATTTTATCCTGTAATTTAGGATTTCGTAAAACTTCTTCAATATTAAAGGAATTAATTTCAAAATTTATAAAATTGATTTGATTTTGTTTGCGAGAAATGAAATCTTTAATTTCATTTACAAATCTAGTATGTGGTTCAGTTATAAACTGAAAAGACACAGGAGTATTATCATAAGTTCCTATAATGCAATCAGTTCCTATGTATGTGATAGGAAAAATTTTTTTTATAAAAGGGGTACCAAGTATTACTTGGTTTGTAATATTTTTAGCTAATAAAAAGCTTTCAGGAATACAAACTTTATTATTACAAATGTATGCACATGGTAATTTATAATTTATTTGAAGTTTATCACCTCCTGCATGTCTCAAACTATGAGTTGTTTTTTCAAAATATTTTGTAGGAATTAATCCTTCTTGTATGACACTAATATCTGCACCAGTATCAATAAGGGCAGTAAATTCTTTCATCTCAGTTTTACTGATGAGTAAGGTGATTTTAACATAGAATTTAAATGATGTAATCATATCAAGTTTTGTTAAAAAAACTTTCTTCATTAATTTTATTAAAACTATCAAAAAATATTAGAAGGAGTAATCAAAGAATAATCTTTGTTAGGTTCCTTAGTTTCTAAATTAGAAACTCTAATATCAAGTTTGTGATTTAATTGTTTTAACATTTTAATTTCATCTTTCAGATGATTTATTTCTCCATATAAGTCTTTCAATGTGGTAGGAGATTTATGAGATTCTTCATATCTCTCGTTTCATAAGTTTATAAACTTCGACATTGAATATGGATTATTATTAGACACAAATTCAACATCCTTTTTAGGAGGAGGAGTAGAACTAGTGGAAGGAATATCATCCAAACTTTCTATAATTTTTAGACCGTAATTTCGGATCTTTAATGGATTTTAAAAAATTCCAATATATGATTATTGGTTAAGACATTAATATCTCGAATCTTGAAATTGAGAAATGAGTTTATAATAATCATCATTTTCTTTTTTGATTCACTAAAATTATGTTTACAAAGACATGTGTCTACTTCCAATGATTCATCAGAAGAATTAGAGATATGATCTATTTCTGGATCAGAAGTGATCTCTTCTGATTCGTCAGATTCTAAAAATAATTTTTCCAAAGAATCTTTTAGTTCTTCACTAATATTTAGATTATTAATCTTTTGTTTCATTTTGCATTTATTAGCATAATGACCAATACGTTTACATTTATAGCAAACAATATTAGTTTTATCTTTCTTTCTTTCAATTCTATCAGACTTTCTTTTAGCTTTTTTATCAAGTTGTGCTGGAGAATATCTTTTCTTTTTCTTTTTATGATAGAATTCATTTTTATGATTTTGAGACTGATTATGAACTGGTTTTCTTTGGGTTTGAATATCTAACCCAAATTGACTACAAAATTGTCCTAACTGATTTCTTTCAGTTAGTCTTTGCCTTTTTATTTGTTGATTTAATTTTATCTCATTACATAAAGCTAAACCTTCAGTTTTACAGGTTGCTATGAGACTACCATAAGTATGATTTTCATAAGGAATGGAGATATTATCTCCCCGAAGAGCTTTACGAACTCTTTCCGCAAATAACGGTGGTAACCCATCAATAAATCTAGATTTCCAATGAGAGCTATTACTCTCTGGTAATTCCATAACCCTATTAAGAAATAGATCGCGATACCATCGCCAATTTGTGAGTGTTTTACACCTTGTATTTTGTAAAAGAGTTCTATTAGTCTCATTATTATCGGAAATTTTTCCGGTGAAATGTTCTAGTATTGTGACAATCAATGTATAAACTGATTGTTCACTAGTTGTGCCATCCGGCTCTTGTTTAAGTATATGATAAATTTGTTCTTTTTCCTGGTGTGAGAGATAATTATCCCACCAACCTTTAAGTTGGCCAGTAAATCCTGCAACTATCATTTTTGCAATATTACTATCACTATTGCCTATTAGCTTGCTAACAGTGCTATACATCAACACCATCACTGGTCCGACAGATACTAATCCATGCAATAACTTGGAGTTCAAAGGTCCAGTTTTTACATAAACTTTAGAACCGTCATCCTGTTTATTCAAGACTAATACTGGGATCAATGCCTTAACACAGCCTTTACTCAACGGCTTTCAACAGGCTAGCCCTAGTCTTTCCATAAACAAGGCCAGTTCTAAGTTCATAACCCAAACTCAAAGGTAGCACATAGATGAGTATCGCAATCAGACAAATAAGGATCTTAACAACATAATTAGCCAGATATATATAAATCCATAGTTTAACATGAAGGAACTTAGCCTTCCATTACTTTAAATATATAAACAAAATTATATAAATGAGAAGAAGAAGAAAATATTACCAGGGATGAAGAAGAAAACGTGCAAACTTCTTATTGATAATAAATTTACAATGAGAGAGAGGGAGAGTAGTAGTATGTACTCCGAAGAGTGTTCTAGGAAGCGTGTCCTTCTTATGAAGCCTTCCCTTCCTTTTATAGACAAGGAGGAGAGCGGACACCAACTATCCTATGAATGCTAGTACAATTGGATTTCAAATCCGAATAGTGCTATCACTATTACAATAATTGAGTTCTATCATTCTATGAAATGGTCCCATATGGGCCCTACAATAAAGATGAAAAGGATCTGCAGGGCACATGGGTGTCGGCAGAAATTACTTTAATGCCTTTGTCGTCTTGTCTGCAATTTCTTTGATCATGTGATCAATCTGATCTTCAGTAATAATATTATCTTCCATGATATCATCATCCTCAGGGTCTTGGGATTCCCCTGCTAAAATATCTTCATTGGAAGAGCGGCCTTTGAAGAGTCGGCCATAGATATATCGGTGCGATCGGTAGGGAGCGGATGTTTGATGAGCTCCTTCGGGAGATCTTGCATGTAAGATTTAATCAAATCTTCCTTAGGTATGACCTCTTTTTGAAGCTTCGACATGGAAGCTAATTGACCAAAAGGATTAGTCGGTTTGGTATCACCGGGAAACTTGTTGTTGTCTATAAACAGCAACTTTGTATTTGATCTCATCTAAAATATTTTGACCACGAGATGGCCTTTGTATCGGGGATCAAATTTCATGAGGCGATCCCAAAATCTACTATGAGTAGATCTACGAATACATGGTATATGATGTTGGGTATAACCCGATTCAGAGTCCATTTCCGGGACCCCAAGGAATAGAAAATTCTATAAAAAAATAATAATGAAGCTATTTCTTGATTCAAAGTCTAAATTGATATAATCGGCGACTTTGGGAGACATATGAATCCATTCACCATAGAGAGTTTTAAAGCTGAGTGCGGCAAAATTTGAGCGGATGTGCCATAAGTGTGCCACCATGGTATAACCCAACTAGGCAAAGGATTGTTATAAACATTACCACAAATCTTGATCAACCAAGTATGCTTCTTGGTAGGATTTTCATATAGAAATGCTTTATGAAATGCATCAACGTAATCCCAATAATTATATTTGAGACTATTTTTTTGTACCGAGAATTATAAACTCCCTTTCTCCGAGAGGAGAAATACCCCACTCTTCCATAGCTAAAATCTTTTTTATGATGATTTTGCTAAAATTATAAATATTTCTGTTTTGATACCTCCGGGATAAAAGTGTGTAATCTCACACGAGCATTCTTTCGAAATTTGCTCATAATATTGTCGTTGTTTATAAGATGTAGTTTGTATATGATGCCACATCCAAATATCCGTTCATCAACATCCAAGGATTGTCTTTCCATTGTAGATCCCTTGGTTCCAAAAGAAATATGATTTCTTTGTGAGGATGTGTATAATAAGAGGGTTTATGATCCTCTTCGGATAACACCTGAGCATATGATGAGGAGGAAGCTTCTCCCTTTTGGGAAGCAAGATACTGCTTCTTGAATTCTTCATATAACAGAGCTTCATTCTCTGGTATTTGAGTCAGAGATTGTGTTATTAACTTCTTATTGCCATGCTGAATGATGACATTTTTTTTCTTTTTGGGTCGTGAGGTATGACCTCTGCCTCGGCCTCTGCCGCGAGGATTATTTCCCCCCTACGCATGCTTGCAAATATTCACGGGTCGGAAAAATCCGGAAGATTATTATCTTCACCTTTCTTATAAAGAATATCAAAATCAAATGGGGCTAGATGGGCTTGCCATCGAGCAAACATTTGTTTAGAAACATCATGCTTAAAATCTTTATGAAACATAAATTTAGCAGCTTGACAATCTGTCTTGATTATAAATTTCTGATTATATAAATCATCTTGAAATTTTAAAATACATTTAACAATAGCTAAGATTTCTTTAGCTACTGTGGCATAATTCTTTTGACTATCAGTCCATTTGCCAGAATGAAATCTGACTAATTGAGGTTTGTGATTAGTAGGACTAATCTGGGTCAGTATTCCCCCATAGCCTATATCAGAGGCATCAGTTTCAATAATTTTTTTGCCAATTAGGATTGGCTAAAACCAAACATGGTAAGGTTTTCACTTTAGATTTAATTTTTTTTTGACTGTCTCGGTATGAAGAGAAGTCCAAGGTTTTGGTTTCTTTTTTAGTCTATCATATAAAATAGCTGTATCAACTGCTAAATTATGATAATAAGGGGAAATATAATTTAAACTCCCTAAAAACCTTTGTAATTGGGTTTTGTCCAAAATTTCATCTGGAAATTTAGAAGCAAAATCTATACTCCTACTAATTGGAACAATCTGTCCCTTTAAAATATTATGACCGAGAAAACGAATATTAATTTGGAATAAAACCATTTTTGGTTTGGATATGACTAAACCATTTTGTATTACCAATTTCTTAAAAATATCTAAATGTTCAAAATGTTGTTGAACATTATTGGAGAAGACCAAGATATCATCTATATAGACTAATATAAAGTCACTATAAGGTATGAATATATCATTCATAATCTTCTGAAATTCAGAAGGGGCGTTTTTCAAACCAAAAGGCATCACTTTCCATTCAAAGTGGCCAATAGGTACATTAAAAGCTGTTTTATATTGATCAGCTTCAGCAATTTGAATTTGCCAATATCCAGATTTTAAATCAAATTTGGAAAAGATTAGGGCTTGATAAAGCCGATCCAACAAATCTTTTTTTATTAGGTATGGGATGTCGTATCCATTTTAGGACTTTATTAAGAGGTTTATAATTAATTACCAATCTAGGAACTCCTCTTTCAATTTACGCATTTTTATTAACATAAAATCCTCGTGCATGACCAGGGTGAGTTTGACTCTTTAATTAATTTTTTATGAAGCAGAGAAGCAATTTCTTCTTTGCATAACTCTAAATACTGAGAATTCATTTGGCAAGGTCTTGCCTTAGTAGGAATTTGACTTTCATCAAAGTCATCAATATAAGGAAGTTTAACTTCATGCTTCTTGCGATTCCAAAAAGCATTGGGATGATCATTACAAATATCTACAGACATATGATGCTCGTAATTTTTTTAATTTTATCCCTGTAATTTAGGATTTCGTAAAACTTCTTCAATATTAAAGGAATTAATTTCAAAATTTATAAAATTGATTTGATTTTGTTTTACGAGAAATGAAATCTTTAATTTCATTTACAAATCTAGTATGTGGTTCAGTTATAAACTGAAAAGACACAGGAGTATTATCATAAGTTCCTATAATGCAATCAGTTCCTATGTATGTGATAGGAAAAATTTTTTTTATAAAAGGGGTACCAAGTATTACTTGGTTTGTAATATTTTTAGCTAATAAAAAGCTTTCAGGAATACAAACTTTATTATTACAAATGTATGCACATGGTAATTTATAATTTATTTGAAGTTTATCACCTCCTGCATGTCTCAAACTATGAGTTGTTTTTTCAAAATATTTTGTAGGAATTAATCCTTCTTGTATGACACTAATATCTGCACCAGTATCAATAAGGGCAGTAAATTCTTTCATCTCAGTTTTACTGATGAGTAAGGTGATTTTAACATAGAATTTAAATGATGTAATCATATCAAGTTTTGTTAAAAAACTTTCTTCATTAATTTTATTAAAACTATCAAAAATATTAGAAGGAGTAATCAAAGAATAATCTTTGTTAGGTTCCTTAGTTTCTAAATTAGAAACTCTAATATCAAGTTTGTGATTTAATTGTTTTAACATTTTAATTTCATCTTTCAGATGATTTATTTCTCCATATAAGTCTTTCAATGTGGTAGGAGATTTATGAGATTCTTCATATCTCTGTTTCATAAGTTTATAAACTTCTGACATTGAATATGGATTATTATTAGACACAAATTCAACATCCTTTTTAGGAGGAGGAGTAGAACTAGTGGAAGGAATATCATCCAAACTTTCTATAATTTTAGACCGTAATTCTGGATCTTTAATGGATTTTAAAAATTCCAATATATGATTATTGGTTAAGACATTAATATCTGAATCTTGAAATTGAGAAATGAGTTTATAATAATCATCATTTTCTTTTTCAGATTCACTAAAATTATGTTTACAAAGACATGTGTCTACTTCCAATGATTCATCAGAAGAATTAGAGATATGATCTATTTACGGATCGAAGTGATCTCTTCGATTCGTCGATTCTAAAAAATAATTTTTTCCAAAGAATCTTTTAGTTCTTCACTAATATTTAGATTATTAATCTTTTGTTTCATTTTGCATTTATTAGCATAATGACCAATACGTTTACATTTATAGCAAACAATATTAGTTTTATCTTTCTTTCTTTCAATTCTATCAGACTTTCTTTTAGCTTTTTTATCAAGTTGTGCTGGAGAATATCTTTTCTTTTTCTTTTTATGATAGAATTCATTTTTATGATTTTGAGACTGATTATGAACTAGGGTGTCTGTTGGGTGTTGAATATCTAACCCAAATTGACTACGAAAAATTGTCCTAACCGATTTCTTTCGGTTAGTCTTTGCCTTTTTATTTGTTGATTTAATTTTATCTCATTACATAAAGCTAAACCTTCGATTTTACTGAGTTGCTATGAGACTACCATAAGTATGATTTTCATAAGGAATGGAGATATTATCTCCCCGAAGAGCTTTACGAACTCTTTCCGCAAATAACGGTGGTAACCCATCAATAAATCTAGATTTCCAATGAGAGCTATTACTCTCTGGTAATTCCATAACCCTATTAAGAAATAGATCGCGATACCATCGCCAATCTGTGAGTGTTTTACACCTTGTATTTTGTAAAAGAGTTCTATTAGTCTCATTATTATCGGAAATTTTTCCGGTGAAATGTTCTAGTATTGTGACAATCAATGTATAAACTGATTGTTCACTAGTTGTGCCATCCGGCTCTTGTTTAAGTATATGATAAATTTGTTCTTTTTCCTGGTGTGAGAGATAATTATCCCACCAACCTTTAAGTTGGCCAGTAAATCCTGCAACTATCATTTTTGCAATATTACTATCACTATTGCCTATTAGCTTGCTAACAGTGCTATACATCAACATACGATGTGTAAGATTATATATCTGTTTTTCGGTATAACCATCTATATTCCATTCATAAATGCTTTTTCCATTATAAGAATTATTATTAATATATTCCTGTTCCTCATGTAGAAGATCTACAGGAGAAGGTCGTCTATAGTAATTAATTCTTTGTGTTGGCCTATCAGCAAACTTATATAATTTATTAAGTTCATCCTGTATAACAGGTTTATAATTTTTTGTTTCTGATAATTTATCAGAAAACTCATTTTCAAGAGTATTGATATTTAATTTTTTAAATTTCTGATCTAGCATTTCTTCTAGATCTGACATCTTTTTTAATTTATAATTAGTTATTTCAGGAGGAGGTTGCAAAGGTGGAGCAGATATAACTTCTTTAGATCCTGAAATATTGGCTGGAAAAGAGGAAGACGATGTCGGAATATTATCAATTTTTTGTATTAAAACATCAATTCTCTTATGAAGAGAAAGGATTTGTTCGCCTAATACATTGAGACAAATATTTGTATAATTTTGTTGTTCTATGAGTTTATTGATCTGTTTAATGATAATTTGTAAAGTATCATTTTCAAATAATTTTACAAAAAGTCAGTAAAGCTTACAACATGATTATCCTTTTCTAAATTAAAAGGTTGTTGAGGAGGCCAAACTCCTTTGATGATTTTTCCATTGAAAAGTTTATAATCTCTTTCCAAAACGAAATATAAGGTTCAATATATTTGTCCATAAACCATGGAACAAAAAGGAAATAAAATATTATGAAAAGATAAATGTTTATAAAACATTTCGGATATATAATATTTCATATGATCATCAAAATTTGCTAAAAACCATTTTTTTAAAAAGGTTCCCATCTCGGGTAAATCAAATTCTTTTCGAATTTTTAACCTGGCTTCAGATCCAGGACGAAAATCAATTCTTGGTGTATGATTCATAGAGAAAAATTCATTTCAGATTCGGTTATCTCCGGATCTGTATTATAAACACCTTTAACAATATTTTCTTTAGTTTTTAAAACTTGATCTACTCGATTAGTAGCTTGCGAGGTACTTACTTGGGATGTAGAAACCCTGTAAGGAGTATAATCATTATTATCAAGTAATGGGGAAATATAAGATCTTTCAGATCTAGTGGAATAAGTTCTGGGCATATTGCCAAGACGAGAAGATGAAGCTTCCATTTGTATATAAACAATTCCTTCTGGAGTTTGTTCAATATGATCAATATTATGTTCATTTTTAGGAGGAATATAACCGGTGCGTTCTAATTTCCATTGAGAAGGCATAGGGATTTCATCCCATTTGATGATACGTCTAGTAGATATCTTAGATCTATTGAAATTGGTTTCTATCAAAACCGTTTCATTTATATTTTTATCCATTATTTTACAATTAGGATTTAAAGTAAATAATGGTTTATAATATATACGATAGCGAGATACATATCGGTTCGGATCTCGCTAAATAATTATATCCATGAGTCTTCACATTTAATGTTAACGAATCAAAGATATTGATATCACTTAAAGATAAAGATAAATTAGGATAAACATTAAAATATACTTTGGGCCATGAGCCGAGACTAGATTGAATTACACCTATGAGTGATTGTTTCCAATTTAAATTTCTTGCATCTCTTAGACATGCAATAAAACTTTCAGGTAAACCTTCTAATGTGAGAGGTTTGAATGCAATTTGCACAAGTCCAATATGCATGAACTTATATAAATCCTTATATTTAAGAATATCAGGTTCAGATAATAATTTAAGTTCAGTTTCTTCATTATCAAGAGAGACTGATTCTTCAGTAGTTTTAACTACTTGTTTCAAGCCCAATTTTTCAAAAGTGCCTAACGGGTAGACAGTTTTTAACTCTACCTTGGGAATGGTCCACTTATTAAGGGCATCCAAATTGAGAGGAATATCCATCTCTTGTTTTGAAACATTTTTAATGTTTCTCTTTTCTTTAATCAAATTCATATAATAGGAAATGAAGGAAGGAAGTTCATGTTAAACTTATGCATTTAACATATATCTTAGTAATTATATGGCTCTGATACCACCAACTATCCTATGAATGCTAGTACAATTGGATTTCAAATCCGAATAGTGCTATCACTATTACAATAATTGAGTTCTATCATTCTATGAAATGGTCCCATATGGGCCCTACAATAAAGATGAAAAGGACTGCAGCACATGGGTGTCGGCAGAAATTACTTGAATGCCTTTGTCGTCTTGTCGCAATTTCTTTGATCATGTGATCAATCGATCTTCGATAATAATATTATCTTCCATGATATCATCATCCTCGAGGGTCTTGGGATTCCCCTGCTAAAATATCTTCATTGGAAGAGCGGCCTTTGAAGAGGCGGCCATAGATATATCAGTGCGATCGGTAGGGAGCAGATGTTTGATGAGCTCCTTCTTGAGATCTTGCATGTAAGATTTAATCAAATCTTCCTTAGGTATGACCTCTTTTTGAAGCTTCAGCATGGAAGCTAATTGACCAAAAGGATTAGTCGGTTTGGTATCACCGAAACTTGTTGTTGTCTATAAACGAGCAACTTTGTATTTGATCTCATCTAAAATATTTTGACCACGAGATGGCCTTTGTATCGGGATCAAATTTCATGAGGCGATCCCAAAATCTACTATGAGTAGATCTACGAATACATGGTATATGATGTTGGGTATAACCCGATTCAGAGTCCATTTCCGGGACCCAAGGAATAGAAAATTCTATAAAAAAATAATAATGAAGCTATTTCTTGATTCAAAGTCTAAATTGATATAATCGGCGACTTTGGGAGACATATGAATCCATTCACCATAGAGAGTTTTAAAGCTAGTGCGGCAAAATTTGAGCGGATGTGCCATAAGTGTGCCACCATGGTATAACCCAACTAGGCAAAGGATTGTTATAAACATTACCACAAATCTTGATCAACCAAGTATGCTTCTTGGTAGGATTTTCATATAGAAATGCTTTATGAAATGCATCAACGTAATCCCAATAATTATATTTGAGACTATTTTTTGTACCAGGAATTATAAACTCCCTTTCTCTGAGAGGAGAAATACCCCACTCTTCCATAGCTAAAATCTTTTTTATGATGATTTTGCTAAAATTATAAATATTTCCTGTTTTGATACCTCCAGGATAAAAGTGTGTAATCTCACACGAGCATTCTTTCAGAATTTGCTCATAATATTGTCGTTGTTTATAAGATGTAGCTGTATATGATGCCACATCCAAATATCTGTTCATCAACATCCAAGGATTGTCTTTCCATTGTAGATCCCTTGGTTCCAAAAGAAATATGATTTCTTTGTGAGGATGTGTATAATAAGAGGGTTTATGATCCTCTTCGGATAACACCTGAGCATATGATGAGGAGGAAGCTTCTCCCTTTTGGGAAGCAAGATACTGCTTCTTGAATTCTTCATATAACAGAGCTTCATTCTCTGGTATTTGAGTCAGAGATTGTGTTATTAACTTCTTATTGCCATGCTGAATGATGACATTTTTTTCTTTTGGCTGTGAGGTATGACCTCTGCCTCGGCCTCTGCCGCGAGGATTATTTCCCCTGCCCTGCATGCTGCAAATATTCACGGGTCAGAAAATCCGGAAGATTATTATCTTCACCTTTCTTATAAAGAATATCAAAATCAAATGGGGCTAGATGGGCTTGCCATCGAGCAAACATTTGTTTAGAAACATCATGCTTAAAATCTTTATGAAACATAAATTTAGCAGCTTGACAATCTGTCTTGATTATAAATTTCTGATTATATAAATCATCTTGAAATTTTTAAAATACATTTAACAATAGCTAAGATTTCTTTAGCTACTCGTGGCATAATTCTTTTGACTATCAGTCCCATTTGCCGAATGAAATCGACTAATTGAGGTTTGTGATTAGTAGGACTAATGCAGGGTCGATATTCCCCCCATAGCCTATATCGGAGGCATCGGTTTCAATAATTTTTTTTGCCAATTAGGATTGGCTAAAACCAAACATGGTAAGGTTTTCACTTTAGATTTAATTTTTTTTGACTGTCTCGGTATGAAGAGAAGTCCAAGGTTTTGGTTTCTTTTTTAGTCTATCATATAAAATAGCTGTATCAACTGCTAAATTATGATAATAAGGGGAAATATAATTTAAACTCCCTAAAAACCTTTGTAATTGGGTTTTGTCCAAAATTTCATCTGGAAATTTAGAAGCAAAAATCTATACTCCTACTAATTGGAACAATCTGTCCCTTTAAAATATTATGACCGAGAAAACGAATATTAATTTGGAATAAAACCATTTTTGGTTTGGATATGACTAAACCATTTTGTATTACCAATTTCTTAAAAATATCTAAATGTTCAAAATGTTGTTGAACATTATTGGAGAAGACCAAGATATCATCTATATAGACTAATATAAAGTCACTATAAGGTATGAATATATCATTCATAATCTTCTGAAATTCAGAAGGGGCGTTTTTCAAACCAAAAGGCATCACTTTCCATTCAAAGTGGCCAATAGGTACATTAAAAGCTGTTTTATATTGATCAGCTTCAGCAATTTGAATTTGCCAATATCCAGATTTTAAATCAAATTTGGAAAAGATTAGGGCTTGATAAAGCCGATCCAACAAATCTTTTTTATTAGGTATGGGATGTCGTATCCATTTTAGGACTTTATTAAGAGGTTTATAATTAATTACCAATCTAGGAACTCCTCTTTCAATTTCTGCATTTTTATTAACATAAAATCCTGTGCATGACCAGGGTGAGTTTGACTCTTTAATTAATTTTTTATGAAGCAGAGAAGCAATTTCTTCTTTGCATAACTCTAAATACTGAGAATTCATTTGGCAAGGTCTTGCCTTAGTAGGAATTTGACTTTCATCAAAGTCATCAATATAAGGAAGTTTAACTTCATGCTTCTTGCGATTCCAAAAAGCATTGGGATGATCATTACAAATATCTACAGACATATGATGCTGTAATTTTTTAATTTTATCCTGTAATTTAGGATTTCGTAAAACTTCTTCAATATTAAAGGAATTAATTTCAAAATTTATAAAATTGATTTGATTTTGTTTGCGAGAAATGAAATCTTTAATTTCATTTACAAATCTAGTATGTGGTTCAGTTATAAACTGAAAAGACACAGGAGTATTATCATAAGTTCCTATAATGCAATCAGTTCCTATGTATGTGATAGGAAAAATTTTTTTTATAAAAGGGGTACCAAGTATTACTTGGTTTGTAATATTTTTAGCTAATAAAAAGCTTTCAGGAATACAAACTTTATTATTACAAATGTATGCACATGGTAATTTATAATTTATTTGAAGTTTATCACCTCCCCGCATGTCTCAAACTATGAGTTGTTTTTTTCAAAATATTTTGTAGGAATTAATCCTTCTTGTATGACACTAATATCCGCACTGAGTATCAATAAGGGCGATAAATTCTTTCATCTCGGTTTCATCGATGAGTAAGGTGATTTTAACATAGAATTTAAATGATGTAATCATATCAAGTTTTGTTAAAAAAACTTTCTTCATTAATTTTATTAAAACTATCAAAAATATTAGAAGGAGTAATCAAAGAATAATCTTTGTTAGGTTCCTTAGTTTCTAAATTAGAAACTCTAATATCAAGTTTGTGATTTAATTGTTTTAACATTTTAATTTCATCTTTCAGATGATTTATTTCTCCATATAAGTCTTTCAATGTGGTAGGAGATTTATGAGATTCTTCATATCTCTGTTTCATAAGTTTATAAACTTCTGACATTGAATATGGATTATTATTAGACACAAATTCAACATCCTTTTTAGGAGGAGGAGTAGAACTAGTGGAAGGAATATCATCCAAACTTTCTATAATTTTAGACCGTAATTCTGGATCTTTAATGGATTTTAAAAATTCCAATATATGATTATTGGTTAAGACATTAATATCTGAATCTTGAAATTGAGAAATGAGTTTATAATAATCATCATTTTCTTTTTCAGATTCACTAAAATTATGTTTACAAAGACATGTGTCTACTTCCAATGATTCATCAGAAGAATTAGAGATATGATCTATTTCTGGATCAGAAGTGATCTCTTCTGATTCGTCAGATTCTAAAAAATAATTTTTTCCAAAGAATCTTTTAGTTCTTCACTAATATTTAGATTATTAATCTTTTGTTTCATTTTGCATTTATTAGCATAATGACCAATACGTTTACATTTATAGCAAACAATATTAGTTTTATCTTTCTTTCTTTCAATTCTATCGGACTTTCTTTTTAGCTTTTTTATCAAGTTGTGCTTTGGGAGAATATCTTTTCTTTTTTCTTTTTTATGATAGAATTCATTTTTATGATTTTGAGACTGATTATGAACTGGTTTTCTTTGGGTTTGAATATCTAACCCAAATTGACTACAAAATTGTCCTAACTGATTTCTTTCAGTTAGTCTTTGCCTTTTTTATTTGCTTGATTATATCAATTTAGACTTTGAATCGAAGAAATAGCTTCATTATTATTTTTTTATAGAATTTTCTATTCCTTGGGGTCCCGGAAATGGACTCTGAATTGGGTTATACCCAACATCATATACCATGTATTCGTAGATCTACTCATAGTAGATTTTGGGATCGCCTCATGAAATTTGATCCCGATACAAAGGCCATCCGTGGTCAAAATATTTTAGATGAGATCAAATACAAAGTTGTCTGTTTATAGACAACAACAAGTTTACGGTGATACCAAACCGACTAATCCTTTTGGTCAATTAGCTTCCATGCTCGAAGCTTCAAAAAAGAGGTCATACCTAAGGAAGATTTGATTAAATCTTACATGCAAGATCTCAAGAAGGAGCTCATCAAACATCTCGCTCCCTACCGATCGCACCGATATATCTATGGCCGACTCTTCAAAGGCCGGCTCTTCCAATGAAGATATTTTAGCAGGGGAATCCCAAGACCCACGAGGATGATGATATCATGGAAGATAATATTATTATCGAAGATCGATTGATCACATGATCAAAGAAATTGCGGACAAGACGACAAAGGCATTAAAGTAATTTCTGCCGACACCCATGTGCTGCAGTCCTTTTCATCTTTATTGTAGGGCCCATATGGGACCATTTCATAGAATGATAGAACTCAATTATTGTAATAGTGATAGCACTATTCGGATTTGAAATCCAATTGTACTAGCATTCATAGGATAGTTGGTGTCCGCTCTCCTCCTTGTCTATAAAAGGAAGGGAAGGCTTCATAAGAAGGACACGCTTCCTAGAACACTCTTCGGAGTACATACTACTACTCTCCCTCTCTCTCATTGTAAATTTATTATCAATAAGAAGTTTGCACGTTTTCTTCTTCATCCCTGGTAATATTTTCTTCTTCTTCTCATTTATATAATTTTGTTTATATATTTAAAGTAATGGAAGGCTAAGTTCCTTCATGTTAAACTATGGATTTATATATATCTGGCTAATTATGTTGTTAAGATCCTTATTTGTCTGATTGCGATACTCATCTATGTGCTACCTTTGAGTTTGGGTTATGAACTTAGAACTGGCCTTGTTTATGGAAAGACTAGGGCTAGCCTGTTGAAAGCCGTTGAGTAAAGGCTGTGTTAAGGCATTGATCCCAGTATTAGTCTTGAATAAACAGGATGACGGTTCTAAAGTTTATGTAAAAACTGGACCTTTGAACTCCAAGTTATTGCATGGATTAGTATCTGTCGGACCAGTGATGGTATCAGAGCCATATAATTACTAAGATATATGTTAAATGCATAAGTTTAACATGAACTTCCTTCCTTCATTTCCTATTATATGAATTTGATTAAAGAAAAGAGAAACATTAAAAATGTTTCAAAACAAGAGATGGATATTCCTCTCAATTTGGATGCCCTTAATAAGTGGACCATTCCCAAGGTAGAGTTAAAAACTGTCTACCAGTTAGGCACTTTTGAAAAATTGGGCTTGAAACAAGTAGTTAAAACTACTGAAGAATCAGTCTCTCTTGATAATGAAGAAACTGAACTTAAATTATTATCTGAACCTGATATTCTTAAATATAAGGATTTATATAAGTTCATTCATATTGGACTTGTGCAAATTGCATTCAAACCTCTCACATTAGAAGGTTTACCTGAAAGTTTTATTGCATGTCTAAGAGATGCAAGAAATTTAAATTGGAAACAATCACTCATAGGTGTAATTCAATCTAGTCTGGCTCATGGCCCAGTATATTTTAATGTTTATCCTAATTTATCTTTATCTTTAAGTGATATCAATATCTTTGATTCGTTAACATTAAATGTGAAGACTCATGGATATAATTATTTAGCAGGATCTGAACTGATATGTATCTGCTATCGTATATATTATAAACCATTATTTACTTTAAATCCTAATTGTAAAATAATGGATAAAAATATAAATGAAACGGTTTTGATAGAAACCAATTTCAATAGATCTAAGATATCTACTAGACGTATCATCAAATGGGATGAAATCCCTATGCCTTCTCAATGGAAATTAGAACGCACCGGTTATATTCCTCCTAAAAATGAACATAATATTGATCATATTGAACAAACTCCAGAAGGAATTGTTTATATACAAATGGAAGCTTCATCTTCTCGTCTTGGCAATATGCCCAGAACTTATTCCACTAGATCTGAAAGATCTTATATTTCCCCATTACTTGATAATAATGATTATACTCCTTACAGGGTTTCTACATCCCAAGTAAGTACCTCGCAAGCTACTAATCGAGTAGATCAAGTTTTAAAAACTAAAGAAAATATTGTTAAAGGTGTTTATAATACAGATCCGGAGATAACCGAATCTGAAATGAATTTTTCTCTATGAATCATACACCAAGAATTGATTTTCGTCCTGGATCTGAAGCCGAGTTAAAAAATTCGAAAAAGAATTTGATTTACCCAGATGGGAACCTTTTAAAAAATGGTTTTTAGCAAATTTTGATGATCATATGAAATATTATATATCTGAAATGTTTTATAAACATTTATCTTTTCATAATATTTTATTTCCTTTTGTTCCATGGTTTATGGACAAATATATTGAACCTTATATTTCTGTTTTGGAAAGAGATTATAAACTTTTCAATGGAAAAATCATCAAAGGAGTTTGGCCTCCTCAACAACCTTTTAATTTAGAAAAGGATAATCATGTTGTAAGCTTTACAGCTTTTGTAAAATTATTTGAAAATGATACTTTACAAATTACTCGTTAAACGGATCAATAAACTCATAGAACAACAAAATTATACAAATATTTGTCTCAATGTATTAGGCGAACAAATCCTTTCTCTTCATAAGAGAATTGATGTTTTAATACAAAAAATTGATAATATTCCGACATCGTCTTCCTCTTTTCCAGCCAATATTTCAGGATCTAAAGAAGTTATATCTGCTCCACCTTTGCAACCTCCTCCTGAAATAACTAATTATAAATTAAAAAAGATGTCAGATCTAGAAGAAATGCTAGATCAGAAATTTAAAAAATTAAATATCAATACTCTTGAAAATGAGTTTTCTGATAAATTATCAGAAACAAAAAATTATAAACCTGTTATACAGGATGAACTTAATAAATTATATAAGTTTGCTGATAGGCCAACACAAAGAATTAATTACTATAGACGACCTTCTCCTGTAGATCTTCTACATGAGGAACAGGAATATATTAATAATAATTCTTATAATGGAAAAAGCATTTATGAATGGAATATAGATGGTTATACCGAAAAACGGATATATAATCTTACACATCGTATGTTGATGTATAGCAATCGTTAGCAAGCTAATAGGCAATAGTGATAGTAATATTGCAAAAATGATAGTTGCAGGGATTTCATCGGCCAACTTAAAGGTTGGTGGGATAATTATCTCTCACACCGGGAAAAAAGAACAAATTTATCATATACTTAAACAAGAGCCGGATGGCACAACTAGTGAACAATCGGTTTATACATTGATTGTCACAATACTAGAACATTTCACCGGAAAAATTTCCGATAATAATGAGACTAATAGAACTCTTTTACAAAATACAAGGTGTAAAACACTCACAGATTGGCGATGGTATCGCGATCTATTTCTTAATAGGGTTATGGAATTACCAGAGAGTAATAGCTCTCATTGGAAATCTAGATTTATTGATGGGTTACCACCGTTATTTGCGGAAAGAGTTCGTAAAGCTCTTCGGGGAGATAATATCTCCATTCCTTATGAAAATCATACTTATGGTAGTCTCATAGCAACTCGTAAAATCGAAGGTTTAGCTTTATGTAATGAGATAAAATTAAATCAACAAATAAAAAGGCAAAGACTAACTGAAAGAAATCAGTTAGGACAATTTTGTAGTCAATTTGGGTTAGATATTCAAACCCAAAGAAAACCAGTTCATAATCAGTCTCAAAATCATAAAAATGAATTCTATCATAAAAAGAAAAAGAAAAGATATTCTCCAGCACAACTTGATAAAAAAGCTAAAAGAAAGTCTGATAGAATTGAAAGAAAGAAAGATAAAACTAATATTGTTTGCTATAAATGTAAACGTATTGGTCATTATGCTAATAAATGCAAAATGAAACAAAAGATTAATAATCTAAATATTAGTGAAGAACTAAAAGATTCTTTGGAAAAATTATTTTTAGAATCTGACGAATCAGAAGAGATCACTTCTGATCCAGAAATAGATCATATCTCTAATTCTTCTGATGAATCATTGGAAGTAGACACATGTCTTTGTAAACATAATTTTAGTGAATCTGAAAAAGAAAATGATGATTATTATAAACTCATTTCTCAATTTCAAGATTCAGATATTAATGTCTTAACCAATAATCATATATTGGAATTTTTAAAATCCATTAAAGATCCAGAATTACGGTCTAAAATTATAGAAAGTTTGGATGATATTCCTTCCACTAGTTCTACTCCTCCTCCTAAAAAGGATGTTGAATTTGTGTCTAATAATAATCCATATTCAATGTCGAAAGTTTATAAACTTATGAAACGAGAGATATGAAGAATCTCATAAATCTCCTACCACATTGAAAGACTTATATGGAGAAATAAATCATCTGAAAGATGAAATTAAAATGTTAAAACAATTAAATCACAAACTTGATATTAGAGTTTCTAATTTAGAAACTAAGGAACCTAACAAAGATTATTCTTTGATTACTCCTTCTAATATTTTTGATAGTTTTAATAAAATTAATGAAGAAAGTTTTTTTAACAAAACTTGATATGATTACATCATTTAAATTCTATGTTAAAATCACCTTACTCATCAAGTAAAACTGAGATGAAAGAATTTACTGCCCTTATTGATACTGGTGCAGATATTAGTGTCATACAAGAAGGATTAATTCCTACAAAATATTTTGAAAAAACAACTCATAGTTTGAGACATGCAGGAGGTGATAAACTTCAAATAAATTATAAATTACCATGTGCATACATTTGTAATAATAAAGTTTGTATTCCTGAAAGCTTTTTATTAGCTAAAAATATTACAAACCAAGTAATACTTGGTACCCCTTTTATAAAAAAAATTTTTCCTATCACATACATAGGAACCGATTGCATTATAGGAACTTATGATAATACTCCCTGTGTCTTTTCGGTTTATAACCGAACCACATACTAGATTTGTAAATGAAATTAAAGATTTCATTTCTCATAAAACAAAATCAAATCAATTTTATAAATTTTGAAATTAATTCCTTTAATATTGAAGAAGTTTTACGAAATCCTAAATTACAGGGATAAAATTAAAAAAATTACGAGCATCATATGTCTGTAGATATTTGTAATGATCATCCCAATGCTTTTTGGAATCGCAAGAAGCATGAAGTTAAACTTCCTTATATTGATGACTTTGATGAAAGTCAAATTCCTACTAAGGCAAGACCTTGCCAAATGAATTCTCAGTATTTAGAGTTATGCAAAGAAGAAATTGCTTCTCTGCTTCATAAAAAAATTAATTAAAGAGTCAAACTCACCCCTGGTCATGCACGAGGATTTTATGTTAATAAAAATGCGAGAAATTGAAAGAGGAGTTCCTAGATTGGTAATTAATTATAAACCTCTTAATAAAGTCCTAAAATGGATACGACATCCCATACCTAATAAAAAAGATTTGTTGGATCGGCTTTATCAAGCCCTAATCTTTTCCAAATTTGATTTAAAATCTGGATATTGGCAAATTCAAATTGCTTTAAGCCGATCAATATAAAACAGCTTTTTAATGTACCTATTGGCCACTTTGAATGGAAAGTGATGCCTTTTGGTTTGAAAAACGCCCTTCGAATTTCGAAGATTATGAATGATATATTCATACCTTATAGTGACTTTATATTAGTCTATATAGATGATATCTTGGTCTTCTCCAATAATGTTCAACAACATTTTG
Source organism: Catharanthus roseus (assembly GCA_028651295.1). NCBI lineage: Eukaryota > Viridiplantae > Streptophyta > Magnoliopsida > Gentianales > Apocynaceae > Catharanthus > Catharanthus roseus. The sequence goes on along the minus strand of JAPQWS010000168.1, from coordinate 18,945,154 downwards.
AACATTTAGATATTTTTAAGAAATTGGTAATACAAAATGGTTTAGTCATATCCAAACCAAAAAATGGTTTTATTCCAAATTAATATTCGTTTTCTCGGTCATAATATTTTAAAGGGACAGATTGTTCCAATTAGTAGGAGTATAGATTTTGCTTCTAAATTTCCGGATGAAATTTTGGACAAAACCCAATTACAAAGGTTTTTAGGGAGTTTAAATTATATTTCCCCTTATTATCATAATTTAGCAGATTGATACGACTATTTTATATGATAGACTAAAAAAAGAAACCAAAACCTTGGACTTCTCTTCATACTGAGACAGTCAAAAAAAAATTAAATCTAAAGTGAAAACCTTACCATGTTTGGTTTTAGCCAATCCTAATTGGCAAAAAAATTATTGAAACCGATGCCTCCGATATAGGCTATGGGGGGAATATCGACCCTGCATTAGTCCTACTAATCACAAACCTCAATTAGTCGATTTCATTCGGCAAATGGGATCGATAGTCAAAAGAATTATGCCACGAGTAGCTAAAGAAATCTTAGCTATTGTTAAATGTATTTTAAAATTTCAAGATGATTTATATAATCGAAATTTATAATCAAGACAGATTGTCAAGCTGCTAAATTTATGTTTCATAAAGATTTTAAGCATGATGTTTCTAAACAAATGTTTGCTCGATGGCAAGCCCATCTAGCCCCATTTGATTTTGATATTCTTTATAAGAAAGGTGAAGATAATAATCTTCCCGGATTTTCCGACCCGTGAATATTTGCAGGCATGCGAGGGCGGGGAAATAATCCTCGCGGCAGAGGCCGAGGCAGAGGTCATACCTCACAGCCCAAAAAGAAAAAAAATGTCATCATTCAGCATGGCAATAAGAAGTTAATAACACAATCTCCGACTCAAATACCGGAGAATGAAGCTCATATATGAAGAATTCAAGAAGCAGTATCTTGCTTCCCAAAAGGGAGAAGCTTCCTCCTCATCATATGCTCAGGTGTTATCCGAAGAGGATCATAAACCCTCTTATTATACACATCCTCACAAAGAAATCATATTTCTTTTGGAACCAAGGGATCTACAATGGAAAGACAATCCTTGGATGTTGATGAACAGATATTTGGATGTGGCATCATATACAGCTACATCTTATAAACAACGACAATATTATGAGCAAATTCTGAAAGAATGCTCGTGTGAGATTACACACTTTTATCCTGGAGGTATCAAAACAGGAAATATTTATAATTTTAGCAAAATCATCATAAAAAAGATTTTAGCTATGGAAGAGTGGGGTATTTCTCCTCTCAGAGAAAGGGAGTTTATAATTCCTGGTACAAAAAATAGTCTCAAATATAATTATTGGGATTACGTTGATGCATTTCATAAAGCATTTCTATATGAAAATCCTACCAAGAAGCATACTTGGTTGATCAAGATTTGTGGTAATGTTTATAACAATCCTTTGCCTAGTTGGGTTATACCATGGTGGCACACTTATGGCACATCTGCTCAAATTTTGCCAGACCAGTTTAAAACTCTCTATGGTGAATGGATTCATATGTCTCCCAAAGTCGCTGATTATATCAATTTAGACTTTGAATCTGAAGAAATAGCTTCATTATTATTTTTTATAGAATTTTCTATTCCTTGGGTCTGGAAATGGACTCCGGAATTGGGTTATACCCAACATCATATACCATGTATTCGTAGATCTACTCATAGTAGATTTTGGGATCGCCTCATGAAATTTGATCCTGATACAAAGGCCATCTGTGGTCAAAATATTTTAGATGAGATCAAATACAAAGTTGCTGTTTATAGACAACAACAAGTTTCTGGTGATACCAAACCGACTAATCCTTTTGGTCAATTAGCTTCCATGCTGAAGCTTCAAAAAGAGGTCATACCTAAGGAAGATTTGATTAAATCTTACATGCAAGATCTCAAGAAGGAGCTCATCAAACATCTGCTCCCTACCGATCGCACCGATATATCTATGGCCAGCTCTTCAAAGGCCAGCTCTTCCAATGAAGATATTTTAGCAGGGGAATCCCAAGACCCTGAGGATGATGATATCATGGAAGATAATATTATTACTGAAGATCAGATTGATCACATGATCAAAGAAATTGCAGACAAGACGACAAAGGCATTAAAGTAATTTCTGCCGACACCCATGTGCTGCAGTCCTTTTCATCTTTATTGTAGGGCCCATATGGGACCATTTCATAGAATGATAGAACTCAATTATTGTAATAGTGATAGCACTATTCGGATTTGAAATCCAATTGTACTAGCATTCATAGGATAGTTGGTGTCCGCTCTCCTCCTTGTCTATAAAAGGAAGGGAAGGCTTCATAAGAAGGACACGCTTCCTAGAACACTCTTCGGAGTACATACTACTACTCTCCCTCTCTCTCATTGTAAATTTATTATCAATAAGAAGTTTGCACGTTTTCTTCTTCATCCCTGGTAATATTTTCTTCTTCTTCTCATTTATATAATTTTGTTTATATATTTAAAGTAATGGAAGGCTAAGTTCCTTCATGTTAAACTATGGATTTATATATATCTGGCTAATTATGTTGTTAAGATCCTTATTTGTCTGATTGCGATACTCATCTATGTGCTACCTTTGAGTTTGGGTTATGAACTTAGAACTGGCCTTGTTTATGGAAAGACTAGGGCTAGCTCTGTTGAAAGCCGTTGAGTAAAGGTCGTGTTAAGGCATTGATCCCAGTATTAGTCTTGAATAAACAGGGATGACTGGTTCTAAAGTTTATGTAAAAAGCTGGACCTTTGAACTCCAAGTTATTGCATGGATTAGTATCCAGTCGGACTCGATGATGGTATCAGAGCCATATAATTACTAAGATATATGTTAAATGCATAAGTTTAACATGAACTTCCTTCCTTCATTTCCTATTATATGAATTTGATTAAAGAAAAGAGAAACATTAAAAATGTTTCAAAACAAGAGATGGATATTCCTCTCAATTTGGATGCCCTTAATAAGTGGACCATTCCCAAGGTAGAGTTAAAAAGCTGTCTACCCAGTTAGGCACTTTTTGAAAAATTGGGCTTGAAACAAGTAGTTAAAACTATCGAAGAATCGATCTCTCTTGATAATGAAGAAACTGAACTTAAATTATTATCTGAACCTGATATTCTTAAATATAAGGATTTATATAAGTTCATGCATATTGGACTTGTGCAAATTGCATTCAAACCTCTCACATTAGAAGGTTTACCTGAAAGTTTTATTGCATGTCTAAGAGATGCAAGAAATTTAAATTGGAAACAATCACTCATAGGTGTAATTCAATCTAGTCTGGCTCATGGCCCAGTATATTTTAATGTTTATCCTAATTTATCTTTATCTTTAAGTGATATCAATATCTTTGATTCGTTAACATTAAATGTGAAGACTCATGGATATAATTATTTAGCAGGATCTGAACTGATATGTATCTGCTATCGTATATATTATAAACCATTATTTACTTTAAATCCTAATTGTAAAATCATGGATAAAAATATAAATGAAACGGTTTTGATAGAAACCAATTTCAATAGATCTAAGATATCTACTAGACGTATCATCAAATGGGATGAAATCCCTATGCCTTCTCAATGGAAATTAGAACGCACCGGTTATATTCCTCCTAACAATGAACATAATATTGATCATATTGAACAAACTCCAGAAGGAATTGTTTATATACAAATGGAAGCTTCATCTTCTCGTCTTGGCAATATGCCCAGAACTTATTCCACTAGATCTGAAAGATCTTATATTTCCCCATTACTTGATAATAATGATTATACTCCTTACAGGGTTTCTACATCCCAAGTAAGTACCTCGCAAGCTACTAATCGAGTAGATCAAGTTTTAAAAACTAAAGAAAATATTGTTAAAGGTGTTTATAATACAGATCCGGAGATAACCGAATCTGAAATGAATTTTTCTCTATGAATCATACACCAAGAATTGATTTTCGTCCTGGATCTGAAGCCAGGTTAAAAATTCGAAAAGAATTTGATTTACCCAGATGGGAACCTTTTAAAAAATGGTTTTTAGCAAATTTTGATGATCATATGAAATATTATATATCTGAAATGTTTTATAAACATTTATCTTTTCATAATATTTTATTTCCTTTTGTTCCATGGTTTATGGACAAATATATTGAACCTTATATTTCTGTTTTGGAAAGAGATTATAAACTTTTCAATGGAAAAATCATCAAAGGAGTTTGGCCTCCTCAACAACCTTTTAATTTAGAAAAGGATAATCATGTTGTAAGCTTTACAGCTTTTGTAAAATTATTTGAAAATGATACTTTACAAATTACTGTTAAACAGATCAATAAACTCATAGAACAACAAAATTATACAAATATTTGTCTCAATGTATTAGGCGAACAAATCCTTTCTCTTCATAAGAGAATTGATGTTTTAATACAAAAAAATTGATAATATTCCGACATCGTCTTCCTCTTTTCCACCCAATATTTCAGGGATCTAAAGAAGTTATATCTCGCTCCACCTTTGCAACCTCCTCCCGAAATAACTAATTATAAATTAAAAAAGATGTCGATCTAGAAGAAATGCTAGATCGAAATTTAAAAAAATTAAATATCAATACTCTTGAAAATGAGTTTTTCCGATAAATTATCGAAACAAAAAATTATAAACTCGTTATACAGGGATGAACTTAATAAATTATATAAGTTTCGTTTGATAGGCCAACACAAAGAATTAATTACTATAGACGACCTTCTCCCTCGTAGATCTTCTACATGAGGAACAGGAATATATTAATAATAATTCTTATAATGGAAAAAAGCATTTATGAATGGAATATAGATGGTTATACCGAAAAACAGATATATAATCTTACACATCGTATGTTGATGTATAGCAATCGTTAGCAAGCTAATAGGCAATAGTGATAGTAATATTGCAAAAATGATAGTTGCAGGGATTTCTTGGCCAACTTAAAGGTTGGTGGGATAATTATCTCTCACACCGAGAAAAAAGAACAAATTTATCATATACTTAAACAAGAGCCGGATGGCACAACTAGTGAACAATCAGTTTATACATTGATTGTCACAATACTAGAACATTTCACCGGAAAAATTTCCGATAATAATGAGACTAATAGAACTCTTTTACAAAATACAAGGTGTAAAACACTCACAGATTGGCGATGGTATCGCGATCTATTTCTTAATAGGGTTATGGAATTACCAGAGAGTAATAGCTCTCATTGGAAATCTAGATTTATTGATGGGTTACCACCGTTATTTGCGGAAAGAGTTCGTAAAGCTCTTCGGGGAGATAATATCTCCATTCCTTATGAAAATCATACTTATGGTAGTCTCATAGCAACCTGTAAAACTGAAGGTTTAGCTTTATGTAATGAGATAAAATTAAATCAACAAATAAAAAGGCAAAGACTAACTGAAAGAAATCAGTTAGGACAATTTTGTAGTCAATTTGGGTTAGATATTCAAACCCAAAGAAAACCAGTTCATAATCAGTCTCAAAATCATAAAAATGAATTCTATCATAAAAAGAAAAAGAAAAGATATTCTCCAGCACAACTTGATAAAAAAGCTAAAAGAAAGTCTGATAGAATTGAAAGAAAGAAAGATAAAACTAATATTGTTTGCTATAAATGTAAACGTATTGGTCATTATGCTAATAAATGCAAAATGAAACAAAAGATTAATAATCTAAATATTAGTGAAGAACTAAAAGATTCTTTGGAAAAATTATTTTTAGAATCTGACGAATCAGAAGAGATCACTTCTGATCCAGAAATAGATCATATCTCTAATTCTTCTGATGAATCATTGGAAGTAGACACATGTCTTTGTAAACATAATTTTAGTGAATCTGAAAAAGAAAATGATGATTATTATAAACTCATTTCTCAATTTCAAGATTCAGATATTAATGTCTTAACCAATAATCATATATTGGAATTTTTTAAAAATCCATTAAAGATCCGAATTACGGTCTAAAATTATAGAAAGTTTGGATGATATTCCTTCCACTAGTTCTACTCCTCCTCCTAAAAAGGATGTTGAATTTGTGTCTAATAATAATCCATATTCAATGTCAGAAGTTTATAAACTTATGAAACAGAGATATGAAGAATCTCATAAATCTCCTACCACATTGAAAGACTTATATGGAGAAATAAATCATCTGAAAGATGAAATTAAAATGTTAAAACAATTAAATCACAAACTTGATATTAGAGTTTCTAATTTAGAAACTAAGGAACCTAACAAAGATTATTCTTTGATTACTCCTTCTAATATTTTTGATAGTTTTAATAAAATTAATGAAGAAAGTTTTTTAACAAAACTTGATATGATTACATCATTTAAATTCTATGTTAAAATCACCTTACTCATCAGTAAAACTGAGATGAAAGAATTTACTGCCCTTATTGATACTGGTGCAGATATTAGTGTCATACAAGAAGGATTAATTCCTACAAAATATTTTGAAAAAACAACTCATAGTTTGAGACATGCAGGAGGTGATAAACTTCAAATAAATTATAAATTACCATGTGCATACATTTGTAATAATAAAGTTTGTATTCCTGAAAGCTTTTTATTAGCTAAAAATATTACAAACCAAGTAATACTTGGTACCCCTTTTATAAAAAAAATTTTTCCTATCACATACATAGGAACTGATTGCATTATAGGAACTTATGATAATACTCCTGTGTCTTTTCGGTTTATAACCCGAACCACATACTAGATTTGTAAATGAAATTAAAGATTTCATTTCTCGTAAAACAAAAATCAAATCAATTTTATAAATTTTGAAATTAATTCCTTTAATATTGAAGAAGTTTTACGAAATCCTAAATTACAGGGATAAAATTAAAAAAATTACGAGCATCATATGTCTGTAGATATTTGTCATGATCATCCCAATGCTTTTTGGAATCGCAAGAAGCATGAAGTTAAACTTCCTTATATTGATGACTTTGATGAAAGTCAAATTCCTACTAAGGCAAGACCTTGCCAAATGAATTCTCAGTATTTAGAGTTATGCAAAGAAGAAATTGCTTCTCTGCTTCATAAAAAAATTAATTAAAGAGTCAAACTCACCCCCGGTCATGCACGAGGATTTTATGTTAATAAAAATGCGGAAATTGAAAGAGGAGTTCCTAGATTGGTAATTAATTATAAACCTCTTAATAAAGTCCTAAAATGGATACGACATCCCATACCTAATAAAAAAGATTTGTTGGATCGGCTTTATCAAGCCCTAATCTTTTCCAAATTTGATTTAAAATCTGGATATTGGCAAATTCAAATTGCTGAAGCTGATCAATATAAAACAGCTTTTAATGTACCTATTGGCCACTTTGAATGGAAAGTGATGCCTTTTGGTTTGAAAAACGCCCCTTCTGAATTTCAGAAGATTATGAATGATATATTCATACCTTATAGTGACTTTATATTAGTCTATATAGATGATATCTTGGTCTTCTCCAATAATGTTCAACAACATTTTGAACATTTAGATATTTTTAAGAAATTGGTAATACAAAATGGTTTAGTCATATCCAAACCAAAAATGGTTTTATTCCAAATTAATATTCGTTTTCTCGGTCATAATATTTTAAAGGGACAGATTGTTCCAATTAGTAGGAGTATAGATTTTGCTTCTAAATTTCCAGATGAAATTTTGGACAAAACCCAATTACAAAGGTTTTTAGGGAGTTTAAATTATATTTCCCCTTATTATCATAATTTAGCAGTTGATACAGCTATTTTATATGATAGACTAAAAAAGAAACCAAAACCTTGGACTTCTCTTCATACTGAGACAGTCAAAAAAAAATTAAATCTAAAGTGAAAACCTTACCATGTTTGGTTTTAGCCAATCCTAATTGGCAAAAAAATTATTGAAACCGATGCCTCGATATAGGCTATGGGGGGAATATCGACCCTGATTAGTCCTACTAATCACAAACCTCAATTAGTCGATTTCATTCGCGCAAATGGGACTGATAGTCAAAAGAATTATGCCACGAGTAGCTAAAGAAATCTTAGCTATTGTTAAATGTATTTTAAAATTTCAAGATGATTTATATAATCGAAATTTATAATCAAGACAGATTGTCAAGCTGCTAAATTTATGTTTCATAAAGATTTTAAGCATGATGTTTCTAAACAAATGTTTGCTCGATGGCAAGCCCATCTAGCCCCATTTGATTTTGATATTCTTTATAAGAAAGGTGAAGATAATAATCTTCCCGGATTTTCCGACCCGTGAATATTTGCAGGCATGCGAGGGCGGGAAATAATCCTCGCGGCAGAGGCCGAGGCGGAGGTCATACCTCACAGCCCAAAAAGAAAAAAAATGTCATCATTCGAGCATGGCAATAAGAAGTTAATAACACAATCTCCGACTCAAATACCGGAGAATGAAGCTCATTATATGAAGAATTCAAGAAGCGATATCTTGCTTCCCAAAAGGGAGAAGCTTCCTCCTCATCATATGCTCAGGTGTTATCCGAAGAGGATCATAAACCCTCTTATTATACACATCCTCACAAAGAAATCATATTTCTTTTGGAACCAAGGGATCTACAATGGAAAGACAATCCTTGGATGTTGATGAACGAGATATTTGGATGTGGCATCATATACAAACTACATCTTATAAACAACGACAATATTATGAGCAAATTTCGAAAGAATGCTCGTGTGAGATTACACACTTTTATCCCGGAGGTATCAAAACAGGGAAATATTTATAATTTTAGCAAAATCATCATAAAAAAGATTTTAGCTATGGAAGAGTGGGGTATTTCTCCTCTCGGAGAAAGGGAGTTTATAATTCTCGGTACAAAAAAATAGTCTCAAATATAATTATTGGGATTACGTTGATGCATTTCATAAAGCATTTCTATATGAAAATCCTACCAAGAAGCATACTTGGTTGATCAAGATTTGTGGTAATGTTTATAACAATCCTTTGCCTAGTTAGGGTTATACCATGGTGGCACACTTATGGCACATCTCGCTCAAATTTTGCCGGACCCAGCTTTAAAACTCTCTATGGTGAATGGATTCATATGTCTCCCAAAGTCGCTGATTATATCAATTTAGACTTTGAATCTGAAGAAATAGCTTCATTATTATTTTTTATAGAATTTTCTATTCCTTGGGTCTGGAAATGGACTCTGAATCGGGTTATACCCTAACATCATATACCATGTATTCGTAGATCTACTCATAGTAGATTTTGGGATCGCCTCATGAAATTTGATCCTGATACAAAGGCCATCTGTGGTCAAAATATTTTAGATGAGATCAAATACAAAGTTGCTGTTTATAGACAACAACAAGTTTCTGGTGATACCAAACCGACTAATCCTTTTGGTCAATTAGCTTCCATGCTGAAGCTTCAAAAAGAGGTCATACCTAAGGAAGATTTGATTAAATCTTACATGCAAGATCTCCAGAAGGAGCTCATCAAACATCTGCTCCCTACCGATCGCACTGATATATCTATGGCCAGCTCTTCAAAGGCCAGCTCTTCCAATGAAGATATTTTAGCAGGGGAATCCCAAGACCCTGAGGATGATGATATCATGGAAGATAATATTATTACTGAAGATCAGATTGATCACATGATCAAAGAAATTGCAGACAAGACGACAAAGGCATTAAAGTAATTTCTGCCGACACCCATGTGCTGCAGTCCTTTTCATCTTTATTGTAGGGCCCATATGGGACCATTTCATAGAATGATAGAACTCAATTATTGTAATAGTGATAGCACTATTCGGATTTGAAATCCAATTGTACTAGCATTCATAGGATAGTTGGTGTCCGCTCTCCTCCTTGTCTATAAAAGGAAGGGAAGGCTTCATAAGAAGGACACGCTTCCTAGAACACTCTTCGGAGTACATACTACTACTCTCCCTCTCTCTCATTGTAAATTTATTATCAATAAGAAGTTTGCACGTTTTCTTCTTCATCCCTGGTAATATTTTCTTCTTCTTCTCATTTATATAATTTTGTTTATATATTTAAAGTAATGGAAGGCTAAGTTCCTTCATGTTAAACTATGGATTTATATATATCTGGCTAATTATGTTGTTAAGATCCTTATTTGTCTGATTGCGATACTCATCTATGTGCTACCTTTGAGTTTGGGTTATGAACTTAGAACTGGCCTTGTTTATGGAAAGACTAGGGCTAGCCTGTTGAAAGCCGTTGAGTAAAGGTCAGTGTTAAGGCATTGATCCCAGTATTAGTCTTGAATAAACAGGGATGACGGTTCTAAAGTTTATGTAAAAAGCTGGACCTTTGAACTCCAAGTTATTGCATGGATTAGTATACGTCGGATCAGTTGATGGTTATATTATATCATATTATATTATATTATATTATATTATATTATATTATATTATATTATATTATATTATATTATATTATATTATATTATATTATATTATATTATATTATATTATATTATATTATATTATATTATATTATTGATACCAAATGAGGTCCGAGTGGTAGCCATCTATGTAAGAACTTGGAAGTAAGGCACAACTTTTACATGAAATTTGGATCCGTCATCCTAATTATCAAAGAATAAAACCGGGATCAACGCCTTCATACGCCTTCACACAACGGCTTTAAACAGGCTAACCCTTATTCTTTTAATAAGTAAGGCTAGTTCCAGAGTTCATAACCCATTCTGGATTCTTACATTAAACTGCTAACCATCCAGACAAAATAAGGATCTTCACAACATAATTCATATGATATAGATGATACCATAGTTTAACATGAAAGGATTTAGCCTTTCATTAGGCTAATCCTAAATACAACAAAAATATAAAAGAAAATAGACAGAAATTAAATAAGAGAATAAGACTAAGAGATTACCAGGGATGAAAGAAGGAAACTTCAAACTTCTTATTGATAATAGAAAAAGTTTTTACAATGAGAGGGAGAAGGAGAGTTGGTATCTAGTTGTGTGTCCTCCTTATGAAGATTTCCCTTCCTTTTATAGACGAGGAGGAGAACGGACGCCAACCAAATTTCCTATTCTATTACAAATGGATTTCAAATCCGAATAGTATCTAGTACTATTACATATAATTGAGGTCTATTATTCTATGAAATGGTCCCACTGGGACACTAATGACAAATTGGATGGGACTGCAGCACATGGATGTCGGCAGGTTTTCACTTTAGTGCTTCTCGTGCCGCATCTTCAATGTCATGGACCATTTGGTCAATCTTATCTTCATCAAGATCGTCTTCCAGCATATCATCCTCAGGGTCTTGTGATTCCCCTGCTAAACAGTCTTCATGAGAAGATCCAGCCATAGATATATCAGTCTTGTCGGCAGGGAGCAGATTTTTAATGAGCTCCTTCTTGAGTTCTTGCATATAAGATTTAATCAAATCTTCTTTAGGTATCACATCTTTTTGTAGCTTGAGCATTGAAGCTAACTGACTAAAAGGATTAGTCTGTTTCACAGCACCAGAAGCTTGCTTTTGTTTATAAACAGCAACCTTATAAGTGATTTCATCCAAAATATTTTGACCATGAATGGCTTTTGTTTCAGGATCAAATTTTAATGTTTAGAATCCTCTTCGGATAACACCTTTGCATAGGATGAGGAAGAAGCTAAGTTGTGCCTTACTTCCAAGTTCTTACATAGATGGCTACCACTCGGACCTCATTTGGTATCAGAGCCATGTAATTTTTCATGATATATGTGATTCATAGTTTAACATGAACAGTTCATATAAATTCAAATGAATTTATTAAGAGAAAAGAGGAACATTAAAAATGTTTCTAAACAAGAAATGGATACTCCTGAAAACTTGGAAGCACTTAATAAGTGGACCATTCCAAGGGTTGATTTAAAAACTGTTTATCAGTTAGGAACCTTTGAAAAATTGGGTTTGAAACAAGTAGTTAAAACTACGGAAGAATCAGTCTCTTTAGATAATGAAGAAACTGAGATAAAATTATTATCATTCAATGATATACATAGATATAAAGATCTATACAAATTTATTCATATTGGATTAGTGCAGATTGCATTTAAACCTCTCACATTAGAAGGTTTACCCGAAAGTTTTATTGCATGCTTAAGAGATGCAAGAAATCTAAATTGGAAACAATCACTTATAGGTGTAATCCAATCTAGTCTGGCGCATGGACCAGTATATTTTAATGTGTATCCTAATCTTTCGCTTTCTCTAAGTGATGTCAATATACTTGACACTTTAACATTAAATGTTAAGACCCATGGTTATAATTATATTGCTGGGTCAGAACTGATATGTATCTGTTATAGAATTTATTATAAACCATTATTTACATTAAATCCTAATTGTAAATTAATGGATAAAAAGATTAATGAAACCGTTTTAATAGAAACAAATTTTAATAGATCTAAGATCTCCACCAGAAGAATCATAAAATGGGATGAAATTCCTATGCCTCCCCAGTGGAAATTAGAAAGAACTGGTTATACCCAGTCAAAGACTGAACATAATATTGATCAAATTGAACAAACTCCAGAAGGTATTGTTTATATCCAGATGGATAATACTTCATCTCGATTGGGTACTATCCCAAGGACTTATTCTACCAGATCTGAGCGTTCATATATTTCACCGCTCTTAGAAGATAAGGATTATATTCCTTACAGGGTTTCTACTTCCCAAGTAAGTGAGCGTGATGAAAATAATCATCGTGTAGATAAAGTTTTAAAAACAAAGGAAAATATTGTGAAAGGTGTTTATAATACTACAGATCCGGAGAAAACCGAATCAGAAATGAATTTTTCATTATGAGTTATACACAAAAAATTGATTTTAGACCTGGATCTGAAGCCAGGCAAAAAATTAAAAAAGAATTTGATTTACCAAGATGGGAACCATTTAGAAAGTGGTTTTTCTCTAATTTTGATGATACTTTGAAATATTATATTTCTGAAGAATTTTATAAATGTTTATCTACTCATAATATTTTATTTCCATTTGTCCCATGGTTCATGACTAAGTATATTGAACCTTATATTTCTGTTTTAGAAAGAGATTATAAACTCTTGAATGGTAATATTATGAAAGGAGTATGGCCTCCTCAACAACCTTTTCTTTTAGAAAAAGAAAATACTGTTGTGAGTTTTTCAGCATTTTCTAAATTATTTGAAAATGATACTTTACATATTACTGTTAAACAAATTAATAAACTTATAGAACAACAAAATTATACAAATATTTGTTTGACTGTTTTAGGAGAACAAATTCTCTCTCTTCATAAGAGAATTGATTTATTATTACAGAAGTTTGATACATCTTCTTCAGAATCTTCAGGACATAAGGCAGTCATATCTGCTCCTCCTCTGCAGCCTCCTCCTGAAATTCAAAATTATAAATTAAAAAAGATGTCAGATCTAGAAGAAATGCTAGATCAGAAATTTAAAAAATTAAATATTAATACTTTAGAAAATGAATTTTCTGATAAGTTAGCAGAAACAAAGGATTATAAGCCTGTTATAAAAGATGAACTTAATAAGTTATATCGGTTTGCTGATAGGCCAACCCAAAGAATTAATTATTATAGACGTCCCTCTCCCGTAGATATTCTACATGAGGAACAAGAGTATATAAACAATAACAGTTATAATGGTAAAAGTATTTATGAATGGAATTTAGATGGTTATACTGAAAAACAGATTTATAATCTGACACATAGAATGCTTATGTATAGTACCGTCAGTAAGCTGATTGGAAATAGTGATAGTAATATTGCAAAAATGATAGTTGCAGGATTTACTGGCCAACTTAAAGGTTGGTGGGATCATTATCTTTCTGTCCAAGAAAAGGAAACCATTTATCATACTGTTAAACAGGAAGAAAACGGTAATACTAGTGAACAAGCAGTTTATACACTAATTGTTACTATATTAGAACATTTCACCGGAAGAATTTCGGATGATAATGAGACTAATAGAACTTTATTACAAAATACTAGGTGTAAAACACTTACAGATTGGAGATGGTATAGAGACCAATTCCTTAATCGGGTAATGGAATTACCAGAGAGTAATAGCTCTCATTGGAAATCCAAATTTATTGATGGATTACCTCCACTATTTGCTGAAAGAGTAAGAAAAGCTCTTAGGAAAGATAAAATCTCTATTCCTTATGAAAGTTATACTTATGGCAGTCTCATAGCGACTTGCAGAACTGAAGGCTTAGCCTTATGTAATGAAATTAAGTTAAATCAACAGCTTAAAAGGCAAAGACTAACTGAAAGAACTCAGTTAGGACAATTTTGTAGTCAATTTGGGTTAGATATTCAACCACAAAGAAAACCAGTTCATAACCCTCATAAAAATGAATATTATCAGAAAAAGAAAAAGAAAAGATATTCTCCAGCTCAGCTTGAGAAAAAAGCTAAAAGAAAGTCTGATAGACTTGAATGAAAGAAAGACAAAAGTAATATTGTCTGTTATAAGTGTAAACGTATAGGTCACTACGCTAATAAGTGTAGGATGAAACAAAAGATTAATAATCTTAATATTAGAAAAGAATTGAAAGATTCTTTAGAAAAATTATTTTTAGATTCAGATGATTCGGAAGATATTACTTCTGCCTCAGAAATAGATCAAATCTCTGATTCTTCTGAAGAAAATATGTGTCCTTGTAAACAAGGAAGTAGTAATTCTGAAAAAGAAAATTCAGATGATGAGTACTACAAATTAATATCTCAATTTAAAGATTCAGATATAAATGTTTTAACTCAGAATCATATTCTAGAATTTTTAAAATCCATTAAAGATCAAGAATTAAGGTCTAGAATTGTAGAAAATCTGGATGATATTCCATCTACCAGTACTCATAGTACTAAAAAAGAAGAGGAATTTATACCCAATAATAATCCTTATTCTATGACCGAAGTTTATAAACTCATGAAGCAAAGATATGAGGATTCTCATAAATCTCCTACTACATTAAATGATTTGTATGGAGAAATAAATAATCTTAAAGATGAAATTAAGCTGTTAAAACAGATAAATAAAAATCTTGATGACAGAGTTTCTAATTTAGAAACTAAAAAAGATTATTCTTTGATTACACCCAATTTATTTGATAATCTTAATAAGATGGGTGAAGAGCATATTATATTAGTTCTTGGGCATTGGATGGAGTTGGGCATGTCATGAACTAAAGGTCATTCCATGACAGTTTTCTTTAAGGATGACTTACCTTAAGTCAATGAGTTTCTTTCTTATGACTGACTGGACAAGTGTATTTTGAGTACATAGAATTGGATCTTGTGATGTTAGTTTCTAAAATATAATATAAATAAAGAGAAACTAAAGTCATCACATGCTGCAGTGTGAGCAAGTCTCCTGTATTGATATGAGCAGGCAATCTAGCGAATCTAAGATTTGTTTATTTAGATATGATATGGGTGAAGGTCTATATCATGGGACTGATGTACTTTATATGTTAGGTAGATGAACTTGGTTAGTCAAGACGGACTTGTGTGTTTGCTTCTATGAAAATCACCCCATTATGATTGTTCAAGATAATCTAGAGTCCAATGCCTTAGCAATAAGACTCTATGTGTTTGCTTAAAGTTTGCTCCTTGATAAAATAGTAGCATGGTATAGATCATCGGATTATCAAACTAGAGGTCTAAGGATATGGTAGATGTTATTGAGGAATGTGACAATACAAATTCTTCTAGACTCAATAATGGGTGCAAACATAGAAGGACAACTTAGTCTTAGACACATGTAGATCAAAGACATTGTAAATTGGAGGTTTGTTCCAGGGGTCAATAATTTCATACGGTGATAATTGGAATTATTTAGTTGATTTCTTGGGACAAAAAGTTTTATCATCTCTGTTTAAATGAAGTCTCCAAGAAATATAAAAAGTCTTCCTTCTATTTCTAAGTTAAGGGTAAAAAATGTTTTACTTTTTTACACTAAAAGTAAACTACTCTATTTCATACAACTAGGATCGTCTAATACATCTTCTAGTATACTCTCTAATACACACTTTTTATAGTAATTTTATTAATATAAATACTATAGAGTACAAGATAAACCCTAAGGGAAAGCTAACACTAGAGGAAATGTACTAGACAGTGTATTGGAAGATGTACTAGACGAACTTGAGTATATTTCATATAAGAAAGAGCTTGTGATAAAGACCCATTTGTTTTGCCTTTTGGAAAAACCGATCCCAAGGGAATTTGGTGATTTTAAAATGGTATTTGAAATGGAAAAATATAATTTGGATTTTCCAGCATGCTTATTCTTATCTCAAAGAGAAAATTCATTAAAAACTCTCATTCGTCAAAACTGAATTTTCCATCCTTAGGTGTCATGGTTTTTTTAAAAAGGTGAAGGGAGTTTCATTTCTTCAAAATGCATGAGAATCTATGTCATCAAGTAACACGTGGATAGTAAAAGATCTTAAAAACTCTGATATGCTTTTACCATATGGTTAAACTGAAACTATATTCTTTCTTTTATTATTTATTTCACCCTCATTTTCTTGAAGCAAGTAAGCTGAAGGAAGATTTGTGCTCTACAAAAAGCAGCAACACTCCATCAAGAAGGGTTCAAAGCGAATGAGCCAAGGTTAATAAGAAATCTTCAAAACCGAGAGTAAGAGCTTGAACTGCAAGGTTAAGAACAAGACAAGAGTATCATGAGTAATATATAGTATAGGTTTTTGTCTTGTAATCCCGTCTTCACAAATACATATTCTTCTTTTCTGTTGTAATAGTTGCAAGCACCTTATAAGCTTTGCAAGACTTAAAGAAACAAGTTCTCTAGGGCTCTGGATCTGTTGTAAACAAAACCAGTAGTGCTGCATGATGTCTTAGATTAGTTTATCTGGAAGTTGTGTGAGAGTTGTTGTACCATCCTATGTAAAAGGAGAGTGTTTGAAGTTAGTGGAACACTTAAAGGATGCGTCATTAGAGAGTGGATGTAGGCAAGGTGCCGAACCACTATAAATCTCTTGTATCCTTTATTTTCTATCTTTGTTAGCTTGCTATGTGTTTCTTCTCAGTATAAAAGAAATAGTTTGAAGTAAGAAAAACTTATCTTGTTGTGCAATGAACTGAAAGAACACAACATATAACTTCAATATAAGGAAGCTTCATACTTAATGCCCAGGACATAAGCAAAAACTAATGATTTATAAGCTAATCTGTCAGTGACCAATTTACTATATCAATTAGCTTGCTAATCTATTATGGAAATCTCATCATTTATCTTCATAATACTTCAGTTTTTCATCTTCAGTTCAGGCCATGTTTATTAAATTAAGTTTCATCTTAAAATTAATTAATTAAGAGCTTAATTAGGTGTGTTTGATAACTGGAATTATTAACCACTAATATTTAAGTGCATATGATAACAACTTTTGTAAATCACTTAATTGTTTAAGATGTACTTAATTATAGTTATAAATTTTAAGTGAAAATTTTTAATTAACTTCTGAAGTCTGAAATCTGAATATGCATATTGTTTGTCAAATTATTATACTTTTTTACATATACTTACCATTTATTAATTAATTCTGAATTCAGATTCAGGCTTCAGTTTTTAGATTCAGTATTCATACTTAAGATTCAAATCCAGAACTTATATAATTCAGAATTCAAACTTCAGTTTCAGTTTTATCAAATAGGGTCTTAGTTTGAGGAATGAAGCAGTTAGGATGATAAAAAAGTTTTAAAAGTCCGATTTACCCCTTCTTGGACCATCTCAGGACAACAAGGGTATCAGAGCTAGTCTCTTCGATAAAAGGTTTAACAAGATGAAGAGGATCTAATTGCTAGCAGTTTCAGGAATTGGTGGTTTAGGTGAAGGTGTCATTCTACTACTCATCATTCTCTATTCAGTGGCGCAAAATACTCATACTAAAAATCATAATTAGGAACTTTGCTCAACCTTCTGATATAAAGTACTAGAAGGTTTCAATTAACAGTTCGACCATCCCAACTAATATAGTTTATATTGCTCAGATTGTTAAAATTGAATATCAGTTTAATGATAATGAATAGAAGAGTGTACGAGCTAATTGAAGGCTTTGAATCTTCATTGTGCTTTGAAGTAAAAAAGTTCCTCAAGTTAATGATGCTAACATGCTAGTACCCAACCTATGTGTGGTTTTATTTTAGTTAGTTTATGTAATAGTTGTATGGTTATCCTAATCCCTCAATTTTTCTCTTTCAATTAAGAAAAAGTGTGTAGATTGTGTTGATTGTTATGATTGTATTCCATGTTACATCAATGATAGCCTTCTAATTCTTAAAAAAGGAAAAAATCTAAGTCGAAATTAATAGCAGTAATGTCACTCATGTTAGAAAAACTAAATATGAATGATGTCACTTAGCCTATAATCAGATTGCTTTTTATATATATATATATAAATAAATACATACATGCATATATATATATATTATGAAATCAACCTGAAGGCAATTAAAGGCATAATTGAGTTGGTTTGGCACACCCAAGGCACTTTAATGTCCACTCACTTAGAGAGAACTTGTTCTCATACTGTTTTTCTAACTAGCAAGATTTAATAAATACGATAGATGAGGGGCCATGGAATTTCAAGGGCTCCCTGATAATTTTGAAAGAATGGCCATCTAATATGGCTTTGGAAGAAATCAATTTTCTAGATACCTTTTTTGGGTTCAAGTAAACAGTTTACCATTTGATCACCTCAACGAGGAGAATGCCAGGAAAATAGAAAAGTTTGCAGGGCATTTCCTCTCTTGCTATCCCCTAGGATTATCCCGCCTCCTAAAGTTTATCCGATTAAAAGTGGACATTGGTCTCCTAGCACCTCTGAAGACTGGTTTCATGATACAGAGAATCTCAGCAAAACCTCCACATATCCAGCTGAAATATGAAAGGATGGGAGATTTTTGCTATGATTGTGGAATCATTGGCCATTGTGAATTTGATTGTCCCCAAGGTGCGGATGTGCCTAAGGTTGCCAACTTGCCACCCAGTAAATTTGGTGTATAACTGAAAGTGGGATATGTTCATCCATTGAAACACAGGAAAAGTTCTAAATCCACAAAAGAACCTGAATATCAGAACTTGCCGGAACAAGAACAAACTTCACTGGCGAAAGGGGATTCCTCCCAACAAATACTAGTCGATACAACCAAACCTCACGCGCTAGTGGCATACGCGCCCTACCATACAGAGAACATGAAATACCGAGGTCAACTATGGACCCTTGGCAAAAAAATATGATTCACTTGTTTGCTTTCCTGGAATACCAAATGACACAAATCTCATTCCATATCCTGGTGGCAAGAGCTCAATCCCTGATATAATACAAAAAATCAAAACATATTGATGACTCGAGATGACAGCTAAAGAATCCAAGAATATTTATCCCAACCTGGACCCTCTCTTACAAATCCAACAACTTTATACCTAAGCCCATTACTTGGTCCAGTTATAATAACCCATGATCTAAACCCAAGAAACCCACCTACATATTACACACCTAACACTAAAAAGAACCCATTCGTCTCCATATGATCACGCTAAGAGATCTCATTTGGACTTTGTCCAAAGCCCACAGCTCCCCCCCAATTACTCTACACTTCTAGAATACCCTTGATATTAGTCTATCTCATTTACCATTTAGTCCCCTGTTTTGCATGGCGGTACTTCCAGCACCCACCCTCACCAAATGTGGACCAAACACATGTGGTAGCTGAGGAAAAGATTATGCTAATACAAAGGTGTTTTATTCATATTAAGAAAAGGGGTAGGCAACAACACTCATTTTCCCCTGTGCATAGACTAATTTTCAATGCTCCAACAAACTGTTCTAGCATCCCTGAGTTCATAATTCCTTCTGATAATGTGGCCGAGGAGGCAGGCCTTATCACGTTCCCAACTTCTCTATGATTCCTCTCATTTGGAACTGTTGAAGGATCGTCAAGCCCTCGATAAAGATATTTTTGAGAATGTTCTTACATTCTCTCAAGCCTTCTATTATTTTCCTTGCTGAATTAAAAACCTCTTCTCTACCTAAAATTCATTATATTCTCTCTTCTCTTAATTTTCCCAATTTTCATATTGTCCCGGCTCTTAGAATTTTTGACGGAATTGCTCTTTGCTAGAATGCTAATCTTGACCTGTAGATCATTTGTTCAAATAGAAACGTGATCAATTCTCTCACTATCAATCACCTTCTTCTCAGATTTGGAAATCTAATTGTGTTTATGAACCCACTCGGTCTGCAAACAAAAGAATTTTTTGGGATCAACTCAAACAAGTTAGTAATGTATTCTCTTGTCCATGGCTTGTGATTGGTGACTTCAATAGTTACTTGTGTCAATAAAAAAAAAGAAAGGTGGTAATAATCTAGTTTTTAGTAGCTCTACTCATCTTGCTCGCTTTGATGATAATGAAGCCTTCATAGACTTGGGATTTCAAGGTGCTCCATTTACATGGAATAATAAGAATGCTGGAACTTCAAGCATTTAGGTGTGCTTGGATATAGGACTTGTCAATGCTGCTTGGCGCCTACTCTTTCCCTAAGCAAGAATTTCTCACCTCACTGCTTTAAACTCGGAACATCAGCCCCTCCTTCTTTTTACCTCTCTACCTACAAACTCCTTACCTAAGCACTTTAGATTTGAGAACATGTGGAGTAGGGAAGAATCTTCTATAATACTGTGAAACAAGCTTGAAACATGCAAGGTGCCAATGCTTCTATATTTAAATTCTGTGTAGCTATAAAAAAAACTAAGGTGACATTCAAAGCCTGGAACAAGAATACCTTGGGCAAGGTTCAAGCAAATATAAAAAATATTATAACTAAAATTGAGGCCATTCAATCTGGACCCCAAACTGAAATTGTGTGATGCCCCCAACCCTACCACTAGGTCAACTGCGGCTGAGTAGGGCATCTGCGTGCCTCTCGGCACTAAGTTATAAGCTTCACAATAAAACAAAACCCTAGAACAATACTAACAGGTATACACAAAGTATGCGGAATACTTAAGTAAATTAGATACTACTGGTGCGCTCAAAACACAGGATAAAAAAAAACTTCTCATTTTCGTTTTATAATAAACACAAAAGTAATCTTACATCAACAACTTACATAAAAACATAAAAAGAAACTCTACAGACGATTCGAGTCTAAAAAGATAAAACATAAATATATGCCCTTCTGGGGAGATTTGATCCAAAAACTCCTGGCCTAAAACTTCAGTGGCACGCGGGGCCCCTGACCGTTCCAAGCTAATCTGAGAAGAAAACATGATATGGAAAAACGTGAGCGCGAACGCTCAATGAGTCTACGTGTGTGTGTGCGGTAGTGATTTCTTTAAACCATGACAATGCCATTTTACAAAACAGTTCATGCAATGATTATAAGAAAAGTATTTCTTTTGCTATTTTAACAAAACTAATGCTTGAACCTACATGAGGGTTTCGAGCGCAGCTGGGAAGTCTGAGCGAATCAAGACACATCAGCGCAGCTTCTATGCCCCAAATTTAAAAGAACATGTAATGCAACAGTGGGGCTCCACAGACACAGTCCGGATCCCCAAAACGAGGCCATCGGAACCAAGTTCCGGCATCTCGTAGTCAAATACCAGCCAAACAACATACGAGCGCTCGATTACAAACAACCGCACTCCCATATCACTGGTCAAAACAGGCTACAAACTCCTAGGGCACCTACTAGGTCTGCCCTGGGACCAATCTCGGTGTCGAGCCCCTCCTGACTCTCCACTAGGCGGTCAAACCCCACCGTAGAGCATGATGCGGTGTCCACGTTGACCGATTGGGCCACACCCTCCGTGGTCTACGCCCCTCTTAAAGTGGATCCACCCTCAGAGTCAAAACCCGTCCACGTCATCGGAAGAGGCCCTAGTATGGGGGACTAGCCACGTACAGTGCAATCCGCTAACGCGTCCGTTCACTTGATTATCAATAAACTTTAACCTTGGTCGGAATGAGGTTTTCGTATGTATTTACAAATCAATGGGCCATTTGCCCGGCCATAATAACAGATTCAAGTCATAAACATTTCAGAATACTAAAAAAAATCCTCATCCGCCAGTCATCACATGCTTATGCAATTTCACAATTATGCCAATGCCAGATCTTTATTCATGCATATCAAAATACGTAACTTTTCATGCTAGAACATTTTTCAATTTATAAATATTTCTGAAAAACCTGCGTACAACAAACTTCTTATGCACCACCATAATAATCTGTTTTAAAAGAAACACCTATTTGGAGCACCGCTCCTATGCATTTTTCTACGAAACACGTAAAACATTAGGGAGAACATCTCCAAAAACACGCTGAAAAATATCGTTCAAAAAATAGCAATATTTTGTAGAGGTTAAAAAAAACATATTTATATGTCTTGTACTATTTGAAATAAAATGGAGTTTATGGACTCACCTGGATGTAGATCTGGTGCTAAGATCCTACAAAATAATAATGCGAAAATACTTAATACCTAGGTATCGATCAAATAATCCTATTCCCTAAATAATATCGAAATCTTATGAAATGAACTTTAGGATGTATATATATACCTATATAATGATATATATACTTATATAATTCTTTAAAAAGATCGAAAAATCATATACTCTAAAAAAAATATACTCTCCCAAGAAACCATAATTAACTATATACTTTATACTAAAAATCCATTTAAAATATTGAAACCTTAAAATAAATAACTAGCTTAAAAATATATAATCTAACTAGAAATAGATCTCACTATATATTAAAGAAAACAAATAAACATATACTATATATAGACATATATATATAACCTAACTAACTAAAGAAAAGAAAGAAAGGAAAACAGAACATGCAAACAAATAAACTTACTTGAGATGCAAGTTGGCTGCCTTTTTTTATTCAAGAAAGAGCCTTTCTTATTCAAGAAAGAAAATGATATGTATATATATATATATGTTTATGTTATGGCGGCCAAGGATGAGAGAATTGCATGAAAAAAAAATGGCTTCCATGGCCTATATATAGGAAATGTGATGGCGGCTAAAGGCTGGAAAAACAAAGAAAAGGTTTGGGATGGTGGCAGGTGGATGGCAGTAGGTGACTCACTTTCTTAATTGTGAAGTTTAGTTTTTTTTTTTTTTTTTAATTCCTATATGAAAATGCCAAGTATTTAAATTTCTAAAATAAATATACCAGGTATTAAAAATAAAAATCCACTTAAAGGCATTTATAAACCTTAATAATAAAACCTCAATAAGATAATAAAATTTTATTCCTATTCCTAAATATCCCCAAAATACTACTAAGTGCCAAAAACACTATATCCCACCATATAGATCAAAACTCTATTTTCATCACGTTCTTACTTTTTAAAGTCATGCTAGGTGCTTACGGGGTAGGGCGTTACAAATTGCCCTGGCTAAAGAAGATAAATTACAAGGTGATCTTGATGAGAAGCTCAGGAGAGAACTGATCCTTTGGTGCAAAAAGGCAAAATCTGTAGGCCACAACTATTAAACACAGTGTGTGATATATATATATATATTTATATATATAAAAGAAACAGAAATATAAAACAATAATACCAAAATAATAGTAAGGAAATAGAAATCAAACCCGAGTCTTGAATAAACTTCAATTTCCTTAAAACAAATTTGTTCTCTCTACCGGAAGTGCAAGAGATGTGTTAGAACGTCTGTTTCCCAAGATAAAACGGGCTTCGGAAAATCAGTTTAGCACTTGAAACTGTTTTCCCTTCGAACTTGAACAAATTGATGATGAACAGGAAAAAGATATATATATATATATATATATATATATGCAAGTTATGAGAGAATGCTAGAGAATTGCAAAAAAAAAACTTCTTCTTTTCTTCTGCTATGGAAACAGCAGTATTTATAGATGGAAAACTCTTCAACTGTACATTGAATTAGTTCTGTACACTGAATTCACCCTTCAACTGTTACATTGAATTAGTACTATACACTGAATTCACATTTCAGCTGTTTTATTGAATTAGTTCTATACATTGAATTCATTCTTCAGCTATTACATTGAATTAATTCTTTACACTGAATTTAGCTATACAGAATTAATTCTATATTTCAGTATCCATGAATATGGTTGTACATTGAACTCAATAGAAATGAATGTGGCTGTTCATCGAATTCAACAACCATTGAATCCAGACAAAAGAAGAATTTGGCACATAATTTGGCAAAACCGTGGGTCTGATAAGGCCCCCTGTTCTTTTCCAATGTGGGATTCAAATCCCTTACTTGCCAACCTTTTCCTCTTTAATATTTTTTTCATTCACTTTCTTTTTCCAAATATTTTCCAACAATCCCCCACATGAATGATAAAAAACTATTTTGACTCGTAGTTTATGTTCATCAACTGACTTATGCATAGGAAAAGTAGGTATTCGCCTTTGAACTTTCCCCTTGTAACATATGTATACTTTACTAGCTGTTCAGTAGACATGATGTCCTAGAACTGTCCTGCTTTCTTATGTAAAGAGTCCACATATTTTACACATAAACCATTTATTGTTCAGTTCTCATGGTTTTGTTCATTATTGGCCATGAACACGTCCTGGTTCTGCAAGAGTTTCTAAAAAATTGAGCCTCAATTCTCCTTCAAAGCGGCCCCACTTTTCTCTCACATAGGTGATTTCTTAAATATATACATATATATAATCATTAAAGCAACATAATGATAACCTTAACTGTTCCATCATTGTTATTATGACAGGAATAAGCTGAGGTTTCCCCCACAGCGACACTCTAAGTCTTACAATTAGGTTGTCCCTTTGAACCTAGATCTTGGGATCTCCAGTCAACTAGGTAGGGTTTTCCTTCATAAAACTTTATCCTTCATAGGCTTTTAATCCTATTCCTTTCGTCAGTCTTTCAACCGCCTCTCTATTTAACCCTTTGGTTAACGGATCCGCGATGTTTTCTTTTGACTTTACATAATCAATCGAAATAACACCTGACGAGAGAAGTTGTCTAATAGTGTTATGTCTGCGACGAATATGTCTAGACTTACCATTGTAAATGGCATTCTGTGCTCTCCCTATTGCTGATTGGCTATTACAATAAATGCAGATAGGGGGCACAGGTTTTTCCCACTTAGGAATATCCTACAGGAAATGGCATAACCATTCAGCCTTTTCCCCACACTTATCTAATGCAATGAATTTAGATTCCATGGTGGATCTGACAATCACTGTTTGTTTTGAGGATTTCCATGATATAGCTGCTCCAGCTAGTGTGAACACATATCCACTGGTGGATTTGGAATCCTTTATATCTGATATCCAGTTAGCATCTGTGTAACCTTCTAATACAGTTGGATATCTGGTATAGTGCAGTCCATAATTCCGTGCATACCGAAGGTATCTCAATACTCTTATTATTGCTGTCCAATGTTCTGCACTAGGATTACTCGTATATCCACTCAATTTGCTTACTACATAAGCAATATCTGGCCTAGTGCAACTCATTAGATACATTAAACTTCCAATTATCCTTGCATATTCAACTTGAGAAACACCTTCTCCCCGATTCTTGGATAAATGAAGACTAGTATCTAATGGCATTTTCTCAATTCCAGAATCATTCTTGTTAAAATTTTCAAGAATTTTATCTACATAATGAGTTTGGCTTAAAACTAATCCATCTGTTGTTCTTATGATTTTAATACCTAAAATCACATCAGCAAGTTCCATATCTTTCATGTCAAATTTTGAATGCAACATGTTTTTAGTAGATTTGACAATTTTGTCATTACTACCAACAATGAGTATGTCATCTACATAGAGACATAAAATGACGTATTCATTTTCCATCTCTTTGATATAAACACACTTATCGCACTCATTAATCTTTAAATCCACTAGAAATCATTGCGTGGTCAAACTTCTCATGCCACTTTTTCGGCACTTGTTTCAAATCATATAATGATTTAACCAGCTTACAAACTTTCTTTTCAGTACGTGGAGATTTAAAACCCTCGGGTTGCTCCATATAAATTTTTTAATCTAATTCCCCATTCAAGAAAGCTGTTTTAACATGCATCTGATGTACATTTATATTTCTTAAGGATGCAATAGCAAGTATCATCATTATTGAATTTATTCTCATCACGGGAGAATAAATATCAAAGTAATCTAAGCCTTCTTTCTGTCTATATCATTTAATGACAAGCCTGGCTTTATACTTATCAATGGAACCATCTGGTTTCATTTTCCTTTTAAAAAACCACTTAGACCCTAAAGTCTTACATCCAGGTGGGAGATCCACTAACTCCCAAGTATGATTTTGCAGAATAGAATCAACTTCGCTTTTTATGGCTTCTTTCCATAGATGTCCTTCTGAAGAAGTCACTGCTTCATCATAAGTTAAAGGCTCTTTTTCTTACAAATAAGTCTCAAAATCATCTCTAAAAATTTTTGCTATTCTTGGTCATTTGCTACGCCTTAGTTCAACTTCTTGAACTTTCGTTGGATCTTGAAATTCTTCATTAACTCGTTTTAATGAACTAGATCTACTCATGGACTTGCAAGGAAATACATTTTCCAAGAAAGATGCATTTCTTGATTCCATAACTATGTTTTTATGTATATCCGGAATTTTCGAATCATGCACAAGAAATCGATATGCAGTACTATTATGTGCATACCCTATGAAGATACAATCCACTGTTTTTGGACCTATCTTTATTACTTTAGGTACTGGTACAACCACCTTTGCAAGACACCCCCACACTCGCAAGTGTTTATAGGATGGTTTCTTTCCGCTCCATAATTCATAAGGAGTTTTATCTTGTTTCTTGCGTGGTATCCTATTCAAAATATAATTACTAGATAGGATAGCTTCACCCCACATGTTTGATGGTAACCCTGAACTTATCAACATCGCATTCATCATTTCTTTTAATGTGCGATTCTTATGTTCAGCTACTCCATTAGATTGAGGAGAATACGATGCAGTTACTTCATGAACAATTCCATGTTGTACACAGAAGTCACCAATTGGTGCCTCATACTCTCCACTTCTATCACTCCTTAATCTTTTTCGCAGTTGATTTTCAACTTCATTCTTATAAATGATAAACTTTGCTAAAGCCTCATCTTTACTCTTTGGTAAATACACATAGCAAAATTTTGTACTATCATCAATAAAGGTTATAAAATATTTATTACCTCCACGTGTTTGAACATATTTCAAATCACATACATCACTATGAATTAGTTCTAGTGGTTTAGTGCTTCTTTCAATTTTATGGAAAGATGTTCTTGTCAATTTCGCTTCAATGCAAATTTCGCATTTGTGTTTTGAATCGATTTGGAATGTTGGAATATGGTCCATATTAATTAATCGTCGTATTGAATCATAATTAACATGACCTAATCTACCATGCCATAAATGAGAAGACTCAAGCAAATAAACAGAAGGAGTATTTTTATTGATCATGGTCATTACATTAAGTTTAAACAACCCATCGGTTGCATACCCTTTTCCTAAATACATTCCAGACTTAGTTTAAATTACTTTGTCAGATTCAATCATAATTCGGAATTCATGTTTGTTCAACAAATAACCAGACACAAGATTCTTACGAACTTCTGGCATATACAACACATTTTTAAGTGTTAAAACTTTGCCCGAAGTCATCTTTAACAACACTTTTCCTTGACCTTCAATAGCAGCTGAAGCTGAATTACCCATGTAAATCTTTTCCCCTTGAACTGGCTCAAATGTTGAAAACAAGTCTCTGTTAGTACAAACATGTTTGGTGGCACCAATGTCAAACCACCATTCTTTTTGGTTGGAATCAACCATGTTTACTTCAGAAACCACTGCAACTAAATTCAAGTCATCCACTTCTTTAGTAATGTAATCAACCATATTTGCTTCATGATGTTTCTTAGAAGAACGACAATCAGAAGACCTGTGACCTAATTTGCCACAGTTAAAACATTTCCCTTTAAATTTTTGTTTCGGTTTGGAAATACCACCGGATGCACCGATCTTGCCCTTAGTTTTGTGATTGTTGAACTTGGTTTTATTTTTCAAATTTTTTTCATGTTCAACAATATTAACCTTTGGATTTGAAGAACTCATCATTTTATGATCGGCATTTCTGTTGTCTTCTTCAATACGGAGTCTAACAATACGATCCTCCAAAGGCATTTCCTTCCATTTGTGCTTGAGATAGTTCTTAAAATCTTTCCAACTAGGGGGTAGCTTTTCTATCACAGCAGCCACTTGGAATGCTTCACTTAAAATCATTACTTCTGCAAGTATTTCATGCAAAATAATATGCAATTCTTGCACTTGACTTATTACAGTTTTACAATCAACCATTATATAATCAAGAAACCGTCCGACAACAAATTTCTTTGTGCCAGCATCCTCAGTTTTATATTTTCGTTCTAATGATTCCCATAGAGCTTTAGCAGTTTTATATGCACAATACACAATATATAATGAATCACTTAATGTATTCAAAATATAATTACGACACAAAAAATCAGAATGATTCCATGCATAAATAGCAGTTGTCGTTTGTGCATCGTCAATATCCTCTGCCACCACAAGAGCTACTTCTGTCAAGAATTTTACCAAATTCAAAGTAGTCAGGTAGAAAATCATTTTTTGTTGCCATCTTTTAAAATTACAACCAGTAAATTTTTCTGGTTTTTCCAATTGACTGGCTAGAATTGTTGGCAAAGCAGCAGTAGCAACAATCGAGACATTTCCCAAATCAGAAGTAGCACTATTCACATTAACAGTGTCTATTCCGGTTGCCATTTCAGCAGGAGTAGAAAAGAAAATATGTTTTAAGATTGTAGGCCACAACTGTTAAACACAGTGTGTGATATATATATTTATATATAAAAGAAACATAAATATAAAACAATAATACCAAAATAATAGTAAGGAAATAGAAATCAAACCCGAGTCTTGAATAAACTTCAATTTCCTTAAAACAGATTCGTTCTCTCTACTGGAAGTGCAAGAGATGTGTTAGAACGTGTTTCCCAAGATAAAACGGGCTTTGGAAAATCAGTTTAGCACTTGAAACTGTTTTCCCTTCGAACTTGAACAAATTGATGATGAACAGGAAAAAGATATATGTATGCAGGTTATGAGAGAATGCTAGAGAATTGCAAAAAAAAAAAAAAAAAACTTCTTATTTTCTTCTGCTGTGGAAACAGCAGTATTTATAGATGGAAAACTCTTCAACTGTACATTGAATTAGTTATGTACACTGAATTCACCCTTCAGCTATTACATTGAATTAGTACTATATACTAATTCACCTTTCAGTTGTTTCATTGAATTAGTTCTATACACTGAATTCATTCTTCAGCTATTACATTGAATTAATTCTTTACACTGAATTTAGCTATACAGAATTAATTCTATATTTCAGTATCCATGAATATGGTTGTACATTGAACTCAATAGAAATAAATGTGGATATTCATCGAATTCAACCGCCATTAAATCCAGACAAAAGAAGAATT